>OX376156.1:1220000-1845328 GCA_947363495.1 Euzophera pinguis | reverse complement strand
GTTCGAAATAGCCATTATAGCTGCGTGACGTCATCAGTATAAAATCTTTAAAATTAAATAACAAAATAAATATAATTTTAAGAATTTTTTCGTTTAATTTAAATTGTATCTCCGAAATAGTCTATTCTATCAATAAAATACATAATATACACAATTTATTTTTTAGTTGACTAGCCAATTACGCTGCTTGCCCCTAAAGTCTACTTGTTTTCTTAGGTACTGAAATACATTTAAAAACTACTAAACCAATTTTGATGTATACATAATATAACATACAATAAACAAATAAAAATAATAAAATAAACAAAAATGTACAATTTTAATTACCAGAAATACTATTTTAGGAACATGTTCACATAAATACAATTTTCAATCGGGCTAACATTGTCTTTAGTACCTAATTAGTCTTCTTCTATACTTAAACTATTACTATAATAAAAGAGTAGAATCGACGTGTCTGTACATTTATTATTTTGGCTAGAAAATAAGAGGGAACGACTAAAGATGAATAATAGATTACAGAAAAATGTTTTATATCAATCTTGTCTGTTTGTCTGTCCGTCTGTCTGTCTGATCACGCTAATCTCAGAAACTACTGGACAAATTTGAATTTAGTTTTCACAAACTGATTGGTCTTAGCTTGGGGCAACATCTAATCTTTGTTTCATCAAAATCGGACAACAGAAAAGAAAGTTAACATCAATTAATTTTTTTTCTAATTTCCCTCTGATTAGCAGGAACTACTAGACAGGTTTGAATTTAGTTTTCACAAACTGATTGGTCTTTGTGAAGGGTAATATTAAATCTTTGTTTCATCAAAATCGGACATCAGGAAAGAAAGTTATCATCATTTAAAGATTTCTTTCAATTTCCCCTGACAAAATTTTCATAGGAAAGTAATAAGCGGAGTAAGAAGTAAGTCGTCAAAATCACATAATTTCAGCATTTTCCATGGAGTTGTTTGCTAGATCATGAAGAAGTTGGCTCGGTCAAACGACCCTGTATGCCTTGGTATCATTGTTTCTGCTTTGCCTCACTGTCAATATTCTATAATCTACTAATAAAACTGTACTGTAAGATTAATTCTGTACATATGTCTATAAATGTAATAAGACTGTAGTAATTGAATATAAAATGAAAATAAAGTTTTTTTAGAATTATTTTACGGCCTCTGACATGGTTCCTTTAACGACCGCCAGATGGCAGTCGGGCGAGACCAACGACTTAACGTGCTTTCCAAAGCACGGAATCATTATAGCATGTGTTCAGAATTTGGTCATAAAATACTGGAGGGCAATCGCGCTAAATGGAAAGACATTAATGTAACCAAAACCTCGCCTCTAACTTGGGTTCTACGAGTATATATGTATTGTTTGTTTACGTGGCCAATCGACCCTGCACACCCTGGTGTCACATTTTTTTCGGAAACGCCTTTCGGCCTCTGACGTGGGTTCTTTATTATGACTCTTCAGTTATTCGTATCGAGTGGGTTACACGGTACATCAACCCTGCACATCCTGCTCTCAGAAATGCCTTTTTTCGGAAACGGCTTGAAATATACCCATCTTTGAGAAGTATGACTCACCATATATGGAAGTCGAAAGCAAGTGAGGTGAGTCAAACAAATACTTCTCAAAAATAGGTATATTTCAAGGACAGCATTTATGCTTGCTACCAATTGGTGGTTATCAATGAAACTTTCACACCCGAATCATGATTTTATAGGTCTGGAAAGAGTTTATGGGTGGATAACATTCATATAAAAATCACGATTGTTTGACTTTTTTTTCTTTCATGCTAAACAGTATTCAGTCGCAATATTTTACATAGCGACCTCCTGAACATTTTAAATATTGATAATGTTACGAGCTCCGGGGTTCGCAATTTGGAGAAAAACACCTGATGACTCTTAAAAACGTTTATTCCCACAAGGATGGTCGCCGAAGTCACTTCACTTCACTTATCACTAACAATGTCCAAAACACTTGCTAATCACAGTCACTATAACTTGCCGAGGTCGCTTGTATCACTTGTTATTCGCTCCAGATATCGCTTCTTGATCGCACTTGTAGCTCAGTTAAATTAGAACTCCTGAGGCACCTTCCGATATTTATATGGCCCGGGAAACCCGCTCCATAAGTTTCTAGAAAGATCACAACTACTCCGGAATAGAGAGAGGGATACTCTCTGTCTCGTTCCCTTAGTACATACTAGAAGTGTGAGAGCGAGACAAAGCAATATGTCAGAGCGAGATAATCGATGTACTAGATCGTTCGCGATATTATTCCCGTATGTCCGCGGACAGCGCTACTCAAACTTCCGCGGGCCGCATTTTATTTTTATTTATTTTTTGATTTCGTAACAATAACATCAAATATTTTGTGTAAATCTCTGAAATGACGGATAATAAGATTAATAAGTAACGAAAGTAGGTATAATCGAACATTACGCGGACTAAGTCGCGGGCTCAGCTAGTACATAATATATTAATTATGATTGCTTATTGCGATTGCGAGGTACCTACAATTTCAATTGCGATTGTAGGTATCTCATTTCTTTTTGTAGGTAGTTCTCCTCATTTTCTTTACCGTCCAGACTTGACCAAAAACCAGTACTACTCCTTGAACTTCAGTTACAGTTTTGTTGTTACAATTTTGGTCAAGTCTGGACGGTAAATGCTTCTTAGTCTATTAGATCCTATGGACAACTCCCGGATTTTTCATCAGACCCTGAATACCATGTCGGTACAAAGTACTACTCAAGACAAATCAAACGAGCCCAGACTCGATAGAGTATTGTCATTTAATTACGGAGTTCCTATTACTTCCTATGGCCACCTACCGGCTCCATCATCAGACCCACAATATCATCTTGTAAAAAGTACTCCTTAAAAACAAAATTTGTGTACAAAATTTTGTTGAAAATTATTAGTGTTCTTTCTTTCGTGGCATTTTCGGGCAATAGTCTACCTTACACAATACTTTGCGGGATTGGTACAACTTCGTAAGTAATAAGACATGTCCCATTCTTGATTTTTCATTTTACAAGTTACCTTAGACCTTTGTACCTGGATACCAAATGCAGGTACAATGATTTACTCACTGCAAATGTAACTTTGTAATCCTATATGGGATTAAAAATTTATTACTGCAGTTGGTGTATCTAGAAAACAGTAACGAAGTTGCAACATATTTTAGTTTTTCCTTGATTTATACAGTAAAAACTAAGTGTTTTCTAAATTTGAAGCTTCTATATCTGCAAGAAGTAGAGTTTTGATGATCTGTCAGTCCATGGAGTAATTACAATGAGGAGATGCCGTAATAAGCGTTTTGTAAGAAAGCGTTTGTGAGTCTACACGGGGCGGAAGGCAGACGTGCGGGGTGCTTGGTTTGGCCGTGGCTCCAATCATGGAGCACGAGCAATGACAAGCTCCCACGTTGTGTCGGCGAGGCGCCAATGATCACATCACTGCGCCATTTCAAACGGCATCTCCTCTTTGTAATTATTCCATGGGTCAGTCAGTGAGTGACAAAATTAAGAAACTTTGGTTAGTTAAAATTTTTAAACTACTGGGTTAAATGAAATTTGCAATATAATGTTTTTAATGCTCTCTTGGATACTGAAAATTCAGGTTTCTAGCTTTTTCCACTACTAAGTTATAGGGAACCGAAAATGGCCTGAATTGCTTCGAGAAAAGATGGCACGGCCGTGCCGCTTATCTGCTCGACTTAGCAGATACGGCGCCGAAACTGCTCTTCTCAGCTTCCCGCAAAAAGTCCTTTTAAGTATTGTAATTAGTTATTTAGATTTTTACTTTAGAAGTTTTATTTGCCATAAATACGGAACCATAGAAATGACATAGTTCACTTCATTTAGCAAACATGGTTCAACTCTAAATTCCTAAAAGAAAGGATTATTCTCTCGGTCTCTCGCTTAATTCACTGGCATTCGCCACTGAGAAAGGAACGTCATTTGTTCCTTTCTCAATAGCATTCGCTTAATATCTCGCATTTATCTCAATGAGGTAGGATCATAGATTTAGATTTTTTTTGACGGTAGGATTTATCTTGACGGAATTGAGAGACCATGGTAGGTAACAAACCCACCACAAAGCACCTCGGAAATGTCATAGACACAGACATAAATTTTGATAAAATGACGTATGCTTACCATAAACAAAATTTGTGAAACGACTGGTTTTCGCTCTCTCGCTTCCATGTTTGTTCGTGGTAATTTCTCATTTCAGTGATAGATTTTCTAGTTTAACGTGTAAAAATCGATGTTTTTAACAATATAGGAGTGTAATTAATGAAATTTTCGGCATCACGGCGACCTCGTGAGAATTTATCGCCCGAGAAAAAGTGTACATCGGCGATATAGTAACAGGGAGGGTACGTCTTTCATATCCAATAAAATCCAGTAAATGCGTCATTTTATCGAATAATGTTGCATTTCAGTTTATAATTGCAGTGTTTTTATTAGTAAAAGAATGCTGCTTATGTAAATGTAATTATTTGGTATAGGAATTAATTGTGCAAAGGCTTTGTGACCTACAGCTGATTTGGAGGAGGGCGTCTAATGAGCAGAATTATGTGGTCAAATAATAAGGAAACGCTCCGATAGGGGCAGATACGGTTAGTCATCACGTCTAGAGACACGTTTACTGAAGGGAAATTGATAGAGACACAGTAATCTTACTTTAACAAAAAATTGGGCGAGATAAGTGCCTTCGTATTACTTTGTTTCTTTGTGATTTCGCGTCGACAGAACGAAAGATAACATGCCCTTGTTTACCGATTCGACCAAATATTTCTTTATTAGCTGTTTTTGTTGAACTGCCAATTAAAAGAATATTGTACTTGTGCAATACATCATCTTTTGAAAAATTTATTGTTGACTTTTTCCTAGACAAATGGTGTCGAATTGTGTGTTTGTTGGATTCTTATTAGGTGAGTCTGGGGGCAGTGAAGCGTCGAGTTAAATAGCTTGCTTCCTGCTATGACCTGGCTGTAGGTCTCCAAGACAATACCAGTCAACCAACTGTGATGACAACACAAACAAAATGTCCTCGAACACCTCAACGAAATAAAAATACTTTATTTGACTATAGAAAATTACATACATACAGTGTTATGTTTACACAAATCAACAAACAATGAAATGAATGAAATACAACAAAAGGTGGACTTATCCCAGATAGGGATTATTAATTCTTCCAGTCAACCCAATGAACCTATAAAACCAGAGATGTAGGCATGTAGACACAGAGCAGGGTATAAATCAGGGTGTAATAAAAGTTACAAATGTTTATATGTTGCATAATTATTTTTGTCCTATAACTTATATTTGGGTTTTAAGCATAGCACTCATATTTAAATACCTCTGAAACATTTTTTTTTTGTGGGATGAAAGGTGGTTGATTACCTTCTCAGTACTGCTTACATTACAAACACAAAGTATGCAAAACTTCTAGAAGATTGCAGTAGAGTAACAAAGGAATAAGGCAAACTAATATTTTATTGTTTTCATTTTTAAGGGTTCCGTGCCTCAAAACTTAAAAAAGGAACCCTTATAGGATCACTTTGTTGTCCGTCTGTCTGTCTGTCTGTCAGTCAGACCCTTTTTCTCAGGAACGAGAGGAGGTAACAAGCTGGAATTTATATCAAATACTCAGGTCAACTGTCCCTTGGAGCTGTGAAAAAATCAAAACTTCTAAGCCAACACAATCAAAAGATACAAGCCGTTTATGCCGGAAATTTCTTTTTGAACTCAGTATCTGAAACAAAGCAACGTCTTATAGCAATGATAAAGGAAAAACTGTAAAAAACATAAATTTTTAGTTACATCATTTAATATTTTTTTTAAAATAATTTTAAACTTAGTACCCCTTTCCTCTTGAACGCGATACCTATAGATTTGGACGGAACCCTCAGTGCATGAGTCCGACTCGCACTTTCTAGTCCTTTCAAATACTTGGTTGTCTGGAAGAAATCCCATTCTGGGATAAGTCCACCTTTATGAACAAATTCTTTTCTCTTTCCTATAACATATGTTTTACTTATTAAGTGCAATAAAGAGTTTCTTACTAACTAACAAATAAAGAAAGCATATATTTAAACTCAATTTGTCAATCTTTCACAATTTGGAAAAAAAACAAGAAACTCAAATTCCTTATTTACTAAGTAACTAAATTACAAACTTACTTTCACTTTTATAATACTAGTTAGGATTATGAAATAAAATTCAAAATTCTTTATTATTCTCCACAACCTATATGTATATAGCACAGACGAAATAAGTACTTAAATATTATGAATTATTGTTAAGATTGTGATAGACTGGCATCTGAACTAAGTAGAGCTTGTATCCCCGTACACCAGACTCTCCCCACTAGATGTATACATGGCGTGAAATATGACTTAGTACAATGTGTTTACATTTTTTTTTAATAAAGTTAGGGAAAGGATGACAATATAATAAAATAATGTCTAATATCCTCCTTAAAGTAATAAACAAGATATAAAGAACTAGCTGTTTCCCGCAGCTCCGCCTGCATCAAAAAGTAGCCTATGTTTGACCCTGGGTCTAGAACTATATTCATACCAAATTTCATCAAAATCCGTTCAGCGGTTTGGTCGTGAAAGTGTAACAGACAGACAGACTTTCAGACAGAATTTATATTATTAGTATGGATTTTATTGCCTCTGAACTTAACAAAAAACAATTTTCTTGTATCAATTGCTTAAACTGTATGAGTCATGTGTCAATTACTCACCAATTAAATAATTTTTGTGTACCTATACCCATTAGAACTTATTTGCAAGGTCAATTAAGACTAATGTTTTCTTATGTTTTCGCGATTGTTATTCATTAAATTAAACTATTTTAATACGGTTTTATCGCATTTATTACTTATTTATTTACACCTGACGTTTCAAACACTTTACAGCGTTCATGGTCGCAGGCAGACTAGTCTGCGAAAATAGTTTAATTTAATCAATTAAGACTGTTAAATCACATTTAAGCTTATCTCCTAATATACATTAAGTAAGTACTAGTTTTAATTAGGTAATGAATACCCGAAATTTATAAATATTGATTAGTATGAATAAAGGATGTTAGTCTGAATTGTGAGCAAGAATAGACAGTGTGATTGTCATACATTGTGGTGTTGTGTGAATTAAATTGTCAGCAATGTTTAAGGTATGGTGTATTCTATTTATTACCAAAGAAAAATAAATACCTTTGCACAAATTGACCACGATTCCCAAACTAGGGAGATCCTGTGTCTTGGGAATCATGAGTACCAATACCAAAAGATTTAACATATTCAATTTAAAATAAAATATAAAATGAAGAATGAAAAATGAGGAATGAAGAAACATTTTTTGTCAAGTCAATGAAATATGTTTTTGTATATTTTTCATGTTTTACTTTGTCTTTTGACCTATCCCACTTGAAGTTAAGTGCAGGTCATCATCATCAGCTTTCAACAACCCACTGCTGGGTATAAACCTCCCCTTGTCTACGCCAACCATCTATTCTGACTTCTGAGCCATCACAAACCAGTTGTTGCCATCTATTTTCCTGATATTGTCGACCCACCTAGCTTGCTGGCTCATTAAGAAAATATTCAGTGGATTCAGTGCTGTATTTTTTTTCTTTGTATGTAAATGGTGCAATAAAGTTCATTCATTCAGTCTAACCTTGAAAAGACTTAATTGTCGGGAATATGTCATCTGGAAGAGAGTTCAGGTTATCAAAATAAAAAAAAAATATTCTTGTACAGTAAAGATTTTACATAAACACAATACTTAGTACCTCAAAAAGCTGAAGAGTTTGAATTTTATGATCTCTCTCATCTTAGCGGCTTCCCGGTTGCGTCCTCAGCTGGTTGCCTCTGAGACCAGTGTGTAAACTTCTTTTTCTCCTCGTTTTAGCCTATATTCAGCATCCAATTTCATCCAATATTCTGATCTGTTGAACACTTTATTTATTATGTATTTTTGGATTTGGGTAACACAATAGACTAGCATTATCTGTAATTCGAACAAAGCAATCAACTATTTTTATTTCACACAAACAATACTTTTATCAGGCATTGACTTAGATGTAGATGTGTTTAGGAGGTTTTAGAAAACATGCTAATATTTATAGTTGTTTATGCAAACATTGTCTACCTTGTCCTTCTGCGGGAGTATTTATTTCTTTCAATAGATAGATTTAAATATTCACTTACACTTTTTCATTCATAAATACACAAAACAGTAAGCTAGGTGGGTACATGATAGAAAAAGTACATTGAGTATGTGTTTGAGTATGTTTGACTGACTTCAATTCAAGGGATTTCTATTCAGTCAATAGAATTTTTTTTTTTTTTCGATTTTTAACTGACTTCATAAAAGGAGGAGGTGCTACGTACGACTGTATGTAAAAGATTCCATTTTCCCGGATGTTGACTTAGTTTAGGTTTCCCCGCTTTTTATCATCCACTCTATGCCCCCATTCATGAGACCATTTCCCCCATGGTTTACTTATTTAAACTTTATTCTACAAAGCAATTGTGTACGAGTAACACAATAGGCGACCTTGATGCTAAAATAATTATCGAACATTCAACCTTACGTTTTTCAACTTCTTTAATCATGTTTTTTTTATTGTCAGGCGATGGCTACAAACAGGAGCGGCGCGGCGCAGCGGCCGAACGGCGCGCCCCAGACCAAAGTGTGCCAGTTCAAGCTGGTGTTGCTCGGGGAGTCGGCTGTGGGCAAGTCCTCGCTGGTGCTCCGGTTCGTCAAGGGCCAGTTCCACGAGTACCAGGAGAGTACGATCGGTGCGGCGTTCTTGACGCAGACCGTCTGCCTCGACGACACCACTGTCAAATTTGAGATTTGGGACACGGCGGGGCAGGAAAGGTAATTGCATGATATTTTTTTTCTTGTGAATGTTGCAATCAGGTCTTCCGCAGATGTTTTCAATGGTATGCACACAATTGCATATCTTATTTAATATTATATATTACGTGAAATTTTATGAGTATGTGTGAATGGATGTTTGTTACTCTTTCACGGCTAAACCTCTGAACCGATTTTGATGAAATTTGGTATGGATATAGTTGAAGACCCAAAGTGAAACACAGGCTAATTTCAGCGCAGGCTGAGCCGCGGGAAACAGCTAGTAGTTGGGTTAAAATAAATTTTATTTTTATTCTTAAGTATTGCATGCTAATGAGTTAAAGTAAGCCAAGTAAGTATAATACAAGTTAGATACGGTGGGCAAAATAGAAAAAAATACAACTCAAAAGCGTTTATGTAGTAGTTAAGTGGTATACTTTTAAATCTAGCCTTCTGTACATCGCTCATTAGCGTAGGTACTAGCACACGTCATTCGCGTCCATTCATCAGCCAGGAAGCCAGTGTAATGCG
Source organism: Euzophera pinguis (assembly GCA_947363495.1). Taxonomy (NCBI): domain Eukaryota; kingdom Metazoa; phylum Arthropoda; class Insecta; order Lepidoptera; family Pyralidae; genus Euzophera; species Euzophera pinguis. The sequence continues at coordinate 1,835,903 of OX376156.1, read as the reverse complement.
CTAAATCTCGACTAGACATATTGGCTATATTTACCAATATTTACTGTCGTACTATACTAGCGTGTGGCCGAGGTTTCGCGCCCCTAAGACAGGAATTTTACGTGTTGTATCGTACTTACATAAAACCTGTTTCTCGTACTACACATTATACAATGTTAAATTTGTTATCTACATCTACACTAATAATAATAAAAAGAGGAAAGATTTGTATTTTTGTGTGTATGTTTGTAATGAATAAACTCAAAAACTACTGTGCCGATTTCAAAAATTCTTTCAATATTGGAAAGCTACATTCACCCTGAGTAACATAGGCTATATACCGCAGGCGGAGCTGCGGGAAACAGCTAGTACATTATAAATTTGCTGATGTTTATAATGTATAACAATCTGAAACTTTGAGTTTGGACTTAAAAGGACACAAGAAAAATGTATCCTTAGATTAATAAATGGTCTCCGCGGCGCTAGACCAATTATTAATCTAAGAATTCATCAAATTATCAAAATAATTTTACACAGAGATTTCAAATAGTTATTTACGTGTTATTATCATAAAAATGTCAACAATAGATTCAGGTAGTTCACAATGCCCCCAGATTCGATAACGGCGTCTATTGACACAGACGTGAACAGATTCAGGGGCTCTGCGGCGTGTGAGTCATTGAATTGCTCGCATATATTGTAATGCTTGCTCGACTTAGTATAGCAGAGGGGATAGATGCCGAAGATCTGGCGAAGTGAATTTTCAAATAATTTTTTTTATTATTATGACATGGGTTACAAAGTGTGATATTTGGTTAAGACGACGTATGAGTTATTAAATTACTTGAATATATGCCGTCTGTACCACATTTAGCCTCGCCATGTTAAGTTGAGACTTGAGAGGATTAACTGGCCCAGACATTTTATAAAATTAATTTTGTCGTCCGTCCCAAGGGTAAGCAGCGCACCAAGTGATCTGGCGTTAATTTTGTACGAGCTGTACGCTTACGCGTATTACATGAAAGTGAACATAACATAACAGATAACGTGTTTAACATGACACCTGACGTTTCAAACACTTTACAGCGTTCATGGTCGCAGGCAGACTAAGTTAAAAGATTGGTAACATACTTAGGCGAGCTTCAATCAAGACCTATTACAAGCCGCATAAGAAAATAAACCAATTTTTGAGACCTGTAAAATCCAATATCCCATTGCAAGATGCTGGAGTTTATAAAATTGACTGTGACTGTGGTTTAACATACATTGGGCAAACAAAGAGAAGCATTAATACTCGTATAAAAGAAAATATTGCTGACATGAAAAATAGACGCTCAACCAAGTCTGCAGTCTGTGAACATGCTCTAGACAAACCCAACCACTATATGCGTTTTGATAATCCTCAAGTCCTTGCAAAGGAAAACAGATTCATTCCAAGGATGGTACGTGAAGCTATTGAAATTAAAAAACATCCTAATTTCAATAGAGAGGATGGATGGCAGGTACCGCCAGCTTGGGACCCAGTCATAAACTTAATAAAATCGCAAACTCGGAAACAGACTGCAAGACCCTTAGATACTGTGAGCCAATACTGCGTGAATCGGAATAGTTCCCAATAAAATTTCAGGCGGTAGTTTGTAATCTTATGACATCAAAGACAAATTTTAACTTAGTCTGCCTGCGACCATGAACGCTGTAAAATGTTTGAAACGTCAGGTGTAAATAAATAAGTAATAAACGCGATAAAACCGTATTAAAATAGTTTAATTTAATGAATAACAATCGCGAAAACATAAGAAATCATTAAGTATTTAAAACCTAAAATAGCAAAAAAGCTATATCCAAAAAAAGTTTCGTCGCGAATTACTTGATATTTTCAGCGACAACTACCAACTTTTTTGCGTCTATAAAAAGTGTAACTTTATGAGCAAGAGGGATACCTAAAAAAATACAATATTTAATAATTATTGAATTAAAATTGAAAAATAACAACCGTAATGGCAGATACGGGTTTTATCTGACAGGCCAGCCGGTATCGCCACTTTCAACCTTATTTCATTACGAGTACGTTACGTACTATATCAAATATCGTGATACCAAATACCGAAAGGTTGAGGGATACAGATGCCTTAAATCAAGTCGTATCCGTAACGATTGCGTGTCTGGTCTATCGAGCTTCTATAATAAATGAAAATTACAACAAATTTATATGAAGATATTGGAAATATGGGAGACCTGTGCCCACCGATTTAAAAAAAATCTGAAATTAAAATACTGATTACTGTACAAATGTTGCTAATAAATGATTTCTGTTACAGGTATCACAGCTTAGCACCAATGTACTACAGAGGTGCTCAGGCAGCGATCGTCGTTTACGATATTACAAACCAGGTGAGTGAATGTTTGTTATTTCTTATATACCATCTTCCATTTGTCCAGCTCATGGAGCAACTATAAAGAGGAGATGCCGTAATAAGCGTTTTGTAGGAAAGTATTTATTAGGCTACACGGGGCGGAAGGCAGACGTGCGGGGTGCTTGGTTTCGGCCGTGGCTCCAATCATAGAGCACGAGCAATGACAAGCTCCGCCCACTTTTGTGTCGGCGAGGCGCCAATGATCACATCACTGCGCCATTTCAAACGGCATCTTCCTCTTTGTAATTGCTCCATGGCCCAGCTAACGACACTTTAGATTACAAATATAAGATTTACTGATCCAAATGGTGTGCATTTCAAAAATTACAATACGACCGGGTTGTCCAGGAAGCCAATCGCGCTAACTTAAACGTAATTAAACAAAATCAAACCATGAACAAGAGTGAGAATGCAAAAGCTGTGAGTCTATTGAAAGAAAATCGATTCAACGATTATGTCCAACAAAAATCATTATCCATACTTATAAACTAATATTATAAATGCGAAAGTCTGTCTTCTGTCTGTTACGCTTTCACGGCCAAACCGCTGAACAGATTTTGATGAAACTTGGTATGAATATAGTTGAATACCCGGGGTCAAACATAGGCTACTTTTTTACGCAGGCGGAGCTGCGGGAAACAGCTAGTGTACTATAATTACAACCAACCAGTACGTCAACAATGATATTTTAATGACGCAGTCGCTAATACTGCTTTATAACAACTTGGTATTAATTATTTATTTTATTTATTCCAAACTTGATTACCTAAGATTGTAGTATGACATATCTGTATAGCGTGCCTGGTCGGTAGTGAGGTAACTAAGAAATTCCGTATTCAATCTTAATGCGGCCGCTAGCGTCTGCGTTAGCAAAATCTCGTGGTACTGGAGGTTCTGGGATTTAATCTCTTCGGAAAGAGTCCTAGTGGAGTAGTGTTCGGTTTTGACAAGAGTAAGCAGACTTGCATCTCCTCTTTGTTCGTTCTCTACCATCAAACATATTTCAAAACAAGTACAAAATATATTTTATCGCGCGATTATGAATTTGTTCCGGTGGTAGTTGAGACAGCTGGCCCATGGTGTGCGGAGGCAAACGATTTTGTGAGGGATATAGCGCGTTTAAGGGACCGAGGTTTTGACATTCGTTCTGGATGGTACCTGGTTCAAAGGATATCCATTGCTATACAAAGAGGAAATGCAGCTAGTGTAATGGGTACCTTTGAACCGCATAATCCGGGGAGGACATTTTTAGTGATATTTACATAGGATTATTATTAGTATGTTATTAATGGTTTTTTCACACTTATAATATTAATAAATGAAACTGATAAAGCATAAATAAAAAGCTTCCCTTATATTTAAATAAAAACAAATACAATTTGTGTCATTTCAAGGCTAAAGTAATCAAGCTATGAGCCAGCGAGTATCTTAGACTTCTAACTAACTTAGATCACATTTGCACATAATATGCAAATTATCATTGACATTTGTTACTATCGTAATGACGTGGCCAATGATGATGGCACACCCTTTTCTCGTTTTCATATTTTATTATCGACCCTTGTGTCTCATTAGACATGGTATTCTGAAGAAATGTTTTGATATGAAGATGATAATCAGATGAGAACGTGGTCAAGCAGTGGTAATGTGCTGCCATCTACAGGTTAAAGGGTTACCTTAAACAAGCTCGATAATAAAGATTTTCTTTTCGTAATCAATAGTAAGTACTTACCTTTATAAAAATAATACTGAAATAATAATAATTATTTTCTGAACTGTATTATTTATTTAAATTTATGAGACTAAAGATTACCTAATCCATACTCGTAGTTCACAAAAATTATATTTTTTTCAGTTTTTTTTAAATTTTCAATCTCTTTGTGTAATTTATATACTGATAAGAAATATGAACACATTTTTTTTAATAGTGATAATAAGTTCTGCTCATCAACAATCTAATCAACAACACTTCTTTCAGACAAGAATTAATAATGATTAAAGTTTTCATAAAATACAAACAACAGAAAACAAGCGACCCGTGTGAAATTACGCACAGATACGGTTTACAAAATACTTGACCTTACCATTTTTTTTTCTAATAATAATGACCACGGCAAACATAGGGTTGTGCCAGCGTCAACGACCTAGCCTATCGTTACATAAGGTATTCCTCAATTCCGTTCAAGGCTCGCCGTTTGGCTGTTGTGCATGGACAATCGAGGTCGCATAAAGCTACAATACTGCATTAAGTACAACTAGTCTTCATTATTCATCGTTTGAAGGTTGGTTGGGAGAATCTACGTGACTGTACCGAGCAGGCCCTAAATATAGGAGACTAGCTGTTTCCCGCACCTCCGCCACCGGGTCTTCAACTATATTCATACCAAATTTCAACAAAATCCGTTCAGCGGTTTGGCCGTGAAAGCGTAACAGACAGAAAGACAGACAGACTTTCGCATTTATAATATTAGTACGTATATATTGGGGTATCTATTCATAGCGTTTTTCTAATTGCATTTATTCAGGGTCCGCTTTCCTACTTTTTCTTTTCACAATGCTGGGTCTTTAGCATTTTGATTGTCCGTATCACCAATCTGAACGGGATTGCTTCTGGAGGGCTATTTTTGAGATCAATGACTCACTTAATTCGAATGAAAATCATTCGATTCACCGTTTTCAGTGGTTCATAGATTTCAAATAAAGAAGTCCTGTGCATTCTGTTGTCTTGTGCAATTTTTCTTTCTTGTGAAGTTAACGTAAGGAATTCCACTGACAAGAGCCCAGCTCTTAAATTTATGATGATGTGAAGTTAGCAATCAGATGGCCTCAAAGACAACATTGCGTGAGTGACATACCCAAGATCTTACGTGGCCTACCGGTAATCACACGCACGCTGACCTAATATTATAATGAAAAAATGAAGAGGACATATGAATATAACAACGCAATTAATTGACCGTGCCGCCTGATAACGTCAGGTGTTATTGTCTTAATCATAATAGTGTCATCGCGTCAACAAACTCACAATTTTTGTTGTTTTTTTTCAATATGGCTCTTACTTTCGTATTTAGCCAGTAACAAGTATTTTTTTAAAATTAAGTTGTTTAGTCAAGCAAGTCTAAAGTCACGTCAGTAGTTAAGTGAAGTCGAGTCAGAAGTGTCAGGCTAAGTGAAGTGGTAGAAAAACTGCACTTAGCGATTTCAAGTAGCTTTTGGCAACAAGCAAGAAAATCACATAAATCGAACACTGTATCACTTCCCAACACTCACGCTTGTTCTTTAACACTTTGCGAATAATAATCCACCATTATTATGCACAAACACTCAAAAAAAACACAAATTTTGGAAAATAAAATACAGCGCCGATACTGCTCTTCACAGCTTCCCGCCAAAAATCCCCCGTTTGTTCATTATTATTTCTTGAAAATTATTTCTCAACTGATTATTGACGAAGTAAATCCTGTCATCATCATTTAAGCCACTGCAAATCTACTAATTATTAAACATCTTTTACTGTATATATTTTGTAATATGGCTCAATTGTCTCCATTAGAACTAAATTTCGTAGTTTTAACTATATCATTTACTAATGAATGTATTACTAGAACTATAATTAATGAATAGGTTATAGCTTGACCACAACCGCTGTACCGCGCCTTGGGTATGCGAGGGGAGGTGGGGAGGGGGCATGAGATTAGTAGTGCCAGACAGATCTTTAACAAGATTAGTATATTATAACAAGAATAGTCAATTATAACAAGAAATATGTATAATATAATAGGTTGAGGGATAATTTTCTTCGCATGTTTTAAGATAATTCAAAACATTTTTTTATAGTTGACCCGGGGTCAAACATAGGCTACTTTTTGACGCACGCGGAGCTGCGGAAAAAAGCTAGTATAAGAATATGTCACTCACTCACATAACCATGCAAATTACCAGATAAAGTCCTGTAGCCACTAGTGCGAACATTTATCTACTTTCTTATTTATCTTATCAATTACATTAATTGTTATTATCATCTTGCCGGTATTTTTCACTTATCTATCATTTGGATATTACTCGAGGGTGTCATGTTCACAACTTGTTATGAATATTAAATGTTTGTAAGCTTGGGGGTAACACATGCCTTTCCTTCTCTTCATATCAAAATGATTAGTTGTTTTAATTCATTTATTATCTTCTCTCGACTGTATTTTTTTAAATTAACATACAGGCCAGCCTATAGTCCCTCTGTTAGAGGCACAAGTTTTAAGTTTTTATAAGTTTAGACATAATTAAACTTTTTTTGTTTTTTTTTTTTTGTCATTTTCTTTGTGCTTAGATAGCAAAGGAAAGCGTTGGTCTCGGTATTTGATGAGAATAAAGGAAACTGGGCTGCCACTATTGTTTTGTGGCCATCACAAGAGGGACAACACATGCAAATGTAATAAGGCTATATTTTTTTTAACCTATTTCCTCCTGCTGTTGGGTAAAGGTCTACCTATCTCCCATTCAAGGATATAAGGATACTGTTTTAAAAACGCGCGTAGTTTTTTTTTTAACAGAAATTATCTATTAAATTTAAAAAAAAATAGATTGAAACAGAACAACTGTTTATTTGGAAAAATAAATAGTATACAAAAATTAGCAAAGACTACACAGATTCAAGTCCTACAAGATTATGTATAACATGACCCACTGTTCAATGTTGTTTAACAGTAGTATCGACGAAAGCATTACGAATGTGGGTCTTCAGGAGTTCAAGGGCGGAAGCGGAGGCGTCGTCGGTTCAGACGATGTGGCGACACGTGACGTAGGTGCCCAATAATAGGTTTAGGCTACAGGCCCTTTGGCTTAGTTCGTTTTCCAAACGAATTCTTTGTATAAATAGGGATTAAAAAAAAAAGCTTTTAAACGTTTTCCTTTTCTAATTTAAAGTAAAAGATCAGAGACTGACGGGTGGATAAAACTAACATCTTTATACTTACAAATTTTCACGTCGTACTAGTTTGGGCTTACTATTAGCTCTTATTTCCATCCAAGTGCTAGTAAATTTATACGCGCCATCTCGTTATCTCTCTCTCTCATTTGGATGGAAATAAGATATGAAAGTAAACTCGAGTGTCAAACCTAGTAAATACCGCATTTATGGCATACAAGCATTTTAGACCACGTCTCATTTAATAACCTGCGTGCTAGATTATTGGCCTCTCTTAAGTGTGTAGGAGATATTCAATTAAAGGCTATTTAATGAGAAAAATTGGTGGTACTAAAACTTGCGTTTTTCAATAAGGTCGGGGAATAGTTTTACTTGCTGCTTATGTAGGAAGGTATACTTTTACAACTGCGTATACGCACGTACCGGACGACACCCAGACGACACACAAAGATAAGATCCGTGTGGTGCGTCGTAGGCGGGCCCCACTGTACTCCGACCGGGGATTGTCTGGGGATGCTGCATTCGATAGCAGTCTTATCTGTAACGTAAAAGGTTGGCAATCGAGTGTCCTGCGTGCGTAATATGGTGCGTGGACACCGTAGCTTAAAGCCTTGTTTCTTAAAGAGTCTTATTGTATATTAATTTTTCGCCTGAATCGTCATTATACATTGGGGATGCAGTATTGATTATGGGCCTCATATGAAAGCTCAAAGTCGCCAAAAGAGCTATGGAGAGGGCAATGCTCGGTGTTTCCCTACGAGACCGAATCAGAAATGAGGAGATCCGTAGGAGAATGCGGGACATGTAGCGTGGAGAATCGATGATCGATGGGCCAAAAAGGTTCTCGAATGGCGACTACGAACCTGATCAGATAACTTGAAAAAGGTCGCAGCCAAACGCCGAACGCAGACCGGTTCGAACCGGTTATTTTGGAAATAAATAGGAGAGGCCCATGTCCAGCAGTGGATGGACTGCGGCTGAAATTATGATGATGCTATATTGTTCCTGACCTTTGAGTCCGCTAAATCGCGATATCTTATATTTTCTCCTGCAAAGAAATTTATAAAATTTCTTATTATTTTTATGACCGGCCGCTTACCAGACATTTATACTCTTTGGGATTTTTGGTGACATTCACCACCAAATCACCAGGCGGCCCTAGAAGATATAAGTAAATACTCCGCCGCCTGTTAGCACGTTCAGTGCCGGAAACGCACATGTGCGTCGTAAACAATTGAAAATGCTTTGTGTGTTTCAATATAATTTTTAAGTCAGCCTGCCTTAAAATAAGACGTGTGATTGGAAAAGAAACATAAAACAAAGCCGACTTAACTTGTAAAAAGAACGCTGTCAAATAAAATGCGTCAAATAACCAAATACCTCTTCTTTCAGGACACATTCGGACGCGCAAAGAACTGGGTCAAAGAGCTGCAGCGGCAGGCGTCCCCCTCCATAGTGATCGCGCTGGCGGGCAACAAGAGCGACCTGGCCGCCAAGCGCATGGTCGAATTCGAAGAGGCGCAGGCCTACGCCGATGAGAACGGGCTGCTCTTCATGGAGACTAGTGCTAAAACTGCTATGAACGTTAACGACATTTTCCTGGCTATCGGTGAGTTGCTTATTTGCTTCCCCGAACCCGCTGTTCTGTAGAGTCGATAACTTTTATTTGCTTCACCTGACCCGTTGTTTTGCGAAGTCGATGCAACTTTATTTAGCCCATGATGATGTAACAGAGTTATTAATAGTACTAACGTACAGAAATGACACTAGCATCCTCCGGATACCGCATCGAGCCGCGCAGATTTATGGTAATTTTTTTTAGCAAAACAATGCAATGATGACACTTCGCCCACTTGGCCCTGCTGCGACAACTATGACGCAGATACGATATATAACCAATCCTACGAGAAACACATACATTGACGTGCGTGCGTACTCGACCGAATGGATGTAGTAGTAATAGGTGTTGGGCTCGTCGCTGTTGTCTGTTGTTGTGTTGAGTGTCCGGGGTGTGGAATAGGTATACGTTGATTAAAATTAGTTGACGTTCGTGACATGACGTCAACAAATTCATGTAATATGATTGATTTTATCATTTGTTTTCCTTTCTGCACATCTTTCTTAAATGTCGATTAACTTATCGAAAACCGGGGGAATAAGGTTATTTTATTTGTTGCTTTTCCGGGCATTGAGTCATAATTTCAGCCGCAGTCAGTCCACTGCTGGACATAGGCTTCTCCTAATGATATTCAAAATGACCGGTTGTAAGCGGCTTGCGTCCATCGTTTGCCTGCGACTTTTTTCAGGTGATCTGACCATCTGGGCGTTGATTGACACTTCATTAATTTGAAATGAAATGAAATATTTATTTTGCTAAAACATGGTAACAGTAATTTTATGTTAGATTTAATAAGTAGTGAAGGATCTACATGTTTCACCATTACTGGCATGCAAATTTTTTTTTAAAAAAGTTATGATTATAAATGACTTTACGGAGCAATTCAGCAATGTACGAGCAGATGATGAATTTTGTTCGTGATTATAATTTAATTAATGTCAGTTTATAATGCCTAGATACAATAATGTCAATGTTTTGCAGCGAACAAGTTACCAAAGAGCGAGAGCGCGGGCGCGGGCGCGGGTGCGGGTGCGCGGAGACTCAACGACAACGAGGCGCCGCGCGCCGGCGGCTGCTGCAAGTGATCCCGCGACGGTAACCTTTTTTTTTTAAATTTCAGTATGGCTTTTACTAGACTTATTAGGCTCAATCACCTAATTGCCTGATAATAAAGGTGGTTCCGTGCTTTGGAAGACACCATAAGCCGTTCGTCCCGACTGCCATTTGGTGGTCGTTAAAATTACCACGTCAGAGGTTTCGAACGACTCTGACACGTCAGAGATTCCGGAACCGCCTTTCGGCCTCTGAAGTTGTTTCTTTTACGACCACAAACTGATAATCCGAATCGACGGCTTGACGTGCCTTCTGAAACATCAGATAATTAGGCGATTCAAAACTACAATATTTTAACCAAACTAGAAACAACTAAGGGCCGATTTCACCAAAGCCGGATAAGTTTTATTCCAAGAATAATGACACAATTTACTCTCGTTTAATGAAGTTAACATTTCACCACACATTAACCCGAGAATATACTGTTAATCCACTTACGATTCCGAATGTCTCTAGGTTAAAATATCTATCTATTTTTTATGCTTTGATTAGTTTCTTTGCATGCTTTGATAAGAAAAGGCAGAAGTGCCTGTGCAGGCCAGTTAAGCCTCTCGCGTTTTAAAGTAGTATGGCGAAACTTAACTTGTGCACACGTTATGGCATTTGAACTCAACTTTGACCTTGAAAAATACTCAGTACCAGTAATATTTCTATGAAGCTGCGAAACTATCGATACTTTCGTTAGTCGAAATAAGGTCCTAATACTATTGATTTTCAGTAATGTGTTCGTATTCTCAGTCACATCTCAAGTGACATTTCTCTAATGTTAACCTGCGAGATGCAACGAATGGCCTTTCGGTCGACATGCTCACATGTCTGTTACTATTTTCTAGATATGTCATTCAGTGTAAATAACATAGCGCTATATCGTTCTCTCAATGTTTTCTCTCTACGTTCAGCTGGTTATAGGACTAACTTGACACATCCATACTAATATTATAAATGCGAAAGTCTGTCTGCCTGTTACGCTTTCACGGCCAAACCGCTGAACGGATTTTGATGAAAGCTATGAATATAGGAAGACCTGGGGTCAAACATAAGCTACTTTTTGACGCAGGCGGAGCTGCGGGAAACAGCTAGTAAACCTACATAGGGGTCTAGCGCTAGGTAAATTCTAGGTATCGTAACGTTCCATTTCACAATCACATTGTCATTTTAAATGTTAATAGTCATACAATATTTTTTTAATAAAGTATGACTGTCGATATAAGCAAGAAAACAGGAGTGTTTTTTTTTAAAGTGTGACTCACGAAAAATCGGTGAGTCGAATACAAGGGTCTACATGGGTCGATTGACAATGTAACCTACACGAAATGATGATGATGATGGTGAGCCGGATAATATTTGTTCAATATCGAATTATTTTCATTCGACATTATAAGTCTTACATTTCAAAATTGGTCTCCTGAATGGAATTTCAACAGACATTTGCGTAGTCTACGACATTTTTCTTCAGCAGTCTCGATATAGCATTATTATGTATTGTAAAGAATAAGTTTTTTTAGAGATTTGTCGAAACGTGACAATTAAGTCGTGCTTTCTGAGAATCGGCCTCTTGGAAACATGCTCGGTTGTATAATGTGCCTTTTTACTTAAATAATTGACACTGATGCAATGATTTTATCGATTTGTCTCTCTATAGCGCGTCATCCTATATCGTGACATCTCGCTTACTCACTCGCAAAGACATCGTTATAATCTACCTGCCAACTATCGATATATTAATGTTATCGCTACAAGCGCTACATCACTAGATTGTGATAGATGAAGATTCATGGTTGCGTTCAATATTATTTTTCTTTTTGGTTGCGTTCCTATCAAAATATCGGCAGGAGAAAATTATATTGATATACTAATATCTTTTAATATTTAATGTTAAATTTTCTGAAAAATATATATTTTGTTTTGGAAATATTATACTGTATTTTAGAATAATAGTGGTTACTATACATAAAGTGAACTGACAAAATTTACGACAGGTCAGATATGAACATTCTTTTTTATGCCATCTATAAAATCAACAAAGAAAAAAGTTATTAACATTATAATCCTTGTAATTTCCAGAAGCCGCCCCCCGCGCGTCCCCGCCCGCGCCCTCTCTCCGCCAATTCTTTTGCCAACTGTTTAAAACTATATTCTGATGACAGCTGTCAAAATTCGCGCCAACACACACGCGCTTAGGAACTTTTAAACAGTGACATTAGAATCGGCGAAAACCAAGAACATTGAAATCGGTAACTACTATTTGCTAATGATGCGGTTTTAAGCTTCTTGGCGGAAACGCAGGCGACGGAGTTATTATATAAAAAAATATAAAAAAAAACACGCTAAAATGATAAATAGATTTAAACTTATTTGTAATTTTAATGAAATGTAATAAAAGATATATTTAATTTCGTTTGTATCATGTTATAGGCAGTCGGCTGCACTGTTCCCATGTAGTTTAAGGGTTACTTGACGACATTTCGGTTTTAGCCGTATCGTGTCGTTGCTAATGGTAAAAATGCTGCAGTTGGGAGAAGTATGTTTATTTCGGTCACTGTGGCATATAATTGCGTACAATTTTTTATTAACACTTTGCAATGAACTCGGAATTGAAATGTGTATCAATTTTGTCTTCTAAAATTTTAACGTTATATGGCACGGTTTCTTTGTAACATATACATTTTATATTTATACCTTCAAAGTGTATTTTAACGACTTGATTCGCCTAATCAACTAAATAAAGGAAATTTAATCTTTCTTTTTCTGTCTTCTAGTTCTGTCTTGCTTTCTATACAAATCGAATCGTTAAAATTTTGTGATCGGCAACTATTGTATAAATTTCTTCCAGGTGGATTAACTATGATGAATATAACCAGGGCAGAAACGAGATGGCGTAATACAAGGCGTAAGGCGACATCTCGCTCACTCGTTTCTGTCCTGCTAGTACAGGTCATAGTAAATCGATAAAAACCTATTTCTTCCAACTGCGGCACAGTTATATGTCACATAGAAGCCTAAGCTTCATAACTATCAAAATCGTGGTGATGGTGCATTTACATTCGCGATTCATTCTCACTTCGCTTTATATTACTTCTACAATCACGCCGAGGCCATCGAACATAGATCCGAGTAAATATATTTATTTCATGTTTATTTTGATTTCCTATACTGTCAAATGAATTGTCAATAGCCAATACCGATCTATGTCTTTTTAAGACCTCATTTACACCTGCAAGAAAACTTTGCAAGTTGCTGTCTGACTTGCAAATGTAAACGTTTTTTCTGATGCAAGTTGCTTTTTGCAGAAGTTTTCTTGCAGGTGTAAATGAGGCCTTAAATAATGTAAGTATGTAGCTTAACAACTTTCACTGTTAATGTTGATTGAGCCAATTAAAATATTCGATACTAATTCCTGATTGGTCAACGAGTTGTTACTTGAAATGTCAAGTTTGTAATGCTTGAATCAATTTCCATCAAGTGGATGCAAGTTTACCTCAAGGAAATTAAGTTATATAGTTAGATCAGAAAAAGATATGAATCAATCGCTTTTGACAATTTATTTTACTCATAAATTTTCTAAACTTTGTTTACCTGAATTCAGTTTAAGCCTTTTACTAAAGAGCAATAAATAATAGATTTTTTGAAGAATGCAGCTGCCCCCTTAGTAAAGTACCGCGTGTAAGAGCCTGTCTCATTGAAAATAATCCTTATTACTTTGTAGATAAGAGTTGTATTCGCATCGCTTCAATTCGTTCATCGTTCTTCACAAGGTCCTAGGCTAATTATTTTTCACTAAACGTTTGTCCTTGCACATTTCAATGTCTTAACCTGATTGTACACGATTACTGTCAGATGGTATCGCAATATCGTACTTTGACCTAAATAACTAAGGTATTAAAAAAAGCTTTAATCCTCAAATCTAAATTATTCTTTACATTGAAAAAAGAATAAATATATCGCAACTTATAGGATGCTTTTCTAGCCGAATTCAAGTATCAGGTCAATAGTCTGTGTTCCTGGGTCAATAAAAAAAAATATTTTTTTCTTTCAATATAGCTCTTACTTTCGTATTTAGCCAGTAACAAGTAAAATTTGTTTACTAAAGTTATTTAGTCAAGCAAGTCTACAGTCAGGTCGGCAGTTAAGTCAAGTCGTGTCAGAAGAGTCAGGTTAAGTGAAGTGGTAGAAAAACTGCACTTAGTAATTTCTAGGAGCTTTTGGCAACAAACAAGAAAATCACATAAATCGAACACTGTATTATTTCCCCAACACTCACACCTGTTCTCGAACACTTTGCGAATAATAATCCACCATTAATAAATACAAACACTAAAATACAGCGCCGATACTGCTCTTTTCAGCCCGCCAAAAAAGTGAAAAATACCTGTTTTTTTTTTGAACAAACGAGAACATCACTAAATACGACCCTGGATCATGGTTACAGTACGTTATTGACATGTCGTTTGAAATGATACCTTCAATCAACTTATACATTTAAAAAAATATAAAGCTATTAAATTAGTATTGGAATGTGAAGGAACAAACGCATTTCTTATTAAGTTCAAAAAATATATATAGTTATTTAATAATAGGTTTACACGTCTCAGTTAGGTCGTTGTAGTTATTTTAAAAACACTAATTATTCGATGGACAAATTGTTCTATGTTATGTTTATATAACTAAAATTATATATTTTAAGCAAAATGTATCTTGGTGGATTTGCTTAGTCAGTGTTTCAGCAATCGCATTCCATACAGGGGTTTTTTTTTGGGTCGACGGAACCTTGATATGTACACAACATATTGGTGATAGAAAAGAATCAGTAGACTGTCCGAACTGCGGTCGATTAATCTCCTCAATATAATATTTAGAAATCTAATTAAATATTTTTAAAGGCTTGCGTTGTTTTTGCAGAACGTACTCTCAGGGGAATGATATATTTCGTGAGAAATGTTAACATCTCTAGTACTGAGCGGTGCTTTTCTGATATTGTTCATTTGTGATATAAATCAACCGATTTCCGAATTGTTTGATGCATTTGGTGAGCCCCGAGTCCCGAAAACTAGAAAATGTCCAAAAACCTAAAAAAAGTTTTTTGTAAAATCGTTTCGCGAGTACTGTTCCGACTTTTGTTATACATAGATGTTATGTATAGTTTGGGAATGAATATTTGGATACTGGTCGCCAGCTTCCACATTGCTGTGAATATCTGACTTATAATAAAAATTCAATGTCGTTTGTAGGTGCGGCTCAGAAATATTTATCTAATTTCACCGACGATTAGAACTATGTAACCGATGGAACTACTGAGAGAAAGTATCTAGTTCTATGGAATTAATAGTAATAAATAATAATCTGTGAAACTAGAGATAATAAAGATATTTATTTTAAAAACGATGTCCATCAATGTAGGAAGTGTGCGATAGGCGGGCCGGTTATTGCGAACCAAAATGGCGGTCGGATGCAAAAATAATAATATGCCGGCGACGGGACGCTGACGCACGGTAACATTGTATGTTTTTGTATTGTGTAAATATTTTGGATTTATTAAGATTATTATATTGAATAAAAAAATATTGTAAATGGACGACTTGTGAGTTTTATTTATTACTGCTTTGTTAGTCCCAGCTTCACAAAATCACCAAACTAGACACAAATTTAACCAATTTTTTACTTTTGGTTTTTTATGCTACGACAATTAACTTTTTCTAAAACAACCATTAGAAATGAAAACCATAGAGCAATGCGCCTGTTGTGTCATTTGTACTAATAACCAGCAATAATGTTTTAATCATTACCGAAGACCATTTCGCCAAAACGTCCTCGCCCCATTTATTCCAAATCAGGAGAACTAATCCTTTTTCAGGCAATGGGAGCTCATGTTGCTAGGAGAACATGAAATTGGAAGAGTTATGTTTTTCAAATTATTTAAGTATTAAAACTTTATTGTTACACAAAGTACACATATACCTATAACAATTGGCGGATACCAGTCAACCATTGGGAGAAACGGAATGATAGTTTGGCGCAAAATAGTTAAGGGGAAAAAAGTACGGGTAAGGGGGAAACATAATAGAGCAAATTAAAAAAAAAAGTAATACATTTTTTTCTATATTTAATTAGTTTAGTTTTTACCTGTGTATTTACTTACAAATTAGTTAATCATCACAAAATTTATCAACTAAATAACTTTTACTATTAAAACAATATCCCTAACAAATTAAAACTTCTGTATAGTTTACTATTACAAGAAAAAAATTGATGGGCACATCTAGAACATGTTTTGATCCCTGGTTGTCAGTCGATAACATCGACGACGGCAACGCGTAGTAGGTACTCATTTTGTCACACCTACCTTTTATTGTGTTAGATGTGAATTTAGTTATAAAGTGAAATTCGTTACCTTTTAACACTAACTTTAACGCTTACTATCTATTTTGTGTAAATAACGTTTGATTTTCTGAAGAAGTGAATTTAATTGGAGAAATAAAGTACTTAAACCTAAAACTGAGTTCATTAATCAATCCTCTGTTTTCTTACTAACGCATTCTGTAATTTGTGGTCCTACGATGTGAATGCGCTAATGAGGAAATTTAAAACTTAACTCTTCCAACTTCATGCCCTCCAGGTAAAAGGAGCACCACGACACCGCACGACGCAATATGGCCATATAGATTATGAAAATTAAAATAACTTTTCCGTCTTTAAGTTACCATGGTAGCAAAGGGCAGAAGATCCCGCGATTGCGAGGCATTATGAAAAAAAAATTTAAAAAACCAAAATACCTCTTCTAACTTTATGTTCGCGTAGTAACAAGGGGATGCAGGTCCGATGATATGAGGCGATAATATGAAAAGATAAAATTTTAAATCAAAATCCCTTTTTCAACTTTATGTTCTCTTTGTTACCTCGGAAAGGAGGTTCCACAAATACGATGCCATGCGCAATTACAAAATAAATATAATTAAAAAAATTACTAACTCTTCTCACCTTATGTACTTCCTAGTAACATAGAAAAAAGATCCTACAATGGGAGGCGCTATGACGCGGTTGAATCTGTAAATCGAAACAACTCTTCCAAATTTATGTTCGTCTAGTAATATGGGGAAGGAGTTTCTACAAATATGATGGAATGTGCAATAAATAAATAGAATTAAAAAAATAACTCTTCTAAATTTATGTAATCCTGGTAAATTGGAAAAGAGCCCTACTCTCGAACTCGACTCGAATGAATCTGAAAATCAAAACAAATCATCCAACTTTATGTTCGCCTAGTAACAAGGGGAAAGGAGATTCCACAAATACGATGCCATCAATAAATAGAATTAAAAAAATAACGAACTCTTCCAACTTTATGTTCTCCCAGTTACATCGGGAAGGATCTCACAATATGATGCTATGCGCAATGAATAGATAGAATTAAAAAATAACTCTTCTTACTTTATGTACTCCTGGTAAAGAGATCCTACGATGGGAGGCGTTATGACGCGATTGAATCAGAAAATCAATACAACTCTTCCAACTTTATGTTCGCCTGGTAACATGGAGAAGGAAGTCCTACGATATGAAGGTTATGAAAAGATACAATTTAAAGATCAAAATACTTATCTACCTCTTTTCACTTTATGATCTCCTGGTAAAATGGGAAGAAATATAATCCACGTTGCGATGAGTGATCTTCGGCTAGATAAAAGTAAATTTTCAATTTTATGTTCTCCTGGTAACCGCTAGAGTAGCATTCTGTGAATGTACTGGTAACGTATTGATGATACAATTTGAATATTAGAAACTCTCACTCTGTTCTGGTAATATATAGAAAGAGGTCTTTTGATGAGATACATTTTGGAAATTAGAAGAACTCACAGAACATTCTGTTCTTCTGATAAGGAAGGGGTCCTAATTTTGACGATATAGAAAGTGCAAATAATCCTATTTTCTGGTAAAACGAGGAAGCAATATAGTAACTTCTTTCATCTGCCGATAAAAATAAATATGTGCTACTTTGTTTAAAGATGTTGTAAAGTTATTTGTACCATACCAGATTAACCATCACGGGTGTTTTCCTTATATTCAGGTAATTACAGATAATTTAAATAATTGGAAAGAAAAAAATCATAAAACTTGTAAATTGGAAAATGCAATTTTTTTTGATGATTGCAATAAATACAAGTATAGTTATAAATACTTTATTTAATAAAACACGTACACATTCAAACGGACTCACATTTGGTTATAAGTACATAATAAGTATGGCACTTAACCACTGTATAATTATAAACAATTAAGAATGGAAGTAAATTTTTGGTTTTTCTTAAACTGGGGACATTTATTTTGATAATATTTAGGCCCGCTATAGAATCTCATTACACTTAAATATATGCTCTTTAACTTTAAATAAGTTAGTAGTATACCTTACACGCAGGGTAAATTGACACAGAATTAATATGTACATACAGAAGAAAAGGTTCATAAAACGCACCATGAACGATGCACTCACACGAGCGTAGCGTGTGCATCGTTCACGCCGGGTTGAATGAACTTCAAATTCTGCAGGTATGCGGCCCTTTGGAAAAGTAGTTGATCCTCCTGCCCAAACCCGTCCTTGGCTTTATTAATAGATG
Organism: Euzophera pinguis; assembly: GCA_947363495.1. Taxonomy (NCBI): domain Eukaryota; kingdom Metazoa; phylum Arthropoda; class Insecta; order Lepidoptera; family Pyralidae; genus Euzophera; species Euzophera pinguis. The sequence continues at coordinate 1,817,252 of OX376156.1, read as the reverse complement.
ACATTTCCATGAACAGGTCTGGGCAGGAGGAGAAACTACATATTGCTAATGAGTGAAAATAATAAAATGGGTTATGGTTATGAAGTTTGGATGGATTTATACTGGACTATTGCTATAGAAATCGGACATCTGCCATAATCATGATTACTGACTATTTGTGTCAGGCGGTGATTCGCCACTCAGTGAATGGGCCCCCCAAATAGTCGCCGAGTTTTTCAACAGAGGGACAACATTGGAATGAGCGGCTAAGGGTGTTAATATTATTATTTAATTATACACTAGCAGCATAAGCTGATGCCTGTATATCACTGCACTTGATTGTTAAGTTTTGAAGTGTTCATCGAGTCTGTTTTACACTTATCACTGTTTCTTGTAATGAGTTCCACATTTGTACAACACGGTTTGGAAGAAAGTGTTTCTTAGGGTTGCTATTTATGACTAGTAATCTAATACAAGTTTGTGCTCAAATCCACATTTTTTAGCATCTTACACAGATCATAGTACTTACCACTAAAACTAAACTTTACTACGAGAAATAACGAAGTCGCTAGCGATAGCGTTAATACTTTTGTATGTAAAATCAGTATAGCGCCCCTAGCGGATAACTGGCTCCGTGGTCCAGTGGTTAAGGCGTTCGCCCCTGACCCGGGGTCGTGGGTTCGATTCCCACGGGAAGCATACTTTGTTTAGTTGTTTCCAGTTTGGTTAGGACATTACAGGCTTGAATCACCTGATTGTATGATAGTAAAGATGATTCCGTGCTTCGGAAGGCACATTAAGCCGTTGGTCCCAACTGCCATCTGGAAGTCGTTAAAGGAACCACGTGCAGTGGCCGGCAGGCGGTTCCGCACAACTCTGACACCAGGATGTACATGGTCGATTGACAATGTATCCTACACGAAATAATGATGAGCAGATAGTAAAGTAATTAAGAAACTTCATACAAAATCCTAACGCAGGCGCTACCGTACGCGCTAATAAAATCTCGTAAAAGAAGCACAGAAAGAGTTCACCAACTATACCCCCAGGCTTTAAAAGTAACACAGACGGATCGTCGTCGAATCAATAGTGATAAGCAGGTAAATTGTCTATGTGTAAGTGTCGTCGCGATCCACAGTGTTGGTATGGTTGTGTGAGTCAAACTAGCATGTATCAAAAGGGCCAGAGCTTGGGTGCTCCATTCGAGATGTATATGAGACTACGTCTGTAGATAAGATAATTTATTTATTTGCAAGAATACAGTACATGATCCTAACCGTTGATTTCTTAATAGCCTTGTTAACATATATCAGTCATTTAAACAAAGACCTGATCATTTGATTTGTGATGAAAAATCAAAATGTTATTAAACGGCCGTTTAAGACATAAACAGATGTTTAAAATTTGAACATACGTTGGTGAACTCTGGTCTTGTCACAAAAATAATTATAATATTCTAACTTGGTATTTCAGGAAAATGTATAAGGAAATAATGGGAAATACTCATTATCAGTCACAATACGATATGGTTTGAATTCGAGCACAAGAGCGCAGCATTGTTTTTGATTGTTGGAAACAACGGGTCCGCACATAACAAGGTCGTAATAATACATTACTTACGAGCTGTAAGTAATGTATTATATGCAATGACGATGTAATTTGTAAACATTTTAAAATTATACAATTGTGACTTCATAAAAACAAGGGCTACTAATGATTTTTGGCAGAAATATAATCTATTCTTAATTAAAAAAATAAAGATTCATTTCATTAAAAATAAATTAATACAAATATAATTAATGTTACTGGCAAGTGTCTTGTATGTCTAAGAAATGGCAGCACAGAAAGAAATGAACACAAAAATATTCAATATCGAATTTCTACCTACGCAAGTAACATAGGTTAGCAGCGCAGGCGAAATAAGACAGTCTGTTATCCGAGAACGCATCTCTGGTTCCATAGACAACAGTATTCATCGCTGCTAGGAAATATTCCTCGCAAGCTTTTTCGATGTCCACAACGTGATTGTGAAATATCGTGCTGTCCATTCCCAAGGCATAAAAGACAGTAGCTGTTACAATCAGCACGCGACACGCGAATCGCGCGCGCGTGCAACGCCGCAAATTTATCTTTTCCGACAGCGGCGCCACTGTGCTCAACATTTTGACAGCTGTCAAATTTAGTTCCGAATCCGTCCGCCGGAAGTGATAGCTTTGCGGTTGTATTGTTATGTCACTGCGCTCGCGCGTCTCCGCTCACAGTTCGTCGCCGAAATGTTCCCCATAGAGGTCGCTACCGTAGTCGGTGGCCTCGCTCCCGACGAAAACGTCGTGGTGTGTCAGAATTTCCTCAAACGACAGCGCATCGTTGCGGTCGTCGTCCGCTGTGGAGAACAAATGCTCCACTTCTTCTTCCGCTATTTCCCTGAACACAGAAATACGACTAATTTGCGATTGTTTTTGAGTATCTTATTTGGCTCTTAAAAGTTCTGACGAACAGTTGAGTTAACGAATTCACTATAATTAAGCCAATCAGTGTGTTAGTGTCTACGTCTGCCTAAATACATTTCGGTCAATAAATGGTTAGTAGTGTTAAGAGGCACGTTAACTTAAATGCCGTCTGTGTGAATGGCAAAGTAACTCACTCGTTGTCGGGTATGACCCAGTGCTTGACCTCCAAGTTGTTCAGTTTCCCATCGCCGTCCAGGTCCAGATCGTCAAATTTCTCCTTCTCTGATATCAGCCATGCTTTGTCTTCGTGTCTACCTGTGTATACAAACAAGTTAAAAAAAAAAAAAAATATGCTGAAATGATCAATTTAACGATCTGGCACGACATATACATGGCTGTATTATCATTAATTGAGGCAATGCCTAGAGGCCACTAGCAATCAATTTATGTATTGGATATCCCTTTTGCTTAGAGTGTGAACCATGTGAGATCATAGAGTGGTGAACCAATCCCTACACCAATATATATGTATTTTTAAAGGTTCCCTAATGTTTGACAAAAAACGATAGAAAAATGATCATTCCAAAAATAACTATAGAAAAACCAATCATTTGACAAACATTGTACTTTAAAAGTAAACATTTGACAAAACACAGATTTTACAAATGTGTTCTTTAACAAATATTGCAAATGTTAAACTAACATTCTAAAAAATATTATTTGAGCAAGTACTAAGTTTATTAAATTTGTGATTTTATAAAAAAACGGTAGATAAACACTATCACTCGATAAAAATGATCGCACTTTGGACGAGAAGTTGCGAAGAGCAATATCGGCGCTGTATCTTCTTTTCCAAAATTTGTGATTTTCTACTATTTGTAAATAATAATGGTGGATTATTATTCGTAAAGTGTTCGAGAACAATTGTGAGTGTTAATAAGTAAACCGCCGCTACTTTCAAAACAAGATTGATTGACATGGTTACTATATAACCATAACCTAACTTACTTGCTGTCATAAAGTCATCTTTAGTCTAGTCATGCCTGCATGTCTAGCGGATCACTGAGCCGCCACCTATTGAGACGTCTGTCACGCACATTATAAACATGTAGCATAAGTTTATAAGACCTTTGCTGTACCTACGTGACAGCTTTCTCAATAAAGATATATTCTATTCTTCTGTCAAAAGGTCTGTCGCTCGCTCGCTCATTGTTATGGTCACTGTATAATAAATGTCAAATGTCATAAAGTCGTCTTTTGACCTGTACTTTTTTTGTACTTTGGTTAGAGCAAAGAAAACAGATTCCTTAGATTTTTCACAGGCATTTAAGGCAATTGAATCAATTATCAAACAATGCATTCAAACGTTATTATGCTATACATTGGTTTTTAAATTGGCATAGTTATAAAATTATTAGTTTTTAAATTAATGTTTTGGTGTATAAAAGAATTTTTAAGAATAATAAATAAATAAATTTTAATTTTCGTTAGTTTGTCGGATTATTTGGCTTTTGATTTTAATAATAACTGTTTGTCAACATTGCCAAGCGAAAATTAATCTTACGTTTTTTTGTCAATTGAAAATGATTGTTTGTCATACGTTTTTTTATCTTATGATGAGATACTATATTTATACTAATTAAAAATAGAAAGTGCACAAACCTTTTCTGAACAAGCGAATCCGGAATCGTAGCCGTTCTCGCGCATTGAATTGATACGTTACTGTAGAAAGTATTTTATCTAAGTAGGTATCTAGTAGTATTTTATGGCACCTGCCTTTATTTCCTTCTCTTTTTGGCCCTAAGGTTTGACTGGCACTAGTTAGACTTAAGGCATTAAGTCCACCATCTGTATTTAGTTTAATAAAGTGCAATAAAGATGTTATAAATTAAGTTTATGTCTAGATGTGCTTAGGGTCATATATATCTCAGATTATCAAAAACCTGTTACTGGCTCAAGAATGTTATCTTTGTTATGAGCACGTTACTTTTATTAAGCTGTTGGAATAAATAAATGACCTCTGTCTCCGACGTACTCGTTGAAGTCGAGGAAGCCGTCAGCGTCGGCGTCCTTCTCGCGCAATGTCTGGTTCACGAGGAACGGAAACATCACCGCGTGCTCCTCCGGGTTTGTGAACGTCTGCAGGGAACGTTGGAAAACATTCAGACTTACTTTCGAACCAACGCACCTTTTTAAAACATACAATTACTGGACTAAGAGAAATGCTTAACCGGTCGTTTTAACACGGATGAAACGTCGGAAGTATAAAGGTAGGCCCTGTAATTTTATGTTTTAAATTTTAGACTATTGGCACAGAATTATTGATAGTACTAACGTACAGATCGGACACTCACACCGAAACAGATATCGCACCTAGCCAAGCAGATTTAGGGTTAAAATCGAGAGCAAAACAATGCAAAAATGTCGATTTAGCGGCTGCGACGTCTATGACGGAAATACGGTATATAACCGATCTTACGACTAACACACAATACGGACGTGCGTGTGTACGCGACCAAATCGTAGTAGTGATAATATGTATCCGGCTCGCCGCTATTGTTTGGAGTGTTAATACACTAAATGTATTTAAATCAAAACCAGGCTGCGTAAATAAGTCCTATCCCTGATTCAAAGTTACACTTTGATTTCCTTGGAACTGGTATTACTGATAAATGTTATGTACATACATACCTTAAACTCTTCGAAGTTGAGGGCCCCATCGCCGTCCACGTCCGCGATCACCCACATAGACTTCTCCTCGCGCACCAACTGCAATGAAACTCTTTGGGTCAGCATTAATGAGGAAAAGAGAAATCAACAATGGATTGACAGCCTCCCTTTCATCATCCTTCACATCATCCGCTGTTCTTTATACGAATTCACGAGGAGATCTGTATCGTTTATATGTCATAATATCTAAAATTATTACTGTGCTATTCTGTCGTATTGGTGTAATACCGTATTCGCTGCACCATGAATAATAAGTAGTAATCAACAAAGTATTTATTAAAAATAAGAATATTTATTTATTTATTTAACACTTCTTTGAACACAGTAAAATCAAAATTAAATATGTTACATAAAATGTGAACACAGTATGTATACAAAAGGCGGCCTTATCGCTGAAGCGATCTCTTCCAGGCAACCTTAGGGTCGTTTGAAATATAAAAGAAAGGAGAGATAAGAAAAGAGAGAGATATAGATAGATGAATATTAGAGATACCAAATACAGAAAGAATTTTTGTAATGTGATCAAAAATAAGTCAAAAAACAAGAAAAGGACGCACATAGTGGAATAACGCCACTAGGTTTCGTGCGTACAAAAGAGACAGTAAGACGTCTCCACCATGCTTCTGCATTTCTTTATGAGAAAATTTTAAATGCTAATTACTGCTTTAATTAACAATATGTTTTTAAGTTCTTTTCAGAACCGGCAAATTATTTTGCGTTTATTATCGTTTCGTATAAAAAAATCTTGTCCAAGTATGAACACAGTCAAGTAGCTTAAAATGTAACATTCATTACAACGTACATACATACAGACAATGTTTTTTCGTCCCAACTTGAATTGTAGCCATCGCTCGCGTTGTACATGGTCAATAGACCCTGACCACCTATTCAAATGTCACAATAATTATAACAACGTGTGCTCACCATGCCAGTCTCGCCGGTGTCGTCAGGTCCGACCTCTTCATCATCATCAGCTCCGAACGCGTCCTGCATGTACTCCGTCCACGTCACCAGTCCATCCTTGTTGCTGTCCACTTCATTGAGACGCTCGTCGGCTTCTTCTTTCGATAGTTTACTGTATCATTTACAAAGCGGATTTTATTATTTATACTAGGCATGCAAATCTACTAAACAAATACTAACATCTGCATACTTCCAATGTCCAAAGAACTAAAGTGGAGTTGGGCTGGTCACATGATTCGCGATGAGAAACAAAAATGGACACCACAGTACAAGTCAAAGAGAATAAAATGTCGACAAAAGAAGAGATGGTCAGACGATCTGAAACAAGCTGCTAATTTCAAAGCCTAAAAGTGGGATTTAAGTATGCATGTAAAGCCACTGTCAAGAGCTAGTAGTATGTACACATACGTCAATGCCTGCTTAATACAATGGCATTGAGTTTCATTTCTCAAGCCAGCTAACAATAGAAATGTTATCAGTAGGCAATCAAACAGTTTATTGCTACCTATGTAAATTTGTTTTTGATTTATTTGTGAAATTATTTTGGATATAGGAATAAACATCCATACTAATATATTAATAATATATATTATTATATGTATAGATAATGAGATGACGAGCTCATCGCTCACTGGGTTCCCTTCTCAGTAAAGTCAGTCACTTCTAGGAATTGACCCCAAGTACATCTCCTTGATATGCTTGAGGCCATACCTTGGATTGTGTCTCACCCCATTTTTCTAATCTATACTATAATATTAATATATTTATTTATATTATTATATTATATTATAAAGTTGAAGACATGGAGTAATTACAAAGAGAGATGCCGTAATAAGCGTTTTGTAAGAAAGCGTTTGTGAGGCTACACGGAGCGGAAGGCACGTGCGGGGTGCTTGGTTTCGGCAGTGGCTCCAATCATAGAGCACGAGCAATGACAAGCTCCGCCCACTGCAGTGACGGCGAGGCGCCAATGATCACGTCACTGCGCCATTTCAAACGGCATCTCCCCTTTGTAATTACTCCATGGTTGAAGAGTTTGTTTCAAACCGCCTCAGGAACTGGTGGTCCGATTTGAAAAATTCTTTCAGTGTTGAATTATTATTTTATTTATAGAAGGCTATAGGCCTGGGCGAAGTCAAGACAGGCTGCTAGTAACTATTATAAACGCAAAAGTTTGCGAGTATGTGTGGATGTATGGATGGATGTTTGTTACTCTTTTACGGCTAAACTGCTAAACCAAATTTTTTGAAATTTGGTATGGATATAGTTTAAGACTCCTAGTCAAACATAGAATTTTGGACGTAGGCAGAGCTACAGGAATTTTGTAATAATCATCTACATGTTGGACCTGTATCTCCCATGCAAGCCTCGAAGGACCAAACTTCTATGGTATAGGGACAACATCATAATAACACTTGAGTATGCATTGAAATGGGAAACCATTGAGGTAATTCAATTTAATTATTGGCAAACTAGCTGCTGTTTGTTTTTCACAAGAAACTCTATAATTCTAGGCACGTTTTTTTCTTAAATTGTGATATCTAAGTATGGTGGACTATAGGAACAAACATGAGGACTTCTGGGAGACTGAGTGAATCCATGTACTTCTGAGTACAAAAATGTAACAATTCAATTAAAAGAGAATTAGTAATGGGCTGTTAAGCGTGTACCATTTACAGACAATAAACAGTGAAAGCTTAATAGTTATTAGTGGGTTTTTGTAGGTACCTTTTGTGTATGTAATATAAAACACTCACATAAAAGAATTAAGGATCCAGGCTTTGAGTTCCGTCCTGTCGATGTTCTGGTCTCGGTTGAGGTCCATCAACGGCAGAAGCTGGCCCAGCCGTCGCCGGGATTCTTCCGGCTTCAGCTTGTCAAACTCCTCGGCTTCTTTCACACTACCTGCACACATGATATCAGACTATGTTTGGACTCATTTTGTTTTAATTTGATTTGATTATGTATTTTAACATGTTTGTAAATAGTGCAATAAAGTGTATGTTCATATCAATGCACTGTTAAGCATTGGACCTCAAATGTATGCAAAGCTCTTCTCTCAGTATTGTAGTGCGAGTTACCTACTTTTTATTTATTTATTAATGCTTTATTGTTCTACAAGTAAAATGTACTTGTAATAATTTGCGAACTTAATGCTAAGAGCGTTACTTTACCATTTATAGAAGTTGGATATAATAAGATTTTCAAAAATCCCGAATCCCTATTTAACATTAACTTGGCATAATAGTGTATGTTGTAGATTTTAGCATTTTTACAATAAAGATATAATATTGATTTGTGATAGCTAAACAGCTGCACTTAAAAACTGGAGCTATTTTAAAACTGACAAGATAACTCCTCCTCATCAGGGATGTCTGTAGGAATATGGCATACAGCAAAAACATTCCACAAACGTACTAGTCCACACTCTATCAACAAGTATTGCAAAACTATCGGCGTTTGCTTATCGTCGCCAACTATAGAATAACTGCACCTAATAAGTCACCGCCGTATTCTTTAATCGTGAAATAGTACGTAACAAACAGCACACACGGGGCTAGAAACACCAGAGCTCGCTGCACACCCATCGTAGCGCATTGATAACAACTATGTACCGCGCGACGACCGACGATCAGACTGCACGTCATAAAACAAAAAGTGTAAATAAAACTATACCTAAAATGGCCTCGTGGTCGAATTCAGAGTTGTGGCTGCCTTCGCTGTAGTGGTCGAAGTCCCGCGGACGGAAGCTGCCGTCGGATTCCCGCTCTTGGTTTTGCTCGACGCTGTGACTGTGGACTGCCGCCGAAGTGCAGTGCTGCACCATATTGTAGGTGAGCAAAAGTATTAGCGATAACACGTACTGTGGAGCCATTTTATTTAACACACTTCGTTTACTTTGATCCGATTTATAGCTCAATGGCTTTATTATGCTAATTCCATTGTATTTTGTTTATTTTATAAAAATTCAATCATCAGCACAAATAAAACAGGGCGAATGACCAATTGACACTATTGAGTTGACATTGACTGATAGGGCTTGTGACAGTGACATAATGTAACGTAGTGTTACCAGTAAATACCTACTCCTATAAAATAAAATCACAGACATAATAACAGACTCAAAAAGAGATATCATGGAAGTATACCAAACGCAGTACCAAACTATATTTTTTTACATTACTAGCTGTTTCGTCGCAGCACCCGGGGTCTTCAACTATATTTATTTTATAACTTTCATTAAAATTCGTTCAGGCATTTCTACCTACCTAATCTTATTTCTGTGGCTGTAACAAATAGCGGTAAAATCAATTATCTTTCTATTGAAATTTCCATATCTATTCTGTAATTTTAGTACAGAGCTAAAACTATTTTTGGTTTCAAATTGACTCGAAGTTAAAAATAATACAAACAGACTGACATTTAAAAAATAAAACAAGCCATTTATTTATTCATAAAAAAAACATCTTAGCCTAAAAATACAGCGAAACATCATTATAATAAGTATAATTGAACTTAAAAAATCAACACAAAATTTAAAAAATTACTTAAGTAGGTTATCGGCAGCCATGACAATGAGGGCTATTCTACGACTGGCGACGTGGCTGGGGTAGGCGTGGAGGAATGTCATGAGGTGCTTGCGGACTTCCCCCACTACGAGAGGGAGGTGGGCGCGGGTGGCGGGGTTCGACGTGTCCAGGTGGATCAGGGCGTCCTCTAAGTACCTGTGAAGTGAAACAATTGTATTATATTTAAGACATTCTAAACGCCGTCGTCAAAGGGCCCTAACCGCTCGATCGCCCCCCCAAGGGCGAATGAGAATGACCACGATTATTTCAAAATCGGCCCTTCACTCTTTATCTACTAAATCATTTGTTTGACTTTGGTGGCTTAATTTAAGGCTATTTGTAATCAACTCAGCACACCAACTATCAATTCGTAGTAATCGCTACGACACAATAAGCTGATAGTACTGAAGAAAATAACAGATCGTCATGGTATTACCAGTATATCTATAAGTCGCTATGGACCAGCGAAAAAGCAGCAACCAGTAAAAAACTATGCCAGCTGGCAGCTCCAACATGTTGAATTTGTTTGTAGTGTTTCTAGCACGGTAACGCCATCTACAGAAATAAGAATAGGTAGAAGTGTCATGTTAGCCAGTTGAGTGTCTCAACTATGAACTAAATATGGTGAGGATTAACTGTGTGTGGCACACAAGTAACGCCCACATTATACTTTTAACTAATATTATTTCTGTATCGCCACCTATCCTACCCCAAAAGCTACTGACATTTCATTGCATGCCAGCGCTCATGTTTGCTTAATTCATCACAGTAATGCAAAGGGTGAACTTAAAGCCAACGGCTTTTATACCAGTCAACCAAGAAGTGCGGAGAAAATAATTTACCCACAGACTTCAACACTCACCTGCATTTGAGTTGAGTTTCGTGCACCAAATCAGTAGCAAGCTGCTGTACCAACGACAGCAGTACAGATTGTTCCAACAGGCAGGGCTGAGCAAACACCTGCGCAGGGTCGACAGCCCGGCACGCCGTCATCACCAGGCACAGGTCGGAGGCCGACAGGGCGCGGGCGAAGGAACCGTTCACGTCGCCGTCTTGGATTAGTTTGTTGATTTCTGCTGAGTACATCTGTGGCAATAACAATTATACCGTCTTAATAGTAGGTTGGTCCAAAGAGCTGTAAGGGATCATCTTCGGAACTAGTAACCGATTTAAAAATATCTTTTTGCTTGTTGTAGCTCGATTCTTTGAGAAAATTATAAGCTACTAATGCTACGCTATTTGTGCTTAGTTGATATTAACACTTTAACAAGAATTTCACTTGAGGGCGTTTAGTTTATTGCTTAAAATGTAGTATATTTTATATTATTGGTAATTAGCTATTTTTCGTGGCTCTGCCCGCGTCAAAATGTTTACCTATGTTTGTCAGAATCAGAATCAGAATCAGAATTTATTGCAAAGTCCCCGAGTCTTCAACTTTATCCATATCAAATTTCATTAAAATCGGCCCAGAAGTTTATCCGTAAAAGCTAACAGACGGACAGACAGACAGACTTTCGCAATTATATTATCTATTAGTATGGAGTATGGATATAGATAATTCACCACAGGCGGACGAAACAGCGGGAAAAACAAGTTTTCAATACTTTGTATGCGCCTGGGCCCATTACCTACCATAGTAATGGAAGTAGGTACTTTACCAGTTGATCAATGATTGACATCTCAGGGTCCGCAGGCTGCGAGGGGCTGGGCACACACTCAAGCGACTGAGAGGGAGACTGTTCGGATTCATCATCAGCTTGCGTTGAGAGAATCTCTACTACCTTCTGTCGCCAGTCCTTGAGCTCGGTCTTTAGGAACCTGTTCACAGAAAGTATGTGAGAGATTAAGATAAAGAATGCGATGGAAACAAATACAGGAAAAACTGTATTTATTTCTATTTATTATATAAGTAGGGCCTAGAATTTAAGGTTTAGGTTTTCAGCTAATCTACCTAGCATATGTGCTTACGAAAATCGATTCAAAAAGCATGGTAGAAGACGCATTTGTGACCCTTTTAGCCAAGAAACATTAAGGAAGGAAATTTTTGACTTTATTGTATCTTTTTCTAGAGTCGTCATATAATGTTGTTTTCTTGGGTATGTTTTTGTAACCGTCTTATTCACATTATATTATACAGTTGTCCTAAATGATATATATATAGGTATTGAGGTACTGTTCAATGGTGTCGTGCAGCACTTGGTGCAGGCCGGTGGTGCTGGCGGTCCTCAGCAGCAGCGGTGCGTGTGTTTCATGAACACAGCTGAGTTCTACATCTCTTACTGTTCAATGGTGTCGTGCAGCACTTGGTGCAGGCCGGTGGGGCTGGCGGTCCTCAGCAGCAGCGGTACGTGTGTTTCATGAACACGGCTGAGTTCTACATCTCTTACTGTTCAATAGTTCGTGCAGCATTTGGTGCAGGCCGGTGGGGCTGGCGGTCCTCAGCAGCAGCGGTGCGTGTGTTTCATGAACACGGCTGAGTTCTACATCTCTTACTGTTCAATGGTGTCGTGCAGCACTTGGTGCAGGCCGGTGGGGCTGGCGGTCCTCAGCAGCAGCGGTGCGTGTGTTTCATGAACACGGCTGAGTTCTACATCTCTTACTGTTCAATGGTGTCGTGCAGCACTTGGTGCAGGCCGGTGGGGCTGGCGGTCCTCAGTAGCACCGGTGCGTGTGTTTCATGAACACGGCTGAGTTCTACATCTCTTACTGTTCAATGGTGTCGTGCAGCACTTGGTGCAGGCCGGTGGGGCTGGCGGTCCTCAGCAGCAGCGGTGCGTGTGTTTCATGAACACGGCTAAGTTCTACATCTCTTACTGTTCAATGGTGTCGTGCAGCACTTGGTGCAGGCCGGTGGGGCTGGGTGCAGGGCGGAGAACCTCCTCGAGTGCCCGGTCCTTTGAAAGCTTTGCATTCTCACTTGATCCCAAGGATACGGTGAGAGGGCGGGCTGACAAGGGACTCGGGACGGTGCACCCTGAGCGACAGTTAATAACTCCCTGGTAGTCGGGGTCTTATTAGCTGTCGGCCAATTTCTGCCAACAGCCCACTCCACCGCCGCCTATGATGAGACGGCGAATGGATGTGGGTCTGGGGGACGGGCGTGGTCCATTTATGGGCCACTGCCCGATTGGGGGGGGGGGGGGGCGAAAGGCCAACTGAGGGGGCCGAAAGGCCATGGCTGGAGGGCGTCGTGGTAGAATGCTAACGCGACCCCATGGCGCCCTCAACAGCCGGTGCGGAAACGCCGGAGGGGTTTTAGTGGGTAGTCTGGGCCGATTAGCGGCCCAGGAGTCCCACACTTTGTGCGCAAATGCATTTCCCCTCCGTTAACAAAAAAAAAAAAAAAAAAGGCCGGTGGGGCTGGCGGTCCTCAGCAGCAGCGGTGCGTGTGTTTCATGAACACAGCTGAGTTCTACATCTCTTACTGTTCAATGGTTCGTGCAGCACTTGGTGCAGGCCGGTGGGGCTGGCGGTCCTCAGCAGCAGCGGTGCGTGTGTTTTATGAACACGGCTGATTTCTACATCTCTTACTGTTCAATGGTGTCGTGCAGCACTTGGTGCAGGCCGGTGGGGCTGGCGGTTCTCAGCAGCAGCGGTGCGTGTGTTTCATGAACACGGCTGAGTTCTACATCTCTTACTGTTCAATGGTGTCGTGCAGCACTTGGTGCAGGCCGGTGGGGCTGGCGGTCCTCAGCAGCAGCGGTGCGTGTGTTTCATGAACACGGCTGAGTTCTACATCTCTTACTGTTCAATGGTGTCGTGCAGCACTTGGTGCAGGCCGGTGGGGCTGGCGGTCCTCAGTAGCACCGGTGCGTGTGTTTCATGAACACGGCTGAGTTCTACATCTCTTACTGTTCAATGGTGTCGTGCAGCACTTGGTGCAGGCCGGTGGGGCTGGCGGTCCTCAGCAGCAGCGGTGCGTGTGTTTCATGAACACGGCTGAGTTCTACATCTCTTACTGTTCAATGGTGTCGTGCAGCACTTGGTGCAGGCCGGTGGGGCTGGGTGCAGGGCAGAGAACCTCCTCGAGTGCCCGGTCCTTTGAAAGCTTTGCATTCTCACTTGATCCCAAGGATACGGTGAGAGGGCGGGCTGACAAGGGACTCGGGACGGTGCACCCTGAGCGACAGTTAATAACTCCCTGGTAGTCGGGGTCTTATTAGCTGTCGGCCAATTTCTGCCAACAGCCCACTCCACCGCCGTCTATGATGAGACGGCGAATGGATGTGGGTCTGGGGGACGGGCGTGGTCCATTTATGGGCCACTGCCCGATTTGGGGGGGGGGGGGGGCGAAAGGCCAACTGAGGGGGCCAAAAGGCCATGGCTGGAGGGCGTCGTGGTAGAATGCTAACGCGACCCCATGGCGCCCTCAACAGCCGGTGCGGAAACGCCGGAGGGGTTTTAGTGGGTAGTCTGGGCCGATTAGCGGCCCAGGAGTCCCACACTTTGTGCGCAAATGCATTTCCCCTCCGTTAACAAAAAAAAAAAAAAAAAAAAAAGGCCGGTGGGGCTGGCGGTCCTTAGCAGCAGCGGTGCGTGTGTTTCATGAACACAGCTGAGTTCTACATCTCTTACTGTTCAATGGTTCGTGCAGCACTTGGTGCAGGCCGGTGGGGCTGGCGGTCCTCAGCAGCAGCGGTGCGTGTGTTTTATGAACACGGCTGATTTCTACATCTCTTACTGTTCAATGGTGTCGTGCAGCACTTGGTGCAGGCCGGTGGGGCTGGCGGTTCTCAGCAGCAGCGGTGCGTGTGTTTCATGAACACGGCTGAGTTCTACATCTCTTACTGTTCAATGGTGTCGTGCAGCACTTGGTGCAGACCGGTGGGGCTGGCGGTCCTCAGCAGCAGCGGTGCGTGTGTTTCATGAACACGGCTGAGTTCTACATCTCTTACTGTTCAATGGTGTCGTGCAGCACTTGGTGCAGGCCGGTGGGGCTGGCGGTCCTCAGTAGCACCGGTGCGTGTGTTTCATGAACACGGCTGAGTTCTACATCTCTTACTGTTCAATGGTGTCGTGCAGCACTTGGTGCAGGCCGGTGGGGCTGGCGGTCCTCAGCAGCAGCGGTGCGTGTGTTTCATGAACACGGCTGAGTTCTACTTCTCTTACTGTTCAATGGTGTCGTGCAGCACTTGGTGCAGGCCGGTGGGGTTGGCGGTCCTCAGCAGCAGCAGTGCGGGTGTTTCATGAACACGGCTGAGTTCTACATCTCTTACTGTTCAATAGTTCGTGCAGCATTTGGTGCAGGCCGGTGGGGCTGGCGGTCCTCAGCAGCAGCGGTGCGTGTGTTTCATGAACACGGCTGAGTTCTACATCTCTTACTGTTCAATGGTGTCGTGCAGCACTTGGTGCAGGCCGGTGGGGCTGGCGGTCCTCAGCAGCAGCGGTGCGTGTGTTTCATGAACACGGCTGAGTTCTACATCTCTTACTGTTCAATGGTGTCGTGCAGCACTTGGTGCAGGCCGATGGGGCTGGCGGTCCTCAGCAGCAGCGGTGCGTGTGTTTCATGAACACGGCTGAGTTCTACATCTCTTACTGTTCAATGGTGTCGTGCAGCACTTGGTGCAGGCCGGTGGGGCTGGCGGTCCTCAGCAGCAGCGGTGCGTGTGTTTCATGAACACGGCTAAGTTCTACATCTCTTACTGTTCAATGGTGTCGTGCAGCACTTGGTGCAGGCCGGTGGGGCTGGGTGCAGGGCAGAGAACCTCCTCGAGTGCCCGGTCCTTTGAAAGCTTTGCATTCTCACTTGATCCCAAGGATACGGTGAGAGGGCGGGCTGACAAGGGACTCGGGACGGTGCACCCTGAGCGACAGTTAATAACTCCCTGGTAGTCGGGGTCTTATTAGCTGTCGGCCAATTTCTGCCAACAGCCCACTCCACCGCCGTCTATGATGAGACGGCGAATGGATGTGGGTCTGGGGGACGGGCGTGGTCCATTTATGGGCCACTGCCCGATTTGGGGGGGGGGGCGAAAGGCCAACTGAGGGGGCCGAAAGGCCATGGCTGGAGGGCGTCGTGGTAGAATGCTAACGCGACCCCATGGCGCCCTAAACAGCCGGTGCGGAAACGCCGGAGGGGTTTTAGTGGGTAGTCTGGGCCGATTAGCGGCCCAGGAGTCCCCCCACACTTTGTGCGCAAATGCATTTCCCCTCCGTTAACAAAAAAAAAAAAAAAAAAAAAGGCCGGTGGGGCTGGCGGTCCTCAGCAGCAGCGGTGCGTGTGTTTCATGAACACAGCTGAGTTCTACATCTCTTACTGTTCAATGGTTCGTGCAGCACTTGGTGCAGGCCGGTGGGGCTGGCGGTCCTCAGCAGCAGCGGTGCGTGTGTTTTATGAACACGGCTGATTTCTACATCTCTTACTGTTCAATGGTGTCGTGCAGCACTTGGTGCAGGCCGGTGGGGCTGGCGGTTCTCAGCAGCAGCGGTGCGTGTGTTTCATGAACACGGCTGAGTTCTACATCTCTTACTGTTCAATGGTGTCGTGCAGCACTTGGTGCAGGCCGGTGGGGCTGGCGGTCCTCAGCAGCAGCGGTGCGTGTGTTTCATGAACACGGCTGAGTTCTACATCTCTTACTGTTCAATGGTTCGTGCAGCACTTGGTGCAGGCCGGTGGGGCTGGCGGTCCTCAGCAGCAGCGGTGCGTGTGTTTTATGAACACGGCTGATTTCTACATCTCTTACTGTTCAATGGTGTCGTGCAGCACTTGGTGCAGGCCGGTGGGGCTGGCGGTTCTCAGCAGCAGCGGTGCGTGTGTTTCATGAACACGGCTGAGTTCTACATCTCTTACTGTTCAATGGTGTCGTGCAGCACTTGGTGCAGGCCGGTGGGGCTGGCGGTCCTCAGCAGCAGCGGTGCGTGTGTTTCATGAACACGGCTGAGTTCTACATCTCTTACTGTTCAATGGTGTCGTGCAGCACTTGGTGCAGGCCGGTGGGGCTGGCGGTCCTCAGTAGCACCGGTGCGTGTGTTTCATGAACACGGCTGAGTTCTACATCTCTTACTGTTCAATGGTGTCGTGCAGCACTTGGTGCAGGCCGGTGGGGCTGGCGGTCCTCAGCAGCACCGGTGCGTGTGTTTCATGAACACGGCTGAGTTCTACTTCTCTTACTGTTCAATGGTGTCGTGCAGCACTTGGTGCAGGCCGGTGGGGTTGGCGGTCCTCAGCAGCAGCAGTGCGTGTGTTTCATGAACACGGCTGAGTTCTACATCTCTTACTGTTCAATGGTGTCGTGCAGCACTTGGTGCAGGCCGGTGGGGCTGGCGGTCCTCAGCAGCAGCGGTGCGTGTGTTTCATGAACACGGCTGAGTTCTACATCTCTTACTGTTCAATGGTGTCGTGCAGCACTTGGTGCAGGCCGGTGGGGCTGGCGGTCCTCAGCAGCAGCGGTGCGTGTGTTTCATGAACACGGCTGAGTTCTACATCTCTTACTGTTCAATGGTGTCGTGCAGCACTTGGTGCAGGCCGGTGGGGCTGGCGGTCCTCAGCAGCAGCGGTGCGTGTGTTTCATGAACACGGCTGAGTTCTACATCTCTTACTGTTCAATGGTGTCGTGCAGCACTTGGTGCAGGCCGGTGGGGCTGGCGGTCCTCAGCAGCAGCGGTGCGTGTGTTTCATGAACACGGCTGAGTTCTACTTCTCTTACTGTTCAATGGTGTCGTGCAGCACTTGGTGCAGGCCGGTGGGGCTGGCGGTCCTCAGCAGCAGCTCGTGCTGTTCTAGAGCACGGCGTAGCGCTCGCGACGCGCGGTGCGTGTGCTTCAAGAAGACTGCCGAGTTCTCGTCTGAAAAGTTAGACTGGTTTAACTGGTTGGAGGTTTATAGATAGATATACTCTTCATTATTCCACTGGCAAAAAATGTATGCTATGGTATTTGCGCGTATCTACCATCAGTTTTTGCAAACGAAGACTGTTTAGTATGTGACCATTTGGGCGCATATCATGAAACCCAAATTATGCTGCCTTGATGATACAAGCTTCAGAGCTGGCACAGCAGTTTTTGATCTTACCTACCACTAAAATTACTAGGCCTTCATTTTAATTTCTTTTGCGCCAAAGTCTGCCACTGCAGACATTTTTTTTTTTTATTTTATTTTATTTATTTGGAATAACAAACAGATACAAAATATATGTTGACAGTGCATAATATAAACAATATGTAAATGTAACAATTCTGTAACCAACCACGTTATCCACAGATTAAAGAAACAAGTATTTATAAAATAATTACTAGAGGGAAATTATAATGAAAGTGTGTAAGGGTAAGTACAAAATAACTCAGCAAGTATACAAGATGAATAACAACATACAGGTCGCGTAATCTACCTTTACAGTGAGTCTTGTTCAGAGAGTAATGACAATAAAAGTTTTTTATACGTAAAAGGAGAACAGTTAAATATGTCAATGCTTTCAAATAATGTATTATGGTACTCAGCCATACGACGCAAGGGAGAACGATGACCCGAATTAGTGTGAGAAGTAGGCAGCGCGAAGAGTGGGCGTGATCGCACCTGGCGCAAGGTAGCCGATCGTGGAACTTTGTAATAAAGTTTATTAACGAGGTCAATGGAGTCTATCTTATTGTGAATGATGTTATAAAGTAGAACAGCCTCTAGATATGCACGACGCGATTTAAGAGTAAGAAGATTGTAAGAGCTCAGAAGTTGGGAATATGTTAAGTATTTGCGAAAACACTTATAATGCATGGTACGTAAAAATTTCCGCTGAATCGTCTCTATGGCATCGGTATATTTTTTATAGAAAGGGTTCCAAACAGGGACAGCATATTCGAGTTGGGAACGGACCAGAGCTTTATACAAGTAGAGATATGTAGAAGGTTTCCTGAAAGCAACAGATGATCTCAAGACAAACCCGAACATTTTGAAAGCCTTATTTGTAATGCTCTCAACATGACCATCTAAACAAAGCTTATTATCGAGAACGATGCCAAGATCCTTCACGGATGAGACCGTCATTAAAGTAGTATTGCAGAGGTTGTAATTAAAAATAACAGGTTTTTTATTTTTTGTAAATCTTATAAAGTGACATTTTGGGAGGCTTAGATGTAGCTTATTCGCAATGCAATAGTCAGTCAGTCTGTCCAGATCACGTTGAAAGGAAATGCAATCATTAACGGATTTAATAGATTTGTAAGTTTTGAGATCATCCGCGTACATCAGGAATTGTGAATTTTGAAAACAAGACTTAATATCGTTAATGAACAATATAAATAAGAGAGGTCCAAGTATTGAGCCCTGAGGCACGCCCGATGTAACCTGAACTACATTAGACCGATAACCATTAACAACTACCGTCTGAGTTCTGTTATGAATGTAAGATTGAAACCAGCGGAGCAAATTGCCACGAATACCATTGTACGCAATTTTATCCAGTAGAAGTTCATGATCCACCTTATCGAATGCTTTTTCGTAATCTGTGTACACACTGTCGACCTGTACTCCATCATCTAAATTCTCAAAAAGACTACTTGTAAAAAGGACTAGGTTTGATGTAGTTGAGCGTGATTTCACAAATCCGTGTTGTTCAGGAATTATGATGTTGTGCAATATTGGGTATATTTCATTGTGTACAAGTCGTTCAAACAGCTTTGCCAAGGCAGATAAGATGGAGATAGGGCGGTAGTTCTCCACGTTTTGTTTATGCCCTTTTTTGTGCACGGGTGTAATGTAGGCACATTTCCAAATGTCTGGAAAGAACCCTTCTGCTAAGCATTTGTTGAATATTATAAAAAGGGGCTTACTTATACTAGCAGCTGTTTGTTTTAAAAAATAAGGAGGAATACCATCGGGTCCTGCACCTTTAGATGTGTTTAAAAGTAGAAGTTCGTTTAAAATCTTTTCTTGTGGTAAAAATATATTTGTTAATGTTATATCATTATTGCAAGAATCAGGAGGTGGCTGCCATGTGTGAATAGTGGGGGATGTGGGTTCAAAAACAGACTTAAAGTAATCGGAGAACATATTACAAATTACGTCTGGATTTGTGGATTTGTGGATTTGTTGTCGTTATATTTCATTGTGGAGGGTATATTGGATTTGTCTTTCCGGTTAGCTAGGTAAGTCCAAAAATATTTGATATCTGTAGAAATGTTATTTTCTACAGATTCCATGTACTCGCGGTATTGTTGCCTGCAAAGATTTTTAAAATTGGCTCTGTGATAGGTGAAATTTTCATAATCTGAGATGTTGTGGTATTTTTTCCATTTGACCCAAGCCCTCTGTTTGTTTTTAAAAATGTTTATCAATCTGCGTGTAAACCAAACAGGGAATTTTTCCGATTTAGGACTTGATGTGGGTACATGCGACTTTATAATATTGTTGATATTGTTGTAGAATAATTCAAGGGCATCAGAGGCAGTGAGATTACAAAGATCGTTGTCCCAATTTATTATAGAAATGTCCTTATTTATGGCTTCGTAGTCTCCTTTATAAAAATTGTATTTAGTGCACGGTTTTTTCAGCATGGCATGGTCTGGTAGTGAGGCTGACATGTAGGATACGAAAGGAGGATGATTTTGGTTGGGACCTACCAATGAGTTGGGCTGTGCCTGGACTGTACAAGGTACGTTGGAAATCACTAGATCAAGTAAACGTTTGTTTGTGTTAAGTAAAAAGTTATATTGCGTGCAACCAATAGAAGACATAAATCTTTCTAAGAACAATCCACAGGTAGATGTGTTGGTGTGTGACATACCATCGTTTGAATTTAAACCATTCGAAAAATACCACTCGATGTGAGGAAGATTATAATCCCCAACTATGTATATAGTGTCTACATTCGCGTTAATAATAGACTCCTGCAAATAATCGAAGTGTCTCTCGTAAGCTCCCACTTTCGCCCAGGGCGGTATATAAGCACCGCTGATAATGTGACGTTTGTTACTGTCGCTAGAAGGTATCTCAACAATAACATGTTCGATGCAGGACGGTGGTAAAACATCCCTAGGAATGCGGGATACATCCAACGAAACTGGATTTAGTCCACGCAAGACGGCTACTAGGACCCCACCCCCATCCTCCCTACCCGTGGCTTGACGATCACGATCTTGTCGAAAAACAATGTAGCGATGATCTATGAACTCATTACAATTAATTTCAGGTGTCAACCAAGTTTCAGTGAGCACAATGATATCGTAGCAAGAAGAAAGAATATTCATATACAGTGTTTGAAGCTTAGTCCTGAATCCACCACAATTTTGATAATAGATTGTCAATGGGTTATCCACTGTTCAGGCATTTACAATAAATCCATATTAATGAATTGGAATTAGAATAATAATTGTAGTTTACGAAATACGAACAATATTTAACCTTAAAGGCGGTGCAAAAGTCAGGACCAATACCTGCGCATATTGTAAAACCGCATTTACAGGTTCCAACGACAAAATCATAGCAAAAGATAATTATCATTATGCGAAGCAATGATACATGCAAAGTTGTTTTTCCTTTATTACCGATCTGTTCACGAGCTATAATATAAATAACTGAAGACTCCAGAGATCTATGTGTATAAAATGGACATTGAAAGTTAATTAATAAGTGCGAAAAAGTGTCGTCGTAATGGTCTATGGCTGAGTACATAATATAAGAAGGCGAGTAAGTAATTAACATTTGTAATATGCAATAAACAATTAAGTGGCAATTAATGAAAGTTAAAAATAGTATATAATAAGCAAGCATCAATGCAAAGATGCAATATATATAATCATTTATCATTCGTTCGAATTTTTTCCAGATCGGTTTCTGATCGGATGATAAAAGCTGCCGAATCGTCTCTTTTCCGGACAAGAATAGCTGAGTTCTTAATCCAAACGTATTTGAAATTATTCTTTCGCGCAATCTCCCTGCATTGTCGAAATAAGCTTTTCTTCTTTAGAGTGAGATGTTCATTTAGGTAAATTTTGACAGCTGTTCCAGGAATCCCAATTTGATTGGATTGTAGGCCCTTCGCTCTTCTGAAAGCGCTGAGCATATTATCACGCTGAATACGAGTAGTGAATTTTATAATTATATTTTTGGGTCTGTTGCTGTCTCCCTGAGCGTGAGGCACTCTGTGAGCTGAAACAATGTCGCCAGGGCATAAAGGAACATTGAGAAATAAACTCATATTATTAAGTATCTCGAGTACGTTCTCGTTGCGTTTCTCGGGCACGTTACACATCTCAAGATTGCACTGACGCGCCAGCTGCTCCAGGGAGTCCACCTTCTGCTCCAAACTGAGGATGGCCGGGCCAGCGCTCACGCTTCGGCCAGAGATGTCATCCAAGCGTTTCCTGATGCTGTCGTGCTCGCCGCTACAAAATTCAACTGAAGTTTTTAAATCAGAGACATCCTGCGTCAGAGAGGAAACACACGTATTAATCTTGCATTGCTCCGCTCTCAAAGAATGAATTTCGCTGCGAATTTCAGACAAAGAGTTTTTTATGTCACTCCTGAGACTTGAGACATTATCTTTAATTTCGTTTTGATATTCCTGCATCCTGTTAAATAATGAGCGTGAAAAAGATTCAAAATCGAACTCGTTTGTTTTCATAGAGAGGCCTTGCTCAGGGGAGTTTTTATTGAAGAAGGATACGTCCATACTGTCTTCAGTGACATTAAGACAAGGTATTTGTGAGCTACGAACAGGAGTATCAAGATTAGATCCAGTACGCTTTGTAACATTACAGCATGATGGGCAGCTCCATGATGAAATATAATTCGGCGATAGCCTGGAAAACTGGTCTTTTTTTATATTTAGGCATTCGGCATGATAAATATCTTTACATGATCGACATCTTAAGTTAGCGTTGGACTCTGCCGTTATTATAATAACATTACATGCGCTACAAGTTGCAGACGACGACATCTTGCGGTTAGCAATACAAGCAGTAAGACGTAAAGCACAAGCAAGGTTGATGTTGAACGTAAAGCGCGGGCGCAGGTGCTATAGCGTGACAAACGTGTCTGCGTAGCTCGTGGATACGATAATAGATGGCGCTGTGTAGAATTATGGGCGACAGGCAGTGATGTAGCAGAATTGAATGGCCAAGTTATAGTGTATGAAAATATGAGTTAACACTATGTGCACTTAAAACACTCAAAACACGTAGTTATTAGCGATAACGCTGAGTATAATCCAAATATTTCCTCAAAGTGTCGTAGTAATCCAGGAAGGTAGTGTAGCACAGGGAATAGTGTTAAATACGAAACGTTCGTGACAAATCAGTACTTGTTTATGATCAACAGTCGCCAGTATTATGATGAAAAGTTTTTGAAAAGGATAGTGTTCATAAGTGATGTTACTAGTTAAACAGACTCTATTCACTGATTTTGTCCACAACACTTAGAAGTCAACAGCCACGGCACTTGTATCCCCACAGTCACTTAAATCGCAAGGTAAAGTTCATTTAGCACTGTATACAAATATCACGTATTTATTTACGACCTGAAGTTATTTCCAACCAATGTAAACAATATTAACTAATTTTAAGTGAATAAACTTTAAGGACCGATGTAAAAGGTAACTGTTCGAGTTGCGCCCTCTAGCGGAATGAATGACATAGCGTCGAGTACACATGGCTGCAGAAAATCTAACCTCTTATCAAAAGAAACACTTATGGTAAGAGAAGTATCAGCAGCCACCCGTACTAAATGTATACTTACACTGGATGAAAGCATCTGATAGCACCCTTGTTAAATGTCGTGAGAGTCGCCGGTGCGAGCGCTCCAGGGTCGGCAGGTAGATGTCCGACATGTCTTTGGACAGGCAGCCGCGGATCACCTCCTTGACGGACTGGGCGGTGGCTGTTACCATGCGCTCTTTCAGTTCCTAAAACAAATGCTAAACGATAATTTTCTTTTTTGTTTAGCGTTTTTAAAGGTCCTATCTATTGGTCTCTCTTTCACATCTTGAAATCCATATCCATACTTCCGTACTAATATTATAAATGCGAAAGTCTGTCTGTCTTTCTGTCTATTACGCTTTCACGGCGAAACTGCTGAACGGGTTTTGATGAAATTTGGTATGAATATAATTGAAGACCCGGGGTCAAACATAGACTACTTTTTGACGCAGGCGTAGCTGCCGGAAACAGCCAGTAGAATATAAAATACTTTATTGAGAAATCCGTCACATAATTAAGTAGGTAAGTAATCTTTTTTCACAAAAAACTAAAACCGACTTACTTTTGTTGAAGATGGACTTTACCCAAGTGAGACTGACTTTAAAAATATCATTTAAATGGCCAGAATGGTCGATTGGTCAATAAATATTGAGTAGACTCAAAAATATTGAATTTTGTTTATTTGGATTTTCCACTCCTTTGATTTTACAACTGAACTACTGTACCGATTTTAATTAAATTTTTATGGGACCTAACTGAACGCATATCCTTTTAAACAAAAAGAAAAAGGAAATCGTTCCAGAAATGACGAAGTTATGAGGTAATAAACATAATAAAATTAATAAAAAAAAAACCTTCACTCGAATTGGGAACAGGGGAAAAATTGAGGTCTAGGCATACGCACATCATTTTGTAGGAACTGCGTGAGCGCCTCCCTGACTTCCCGGTCCAGTGAGAAGGTCTGCTTAAATTCGATGGCGTTGAGCAGGCTGGTGGCGCGCGGATTCTGCTCCGACTGGCAGTCGGACTCGGTCCACTCTTTCATTCTGCTCAATGTGAACTTCGTTTATGATTAAACTTAGGTACAATTAAATTCTTAAATTAAATCCACCGTACCATCTTCTTCATCATGATGGGAAATTTAGGGAGCTGACAGCCAACCTTCAGATATGAAGTAGCACATAAAGAACAATTAAATTTTTCACAAAAATCTCCCTCATCTTACCGCTTTCCCGGTTGCGAAACCGTCCGGACGCAAAACCGGTATATCGAATGATTTTCGTTCGATATCGAATAGTTTTCATTCGACATAATCGTTAGCCCTTTAATTGACAAGGCAAAAAAAAATTATCCGATTGTTCCTCATCTTACCACTTTCCCGATTGCGTCTTCTGTCGGTTGCTTTGGACCCCAGAATTAAGCCCTATTTTTGGAACTTTTGGATTTTTTAGGTATATCGAATAATTTTCGTTCGATATCGAATAATTTTCATTCGACATATTTGGTGAGTCAAGTGATTTTCACCCGAATCCGATTCCGATTTTGTCTGAGTCAAACATTTAAAAAATAGGGCGGGTTGTGCATTATGAGGGAGCATTCAGCCGTACAAACACATAATCCTGGTTCAATTAAACTTATCAATCGTAAAGTAACTTTACCCTTGCATAAGCGACGCTGCCCTGGCAGTCAGCTCCTCAAACATCTGCTGGTCCAGGGCAGATCTCATGGCGAACTTAGGGTCTTGTAGCTGCTCCTTGATCGCTGACAGCAGTCTGCATTGGTCCAGGAACAAGTCTACAACATTTTACTTTATTATATGGCTTTCGTCAGCTTCTCTAGAAAAGATAACTCACTTTAAACAATTACCTTTGTTCTCAGTAGTATACTTAGAGATTTTAAAAACTTTATTTACACTGCTTCATAACTGTTTACCTAATTAGGACCATTTCTTAGAATATTCAAAGAAATTGATTCCGTTACTAAGTCGATGGATAATTTTTATACCTTATCATACAAATCATACAATAATCATTAATTCATTTGTAAACATGTTGAATTCAAGATGGTACATTGAAAATATTAAGCACATACACATATACTAATTCCATTTTTTTTGTGTGTTTACTTAGTAGGATAGTAGGTAGGTACATACTGGTAACTAGACCACTTTCCAAAAATTATGTCAGCTGATAACAATACAATATAACTTTATTGCCCAAATCTAGGAAATCTCAAATATGAAATTAAAACATTGTTTACTTATATGGATTATCTACTAGGGAGGTCGATTTTTTTTCAAACCTACCTTAGAAGTATGCATTTTATGTCATGTCCATTTATTTTTTGTAGCCTCCTTTGTTAAATATGGAGAATGATGTATACTTTGTTATTGTATCTATCATATCCAGCATATCAATACAATTTATAAACATAGTACCAATTTATAAACTTGACAAAATCATAAAAAACTAACCGCTGAGGCGATCAATCTTGACTTCCAAATTCCTCAAAGTCTCCCCGCCGTCCGACGAGGGGTTTCCAATCCCGCTGTCCTCCCGAGTTTTATCCAGCGACACATCGGAATCAGAGTCATTTCCCGCCAAAACTTCTATTGTAGATTCGCTTATCCGTCGGCTACAATTGTACGTGTAGCCGGGGAAGCTGGGCAGCTCCAGAAGGGAGCACATTGACTTGGACCGCACTAGATATGATCTGGATACTGGGGACATTTTACGGGATCGGAGAAGCGCGTGCGGCACTAAGCCGTTTGTTGGTTTGCCCTCATTTGTTTTTTGTTGTGCATTTTTTAAACTACCCACAATTGGTAACGATATTCATTTTACTACACTCTGCCACATAGATCGGTGTACCCATAGCAAAAAGTGTGTGTACGCAAGGAGCGGTATATATCATATTTTTTTTAAATAACCACGGTTATATATTTATCGCTGTCAAATTCAGGTCAGCAAAAATATGGAACGATCTATCTTCTCCTCTTAGAAATAAACTATATGGAAGTAATTTTAAGAACAAATAAAAGAGTGCTCTTCAAAGAAAACTTGCTGCTGAAAATTTGAAGCATACATGCTGGAAAGATCTACAACTAAAACTCTATTTATAAAAAAATGTAGATACCCATTATGAACAAAGATAAATTACAAAATTAACCCTTATCAAATATCAAATGTAAATGAGTGCAACATTCACACCATACACTATATGCACACACATACACTACACATACACCTCAAACTTTAATAAATATAATGCTATGTACCTAAATAGTGTTACGAGCTCGGGGTTCGCAATTTGGAGAAAAACACCTGATGACTCTTAAAAACGTTTATTCCAACAAGGATGGTCGCCGACGTCACTTAACTTCACTTATCACTAACAATGTCCCAAACACTTGCTAATCACAGTCACTATAACTTGCCGAGGTCGCTTGTATCACTTGTTATTCGCTCCGGATATCGCTTCTTGATCGCACTTGTAGCTCAGTTAAATTAGAACTGCTCTCCTGAGGCACCTTCCGATATTTATATGGCCCGGGAAACCCGCTCCATAAGTTTCTAGAAAGATCACAACTACTCCGGAATAGAAAGAGAGGGATACTCTCTGTCTCGTTCCCTTAGTACATACTAGAAGTGCGAGAGCGAGACAAAGCAATATGTCAGAGCGAGATAATCGATGTACTAGATCGTTCGCGATATTATTCCCGTATGGAAACACGCGACGATTGTACGAGAATTTTCCGCGGACAGCGCTACTCAAACTTCCGCGGGCCGCATTTTATTTTTATTTATTTTTGATTTCGTAACACTGCCCCCTTCTTAGAGATGATCATTACTTCCGTGATATTTCGCCAAGCGGTCGATGTGAACAATCTTCATTGCTCCTCTTGGTTGACGCTGTATCCGATACGTCACATCATTTAGTCGCGTTACCACCTTGTATGGGCCCTCCCACTTGGTTTGTAACTTTGGCGATTTCCCTTTCCGGCGAGTCGGGTTGTGAAGCCAGACTAGAGCGCCTTCCTCGAAGCCATTTGTATTCGACATTCTGTCGTATCTGGTCTTCATGTTCCGACTCGACTGCAACCCGTTTTCTCGAACTGCGGCGTGTATTTCTCGCATTCGGTCACGCAGATCAGAAACGTAGTCTTGAACACTTTGAGGTTCATCTGGTGAGCCTCCTGTTAGGAGGTCCACTGGCAACCGCAGCTCACGACCGTAGTTGACATATGCCGGAGTTGCCTTTATGCTTTCATGTTCTGCTGTTCTGTACGCTAGCAGGAACAGTGAAATGTACTTGTCCCAGTCCCTTTGATGGCTTTCCACTATTTTTGCCAGATGTCTCTCGATCGTCTGATTAAACCGTTCGACCATCCCGTCTGACTGAGGATGGTAAGCCGTGGTTCGGGTTTTGTTCATTCCCATAATCCTGCAAACTTCTTGAAAAACCTGTGACTCAAAATTCCTGCCTTGGTCGGAATGGATTTCCAAGGGCACGCCAAAGCGACAAATCACTTCTTCCACTATCTTGGTTGCAACTGTCGTAGCTTCTTGGTTTGGTATGGCGAACACTTCCGGCCACTTAGTGAAGTAGTCCATGACAACCATGAAATACTTGTTCCCTGAGTCAGTGACAGGAAATGGTCCAGCAACGTCGACTGCAATGCGTTCCCAAGGTGCACCGACGTTGTACAGTCGTAGATTCCCTCGGCTCCTGGTATGTGGCCCTTTTACGGCAGCACAAGTTGTACACTTGCGGCACCAGTCCTCCACATCCTCCCGACAATGGAGCCAGTAGAACCTTTCGCGGATTTTCGTTAGCGTCCTCTTGACTCCCAAATGTCCACCGGACACGCCGTCGTGTACTTCCCGAAGAACATCACGTATTTTTGTTCTTGGAACCACAATTTGCAGTTGAAACTCTCTGCCGTTAGGTTTATCCCATTTCCGGTAGAGTATTCCGTTTTGTACAACGAGGCTATCCCATTGCGCCCAGTACGCCTTGGAAACAGTGCCTGTCGGTGCAACTTCACTCCACTTTGGCTTATCATTACTTTGTGCCTTCCACCTGATGATGTGCCGTAGGTCATCATCATTCTCTTGCTCCTTTCTCATCGCATCGTTCTCCCAGGTCTCTAATGGTTCTGTCCGAGTTAGCTTTACTGTCATTTCTTTTAACTCCTGCCTGATACAGTGCTTACAATCTTCTGGGCAGGGTCTGCGTGACAGCGCATCGGCGTTTCCATGGGCCTGTCCTCGACGGTGTTCGATAATGAAGTCATATTCCTGAAGTTGTTCAATCCATCGAGCAACTTGACCTTCTGGGTTCTTGAATTGCAACAGCCATTTTAACGCTGCATGATCCGTGCGAAGTAAAAACTGCCTACCGATGAGGTATTTGCTGAAGTGTTGTAGCGTCTTCACTACTGCCAGTAGCTCCCTTCTTGTCACACAATAGTTCTTTTCCGGTTTAGACAGCGACTTACTGAAGTACGCTATAACAACTTCCCTGTCTTCCTGCTTTTGAGATAGTACCCCACCGATTGCGGTATTACTTGCATCCGTATCCACTATAAATTGACCTTCTGGTTGAGGGTATCCCAAGACTGGTGTTTCGCATAGATGTTTCTTCAGTTTTTCGAAGGCAATTTCGCAAGCTTCATCCCAACTAAATTGACGTTTCTCTTCAGTTAGTCGGTGTAATGGCTTTGCAATCTCCGAGAATCCTTTCACGAAACGTCTATAGTACGAGCAAAGGCCAAGGAATGCCCGTACTTCTGTCTTGTCCTTGGGGGTAGGCCACTTCTGGACGGCTTCCACTTTCTCCGGGTCAGTCAGGATTCCTTCACTGGTAATGACATGGCCTAGATAGCTCACTTCGTTCCTGAATAAGCGGCACTTTTTCGGATTCAATTTTAGGTTGGCTCCATGAATTTTCTCGAAGACTTGCTCCAAGTTCCGCAAGTGGTCCTCAAAGTCTCGGCCAACGATGATAACGTCATCCAAATATACTAGACAGGCTTCTCCTACCAATCCTGCTAGTACACATTCCATCAGTCGCTCGAAGGTAGCTGGCGCGTTACATAATCCGAATGGCATGACGTTGAACTGCCATAATCCCTTGCCCGTCGAGAATGCAGTCTTCTCCTTATCCTTCGGATGGATTTCCACTTGCCAGTACCCAGATTTTAAGTCCAATGTTGAAAACCATTTCATGCCACTAAGGGTATCCAAGGTGTCATCAATCCGAGGCAGCGGGTAACTGTCCTTCTTGGTGATGTCATTAAGTCGTCTGTAGTCAACACAGAACCGCGTGCTTCCGTCCTTCTTCTTTACTAGCACGACTGGTGAACACCATGGACTTGCTGATGGTTCAATAATTTTATTCCTTTCCATATCCGCTAGCAGCTCTTTGACTTCTATTTCTTTGGCTATAGGGATTCTTCTCGCTCGCTGTCGGATGGGTCTCTCATTTCCGGTGTCAATCCTGTGTTGTACTAGCGACGTTCTTCCTAAGTCTCCTTCTTGGCTGGTGAAGATGTCGGCGTAGCGCAGTAGAAACTTCTTAGCTTTAATGCTCTGCGAGTACGTTAGATTGCTTTTGCAGTTACTTAGAAGCTCCTTGACTGTAGAATCACTGGTACTCCTTGTATCTGAGCTTTGTGTTGTACTGCACTTTTTCAGCCAGACAACTTCCTCACATTTTCCAATGATGTCGCCTTTGTTTAAGGTCCTCTCTTGGTCGCCTAGATTAAATACTCTTACTACTGCGGTGTTTCTTCCTTTCACGAGAGTCCTCGCGGTCATGAGTTCTCGAGCCGCAGGTTTATTAGCTATCTCCTCAATCAACACGCATCCGGTAGATTTCTTGTTCCTTGTTATTGGTAACTTTACTAGTACTTGGGCTTCTGCTTTCCCAGGTATGACCGTTTGCTTTAAACATGTCACTCTCCCGTTAATGCCTCCTAGGATGATGATCTCTTCTTCACCACACTTGAATACACCACTAGCAACGTCTATTCTACAGTTGTACTTTTTCATGAAATCTAATCCCAATACACAATCGTCCATAATTTCAGCCACGATGACGTTGTGGGTATATGTGGTTTCTCCCATAGACATTTTTACAGACACTTCTCCCAGGACGGGTATCGGCTGGCCGGAGGCAGAAAGAAGCCGACAGTCCAGTTTCCTCATGCTTCTCATTATGGTCCTTACTAAGTGAGGTCGGACTATTGTTCTTGATGCTCCGGTATCCAGCGTCATCCTGCAGTTGATCCCATTTACAGTTCCAGATATTACGAGACTATTTCCGTTGCATGCCTGAGAGATAATGGTTGTCGGGGCTTCCTCCGCGCCAGCCAGTACTCGCCCCCTAGTCCTGGCTCTTACTCGTTTCCCTGGTTCCTCTCCGATGATAAAGCCTCCTGCTTCATCTTCAGTTCCTTCACGTCGTCTTCAAGCTTCTTGATCTTTGGGCAATTCATTTGTAGGTGCCCTCGGTCGCCGCACCTATAGCACATGGATCCAGGTCTCTTCCTTAGTGGAGCTTTTATTTCCCTAACTTCCTCCACTACTTCGCGCACTTTGTGAGTCGCGGAATGACGAATGTCATGTCTGACGGCTTCCACCTCCAAAGCGTGGGCCAGTGCATCTTTTAATGAGGCATGATGGTTTAGCCTTACTGCAGCTCTGACTTCCGAATCCTTGATGCCGTCGACGAACGCCTGCACGGTGTTGGACTCAAGCATCTTCAAATCGGCCCCTGGATACGCCTTGCGGACGAGTTTTTCTATTTCCAGCGCCCATTGCTGCAGACCCTCTCCTGAGCGCTGGACTCTGTCGCGGAGTTGAGCGCGGAAGACGTGCTCCAAATGCCGTTCCCCGTATCGCGATTCCAGTGCCTCCAGCAGGTCCTTGAATCCACTGCCCGACGGAAGAACCTCCAAGACCGTCAGAGCCTGTCCTCGGAGTGCGACGGTGAGAGCTGTCAGGCACTGTTCATCTGTCCATCCGTTAGCAGCTGCGATGGTCTGGAACTGTTGACGGTATGCGGTCCAGGACGAGGTTCCGTCATATGGCGGCAATTTCACGCTGGGTCCGTGGTGGGCAATGACTGTTCCGCCAGATGCAACTGCTACTCCCGTTGTTTCAAGGCGCACGACCTTCTTCTGTAATGTGGAAAGGTCCGTCTTCATATTTTCCATGTCGTTCCCAAGAGTCGTGACGCGTTCCTCCACCAAGTCAACATCCTTGCGTAATTTGGTAACCACGCCACTAACTTCACCAATAGCTGACAGGAGTTGTTGTTGAGCCTTTTGTTGAAGCTTCTCCTGCATTGTAAATTTGTTGTCCAGCATTGTAAATTTGTTGTCCAGCATTCGCATCAATTCCCCAAAATCAAAGAAAGGCGCAGCCTGGTGGGCGTTGGACTTGTCCTGGTGGGCGTTGGACGTGGCCTGGTTGGTGTTGGACGTGGCCTGGTGAGGGTTGGGCATGGCCTGGTGGGCGTTGGACGTGTCCTGGCAGGCGTTGGACGTGTCCTGGTAGGCGTTGGACGTGGCCTGGTTGGTGTTGGACGTGACCTGGTGGCCGGTGGCCGCGGTGGGAGCGGCCTGGTCAGCAGATCCAGTAGAACTGGCTTCCGCAGCACGCTTCGCCCTCGTCTTCACACCCTCACTGGTGACGTCTTCTCTCGGAGTCAATGGCATCTCCAAATCCACTTATGACACCAATTGTTACGAGCTCGGGGTTCGCAATTTGGAGAAAAACACCTGATGACTCTTAAAAACGTTTATTCCAACAAGGATGGTCGCCGACGTCACTTAACTTCACTTATCACTAACAATGTCCCAAACACTTGCTAATCACAGTCACTATAACTTGCCGAGGTCGCTTGTATCACTTGTTATTCGCTCCGGATATCGCTTCTTGATCGCACTTGTAGCTCAGTTAAATTAGAACTGCTCTCCTGAGGCACCTTCCGATATTTATATGGCCCGGGAAACCCGCTCCATAAGTTTCTAGAAAGATCACAACTACTCCGGAATAGAGAGAGAGGGATACTCTCTGTCTCGTTCCCTTAGTACATACTAGAAGTGCGAGAGCGAGACAAAGCAATATGTCAGAGCGAGATAATCGATGTACTAGATCGTTCGCGATATTATTCCCGTATGGAAACACGCGACGATTGTACGAGAATTTTCCGCGGACAGCGCTACTCAAACTTCCGCGGGCCGCATTTTATTTTTATTTATTTTTGATTTCGTAACAATAGGATAGATACGAATTTGTACTAATTGTCAATAGAATAGTTATAGATTTTTAACGATTATGTCAATAAGATAGATAATAAGGATTTATACTTCTTTTTATTTTTTATACATACTTATCTAATTTTTATCTTCTATATATGTATATCTAATAATAAGGTCACTTTCGTCCTTAAGGACGTCTACACCTATATCTCCCATTCTTTAACCTCAGGGAGTGGGGATGCCTGAAAAACAGCGTTACTCCAGTCGAGGCTAACACGAGGGTAACACAAGCTGAGGCATTCCTTTGCTACACGCTTTTCATATTTTGCTTTATTTTTTTTTTTTTTATTTCTTTTTTCTTTTGCATGTTTATTGTAAAAAATTGACGTAAATGGCTATTTTAAGAAATTTTAGCGATTTATTTATTTATTAAAATGTTATTGTTTCACAAGTACAAATACTTATGACAATTGACGGATTTAATTGCTAAGAACATTAACAATCAACCATTGGGAGAAATAAAGATAGTTTGGCGCATAAATGTTATGGATACGAAACTCTGTGACTAACTGAAACATACATTATATCAAGTAGGTACGTAACTAGGGGCTACAATTGTAGATGTAATTCAAGGCGATTGAAAATAAAATTGTAATAGTTCAGGAGACCTATTTTTGAAATGTATAACTGAAGTATACCCATGTCAAACGAAAATCATTCGATATCGAACCAAAATTATTCAACTCGCCGGTTTTGCGTGAATCACACCTATAGGGCTCCAGGGGGAGACGTAAGAGAAGAATTCCGAAGAAGAAGTCGTCAGAGGAAGGAATCAAGTCCGACACCCGTATTATTAAACATAACCTTATGAACGCCCTTCACTCAAACTCATTGGATGAAGCCTTTCTTAGAGGAAGTCCTCGAACTTTTCTTGAAAATGACATTCTCAATTGTTTGCTTGAGCAAACTTCAATGAGGAAAGACAGTGGTTATAATAACAATCCCAAGCACAAATATCGAAAAATACAAAAGAATAACTTAAACACTAAAACATAAACAAATTTAGTACTTAACAAGGCATAAAGTGGCAAAGTGATTTTTAACCACCCTCAAGGTACCTCTCGACTAACCTTATATTTTGACAGTTCGATACTCACCTCCAATGAGGAATCTCCTTAAGTCAAGGAAGCTAGTGACGACTAATCAATCATTGGAGTAAGGTTAGGTAAGAATGACAATGAAGTTAATTGGATACCCTAACAACTTCCCCCCAGTATGCCTATTATTATAACTATCATGATCCTGACATTTATATTTTTTTATCTACTACATAAGCAGATATTCTACATTACACACCTCACTTTTTTTTGTTTAAAAAACTAATCTATGAACTTCAAACTTTAATTCGCAAGGTGAGTGGCAGCAGCAACGGTCTGCCGAGTGTGATTGCAGGACTCGTATTTTGAGTGTCACAGTGAACGGGCTGCATATTATCCCAAAACGCAGTACCTATTTATACTTTAATTAAATTTTACCTATTATTTCCTACTAACATAAGATTATAAGTAAAGTTGTTATGTATATATATTCCGAAATAAACTATTTGAATTTAAGATTTCTGCAAATGGTTCTATGAATGAAACTGTGTACCTTACACACACATTTTTACGATGAGATTATGATCGCACCCTTGTATTATAATTTACTATTTAAATGCAACAGGTAAATACAAAACATTCCCTTAAAATACTTTTTAGGTTCATGATAGATAATGAAATAATTTAAGCAGGAAGCCATAGACAGATACACAGATACAAACATGAAACTTACTGTCCAGGGTTTCCGCAAAATATATTAATAGTAAAAGGGACGAGATCGCCTTATAAAATGTTTAAAACAGGGGAATGTGGTCCCAGAATCAAGTTCCCTCTGCCTAGGGACGAATTTACCCTTATCAAAAATAAAATAGGAAAAGTGGTTCCAGGGACAAGATAACTAACTTATAAAATAAAGACACACTTTAAAAATCAATAGGCTTTTATTTATACATTTCTTACAACAAACTTACATCAACATAAAAAAAACAATCACGTCAAAAGATATGCCTTTCAAGGCTCAAACAAAAGTAAAAACAAAAAGTATAGATCTATGGTCATCTTACTTGTAATCTCAGAAAACTCTTAAAATATTATTATTTAATTGAATGACAGAACCAAACAGCTCTTTAGGGCTTCTTTGTCCGCGTACGTATAAGTGCGACATCTACACTTACTTAATCATCAACACTTCTTAGTAAGGAGCTAACTGATGTTTAATTTTTTTGAAACAATATCAAAATCTACGCTACACAAAATTGCTTCTGGTCCATTCGATACCAAAAGCAAACTTTTTTACAAGGCACTAAACGCACAATATGCTTCTCACTTAGAAATACCACATACTCGGTGAAATTTGTATGGTGTATACTGTGGGTGTATGTATGGGGCACACTATGTTTGGGTTTGAAATATGCAGTTCCGTAACAGTTCCTTAGACAAGAGTACCCGGTGTTAAATATTGCATCGGCAATTAACGCTCCACCGTTTTATTTAAATAGGCAGGTGCGACAGAGACAGCGCTCTACAAAGTCAAAAAGCAGATGTGTAATATTTCGACGGGTACAGTATAAACATCATTCACAATTAGTGAGTACATGACATATTGCGCGATAAAATTGCCTAGTGGATTGTATACGAGGTTAATGACCTGTTTCACCAATTTTATATAGCCATACTCACAGCCATATTACAGATTTCAAAGATAGTAACTTATTTTATGTAAAAAAATCAGGTGCGCAATACGGGATGTCAGACGACATCTCGCTTACTCACTCGTTTCAGCCCTGCTATTAGTGATAATAACCTACCAGAAGTCAGTTTTATTACAAATCGCTTTCGTTTTTACTGTAAGAAATGTTGTGAAGATAAATAAGGTGTTTATTTTATTTGTGAATGGTGCAATAAAGTGTTCATTCATTCATTCATCAATAATATTATAAACTTTATCAGACACAGAATCACAAACTTATACAAGTACCATTTGCCCGCACCACAGCAGTACATAAATAGGCACAAATCTAAAAATCTAGCTTCACTACTATGTTTATATACAATTCTTTAGCGATCTACATTCATATCTACAGCATTCTACCTGGCTCGGTTAATTTTGTGTTTCAAAAATATTTTAAATAACACAGTCATTAATATCATAGCAGATACATATAAATTACACGCAGAGTCAATGTTAATTAATAGACAAAAAGATAAACAAGTTCGGCCACAAGCGGCATACAAAGAATTAATGACATTTTCACTGAATAGAAGCAGCCGTCAATACGAATAGGAGTTTAATTTAAACCAGAGTTTATCAACTGTTTTGATTTCTTAATAGCTTTGTTAACATTTATCAGCCGCTGTAACAAAATCATTTGATTACCAAATGGTGAACATTAAAATGTTATTAAACTGCCGTTGATGTAAATAGATGTTTAAAATTTAAAAATACGTTGGTTTACTCGGGACCTTAGAACAAAAACATAAGTCGATTAGATTAGTAATAAGTCGTCTTCATTTTCAAAACTAGACCACCTCTTTATTTCTCTTTGAAGTCGACGCGACTGGTGGCAGATTCGATCAACAAAAATATTGCCACGGAGAGTTAAGCTCAGGCAAACTGCCAGTCATAAAATTAATGGTAAATCTTATATATTTCATAAAAAAATTACTAGCAAATGATAGGGAAGAATGGGAAAATCCACCGAGAAGAACCTAGCTCTTAAATTTATGAATGAATAAGTAGCATATAAAATGCGGGAAAAAGGCAATTTGTTTTACTTATCTTAAGCAATACAGTGGGATGCGACCAGGATAACCCTTAGATAAAGATGAATAGACTAGCGATGTTATCACAGGCGTACACCTTAGCTTAGATGGTACAGTCGCAAACATAATATGTATTCATATCGGTTCTACTCGTAATGATATAAGGTCTGAAATTTAATAGTTGCATAATATAATAATACTCTTCTATGTTGTCCACTGTACATAATAACATATTAGATAATAGTACACTGTACATAATAACACATAGATAACCTTCGCATTCGATATCTTCATGGTTTTAAATATGCAAGTTAATTTTCAGGTTTCAAATCAATTATCCATACATGTCATGACTCGTAATCGTGTAGGTATTTGTGTATCTGTACGCCTTACAATGTTTATATTTATGAATGGTATGGCGAATTTTGGTGGTAAAGGGTAGTCTATCAACCCACTCCGTGAATGAATGAATGGTAACGATTTACAAAACTGAAAATTAGATGTGCAGAATTCGTTATTGAGCTATAAATGATATTATGTATGTATACTATAAGTAAATGGCGGATTAATCCCAGGGAGAGATCTCGGAGTGTGTGAGATAGTACAATATTGTGTCAAGGACAAATAATATAACAATATTTTATTTGCAGTTGGACACGAAATATAAGTGTCGTAACTTTTTTATAGACTTTTTACTGCAGCGATAAAAACTGTATTTTCTTGTTTCGTTTGCAGCCTGTTTGTGAATTTATTTTTAAGATATGACACAGCGTATTATTAAATCAAAAACAAATACTACTACTAGTATTGAAGTTACCGAAGGTCATTGCGGCGACAATTTTTTCCTGGTGCTCAAGTAGTCGTGAAACAGGACTAAATAATCTTCAAACGCAACTGGTTGCTAGTGAACAAAGTCCTCGTAGACAACCAGTTGCGTTAGCGGCAGAAAGGAATTAAAAGACTCAATAATAATAAATTAGAAGTTTTAATTAAACTAATTTAATTTTTATAAAGAAACGGTTTAATTTAGGAGTAACATGAGTCAGATAAAACATCACAGAAAATGATAAACCAACCCTTAAGTCTGATTTTAAAAAATATTTAAAAATAATTTCTAATTTTCAGAACACAATAGTTTTTAGACTGTACATATAAACATTCAGAATTATCGAAATAATATCGTATAGGCTGTTTCTTCGACATATCTCGAAATATTTTTGTTATAAGAATTTGTTTATCTGTTATCAAAGGATATTTTTTCAGTCAGAACCTAACAAAGCTTTATAATTTGCTGTGAAGTATGGGTTTCTAAAGTATTACATCGTATAACGAAAAACATGAATGGATGCGCAGATTTCAAACCAGTAGAAAAGTTATATTCATAATTAGGAGCACAGGCGCTTGGCGCACAAATTCGCCGAAATATGCTTTTAAAGTTAAAATAACATGAGAGTAAAAGAGTGAGATTATCTTTCAGACTTTAAACGTCAGTTACTCCACTCGTCAATTTCTCACAACAATGTAAAGTCAGCTAGACAATAACATAACAGTCTTATAGCTGTATTTGTTACTAAAAATGTAGGTTTCGAGATCAAACCTACAAATTACCATATATCTACTTGCTGATAAAATTGTTGTATTTTTTACATTTGTTGTTCAAATTCTTCGGTATGTAAAAAAATACCGGCCAAGTGCGAGGCGGACTCGCGCACCGAGGGTCCCGTACAAATCTATAGGTATCGCGTTCATGCGGAAAGGGGTAGTAAGTTAAAAATTATAAATATTTTTATTATATGATGATGTAACAAAAAATTTACGGTTTTCGCAATTTTTCTTTTATCTGTGCTATACTTTGCTTCGTACCAAATTTAAAGATTCTTAGTTCACGGGATGTACCCTGTAGGTTTTGATTCCCTGTGTGTGAATGATTTGAATTTGCGGCATAAACGGCTGTATCTTTTGATTTATTCACAGCTCCAAGGGACAGTAGACCTGAGTATTTGATATAAATTCCAGCTTGATACCTCCACGCGTTCCTGAGAACTTGACAGACAGATGGACGGACAACAAAGTGATCCTATAAGGGTTCCGATTTTTCCATTCAAGGTACGGAACCTTAAAAATAAATATAAAATAATAAAAACATGTATTTTATTTATGACTTAGAAGAAAACTGATATTTAACAAACAATGGGCCATTTTATAAGCAAGTTGTCAAGGTATTCACTAATAATCATTAAATCAGCACTTAGTTAAGCTTTCATACAGCAGTCTTTGTGTCCTCGTCACTGTTCGCACTTAAAGTGTCCATTATCACATACGCAAGGCCAGTCGACCTGAGATATACTCGACGCACGTAGTTTAGTCTAATGATTGTGAATTCACATGTAAGGGTTTAATGATGTTAAAGTGTTGGGGTTGAATGACTAATTTTCATAGCGCCGTAAAAAGATATGTGCCTCTTTGTCAATGAAATACAATAATAGGAGTAGAGACAACGTGTCTGTATATTTATTTTTGACAGAAGATTAGATGAGGCCTATTATACTCGCACTCAGAGTAGTTAATGAGGATTAAATCAAATTCTTCATACTCAAAATCATTCGAGGAAGAATTTTTAAACTTATATTCATTAGTACTGATTTACGTAAGCAACTCCTTAGTTTAGATTCAAAAATTATCTCTCTAAAGTCTGCGACCGTGTTTTGTGTTTGCTAACATCTAACACCAAAAATTTTACAAAATGTGGGCGTAGTTTAATAGTAATGCTATCAGCGGTGAACGGAAAACATGGTTTATTGGAATGAATTACTTAATTAGCCAGCGTCAAAAAGTAGCCTATGTTTGACCGCGGGTCTTCAACTATATTCATACCAAATTTCATCAAAATTCGTTCAGCGGTTCGGCCGACAGACAGACAGAAAGACTTTCGCATTTATAATATTAGTATGGATGGATGCTTTCGCGATTGTTACAAATCAAATTAAAATTTAGATAAGAATTATTTAAGTTTGAAGAATTACGTAGCAATAAACAACTCTGAATGCAACGGTTAGACCAGACAACCCAACATGTGAACCCGAGCAACCAGCTCAACTAGAATCAGGCGCGGCACACACACCTGCAGCAGGCCGGTCAGCCGGCAGCCTTCACCAGCGACTCGGTGGCCATCAGCAACATCTTGAACTGCCGGCTGAGGGCGTGTGTCGGCGACGAGTTCAGGAACGAAACTAACTGTTTCTGCAACTCGCGGATCACTACGGGCAAGTGTTCGCGGGTCACCGGGTTGGCGGTGTCTAGGTTCATTACTGCTTCTTCTAGGTATCTGTCAAACGAAAGACGTGGCTTAGTTTACATCGTCACCTGAACATAACATCCCGGCACTAAGACAATAACAACAGGAAACAAGTCAAATACAAGTAATTATAAGATGCGCAAAAGGCGGCCTTATCCCGATAGCAATATTTTTCGGACAAGCTTTCGGAAAATTTTATAATATTTTTTTTCGGACAAGCTTTCGGAAAGTTTTATAATATTTTTTTTTCGGGCAAGCTTTCGGAAAATTTTATAATAATAATAATGATTGTACGGAGTAGGTAGACGCCATAAAATAAATTTAATTTTAATAGATATCAAAAAAATAAATTTACACACAGGGACGTTAATGATAGTTTAGACTAATTCCAAAACTTTAAATATTTACTCATTAGTATAAATCGATGTATACTTTTGTAGTGCAGTCTTTATTTGACGTTTATGACCTTAGAAAGATACGTCTCTACCATCCGCCATTAATATGATGTTTCGACCGAGAACCGACACAAAATTTCTTCAGTCTGCTTTTGCTATATTTTGCTAATAACATTTACAAAATGGTTTGGGCATGTAGAAAGGATAGATGAAAGGAGACTCACGAAAGGTATGCACAAATCAAAGGTGACAGAAAAAGTCGGTAAGGGCCGGCCTCGGAGAACATACTGCGACCAAATCGCAGACATATGAAAAAAGGGAGATGTCAGGAGTACCCGTAATCGACGAGCGTGTATGACGAGAGTGATGAGCGTAGAAGAAGCGAGGGAAGTCTGTAAGGATCGTAGCAAATGGAAATTTGTAGTCTCTTCCTACGCCTACTGTACAGGTTTATATATAACATTAGGATTTACCTATATTTAAGATGCGTGTCCCTCGTCATATCAGCTGCCAATTGCTGAACGAGTGACAGCAGCACGTGCTGCTTGAGTTTGCAAGGAGACGCGAACACCAGCGCAGGATCACAAGCTCGACAGGCCGCCACGACCAGCGCTAGATCCGACGCTGATAGCGCTAGTTGGAACGCGCCGTTAGCGTCGCCGCTGTTCATTAGCGATTGGATATTGGCTACTTGCATCTGGAAGAAATATTGTCGAGTTATTGATTTGTACAAAATGTGATCATAGATTGTTAAATTCAAGTAAGTTTATTTTTCGAGAGAAGTTTTCTTTTAGAGAATATCGACTGACTGTCAGGCACATAAGTGATTATATATACTAACGTTTCGAGAGATATAGCGGAACATACATAAACACAACAATTTTCACCAACCAATTTATTTATAAATTAGCTTGATTGTTTTGTGACTTGATCTCTCACTTGCTACTCCACATTTTCTTTTTCTGTTGTGTGGTTCTTTCTCTTTTTGGTTTTTCTTTTTGTTTAACTATATAAGCAACATATTATGAAACGCTGTTATTAGTTATTAAGTATGTATCTTACTCCCAATAAACAGTTATACAACTAGTTTGGGAAATAAGTAAAACTAATTCTACACTTAAGATAAAGGTACTTCTTTCTACATCTACATGATGGTGGACTGAACTTGTCGGACGAACAGGGTTCCCAAAATACAGGCCAGACCTAGTTTGGGTTCTGTGTTGACAGTTGGC
Source organism: Euzophera pinguis (assembly GCA_947363495.1). NCBI lineage: Eukaryota > Metazoa > Arthropoda > Insecta > Lepidoptera > Pyralidae > Euzophera > Euzophera pinguis. The sequence continues at coordinate 1,775,882 of OX376156.1, read as the reverse complement.
AGGTGTTCTTATTTTTATTTTTTCTACACTACTATTATTATGTAAACTTTAGAATAAGATATTTAAGTTGTTGTACCTTATCAATAAAAAACTTTTATTTTATTTTATTTTATATGGGATCCATTTTGTTCATAGGTTTTGTCAGGTGCATGTTGCATAAATCAGTTCTTAAAAAAAATATGATCTAGCTATGTCTTATGTTATATTTATAATCATAAAACAGGACCCAATGTCAGCCACGACACGAAGGTGTCATATTTCCGGAAAAACAATGTCTTAGTTTGAGCTAATCGACGCGAAAAGAAGAACCTAATGTTTTATAACTACAATCCACCTATCAAATTTTATTAAATATGTACATGTTATATACGAAATACGAATCTATAAAGTAATTATTGCACTATAAAATACAACTACCAAATTATTATAACATAAATTAATAAGCGCCGCTATGTTTCTAAAATATCATAAAATGTAAATAATGTAAATAATGATTTACGCTCGAATATTGTAGGTACAATTGATTACTTACTTAAACGCCTAATAATAATTAACACTATTTGTGACAAATTCTACGCGACAGAACATGTTATATATATATGTATATATAAATTTTACTTGTAACAGAATAGGCAAGGACTCTTGGACGCAATTCCTTATTGCGTTACGTTGAGATCTCTGAAAGGAAATAACGACTGTTGTGAACTTATATTTTAGCTGATTGTGAAACATGTGATGGTCCTAATCGTGGTCCTAATTTAAGATGTTTTGGGACTGACCGCATTGACTTTACCTAACAAAGTTACAAAGTCGTACTGGTTCAATATCGCAGTGGATAAGCGTTCTTATCGTCCTACAACCAGTCTTGAATGTCAAAGACCAGGCAAATAGGAAACTGGGCACACCCCGGACACTTCATACAACAGCGGCGAGCGCAATAACCATTACTACTACTGCGATATGGTCGCGTACGTTTATTATTTGGTTCATTCCACTGGAGACACCTGAGTGATATCACCTACCGTTTCTGCGCCCTAGTCGTCATCTTTGCATTGTTTTGCTTTCGATTTTTATCCTAAATCTGCGTGTAGGGATTGCAATCACGGGGTCCCGCATGATTTTTGTATTTTTGATGGTATTTAAAAATAATCAACGTTATTAGGGTTGTAATCGACTTTTAATATAAAATCACTAACGCCTTACTTACTATTTAATGGTTAATTTTGTACATTTTTGTATTAATAAAAGGTACAGAAACATAAAAATATTAAAGATTTGTAGTTGTGTATTATGACCGTTATCAAATGTATTTGTTTTTAATCGGTATTTTGCATTCACAAAGACAATATATTAATTGCACCATATATAATTAATTACATACAAAAATAAGTTGTCTGTAACAAAGATGTAAAGTACAATAGGCGGCCTTATTGCTAGTCTAATCTCTTCCAGGCTACCTTTAGGATAGGAAAAAAAGACTTAGACAGGCGGGGCGGCGCATAGGAACCCAAACAGAGTCAGAACAAACATCGTAAGTCTGTCTGTCTGTTACGCTTTCACGGCCAAACTGCTGAACGGATTTTGATAAAATTTGGTATGAATGTAGTTGAAGACCCGGGGTCAAACATAAGACTACTTTTTGACGCAGGCGGAGCTGCGGGTAAACCAGCTAGTTATGTATAAAAGAACAAACACTGCAATCCAAAAACCACGGAGGCAAAGACCGCTGCGCCGGTATATGACTTGTTGGATTGGTAGACAGATAATTTCTTCTAATTGACTTTCATCACTCCCATCGGTTTCAAATGATTTTCAATAAGTATTTAAGTTTTTCTTCTTTAGTAGTTTCTGTCTGTTAAGTGTAATGTTCATTGTCCCTCATAAAGCATGTTGCAGAGAAGAATAAGGAGGTAATTTAAAAAAATATATCCGCGGGATATTGCGGGATCCCGCTATCCCTATCTGCGTGTTAACGTGAGGTATCTGTTTCGGGTGGGAAGATATGAGTTTTCGTCCGAGCTAGTTTTTCTAGTTACATTTTCAGCTTACGCCATGACTTTATAACGTAACCTAGGTTCTTACAAGCACTGGTTATTACAAGGGACCGACTGCCGTCTGACCATTGTCACTCTTTTTACAGGTAAACTAAACCGACAGGAACATGACCCTGATGGTATGAATGTTCGTTTTATATATTATTACTATTAAAATTTCTGATTCCCATATTCTCAAACGTTTGCTCAAACTCGACTCAACCTTACTCCACCTCATTGGTATGATTAGTCGTCACTAGCTTCCTTGAGTTAAGGAGATTCCTCATTGGAGGCGAGTATCGAACTGTCAAAATATAAGGTTGGTCGAGAGGAGAGATGGGCCGAGTACTACACTTAGCGAGTAACCGAATACCGAGTATTATTCGGGTTTGCCTTTATAAAACCGAGTACTCGGCCAAGTAACTCGGTTCAGTAAAATGAATCGAAAAGACGAAAATGAACCGAATGCGAATGTGAACATTTTAAAACAAGACGACCATGTTGATTTTTGGAGCTGCTACGAAGAACTGGCTTCTACTATTAAAGTTGTTTTTTATTACTTACTTATGAACCCTTTGAACGACAATTTGAACGCAAAACGTCATTTAAATCAGATATGCCATTGAAAAGGTTAAAATACTCGGCAGTTGAATCGAGTTATTCGACCGAGTACGAGTACTGAAAAAGGTGCCAAGTATGCCGAGTACCGAGTAACAACCGAGTACTCGGCCCATCTCTAGTCGAGAGGTACCTTGAGGCGACTACGAAAGTGGTTAAAAATAAGTTTTTTTTGCTAGTTTTTGCTTAGTTAACTACTTATTTTGTTTATTTTTTGTTCTATTCTTTTGTATTTTTCAATTTTGGTGCTTCGGATTGACTTCGAAATCTGTGTCTTTCCTCATTGGAGTTTGTTCAAGCAACCAATTAAGAATGTCATTTTCAAAGAAAGTTCGAGGACTTCCTTGAGGCATATAGGCCTGTTTAAAAGAATACGGGTGTGAGCCCTGGGGTCTGACCGGGAAGGTGCTAAGGTGAGAGAACTAGTATTAGAACTGACCTGCCTGTCTACAGGTGCGGAATGCGAGGCAGGCGTGGCGGGCGTGTGAGCACGAGACAGCTGCAGCGCCACCACTCGCGCCTGCTCGCGCCACCAGGATAACTCTTTTTCTAGTACGCTGCGGGAGAACATATTGCGTTATAATAGTAATAATAAACTTTTTTTTATTCAACCAACCAGGGATCATTTTGTTAGTAACAATGAAAATCTTACAAAAATTAGCGTTAGTAATAAAAAAATAAAAACATAAAAAAGTAACGTGTCACATTTCTCTGTTGCTCAATATATGGATCATTGAATGATGGTTCACATACCGAAGATCAGTTCGAGACGCAAACATACTCAAGATAGTGTTGGGAGCTATGTAATAGGGTTATATTCGCGTATTTTCTGTACAAAATTTGTCTGAAGTTGGCCGCGAGTAGTTGGCGGGATGAAGTGCTAGTGATCTGCATTTAATCATCGTAGATGTGGGTAATAGGGAGAAACGTCAGTAGCGTACGAGCTGTGAGCGAAGCACACGTCACAACGACAGCTATATCAACACATAGAAGTACACCACGTACCTGTGAGTGACGTCTTATAACGCGGCAGTAAGATGCTGAGTGTTGTGCTGTGAAGCAGTAGTGGATTGAGCGGCAGACGACCGCTCTAAACCAGCTAATAAAAACGCTGTGGGCGCGACGCCTCCTCAATTTATTTCGAGATGATATGCTAGTTATGTATTTATCCATGGCGATATGAGCCAACACATAGAAGTACCATATACCTGTGAATGACATCCTGAAGCGCAGCAGTGAGGTTCTGTATGTCGGACTGTGAAGCACTAATGTTCTGAAACAGTGCCGCGGCACCGCATCTCTCATCTGCTGGTTCTGTATTTGGAACATACCTATGAGTGACGTCTTGTAACGCGGCAGTAAGTTGCTGAGTGTTGGGTTGTGAAGCGGCGGTGTTCTGAGCGGCAGACAGAGCGGCGGCGTGTCGCTCCAACGCTGCCAACAGAGACGCCGTGGCGGCGGCTCCGCCTCGCTCGGCCGCCGCTCGCGCCGCCGCTTCTGTATTTGACGCGACTGCAGAGAAACGAATCTAATTAATGAGTTTTGTTGAACTAAACTGACCCGGAATTAGTACTCCCTTGACAAAAAAATATATGTAGTGTGTAAATAAATGAGAAAACCTGCTCGCTACACTTATTGAGTAACAGAGCAACACACACAATGTGACAGTTTAAAGGCTTTCTACAGTACCATTCATTTATACATTTAAACGTGATATCTATGGCCTATCCCTTAAACTGAGTCAGAATGAAACGCGCGCAGCCGCACGGGAAATGAACGATGAAAGATATCATCTCTTCATACTTCTTAATATTAGTTCTAATATATTTCTTAAGTCCAGCAGTCCTAAACTTTCCAAATAAATAAATAAAATAAAAATGAAATCGTCGTATCAAGCCATCGCGCTGAATAGAACACTCTGGCGCTCTCTCGTTTCGGAGGCCAAGATCCACTTCGGGCAGCTAAGCCAGAGGAATGAGTGAGTAAAAATCAAAGACGATTTAGATCCAAAAGTGAAAAGTTCCGGTAAGAAAAAAAGTGGGTTATTCTGATAGATGTTGTTTACCTAATCATTTCTGATTGTGACACCAAAGCTGTATCAACATTGTACTTTTCACGTTTTGGACCATTGAACCTAAATGGATGATATTTTTTTGGAAAACTTGATGATATATTCTTTTCTACTTGCATTTTGTATGTCATAAAAAAGTACTTGTAATTCTTGGTGCCATTGGCACATAGAGTAGTAGACCTCACAACAATACACTTACACTCCTTGATGCCGTTCTGTAATGCCCGATTACTCCGCCGGAAGATCTGAGCGGAACGAATGGTGAACCATTTCACAGAGAGACATGGCAATTAGAGTAGTAGACCTCACAACAATACACTTACACTCCTTGGTGCCGTTCTGGAATGCCCGATTAATCCGCCGGAAGATCTAAGCGGAACGAATGGTGAACCATTTCACAGAGAGACATCGGAATTAGAGTAGTAGACCTCACAACAATACACTTACACTCCTTGGTGCCGTTCTGGAATGCCTGATTAATCCGCCGGAAGATCTAAGCGGAACGAATGGTGAACCATTACACAGAGAGACATGGCAATTAGAGTAGTAGACCTCACAACAATACACTTACACTCCTTGGTGCCGTTCTGGAATGCCTGATTAATCCGCCGGAAGATCTAAGCGGAACGAATGGTGAACCATTACACAGAGAGACATGGCAATTAGAGTAGTAGACCTCACAACAATACACTTACACTCCTTGGTGCCGTTCTGGAATGCCTGATTAATCCGCCGGAAGATCTAAGCGGAACGAATGGTGAACCATTTCACAGAGAGACATGGCAATTAGAGTAGTAGACCTCACAACAATACACTTACACTCCTTGATGCCGTTCTGGAATGCCTGATTAATCCGCCGGAAGATCTAAGCGGAACGAATGGTGAACCATTTCACAGAGAGACATGGCAATTAGAGTAGTAGACCTCACAACAATACACTTACACTCCTTGATGCCGTTCTGGAATGCCTGATTAATCCGCCGGAAGATCTAAGCGGAACGAATGGTGAACCATTTTACAGAGAGACATGGCAATTAGAGTAGTAGACCTCACAACAATACACTTACACTCCTTGGTGCCGTTCTGGAATGCCTGGTTGATCTGCCGGAAGATCTGCGCGTGCGCCTTCTCCATAGCAGGCAGCACGCTCTCAAGCAGAGCAGAGCGGAACGAGTCGCGAACCATTTCCGAGAGGGATTTCGCTATTGACGTGCTGAGCCGGTCCATTACCGTCTGTGGGAAATAACAATCCAATTTTATTAAGGGATAACGATTGACTCAGCACGCTTTGTATGGAAAACATAATTTTTAGATATACAGTGGTGGTCATATAATTAGAAACACTTCTTATGAATAAAGAAAGTATAACTTCAACGTACAAATGTTCGTGAAAATATATAATACATTCAATAATTAATAATCATGCAATAATATAGCCACTCAAATGAAAAACTCACTAAATGCATAAAAATAAAACATATTTTACTTTTAATTATAAAATGAGTCTTACACATGTAGGAGTTTATTTTCTGTTACTGGCCGCTTGGACGCCTAATTAGAAACATTTGAAAAAAGCATCCATAGCTCGTTTTTTTTTTTTTTTTTTAATTGGAGAATAACAAAATCAAAATTTAACCTGAATTTTATTTGTTCAAAATGGGCAAAAGTAAAAGTTGTGACGCGTCAACTAGGCAAATAATAGTTAATTTACATATATATCAAAAGTAGGCGTACTGAAGAATAGCTGAGCATTTAAATTGTTCTGTTAAGAAAGTTTTCAATGCAATTGGTCAAAACACATGGAACTGTTGAAAATGTTCTTAGAAAGGCCAGGCCAAGAAAAAACCTTTCTCAGAGAAGATATACGCTAATCATTCGTGTTGTTGAAAAATACCCATTTAAAGGCATTCCATACCAGATTAAAAATTAAGTTTTTTCGCCTGATGACCCGAGAAACTTCTCGACAAGACTGATACGCCGAAGATTAGTGGAAGTAAAATTGTTTGGAAGAACCTCTCGAAAGGTACGGCTTCTTACCAAGCAACACCGAGAGGCGATTATTATTCGCTAAAAAATATGTTAATTGGACGGCACGAGAATAGAAAAAAGTGTTATTTTCAGATGAAACAAAAATAAATATGGTAAATTCCGATGGAAAGGCGCATGTTAGATGTGCTGAAAACAATTTATTTTAATTTTTTTTTTTTATTTATTTTTTTTTTTTTTTTTTTTTTAAATATACAAAAATAAATTAATACATTACAATAAACCACGGAGGTTTGTTACGCAATGCCTCATAATCCGCTCCAACTTAAAACTATTGTAAATTACACAAGCTGTATATAAATTTAAGTAAACCTTACCACTTTTACTTCATAACTATAGGTTAACATGAGCCAGGCAACTACGTCAAATTAGTTATTTAAGACTTCTATATTTTCTAGAAAGTACGTTTTGAGTTTGTATTTAATATTTCTAGGTGTGATTGACTTTTTGAACTCCACCGGCAAGTTATTTATCAGCCTCGGTACAACATAGCTTGTCGTCCGCTGGCCGTACACATTGCTTGCACACTCGGTATATAACCGGTTTTGAGCGACGGCCCGCGTATACACAGCATGTTCAACTTTTCTTTGAATATCTTGATTGAAATAGTTTTGTTTTAAAATATAATATTTCGTATTTAAGTGTATAGGTAGTATTTTACAATGTTTGAATAGTCCCGACTCATTATCATGAAATTTAGATTTTATTTTATTAGAAACAATAGTTTTTAGTATTTTTAGTTGTAATCGATAAATGTTATTCAAATGCGTTACATATGTCCTCCCGTAACTACTAAGCCCATAAATTATATGCGATTCAGCTAAAGAGTTGTATAGTAAAAGTCTAACATGATAGGGTATACGACGCTTAAGAATATTCATACTAGCAAGGAAGTATCTAAGTTTGTTACAGACGTGGCGTATATGTTGCTTCCAATTAAGTTTATTATCGATGACCAACCCAAGGTATGTGTGGGATTCAACAATATCAATGGGAGGGCATTGGCAGATACCTACATTAGAAGTATGTAAACAGGTATGAGAATGTGCAGTAAGGCTATTATTGTTATTTACATATCTTAAATAAGGAGACTTGATGTGTAGTAATTTAGTTTTGTTTGCGTTTAATACTAAACCAGCATCATGACACCACTTACATATTGCGTCAAAATCAGCTTGCAGTTGCGCAAAGGCCTCTTCAGGGTTTCTACTACTCACCACTAGACATGTATCGTCTGCGAATTGGTAGCAGGTGCTGTTCTTGACACAACTGCTCATGTCATTGACATAAGACAAGAAATGCAACGGTCCTGCTACCGATCCCTGTGCCGTACCTTCCGTAACGTCTATTGTTCTACTGAATTCGTCAGCTATCTTGACGACAAAAGTGCGATTATTCATATAATTTTTGCTCCATTTTAGCATGGGGCCACGGATGCCACAAGCTTCGAGCTTCTCTGTAAGAGTCTCATGTTCAAGCGTATCGAACGCGCGTGAAAAATCTATAAATACGACGAGTACGTGTTTTTTTTCGTTCATACGCGCATTCACCTCATCAGTGAATTTGGAGAGGATATCTTGTGTGCCTCTGCCTTGCTGAAATCCATATTGATTTTCGTAGATTACATTGTTATCTCTATAGTATTTGTGTATTTGTTGACAAATAAATTTTTCTACGATTTTGTCTATGTTTGAAAGGAGTGTTATTTGGCGATAATTACTGTAGTCAGTTAGTTTACCCTTTTTAGCTATCGGTCTTACACATCCTTTTTTAAGGTCATCCGGATATATACCGGTCTCTACGCTCTGGTTTACTAAGTTAGCTATCGCTACTGATGCACCCGAGTTCACCATTTTAATATCAGAAACACGTACATTATCTATTCCAGGAGCTTTGTTGGAATCTAACTTTTTAATAATATTACCAATTTGCTGTGGTGTGGCTTTCTGATACAACATGCTAGTATCGCGATGAGTGAGAAGTGTGCCTGCATCGAGCATTTTAACCTGGCAATTTGTTGAGGACGTCTTTACTGATTTATTAAATTCTGTAGCAAAATTGTTTACTATGTCAGATATAGAAATTACTTGAGACTGGAAGGCATTAACAACGGCATCGTCTACCGAGGTTTTAATTCGACCGAGCATCTGATTGACAATCTGATAAACTTTTTTAATATTCCTAAAGTTATCTCTTATTTTATTAAAATAGTATGAATTTCTATTATATTCAAGTACTTTGTGGACTTTATTACGTATTTTATTGTATTCTAACCGTTTTTGAAAGTCGTTCGGGTTTTTTCTCCATAAGTGGAACAGTTGATTACGTTTTTCACATAGTTGGTTAATATTGTCATTCATCCACGGAAGCCTGTATTGTTTGTACTGTTTCTTAATTGTAACAATTTTCGATGAAGAATCCCGTGCATCGTTAAACGCTTTTCTTATGAATTCGTATATTTGATTGGGACACTTCATACTATCTGTTACTGACCATTTTACCTTACCTAATTTATCATATATGGCTTTGTGATCAACACACGTTTTATGAACGTCCTGTATATGGTGCCTTTGCAAGTCGCTTACGCAGGCGAACACAATCGCGCGGTGATCCGCCAGTACTATATCGATCGCCGCAGAGAACGGGTCTGACGTGGGGAAACGACAAAACGCATGATCTATGCATGATTTCGTAACAATATTCAATTTAGTTTCGATTCTCGTATATTCAGTGATTCCACACATCAGGCCGCGTTCACTCAGTGCATCTAAGTATGCGTCTGAAATGGATGATGATTTTTTAGTGTCGATATTCATGTCGCCAATCAAAATTGAATTCCGTTCTGTGTTAAAACTTGAGACGTAGTTGCCGAGCTCCGTAATAAATAATTTTTTGCGTGCTTCTGAAGATGGCGGCCGATATACTGCACACACAACTACATCTTGATGATCTATTTTTAATATACCAGTTAAATTTTCGAATGTGAAACTTCTGAAAGTGATTGGCGTAAATTTTAAGTATTGTTTTATGTATATGATAATACCGCCACCCTTTTTATTTACACGTAGTTGTGAGTGCATGTTATATCCAGGTATATTATACAATTGAACAATGCTATCAGATATGCCAGCTTCTGTGATGACAATCAAGTCCAGTGGCGACGCACTTTGGTCAATAAGTTGTAATAATTTAGGAAAATTTTTAATCATTGACCGTATATTAATATGTAAGCAAGAGAAGAATAATTGTTTATTACTAGGTAGTTTGTGAAAAAAATAATTTAATGACTTACAGTTTTTTATTTCTTTCGGTTTTATAGGTTCCATACAGTATACCTACGAAAGATAATTTAAATGATAGTTAAATTAATTATATATATGGTAGCCAAGAAAATCTAGGCACATAAAAGTTTAGCAACGAATCTGATCGATATCCTGCATAGATTTAATATAAATAATTTTACTGTCACTATCCTTGCGAACACAGATTTTACCATCTTTGAACCATATAAATTTATAAGAATTGCCTAGCTTCTGCTTTGTATTGTATAAAAGAGTTTTCATATATTTAGTTAATGCTTCTCTTACGTAGATTTTATTCATAGCCTTCTCCTTGAGTACGTCAGGTAGGACTGATCCTATTGTGAGTCGCTTCTCCTTGCTCGCTGCTATCCATCTGCTTAGAGCCTGCTTTGATTTCATTTCTGCCAAAATTGGACCAGGTTTGTCTTTGCTGCCTGCTGAGCGTCGGGATGACACAATGTCTTGTACGTCCACTTCCAGTTTGGTGGCTATGGAAATCATAACTTTGCCAACTTCAGCAAGAGGGACGTCCGGCAGGCCGGCGACCTCAATGTATGTTGAAAGGGCACTTTGTTCGGATACTTGCTTTCCCTGTTCTAACGCTGCTACACGCAGTTCCAGATTTTTGTTTCTATTGTACAAATCATTATTCTTTTGTTCCAACTCTTTAATTCTGCCGTCCTGGTTTTTCATATAGTTTTGTAGTGTATTTATTTGTTCGCTCAAAAAGTCCATCGATGACTCAATGTTACCTACCTCGTCTTTAATTAAATTAAATTATAAATACACAAGGATTATATTCAAGAACGGTGGCGGTAACATTAAAGTGGGGGTGTTTTTCCGGATGTGGAGTTGGACCCGTTCGGAAGATTGAAGGTAGGAATGGCAATACAAAAATATCTTAGAACACACAATGATTCCCTACTCGGACGATCATTTGCCTGTAACCTGAATCTTTCAGCATGACAATGACCCTAAACACACGGCCAATAGCGTCAAATGTTTCCTTAGCGAACAGCGTATATCCGTTTTAGACTGGCCAGCAAATAGTCCGGATTTAAACCCGATAGAAAATCTCTGGTATATTGTTAAAAAGAAAGTCTCAAACAAACGTAACACCAGTTAAAATGAACTATATGAAGCATTTGTTGAAGCATGGAATTCAATTCCCCTAGAAAAATGTATGAAATTGATTGAATCAAAATGCCACGTCGTTGCAGAGCTGTTATTGAAAATAAGGGATACGCCACTAAATATTAATTATAACTACTGGTAGGCTGTGGATAGTAGCTATTTCGTAAATAACAATACTAATTACTAATATTTAAAAATATTGTTTTTTATTCCTTTTTTGTTGTTGTTTCTAATTAGTTGAGTATTATTGTTCATACCTTAAAACTGATTTAATTGTTTGTCCGTAATGTAACATTGAAACTGCACTTGTGTAGTGGGATTTATATTGTTTTTTTAAGATATATCGTTGAACATATTGTTGTCCTATTTATTGTTTAATTTCAAAATAAAAACGATTGCGATGAGGTGTCTTACATAATGTCAGGGACCGCTGGTAGTCATTAAATTAAACGGCAGCAGGCAGACGGCGGTCTGCCTGCGACCATGAACTCTGTAAAGTGTTTGAAACGTCAGGTGTAAATAAATAAGTAATAAACGCGATAAAACCGTATTAAAATAGTTTAATTTAATGAATAACAATCGCGAAAACATAAGAAAACATTACCGTCGGTAGTGTTTCTAATTATACGACCACCATTGTATATCATAGATGAAGCTATTAACAGTAAATTTCGCTGCAGGACTGTTATTTTTGAATAGTGTGACTCATGCAAAATCGGCGGCTCGAATAATCTTTGTTCGATATCGAACGATTTTCATTCGACATATACATATGTCACATCTTTTAAAAATAGCACTTCAGGTACCTAATAGGTAACAGATTTTGCCAGCAATTTCAGTTTTGTGAAACAATTTCATTGATGTCTCACCAAAAATAATGACGTCATAGGTACTAAGAGAGACAACAACAACAACGATTTTTGAGGAATCTGCTTAAAAGGTCCATTCAAACTGACGCGAATCCCGCGCGGCTGGCGGGACGCCCATAGAAATAAGAATCATTAGAAGTGCCGTAGCGTATGCCAAAACTGGCCTGCCTTTTAATTATTTTTACCTTGCTCGTGGCCAGCTTGTCGATGTTCTCCCTCAGCAGCTGATCAGTGGAAGTGAGTTTAGCAGCCAGTTCATGCTGCAAGGCGTGTGCGAGTGGCTCTAACGCCCGCGCTGCCCCCACTCCTGCCGCTTGTGCAGCTCCGCGTGCCGCCGCTTCGCCCGCTACCGAGATTCGTTCCCATCTATAGCGTAAACCGAAACATTCTTGTCAGTAAAACTTACTTAGGAACGCGAATGTCGCACGGGACGCCCACTGAATTAAAAATACGTACAAGTCACTTCTACCTAATCTCATTTCTGTGGACGTCTCGCGTTTTCTTTCAATTTGAGTGGAGCCTGAATTTATTTTTATTTCTTCTGATCGAAAAACAGATGCACACTTATGCATCCCGATAAACGTCCGTGGTTTTCGGATTGCAGTATTTATATTTATGTTTTGTTCTTTTAAACTCAATAATTTAAAAAAAGGTGTGATTCCAAATCGGAACGCAGGCCGCAAACTGCAAGCGACACTGCTCGTTTCTATGCATATCCATAAAATTGATTCAAACACGGTCGCAAACTGCATTGCAGTCGCGATTGAAAACAACTTCATAGAGACATATAGAAACATTGATAATTTCAAAGGACCAGAACAAAGTCAATAGTCATTTCTGAATAAAACTTTTACCGAAAAAGAATTCAATAACTTTGACATTGGAAATCGGAAGTTTTCTTTTTTCAAAAATGTCCAAGGAGGTACTCGTAGGGTTGGTAATTAGTCGTATCAATGTGATAGTTGTCGCAGCGGCCGGGACGGCGAAGCGTCACGCACCCGTGCTGCAAGGCAGTGTGCACGGCGGCGGCGGTGTGTTGCGCGTGTTCGTGCAGTGCAGTGTCGATGTAAGCACGCGGACTGCCCACTGCATCGCGCAGTGCTCGGATCTCGTGACTCTGTGCCGCTGACAGTTCTGCAACAACGTCATTATTCTTATCAAACTACGATATTGACGCTAGGGGAATAAAAAAATTCTTGAAAAAAATACTGCTTCCAGACAAACGCCTTGCAAAAAAACCTCTGGGTATCCCCATAGTGAGTGAAAGAAGAGTTAAAAGAAGACAGTCGCTAAGAATAAGGACGTTTTTGATAGAAATACTGCTCCTACACAAACATCTTGCAAAAAAAAAACCTCTTAGTATCTCCAAAGCGAATGAAAAAAATAGGTAAAAAAAGTTCAAAATTGTCGCTACTGTCGCTTTTTACTCAATATTTCGTGTTGTCACGATTAACTGATGTTCCTTTCGCCAAAGTAATTTTAATCGGCCCTAAAAAATAATCTTTAGTATTAGTTTGTATCAATAATAAAAAAAATATAATTGAACATCTTAAATTTTAAAGTCATGGTAAAGTAAAGGCACAAGCCTCTTCTAAGTTTATCAATCTTATAGTCCATACTATCCAGTTGGGCTCAATCGGCTGGCGAAATTGCGACTTGTTGCGGATGCTCTCTGATACATCGTAACGTCATAATTGCTTTATATAGCTGTTAGAACTTGGAGTAACAAACATCTAAGCATATCAATCTTGTGGTCGATACTATCGAGCCGGGATCTATCAATAGCGGACAGACAAACTACAGGCGGCACGTGTGGTTCCACGCTGACGTTGCCCCGCACTCAGCACTTACATACTAAACCCGAATTATCTCAAGCACGTTACATCACCATCTCTTATAACACCATTTAAAAGTTGTCGCTACTATGTCGCTTGTTACTTAATATTTCGTGACGTCACAACTGACTAATATTGCTTTATCTAGAGTATATTTTTAACTATCTGTGTAAGAATATCTTTAGTATCAGTTTGTATCAATAGTTGATCAGTCTCTTACTTTCTCATTTTTTTGCTAATGTTCGTGTGATAGGGAAGAATGAAAAAAATTTCGTCGACAAGCTCTTAAATTTATGAATGAATGAATATTTTTGAGACATAAGGTACAAACCTCTAAGCATATCAATTTTGTGGTCCATACTATCGAGCCTGGCTCTATCAGCAGGTGACAGACAAGCTATGGCGGGCGTGTGTGGTTCCACGCTGACGTTGCCCGCACTCGGCGCGTGCGTGCTAGTGTTCACCAACGCTGGGCCCGAGGCACCCTGGAATGGAAATTAAAGAAATAAAATTAATTCATTTAAGGTACTTTCAACCCATTGGGAACACGCTAACAATTAAAAAAATATATCTATACTGATGTGTACTGATATTAAAAGAGGATGGTTTATTGCCAAAAGATCCGGAGGTCGTAGATTAGAAGCATACTTTTCTTCAACTTGCTCGGAAATAGCTTCATTATTTTAGTTCTTGGTGCAATAAGTAGTTTCCAGTTTAATTAGGTTAGAACATTGCATGCTTGAATCACCCCATTGTCTGATAATAATGATGACACTGTTCTTCGGAAGGCACGTTAAGTCGTCGGTCCCAGCTGAATCTATCTTTCTGAAATTTAGTATACTCATACATATTATAGAAAAGGTAAGTTATAAAAAGGTATCATCATCTGCTGCTATAGGATTTAAATACATGTGTACCTGAAAAACCCTGGAAAAAAGCTGAATATAAAATAACTTACCCCCATAGAATTCACACTGTTGGACCAAAGGGTTCATGGTATACATCTCTAGGTCGACATGCTTACCATACAATTGTTGCTATTCGCGCTGTTGGCCAAAGGATTCATGGTCAAGTTGGAGTTGGACAGCGAGTGAGTTGACAATCCCTTGTCGCTGGACGCCTTGCGCTGGTTGGCCTCGTTGATCTGAGCTAGGGAGATCTGCGGCCATGATGTGTCGCTGTCTACAAATTAAATATACATTTACACGTTCATTTTATTATACTAAACAAGATATATACTAAAAAGTAACAGATTCTGAAAATAACAACAAAATTGATTGTTAATTATAACAGTAATAAGCATCTCGGCACTCAATATAAAAAGTGGGAGCGTGGTTGGGACGTATTGCTATCACACTGCACAGTGCAACCGTTTCTTATTTTTTGACAGTTATTCCTTTCTACGAATTTCAAAGGTTTCTAACTTATTTATTTTTGAACGGATTACATAAAATCTTTTTTATTTCTGTTTCTGGCAATAAAACATTGATACATACATACATACCATCACGCCTTTTTCCCGCAGGGGTAGGCAGAGACTACGGATTTCCATTTGCTACGATCCTTACAGACTTCCCTCGCTTCTTCTACGCTCATCACTCTCGTCATACACGCTCGTCGATTACGGGTACTCCTGACATCTCCCTTTTTTAATATGTCTGCGATTTGGTAACAGTATGTTCTCCGAGGCCGGCCCTTACCGACTTTTCCTGTCACCTTTGATTTATAAATACCTTTCGTAAGTCTCCTTTCATCCATCCTTTCTACATGCCCAAACCATCTTAACATGCCTTTTTCTATTTTTGTCACTACATCCTCATTCACACCACACCTTTTACTTATCTCACTATTTCTAATTTTATCACTCAGACGTGTACCACACATACTCCGTAAAGCTCTCATTTCAACTGCATTCACTCTGCTTTCATTATTTTCCTGCCAGACCCAACTTTCACAACCATACATAAGAGTTGGCATTAACACTGCTCCATGAACAGCCAGACGTGCATTTTTAGATACAACTCTACTGCTCATAAGGGAATGCAATGCCCCATTGCATTGATATGACAGAAAAAATAAAAATGAATAGAATACCCAATTGGCTAGTCAACTAAAAAATAAATTGTGTATATTATATATTTTATTGATAGAATAGACTATTTCGGAGATACAATTTAAACGAAAAAAATCTTAAAATTATATTTATTTTGTTATTTAATTTTAAAGAATTTATAGTGATGACGTCACGCAGCTATAATGGCCATTTCGAACTGCAAGAAAGCAAAAATTACTAAGGTATTAAAAAATATATATGTCAGTGTCAAATGTCAAAGTCAAGATGGACCGCGAGCCGCGAGTTGGTTTCTTGTTTGTTTACAATCGCCAAATATTTAGGTACCCCATTTCTCGTATCTATTGCATATTGGCCTGTTTATTGGACTTTACTGCAGTCTCTTCATCCGTTTACATCTGATTTTTCAATAATTGGACACCGCTTCTTTAATAAAATGTATGAATGAATGTAATTAGGTTATGTTTACTTGAACAGAGATGACATTTGAAGCGCTTAGTTAGCGCTACCAAACAAAAAATATTTATTCACTACGCTGTGCTGCCAACCAAAAAAAATAAATGTGAATAGCCGGAAGTTATCCGGCTACGTCATACGTCAACCTTGCTAAAAAATGAAAGGCATTGGGTTTTCTGCGATTTTCTTAAAAAATACTTGTTTATCTAAAGATCTGATTAATGTAATCTGTTCCCTAAGCCTATTCCTCGAAATGGTTTACGAATTAGACATTTTCATGAAAAAGTTTACTAGGCAATTGTATATTTGCCTATATAAAAAACACGGATCAGTGATACAGAGTTTGTGCTAAAACACAGAACATCTTTCAACAGTTATTGTAACTTGTGTATATTTAGCTGTAAAGACCTCCGAAAGGTGAATAAATAATAAGACATTCAACGGCTTGGCATTTCTACGCATTTACATAGTAACTTATTTCTTATTCATAAACATTAAGGTCTTGTTTCGTGCAGCTAACTGGGCAAGAGGGGCATGACAATAGTTGCGGCATTGTTTGGAAACTGACACACTGACACAGGGTTGCTAATGGATCTTTGGAGCACGACGGGAGCGCTTCGTACTTCCCGCCAGGCGAGGTGGTATGCCTGGGGAACCGCGCGACAGACGGTGTTCTGTCGGAGGTTGTATATTATATGCTCCAATTCTCAGAAACTCCAATTGCGCAATTTAGTCTTTGCATGCTGATTGGACGTCTTGTTTGCGAATTTCGAATTAGTTAGTCTCTTTAACGCCATCTAGCTGTTGCGTTGTGTTGTAACTATTTTACTGTGCGATTATGTCGCCACAGATCTATGAAACCCCAGCGTGCCAGGGTACGAAATTAAATCGTTTATTTTCAATATCCATACTGATATTATAAATGCGAAAGTCTGTCTGTCAGTTACGCTTTCAAGGCCAAACCGCTGAACGGATTTTCGATCGGAGTTGAAGATCCGGGGTCAAACATAGGCTACTTTTCAATGCAGGCGGAGCTGCGGGAAACAGCTAGTAGGATATAAATATCACTTATTGACGTCAATTTACTTATATTAAGTTTACCACCGCTTCCAAAGCGCAAGTGCAGAAGAAACGGCGCCACAGACTCCACTGCAGCATTATCTTCAAAACGTCAATTTACAAAAAAAAAAACTTTACTAACTTACGAAGACGGTTTAAAGACTTCCGAATCGTAGTAGTAGTAATAGGTATCGTGCTCGCCGCTGTTGGGTGTGTGGCAGTGTGTACAACTCACTGGAATGCACTAGCGGCGCGGGCGGGGCGGGCGGCTCAGTGGGGAACACGTCCGTCGGGAACAAGCCTCCACCTGAAGAGATCTCTTCTTCCATCGGCGCTGACGTCACCGGCGTTTGACTCGATTCCTTCTCCTCCTGAAAAAAAAATACATTTATTATTATTATTTGCGTATGGTGCAGCGAATTTAGATAAATAAATTTGTTTGTTTGTAATGATTTTATTGCACAGAAAATAGCATTACAGCAAATACAAAACTAAAAATAAATGCAACGGCGAACTTATCCCATACAGAGATCTCTTCCAGACAACCGGGACGTTACAGGAATAGAGTTAATAAAAAAACAACATAACATCGCAGATATCCATATCTCTGTCTGTTTGTCTGAAAGTCTGTATGTCTGTTTGTTACGCTTTCACGGCCAAACGGTTGAACGGATTTTGTTGAAATTTGGTATGAATATAGTTGAAAACCCGAGGTCAAACATAGGCTACTTTTTGACGCAGGCGGAGCTGCGGGAAACAGCTAGTACATAATAAATCTTTATTTTTAACCATACAATTTGCTACAAAACCAAATACAATTTTTAATTTTTACATTAGACCCCGCACTAAGCTTGTGTCGCAGTAGATCCAGTAGTTGCGCATGCCAGGTTTAACCTTTATTTTTCCATGCAAAAGGCCACGTGTGAGTATACGATTTATTTATACACTTTTTTTTTAACTAATTTGGACTTTACAAATATTTGCAAAAGTACATCATGTGATTCATTCAATAATTTAATAATTAATTTCTAACGTTTATATGGCCGTATTTATTTATTACTTCCATCCAATTCATTTATTCAATCCATGGTCACACAAACATATTTGAAATAACATTCCAAAATGTTTATTATACATATAATATAAAAGGTACGTTCGTCTTCTACTCAATAATTTTGTTCTTGAATTATATAGTTTGTAAGCTTTAGAATCACTTCTGTATCCAGAAGTGAGAGCACTGGAGATCTGTGGCACAGGCCCTGCCTTTTACAGGCTCCAGTCTCCTCAAATCTGAGATGGAACCATTACATGTATTGTACACACCTTGTATTATTAAGATTGTTGGAGAAAATAAATATCTTTTTATCTTTATCTTTATTCATTCATTTCGCGTAGGTGACATTGTCAATCGACCATGTACACGCTGGTGACAAACTCGTGCGGAACCGCCTCTCTGCCTCTGACGTGTACCCTTCAACGACCACGATCATGTGATAGAATGGGGAAATTACGCAAGTTCAATTAGCAATCAATCCGTCTTAGTGGATGACGGGTGATTTGGGAGTATGCATGTGTGTCTGTATGTATGTGTGATATAGAGAAGGTATCTTATATTGTTATCTGTTATTATAGATGGTGATAGGGAAGCTGTCAATCCACTCGGTCACTCGTCCGTACGTTTTGTAGATCGGATCATAAATAAACCATCATATACTCGTATAATGATTATTTTTACGGTCAAGGCAACGCGACTGTGGAATTCCCTTCCACTGCCTATTCGAACGGCTCAATCTCTGGCCAGTTTTAAGTCGCAAGTAAAGTCCCACTTTCTTTCCTCACTGTAGCTTCGTTCCTTTTCAGTACATCTTGTTTCAGTCTCTACTTCTCGTGTATTTTTATAGTTTATTTAATATATTTATATTATGCACCATATCCGTATCTATCCTTTCTTTATATTTCAAACTACCCTAAGGTTGCCTGGAAGAGCTTGCTTGAGCGATAAGACCGCCTTTTGTATACATACTGTGTTCACATTTTATGTAACATATTTAATTTTTATTAAACTGTGTGCAAAGAAGTGTTAAATAAATAAATAAACCACTCTCAATGGAAAAAGGGGACAAAAATCAGTTTTATGCTCTGTATTTCTCCACAGGTGCATAGCGGACTTTAGATGTTCCACTTGCAGAAGAGGAACTCTATTATATCTTCTCTGTGAAGATCTATATCTATTGATTTGAGTCCAATATTTACGGGATAGATTGAAGCCGGGTATTTATTCTTAAGACTTTGTATTTTTAACAAATAGTCTTTGGAAAATTTTATTTGTGAAGGCCACTACATATTCCGCCACTGACAAGGCTTTGGCTTGTTTTTTCGATATTTCGCTACTCACTGGTCGGGGACCCGTCAGATCAAAAAGTAAAAATTATCTTTTTCTGATTAGCCTTGGATGAATATGCAGGTAATCATCTCAATCAGGCGTCAAAGGCCCCTGCAAGCCAGTGTCAATGTGCCACTCACCAGCTTGTAGTAGTCAGAGTCGTGCGCCATGATCTGCTGCACCTCCCTGTCTGACCTGCATGCCCCTGCAAGCCAGTGTCAATGTGCCACTCACCAGCTTGTAGTAGTCAGAGTCGTGCGCCATGATCTGCTGCACCTCCCTGTCTGACCTGCATGCCCCTGCAAGCCAGTGTCAATGTGCCACTCACCAGCTTGTAGTAGTCAGAGTCGTGCGCCATGATCTGCTGCACCTCCCTGTCTGACCTGCATGCCCCTGCAAGCCAGTGTCAATGTGCCACTCACCAGCTTGTAGTAGTCAGAGTCGTGCGCCATGATCTGCTGCACCTACCTGTCTGACCCGCATGCCCCTGCAAGCCAGTGTCAATGTGCCACTCACCAGCTTGTAGTAGTCAGAGTCGTGCGCCATGATCTGCTGCACCTACCTATCTGACCCGCATGCCCCTGCAAGCCAGTGTCAATGTGCCACTCACCAGCTTGTAGTAGTCAGAGTCGTGCGCCATGATCTGCTGCACCTACCTATCTGACCCGCATGCCCCTGCAAGCCAGTGTCAATGTGCCACTCACCAGCTTGTAGTAGTCAGAGTCGTGCGCCATGATCTGCTGCACCTACCTATCTGACCCGCATGCCCCTGCAAGCCAGTGTCAATGTGCCACTCACCAGCTTGTAGTAGTCAGAGTCGTGCGCCATGATCTGCTGCACCTACCTATCTGACCCGCATGCCCCTGCAAGCCAGTGTCAATGTGCCACTCACCAGCTTGTAGTAGTCAGAGTCGTGCGCCATGATCTGCTGCACCTACCTATCTGACCCGCATGCCCCTGCAAGCCAGTGTCAATGTGCCACTCACCAGCTTGTAGTAGTCAGAGTCGTGCGCCATGATCTGCTGCACCTACCTATCTGACCCGCATGCCCCTGCAAGCCAGTGTCAATGTGCCACTCACCAGCTTGTAGTAGTCAGAGTCGTGCGCCATGATCTGCTGCACCTCCCTGTCTGACCTGCATGCCCCTGCAAGCCAGTGTCAATGTGCCACTCACCAGCTTGTAGTAGTCAGAGTCGTGCGCCATGATCTGCTGCACCTCCCTGTCTGACCTGCATGCCCCTGCAAGCCAGTGTCAATGTGCCACTCACCAGCTTGTAGTAGTCAGAGTCGTGCGCCATGATCTGCTGCACCTCCCTGTCTGACCTGCATGCCCCTGCAAGCCAGTGTCAATGTGCCACTCACCAGCTTGTAGTAGTCAGAGTCGTGCGCCATGATCTGCTGCACCTACCTGTCTGACCCGCATGCCCCTGCAAGCCAGTGTCAATGTGCCACTCACCAGCTTGTAGTAGTCAGAGTCGTGCGCCATGATCTGCTGCACCTACCTATCTGACCCGCATGCCCCTGCAAGCCAGTGTCAATGTGCCACTCACCAGCTTGTAGTAGTCAGAGTCGTGCGCCATGATCTGCTGCACCTACCTATCTGACCCGCATGCCCCTGCAAGCCAGTGTCAATGTGCCACTCACCAGCTTGTAGTAGTCAGAGTCGTGCGCCATGATCTGCTGCACCTACCTATCTGACCCGCATGCCCCTGCAAGCCAGTGTCAATGTGCCACTCACCAGCTTGTAGTAGTCAGAGTCGTGCGCCATGATCTGCTGCACCTACCTATCTGACCCGCATGCCCCTGCAAGCCAGTGTCAATGTGCCACTCACCAGCTTGTAGTAGTCAGAGTCGTGCGCCATGATCTGCTGCACCTACCTATCTGACCCGCATGCCCCTGCAAGCCAGTGTCAATGTGCCACTCACCAGCTTGTAGTAGTCAGAGTCGTGCGCCATGATCTGCTGCACCTACCTATCTGACCCGCATGCCCCTGCAAGCCAGTGTCAATGTGCCACTCACCAGCTTGTAGTAGTCAGAGTCGTGCGCCATGATCTGCTGCACCTACCTATCTGACCCGCATGCCCCTGCAAGCCAGTGTCAATGTGCCACTCACCAGCTTGTAGTAGTCAGAGTCGTGCGCCATGATCTGCTGCACCTACCTATCTGACCCGCATGCCCCTGCAAGCCAGTGTCAATGTGCCACTCACCAGCTTGTAGTAGTCAGAGTCGTGCGCCATGATCTGCTGCACCTACCTATCTGACCCGCATGCCCCTGCAAGCCAGTGTCAATGTGCCACTCACCAGCTTGTAGTAGTCAGAGTCGTGCGCCATGATCTGCTGCACCTCCCTGCTGGGGCTGGACCCGCCCGACACGCACGGCGGCTTGTTGTCTAAACACAAACTGCCTGCTTCTGACCCGCATTGTCCTAAAAACAATTAAAAACCAACTTTTAAACTAATGCATTGGATATTTAAAACCTAAAATTACAGGATTAAGTGCATATAATACCTTTATACTTCCGACGTTTCAACGGTGTTACAACGGTTCTGTATCGCAACTTTAGACTATGGATCCAATAGATGGAAAATGCGAAAGAGAAATATATAGGATATGCGTATGTTAGAATGAGATAGAGAGCGAGACCATTTCATATACACAATAATGTCCCATAGCGGCCTTACGGATTTCTTGTCAAAAACAAATATTTAAATTATAAACAAAGTTGTTTAGTAGAAGCGCATAATTATGGTTTCATGTGCAGTGCCTAAATGTAACTCAAGTAACAAATAAAACCCACATAATTTTACATTTTACACATAAGTACCACCAAAGTTTATCACTGTATATATCCATGATTTCATAATTGTTTCGATAGTTTTTCCGCCCTAATACGTAAGTCACACTAAAAGTTTTGCGTAACTTAAAAAAACAACATGTTATAACCGAAATATTATGTTAATTGCTTTTAAAAATACTCTCCTTTACATTTTAAAAATGTATTCATGCGACCGTTCCATTTTTCTAAACAGAAGGACCACAGATCTGTAGGCATGTTTTCTACGTGCTGATAGAAGTTGATAAAAGTGAAACCTTTCATCAAATCTTTGATTTTGGGGTAAATACAGAAATCACAGGGTGCTAGGTCGGGGCTATGTGCAGGATGGGTGACGAGTTGTACTTTTTCGGAAGCTAAAAATGACTTTGAAGAAGCGTTGTCATGATGTAGGAGTACGCGGCTTTTTTGTCGTCTTTCGCGAACTTTTTCTAACACCCTGGGTAAACAAATGGTAGAATACCACTCGGCATTAACACTCTTTTAATCTTCAAGTGGAATTGTGCAGATGGGACCGGTAGCTGAGAAAAAAAACGCGATAATTTTTTTACCAACGTTTCTCGCCTGCCTCACTTTTGTTGGCCTGTTCTCATTTTCAAACACCCATTCACAGGATTGCTGTTTTTTCGGGTTCAAAATAATAAATACACGTTTCGTCTCCTGTGACAATGTCATAAACAGCATTAGAATGTCCGTGGTCGTAGTTCAGTAGCATCTGTAAGCACCATTCCACGCGAGCCCGCTTCTGCTCCGCTGTCAGTTCATGAGGGATCCAACGACAACAAAGTTTCCGAACTTTTAATTCTACGTGTAAAATTTTCTGAATTTGGCTCATACCAATTCCCAATAGACCTCGAATTGTCTCATAGGTAATCCGCGGGTTTTCTTCAATTAGCCGCTTAACAGTAGCCACATTATTTTCGTTGACGGCAGTTGAAGGCCGCCCTTCACGAAATTCGTCATGTAAAAAAACCCGACCTCAAATTCAGCAAACCATTGCCTCACGGTGCTCAAATAAGGTGCTTCTCTCCCAAAAGCATTTTGAAGACGAGCGGCACAGTCTTGCGGAGAGAGATAACTTTTTAAATCATAAAAAATCATCGCTCTAAAATCTTTTCGACTTAATTCCATTTTCGTTGCGTACGTAGAACTTTGATGTGTGATAAAAAACAATTGACAAATGATTTCCCGCCAATTTTTTTTTTATTACTAAGAAGGTTGCAAGTCGTTTCAAAAAATATAACATTCGAAATTTAAATAGTTCCGAGTAGCTAGAAGTGCAAAACTTTTAGTGTGCCTTATGTATATGAGAAATATCATGTAGTTTTATCACATGATTGTGTAAGATGCATAAGAATTCAAATTTTGATAAAAATAAATACGTGAATTTTCACAATTTTTAACCTAATTCTTGAAGATTTCTTATGTTTTCGCGATTGTTATTCATTAAACTACGATTTTAATACGGCTTTTATCGCGTTTATTACTTATTTATTTACACCTGACGTTTCAAACACTACAGCGTTCATGGTCGCAGGCAGACTAAGTTAACATTTGTCTTTGATGTCATAAGATTACAAACTGCCGCCTGAAATTTTTATTGGGAACTATTCCGATTCACGCTGTATTGGCTCACAGTATCTAAGGGTCTTGCAGTCTGCTTCCGAGTTTGAGATTTTATTAAATTAATGACTGGGCCCCAAGCTGGTGGTACCTGCCATCGTCAGGTGTAATAAATAAGTAATAAACGCGATAAAAACCATATTAAAATAGTTTAATTTAATATTTAACTAATTCTTGAAGTTTAGGAATTCACATCGATGCTGTCTAACATCATATCGATAGTATTGCACCCAAACGCTAGGCAGGAATAAATACCTACCTACTGGTATCAAACGTACCTATATATTTAAAAAACAGCAATACGACACGGTTTATGAACAAAAGTCCGCTACGAACGCGGGTAAATGATTCTCGCGTCTCTGAGATAAGTCGAATTCGAGATTTCTCGAAAAAACATGGCGGATTTCTACTGAAAACCCCGTGTTCGTATTCTCATTCATCTCTCGTAATAGTAATATTACAATTTCTATTAAATACCTACCTTTCAGATTTGTATCTAATTTAGATATTTGCGAAAAATGGCTTAAAATGGTTGGCAAAGAAAAATGGTTTTCCAAAATATATTCAACTATATGTAGTAAACACTTTCAGTAGAGCGAGAATCGGCCACTGGTCTCAAAATTATAATAAAGTTAATTAATGGCGACCTATTCGAAGTCGAGTCGAAGTGCTCGTTAAAAATAAAAATACTAAACTAGCATGTTTATTATGTAATTTTATTCATTATTTTTATATAATTTAGTTTTTATTTAGGTTTTTTTTATATTAGGTCTTAGTTTTCTTTTAGTTTTAATTTAATTACAAATTAATTACATTAATGTATTCTTTATGAGTCATTTTATTCTAATTTATCCCAAAAAATACTGCTGCATACATAAATAATTTGGCAATGTTCTCACGTTAAGTAAATCGATCATAGTGATGTCGACATTGCTCGGCTCAGCACTATTTGACAGGGCACACATGTTTGACGCAAACACACACACACACACACACACACAAACGGTTTTCAAATTGGTCTCGTTTCTTTTACTAATCGTCCAATCTATTGACGTAGTCAAAAAAATTCTAAATCTATGATCGCAACCGATGCGTCCGTATTCTGGTAGGATTGCACCGACGTAAGCAAAACATATTATGTCTTATACTCTGTAAAACATCAAAATTACGTACCTATGTTTAACAAATAAATAAATGATAGATTGATTGATTGACGCATCGGTTGCGATACGTAATAAGGACACTGTTAGTGTGTTTTGTGACGGTACTTGCGAGAAATCAAAATATGCCGGTGGAAGACGATCCCGCTGGAAGTACGGACCTGTAGAAAGGCCGAGCCAGTCGTTCCGTGACCACGGCCTTTGTGACACGGTTGAAACGTCAGAAGTATAAAGGTATTATACGCACTTCTGTAATTTTATGTTATAATTAAAAACCCATTATTATTATTTTTATTTGTACATTAACTTCATTCGGGTTCCATTTCTCCTTCTTTTCGTGTCGATTAGTTCAAACTCTTTTATTTTTTTAAAACAAAAGTAACATACCGATAGAAGTTCTTGTCATACCGCTCAAGTCCGGAGTGGCAGACAACGGCGGGTCGTCTTCGTCGCGTTTGCCAGGTGAACTGCAATCAATACATTGGAATTGGAAAAAGGTACAGTGTAATATAACTTTATTTCCCGCATCTGGGAAACCATTAAATTAAAATATTTGCAATATTGAGAAAAGGCGGACATTTTGCTGAGCAATCTGCCGTTGTTGAAGTAAGAGAACACAGGTAAGCCCGGTAGAATTAAAATAAAATAAAAAGAATGTAATAAAAATGTTATACGAATATATGATTCACAGATTAGTTTATGGTTTTCAACAATAACAATGACTTGCATTATTTCATACACAATTACTGAAAAAAACAAACATGTCCGACTTAGGATAGACCATAAACGACAACCTCGTAGCCCCGTACCCACGTAGTAATTACAAAGAGAAGATGCCGTAATAAGCGTTTTGTAAGAAAGTGTTTGTGAGGCTACACGGGGCGGAAGGCAGACGTGCGACATGCTCGGTTTCGTCCGTGGCTCCAATCATAGAGCACGAGCAATGACAAGCTCCGCCCACTGTTGTGTCGGCGAGGCGCCAATGATCACGTCACTGCGCCATTTCAAACTGCATCTCCTCTTTGTAATTACTCCATGCTCGTACCTCAAGAACGAAGCAGAATAAACCACATTGAACACATAAAAATTGTATTCAGAAGATTTTGCTGTTTTATAATTTAACTAGTTTAATATATTAATCATCATTTAACAGTATTTTTTATATTACGCGCCAATCGGCATTAAAATTAATTTTAATTCTCCTCGCAATAAAATAATGTGGGATTTTTTTGTCAGTGCAGTGTAGTAGACCACTTCTCAGGCAGTACAATATATTAATGTTTATTAGCCAAAGATGTTGGAACTTGAGTTACCTGAAGGCGTCAGGCGTCATAAGGTTGAGTTGTGGCGGAGCGCTAGGGGACTCCGCACGTTGCACGATCAGGCTGCCCGGCTGAGTCTGACAAACAAATATATCCCATCAGTCACTTATGGTTGTCTACGAGATCCCTTCGTGGTATAAGTATGTAGTTTGCAAATCGATGTAAAAGGCCATGTAAAGGAAGGAAATCCCACCAAAAACAAAAAGGGGGCCAAGTTCCTATCGGCTAATTGTTCGCCTAAAAAAGGGTTGAAATCCAATCCAATGCCAAGTTTAGATGAAAGTGCAAAATCGATCATAATCATCTTCATCAACAGCCTGATCCACTGGTAAACATTTGCCATTCCCAAGACTCGCCACCACACCCAGTCCTCCGCCTTCCGCATCCAGCCACTACCCGCCACCTTATTCACGTCAACGGTACATCTGGCCGAAATTCACTTTACCATACACCCAACTTAAAATATATCTAAAATTATAATATTTATAAATTTGAACTTGGCAGGTTTTCGTGCTGTATTTATATAATTGAATTAACCAGACAGGTACAATTTTATCTCTGTACTTGCAATAGACACTGAGCTACAGGGGGGTCAAAAGTAGGTCGAAACGGTTTGTGTAAATAGTGCACGGCATGCGCGCGGCCTGTTGCTGGAACTTGGCCTGCGCACTACCGTGCACTTAGATAAGAATCGGTAAAAGTGTCGTAGCGTGTGCCAAAGTTAACTGGCCCGCTAATGACACTTCTATATATTCTTATTTCTGTGGGCGTCCAGCCAGTTTGAATGGACCTCAAGGCCGCGGACACGAAGTCAGCGGGCAACATTGTGTGCGCGAGAGCGGCGTATTCCAATTTCCAATTTTTAAAACCATCGCGCAGAATCAAACGCTCTCTCGTTACAGAGGCCAAGATCCACTTAGGGCCGACTTCACCAAGATCCTTCCTATTCAAGAGTAACTAATCTAAGCATAAAAAATGGACGGCAGACATTTTCACAGGACACAGTCCTTTTACTGGAACTACACGTGGATTAACAGTACGTTTTTGGGTTAACTGTGTGGCGAAATGTAAACTGCATTCTTCATCCTAGCGTGTATTCCTAGTTGCGTCGTCAGCTTACGCTTCGGAGCCTAGGGTACGCTGTAAGTCATTGTCCTAGATTAGGCGGAACTGGTTATTACAATGGAGCGACTGCCGTCTGACCTCCGTACCCCTTTTTATCGGAAATCCAGACCAATAGACATTGACCAGAGGTGTGTTAGTGGCCAACACTGTCAGAATTTTTCAGGCTGCCCTAAGGCATCTGACACAGCCTCACGACTGCTATCTATCGATAACAACCGGGACCAACGGCTTAACGTGCCTCCCGAAGCACGTAGGAGCTTAAGATAGAAGATGACACTAAATGGCGACCTATCCGATAGTGGTCGCGTCACGCCGTCGCTTGACACGCGCATTCGCTTAGGATACGCGGATCGCGCTTGACTATCAAGCTCTTCGAAATGTAAACTTCATTATACGAGAGTAAATTGAGTTTTCCTTGGAATAAAACTTTCCGACTTTGGTGAAATCGGCCTTTGGGGTCGCTGAGCTAAATAAGCCGTCTAAGTGTGACCCGTGCTAACCTGTGACCTCATCAGCAGATTCTTCAACTGCTGGCTCTGCTGCTGCAGGATGCTGGAGGCGATGGCCGGGGCTTCATCAGCCTTCTCGTCCAGGGTTAACTCCGACAATTCTGTTAAAACATCGTGGTTTTAATACCATAACACATTTTAAATTCTGTATCCTACTTATAGATGAATGTTTATCAACCTATTATTTGTTTGTTTGAACTTTAAAACTAATGGTCGGATTTCAAAAATTCGTTTTAGTATGATTTTTTTGGGCAAGTCCATCCAAACTAGCGGCTAGCTAGTACTACTGCCAATAATAATGTACAAAAGACAAGTCATTCATTCATAAACTTAAGAGCTGGGTTATTGTCAGATTTTTTTTAAATTCTTTCCTATCACTTGCCAGTTTTTTTAATTTTTTGATACGACACGACATGACGTTTAGATAAAGGAGAAATTATGAAAGTAAACGTCGTGTATAATGACAATAAGTATATAAAATATTAATATTCCGTTTTCATAAGTCAAGATGTCTGTACTTATATTTTTATTAACATAATAAATAAAATAATCCATACACAATAATAATAAACAACAAACTATCTACTTGAAATTCGATTTCAATACAAAAAAATGCACGGAACTTTATACAAGCACACGCATCCGCCTTCAAGGGGAGCATTAGGAGGATCTTCGGACCATGATGTACCTAATTATAGAAACAAGTTTTGAAGTATCAAACACGAACATTTTACGCTCCGACCGGCCATACAAGGTACGTTAAGTTAGTTTAGTTAGTACGGCCTATAATTAATATATAAACAAACTTGAAAAAATGGAATCATCTAACAATAAAAAAATAAGTGACAATATAATTTATACAAACAAAGACGGTGACGTGATCGTTTTAAAAAAACGTGAAAGCGTTAAAAAATTGACTATTGGTGAAAAAATTAAAAAGATTAAAGACTTCTTTACTGTCGAGCCGTTTCTGTTATGCTACATATTGCCAATGATGATACTGTCCATAACTGTGCAGAAGTTTAACACGGAGAAAGCTTGTCGTTCGGATTTGTATTATTCTCAAGAGATATGTGATGAGATACAACGAGGGGACTTAGACGACAATGTGACGAGTGGAGCGCTGGAGGCGGCAAGTAAAGTGGCGATTGACATCACCACATGGAAGGAGCCACTCACCAAGTTTGTGCCCGCGATCCTCATGCTGAACGTCGGAGCGTGGAGCGACCGAACCGGAAATCGGAAGGCGCTGATGATGGTGCCAATTTTTGGAGATTTTTTGGCGTCCCTCGGATACCTTTTGGCGACTTATTATTTTGTTGAGTGGCCTTTATGGGTAACTGGTCTAATCGAGGCCCTGTGCTCTATGTTCACCGGTGGATTGATTATCGCTATATCCGGGGCTTACAGCTATGTTGCGGATGTAACAACTCCGGAAACTCGCACATTTAGAATTGGCATCGTTGCAGTTATAGTAACCCTGGGTATTCCTGTGGGAACTTCTATCGGTGGTATTTTAACAGAATCTTTAGGCTATTACGGTACATTTGGAATAGGATCTGCCCTTTATTTCTTTGGCTTCGTTTATGCGTACTTCGGGGTTCATGACGTAAAACGTGTCCAGGAGGAGGGCTCGTGCGGGACAAAATTCATGAATTTCCTCCACCCCAGGAACTTTTGGGATACGTTTTCGCTCCTTGCTCTGTCTAAAGGAAGGCGGCTTGCGCAAATACTTTTGATTATCTGGGCGCATATTATAATCAATGGTCCGGTTGTTGGTGAGTTAATTATATCTACTTTACACGTAACAAATAAGTACATTTTTAACATTAATACATATTGCCTATATTAATCAAAATTAAATTGATAGTGTTACTAAGCTCAAATGTCGAGAAAGACAAGATCCATTCAGCTGATTTCTTTTCAATTAACCTTATAACTGTCCAGTGTTCTTATAAATTCAGGGCAAAATACATTTAATACTCAATTCTCACGGAAGCAATGTCCCAAAGATAAGCTAGTGTTATAATAAAAAATACCGTGTACGTAAATTGTATGACCTTACAAACCACGGAATTATAGTAAAGACCAGTCTAGTGGTCAAGGTCAAATTGTAACCTTTTATATTTAATTTTAATAAGTATTACGAATTTGACTATATGTAATGTTTCGATTATGTTTCAATAGAGATAACGGTTGGATAAATTCATCTTTTACTAGTCAAATAATTAACAAAACTGTTATTTTTGGGTGATGAAAAAATTCATAACACCATTGCATAATGCATAGGTAGTTATGAACCGATCTTTATCATCATCATTTCGTGTAGGTTATTGTCTATTATTATATGTATTAGGTTATTGTCTATCGACCGTGTACACCCTGGTGTCAGACTTGTTTGGAATCGCCATTCGGCCTGACGTGGTTCCTTTAACGACTACCAAATGGCCGCCGGGACCAACGGCTTAACCCGAAGCACGGATTCATCTTTATTATCAGACAATCAGGTGAATCAAGCCTGCAAAGTCTTAACCAAACTGGAAACAACTAAACAAAGTATGCTTCCGGTGGGAATCGAACCCACCACCACCAGGTCGAAGGCGAACGCTTTAACCACTGGACCACGGAGGCAGCTGTACCGATAAAATAATATTTATTCGTTTGAATGCAGTTTGGGTTTTAAAATAAACACAATTGGAACTGTATCCGCCAAATCTAGGACCATGACTTACAGCGTACCCTAGGTTCCGAAGCGTAAGCTGACGACGCAACTAGGAATACACGCTAGGATGATGATGGAACTGTATCGTAGAATATGTTAACGTCACCAAAGACTAAAGCTTATAGATATTTTATTAGATTAGATTAGACTTATATTAGACATACTTGACGTCAGTTTGCCTTAGAATTCATAAGTTTTACATTCGTCAATAATACCCGAGGATCAGATATAATTTGTAAATTATATTGAAATTATTTTTGCAGGAGAATCCGCTGTGCTATATTACTACACGCTAATCAGATACAAAATGGAAATAGTTGAATTCAGTTTTTTCAACACCTGCACAATACTTTTAGGTACCGCAGGTAAGTTGTGTCATTAACATATTTCTTTGTTGATTTTGTATGGAAATTACAAGATATTTTATCACACGCCATCATATTTATGGATTTTCATTGATCTTGTTACTACACCATATTAAAAATAAAACAAAAACCCTGGACGGACATAACTATGAGAAAATAGAACATTTTAAACGAAATAGATGGTATAACTTATATTTTCACTAGCTGTATCCGCGATACCTTAATAAATAATAATAATAAATAACTCTTTATTGCACCAAATTGTAGAAAGTACATGAATATTATTATTATCTATGGTACAAAGGCGGTGGTATTAAATATCGCACCTTCCCCAATAAAAATCGTCTGAACCCGATCATGTTTTGTTTTTCTTCTGAATTTTATTGTAGTCTAAGTGTCTTTCATCCAGGTCTTCTACTAAAACTAAACCCATAACAAATTTCATCAAAATCGGGTCTAAGGTTTAGCAGTGAAAGCATATTCAGACCGATACTTTCGCATTAGTGTACACACATTTTAATTAAATTAATTGTCATTTAAAACAGGTACAGCAATAGCAGTGGGATTATTTAGCAAAAAAATGAAACTGCACGACACCATCCTAGGTCTTATTGCCACCACGTCCAAGGTATTAGGCACCTTTGTCTACGCGTTCGGGCCTGATAAAACCTGGTTATACGCTGCTGCAGTTCTGGACATGTTCGGCAACTCTGGAGTGACGGCTATCAGGTCCATGGGAACCAAAGTTGTTGATCCCGACAGTGTCGGTAAGTGGTTTATAGAATGAAACTACACGACATCATCCTAGACCTTATCGCCACCATGTCCAATGTTCTGTGCACCTTAGTGGCAAGGTGCTGCCACAGTTCTGGACATGTTTGGCAACTCTGGATTGACGACCATATGGTCTTATCTATTCTGGTCTTATATATTTGACGTGAAAGAACAAGACGAAACATATATTAGTTAACTTGGTCTTATTGAACGTTCTTTAATTTTTATGAATAAGGGGGTACAAGCCTTATTGTAAGGCTTTTATTATTTGGAAATGAGCTTCCCCTTAATAAAATGTGCGTAAGTTAAAATCAACTCGTTATCTTCCAATGCATCAACTTTATTCTACCTACTAGCTGTGCCCGCGGCTTCGCCCGAGTGGAATTCCGTTTGTGTCACGGAAAAAAGCCTATGTCACTCTCCAGGTCTCCAACTATCTCCACACAAAAAATCACATCAATCCGTTGCTCCGTTTTAACGTGAAAGAAGGACAGACAATCAAACACACTTTCACATTTATAATAATATAGTTTATAGTCTAATAGTATATAGTATGGATTTCAGTAGGAAATCTTTATAGAAATACTAGCTGACCTGGCGAACTTCGTTCCGCCTAACAGTCGATTCTTAATTTTTTTTAGTTTTTTTTTATGTGGTGGCATGCGCGTGAGCTGCGCGCGGTACTGGACAGTACTTCGACATTGGAACATTACTTTATTTTTCTAAAATAAAAAAATAAAAATCTAAAATAAACGTATCCTAAGTTACTCCTTATTACATTAGCTACCTGCCAATAAAAGTCCCGTCAAAATCGGTCCAGCCATTTTAGAGATTAGAACAAACACAGACATACAGACAAAAATTGTAAAAAATGTTATTTTGGTGCATGTACTGTATATATATTCATATGCATGTAATAAAAAACGGTTATTTCAATATTACAAACAGACACTCCAATTTTATTTATATGTATAGATTGATTATGTTTGAAAATTACACGCTATCATCATTAATTACGTCAGAAACTTGAGTTAGTATTTTTTTTTATTGTGAACAGGATGCAAATTTTAATTTACCTCAAGATGATCACGTTTTGTTAGTTGACGTAAGCCTGTAATGGACACATTTTTATTAATTTTTCTTATACGATCAATATAAACACGGGAAATACAAATAAAGGACATTTTTGCTACTGGCGACCCTTCGGCTTAATTTTTTAAATAATATAAGTAAAGTTTTCTTTGCGTAGAGTATGCATATACATATTTGAAAACTTTAGTTAAATCGTAGTATGATAAAAGCGGGTAATAATATTTAATGATGAGGACTTTCTTAATTCTATATTTCGATAAGAAATTGGTGATATTAATTTTCAGTAAGTTCAATTTTATTCCAGGTAAAATGTGTTCCCTCATCGGATTCGTGGACGCCGTAATTCCTATCGCAGCCGTTCCGATCTACAGCCAAATCTGGAACAACACTGTGGAGACGTTTCCGGGAGCCATTTATGTTTTCGGAGGCGTTTTGACTATGCCTGACTTTTTGATATTTATGTAAGTAAAGCCCAGCGACACCAGAGTAACACCGAGCGGTGAAGAGAGCATATGTGGGAGGGCCGAGGAGACGGCGTCCGGTCGACCGGCACTGATATATGTATCGCTGGATCGACGAGGTGCGGAGGGATCTGCGCGAGCTGCACGCCGACGACTGGCAGGAGATGGCGCAAGATAGATCGCAGTAGAGATCCTTATTATCGGAGGCCGACACTCACTTTGGGTCGCTGCGCCATCTTAGTAAGTAAGTTTGTAAGTAAAGTAATGTGGTTTTACTTGTCAACAATGACTGTTATTCGATAAATAAGAACTTAATGTTATCTTACAAAAACTTACAAAATACCATAGAGATCCGTCCGATTTCCACCATGGAAATTTTCTATTCTAATAATTAAGCTTTTTTGATCATAATGTACATTCAACAATCATAACATTTTTTAAATCTTATTATTAATGTATTTGTTTTAGATGTCTTTACGTCATACATAAAAAACAAGAAAAAGATAAGGTGAAGGACACGAACACCAAAGAGATGCATGTCTATGATAATGACGTCACTGCCTTATAAGCATCTCTGTTAGTGAAAAAAGTGATATGTGACTGATCGGATCCACATTGCAGCACGACGACAATTTGGATTCGAGCTCAAGTGCTTATTTATAAGAATATCTTTAATTGTATTTAGGGTTTTGACGCAGACTTTTGCTCCCAAAACCGTATTTAGGTTTAACATTTATGAATATAATTAATTTTATGATAAGCCTTTTGTTCATATTATTTAACATTAACAGCCATTTTGTCTCGAACTCCAGACATATGACCTTGAGTCTCAATAACACAATCATTATTATTATTACATAGTATAAAACAAAGTCGCTTTCCTGTGTCTGTCCCTATGTATGCTTAAATCTTTAAAACTACGCAACGGATTTTGATGCGGTTTTCTTTAATAGATAGAGTGTTTCAATAGGAAGGTTTATATGTATAATTCATGCACAATATAGTGGAGAAACACTGATAATTTTAGAGGTTTCTGACGTGAGGTCGTAAAATTAACACATTTTTGGCGCTTACATTACAAACGCTGTGAGATAGATCAAAATAATGTACTACAGTATTGTAGATCTTACAAAGGTCTACAAAAAAGACTGCGATACATATATCTAACTATTGCAGTTACGTCACAGTAACTACTTTTTCAGTTAAAATTTGCAACAGTAACGCCGGTACAAACTAGGCTTCATTATTCGTTTCACGGTATTGATCCTTATCCAAATAAATCATTTTATATTCAAGACTGTTTTAATACCTGTAGTACCTCTTTGAATGAATGAAATCGGACATTCCACACCAAGATATTACGGATTTTGTTTTGAGTTTCAATCACTTGGAGTGGCTGTTGGAGTTCATAGTCCAAAAATTTATACCCCTAACATCCTTTGTTCTACTTATGAAATCTATCTGTTTCTTTGACTCCACACTCTGCGTCACTGCGTGGCGCGGACGAAAAGGTACTAAGTAGACACGTTTTCATCCCGTTGCGCGTGGGGTTCCCTTATCGAGATATATGTACTAACGTTCTAGAGAAGACACCGCACGTCCTTACTTCGTCCCGTTCAACTGCGGTGAACGCCCTGCAACTCACTTAGTCGCTTGTTAGTTGTTTCGAACCTAGTGCTTCCGACAATTAAAAATCAAAAACACTGTGAAACTCTTTAAAAAAATGCCTTGGTGTGTGTTGAGGTATAGTAGCAATAATTCAAGGAACACGGCAAAGTGCAAAAGAATAACTTTTCATCGTTTAAATGTAAATACGACCAATTACCGCGCGCCATTTTAAATCATTCGTCATAGACTAACTAATTCGCAGTGAAATAGTAGGATGTAGGTAGATTAGTTTGGCTGACATAATGCCAAGAGTATGATTATCTGTTTGTAGTGTAATAAATATTAAGTGAATATAAATGTTAAGTGATGAAAAGAGAAAGCTAATTAGGTACTAAAGACAAAGTTAGGCCGATAGTGAAAACTGTATTTATCTAACATGTTCCTAATATAGGTACATCTCCTAATCCAAATTCAAATTGTACATTTTTGTTTTTTTTTAAGTACCATATTTCATATATGTATATATCAAAATCGGTTTAGTAGTTTTATAAATAGAGGGTTCAATGTGTTTCAGTAACACACTTTTTTCGTTTCACAAAAAGCAATTTATCTTTTTTTATTATTTTGGAACCATATAGGTAAAATAACTACATTGTCTATTCTGTACCGTACCTGCCATTATCTATAGGGGTAGACATCTTTGAAAAAAATACACGTTTGTAGCAAATGTAGCGCTGCATTTTTGAATGATGTTTTGAGATGTATGTATATATGTATGTATGTAAAAATCTTTATTGTACACAAATAATACAGGTTACAACAAAAGGCGGACTTATCCCAAATAAGGATCTCTTCCAAACAACCAAACTAACATAGGACATAGACATATGGGCACAGAAGAGGGCACAACACCCAAAGAAATCTTAGGTGCATAGACTTACATCTAACATACAAATTCAATTACACATAAAAACAGTAAGCTCATCTCAAGTCCGATCGTTCGTAGTATTCCCTAACCCGAGATTTGAAAGAGTGAGAAGACAGCTCTTTTATCTCCAAAGGAAGCTTGTTCCAGAGATCTGCAGCGAGAATTGAGAAGGAGTTGGCGTAACACTGTGAGGAGTGTACAATATGTATTATTGTTTCAGCGCTGCAGCGGCTAAAATGATAAATTACCAAAAATGGAACATTGCAAATGTTCTACGTAGCTTCTCCAGTACGTTAGTACATATATTTCGATGGGATCCCTAATGTTTGACAAAAAACGATAGAAAAAAATGAGGAAAGCCAATCATTTGACAAACCTCACATTTACCAAACATATTACTTTAAAAGTAATCATTTAACAAAACACAGATTTTAGAAATGTAGCTTTTTGCATTTGCAAATGTTAAACTAACATATATGACCATGTATACTACCTTTATAAAATTTGTTACTTTATATAAAACTAGCTGTGTCCCGCTTCAACTGCGGTATATAGCCTATGTTACTCAGGGTGAATGTAGCTTTCCAATGGTGAAAGAATTTTTGAAATCGGCACAGTAGTTTTGAGTTTATTCATTACAAACATACACACAAAAATACAAATCTTTCCTCTATATATATATTTATATATATATATATATATATATATATATATATATTTTATATATATGTAGATAGGAGATTAGGATTGTACCTCATAGCTAGAAATATAGCAATAAAAGTTAAAAATAATACCTAAGTAGATATGTTTACCTAATCTCTTTCCGTATTTCTTTGGGCTCACGTGATGTACAATAACCGGAACATATGTGTGAGCGAGACAAACACATACTAATAATCATGTTAATATAAGTTTGTCTCGCTTACACTTAGATCAACTTACATGCCGAATATTTTATCACTGTGATCAGATCTGCATGGATAATAAATGTATGGTAATGTACCGACGCATTGTTGCAGAATGAACAAAATACAAAGCAAAATAAGCGTTATTGCCTTGCCATAAGGTAGCTCTTTGTGCAGCAGCACAAGGCGAATACACTTACACCACACCTTGTCAGGGTTAATATATATATATAGTGATGTAAATCGCGATTGAAATCAAGTGATTTAAAAAAAAATCAATGATTTAAATCATAAAGCAACGCAATAGTTGAGCCTTTCACAGGCTCGATATTCGATATACAAGCCTTACTGATAGGTGGGTAGCAATTCATAAAATGAAAAAAAATGTATAACCGAAGAACAATTAAATATAATCAAGCAACTGCTAGGTCTAGTTGCTTATTCTGCTGGGGTCGCAAGAAAATTTTCGGCATTCAATTTGGTGCACAGCGCAATAAGAAATAGATTAGGCACCGAGAAGGCAGCCAAATTAGTCTTATTTTTGAAAAGACTAAACTTAAAAATTATTTTCCTTATTCATTACAATTAAATTACAGTGTGTTTTTTTTAAAGTGATTTGATTTTAGAAGAACTTTTTGATTTGTGATAAAATTATAATATTTTTTGTGGAACTGTTGTTTAAAAAAAAGTAATGATTTATTTTTTTATAAAAAGCTTTTGTTAATTTTAATAATTTTATTAATAATTGTAATTAAAGAAATAATATGTTTTTTTTTTTTAATTAATAACAGACTTCCAAATAAAAAAAAATCATAATGTTAAAAAATCAAATAAATTCGATTTAAATTAGAGATGGGCCGAGTACTACATTTACCGAGTAACCGAATATTATTCGGTTTTGCCTTCATAAAACCGAGTACTCGGCCAAGTAACTCGGTTCTGTAAAATGAACCGAAACATTTCAAGACAAGACGACCATGTTGCTTTTTGGAGCTGCTTCAAAGAACTGGCTTCTACTATTAAAGTTGTTTTTATTACTTATGAACCCTTTGAACACAAATATGATGTCATTAGTACATGTAATATGATGTCATTTAAATCAGATATGCCAATGAAAAGGTTAAAATACTCGGCGCCAACACTCGGCAGTTGAACCAAGTACGAGTACTGAAAAAGGTGCCGAGTATGCCGAGTACCGAGTAACACCCGGGTACTCGGCACATATTTAATTTAAATCAAATAAATCCGATTCTTTGATTTCTTTAAAAAAACATGATTTTTGCCTGTCTCTTGTGATTGTTTGGGCTGAACGCAAAGACAAAGCAAAATTACCATTATTTTTAAAATTGGGCTTCTTTTTCCTGCATTCCTTAAACGTGTAAATGAAAGGTATAGTTGCAGAATGAACAAGTACAATGATTGTTATCACCTTGTTATGACGTTTCTCTTTGTGCGGCAGCGCGTGGGGAATACACCAGTTCTCCCTCTTGCAATCCTCAGGACTAAACGATCTACAGTCGACTAAATGAAATGTCTAGTTGCAGAATAAACTTTACATGTTGTCGAAATCCCAAAAGTTCGCATAAAGCGATTAGCATCATCATTTTTAATACGTATGGCGAACAATGGAACTCCGTACCAGCAGACGAATTTCCGAACTCTTACAATCTACGTAACAAAGCTAGAGTGAAAAGGCTATTAATGAGCCAGCGAGAACCATCATAGACCACATCTGCACTTAACATCAGGTGGGATCGTGGTTCATCGCTGGACATTTCCACATTTAAAAAAAAAGTGAAATGATCGTTATTACCTTGCAACAAGGTTTCTCTTTGTGCGGCAGCGCGCGGGGAATACACCAGTTCTCCCTCTTGCAATCCTTTGGGCTGCACGATGTACAGTCGCAAGCACACGCGGGTTTCCGGCGAACTTTCGCTGGCTGTACCGCCGCCGTCCTCCTAGAATAGAATTAGTTCGTTTACTAATAGGGAACAAATGAAAATTTCAAAAACACTTGAATTTATTTCTGCTGGTAGGAATAAGGTTCCAGATTAGCAGAAAAAAATATCAGATTTTTAGATTAAGCCAGTTAATTTTAAAAAATAATTATATTTTATTAGGCAAAATATTGAGGAGGTACGGCAAGAATGCCGGTAAGCCTTTGCGTGGTTTGGCGAAAATATTTAAAAAAATATGTCATCTGACACTTTAACAACTTTGACAATTCGTTTAAAAAAAATAACCTCACTTTGTTCTTTGTTTAATTGTTGCTCTCTGCGCTCCGAACTTAATTACGTTTGTTTTTCGAGATTGTTTATATTGTTGACTGCTTATACATAGGGCGCACTGTAAGTTTCCGGAACTGGCCACTTACATAAACAATATTTAAAAATTTATTGCAACATTTGAAAATAGAACTCTTTGGCTGTAGAATGCAGTTTGTTTCATCTGACTGTCTTTTGTTTTTACCTTGTGGCGCCATTTAAAAAATTGTGTGTCTGTATCAACATGGATTTAACTCGGGAAAATTTTCGTAGTATGATTTTCTACGATTTTAAGTGTAATTTGACAGCTCAACAGAGCATCGCTCGGCTTGAAACAGCTTTTGGCAATGAAGCACCATGCAAGACACTGTTTATAGCTGGTTTGCAGAATTCAAGCGTGGTCGTATCAATCTCAGTGACGAATCTCGCGATGGTCGGCCGTCCACCGCTGTGACCAACAAAAACATCAATGCTGTGCGCCGTATGATTGAAACAGACAGGCATGTGACCTACCATGAAATTCGCGCATCCTTAGAAATAGGCATGAGTCAAATACAATTAATCCTACACAAACATTTGGGTGTGAGAAAGCTGTGCTCGCGGTGGATCCCACACAACTTGACCGAGGCTCAAAAAACGGACCGCGTCACTTGGTGCAGTGCCATGCTTACCAGATTCAACGAAGGTGCGTCAAATTTGGTGTGGGACATAGTAACAGGTGACGAAACATGGATTTATTGCTACGATCCCAAAACAAAGCAGCAATCGAGCGTATGGGTCTTTCAAGATGAGCCGAAACCAACCAAAGTGGCGCGCGTGAAAAGTGCATCTAAGCGGATGATTGCTTCTTTTTTTAATAAAACTGGACACGTGGCTACTGTTGCTTTAGAGAATCGTCGTACAGTGAATAGTGACTGGTACACGACCATTTGTTTGCCGGAAGTTATTGACGAACTCCGTAAAAATAACCGTAAACGCCGTATCATCCTGCACCACGACAATGCTAGTTCTCACACGGCCAGACAGACAAACGACTTTTTGAAGGCGAAAAATGTAGAACTCATGAGTCATCCTGCATACAGTCCCGACCTGGCACCTTGTGACTTTTTTCTGTTCCCAAAAATTAAGAACCAATTACGCGGTCAACGATTTTCATCACCAGAAGAGGCTGTCGAGGAGTATGAAAAACACGTTTCAGAGGTCACCACAGAGGAGTGGCACAAAAGTTTTCAAAACTGGTTTCATCGAATGAAAAAGTGCATAGACGCCAAGGGAGATTATTTTGAAAAACAATAAATTAATTTTGTACCTTTAATAGTATTTTTTCATATTCATTCCGGAAACTTATAGTGCGCCCCACGTAATTACTGGACCTCCGATAACGCTTGCTTCTACGACTGACTGCGCTTTGAACCCTGGACTTGAGATTGATTGCCTCCTTGACGACTTAAAAAGTACATACTGGAATTCGGAAGCTTCTGACATGGATATCGCTGTTTTCGTTCGAGCAGACTCATCAAACCTACCAAAAATAGATACCATTATGCTGATGGAGTTCATGAAAAATAGTGACAAGCACAACATCGCTGAAATAAGAGGCGTTAAAGCTTTGATGTGAGTATAAGCTAAAAAATACTTCAATATGTGTGTTACGCCGAATTTCACCAGCAACGGCACAGGATCTAATGTTTTCTATATTTTATAGGTCTTCACGACAATCATATGTGGAAAGTGCAGTTGGATATGTGGAAGTAAAACGAGCTGGAGGATTATGCGACGTAAAGGCTAAAGTTGTACCTGAACACAAATTATCCAACAAATATTATACTGTGTATATCCATATAAATGAAACAGATAATACTGGTATTAATACAACATGTGATGGTTGTGCAGCTGCCGCTGGTAAGTTTTTTGTAATCAATAAATAAATAGTCGAGTAGTTCAAATCATAAATATAATATAGTAGAGAATGATTTAAGTACCAGTCA
The DNA here is from genome assembly GCA_947363495.1 of Euzophera pinguis. Classification (NCBI taxonomy): domain Eukaryota; kingdom Metazoa; phylum Arthropoda; class Insecta; order Lepidoptera; family Pyralidae; genus Euzophera; species Euzophera pinguis. The sequence continues at coordinate 1,734,324 of OX376156.1, read as the reverse complement.
CATATTTAAAATACATTCGTTTTACAGGTGGGTGTAAACATACACTAGTGCTGCTTTATTGGTTAGAAAAGCGAAGCTCACAACCGTCATCCACAAGTGTCCAGTGCTATTGGGTAAAGCCAAACTTAAAACGTGTGCAGGAAGAAAATCTGGAATGTAAAAAATTATTCAAAACAAAAAACGTTTTGGGTCCAAAAGACACAAATGTGCTAGAAAAATTTCGCAGTGAAGCTGGAAAGCGTGCTTGCACGAGAAGTCTTATAATTACATATGACAGTACAAATAAATCTAAATCTTTACTAGATTACTGTTTATTTGACATAATGCTGGACTTTGTAAATAAAGAAAGTGACCATAGTTATGAAAAATTCAGGAGCTTCAGTGACAGCATCACTGAAGCCCAAAAAGATAAAATATGTAGTGAAACAAAGACTCAAGTAAGTTGTAAACTTTGGCATTGCCTTCGGCAAGGACGAATAACTGGCTCCAAAATACATGAAATTGCCCATTGCAAAACACCAGATGGCAGTCTTGTTCAGGAGATATTAGGGGGACATAAAGTGCCAGAAACCAAGGCAATGAAAAGAGGAAAACTTCTGGAAAAAAGTGTAATAAAGAAACTCCAGCAAGATCTGAATGAAGAAGTGTCAGAATGTGGATTCATTTTAATCAATGGACTCTTTGGAGCATCTCCTGATGGTATCAGCAATGAATCCATTATTGAAATAAAATGCCCTGCTTCAGAAAAAACGAGAAAATATTATATTAATAATGGAAAAATATCCAATAAATGTATGGGTCAAGTCCAACTGCAAATGTTAGCTGCTAAAAAAAATAAATGTTTGTTTTGTGTAGCAAACCCAAGCTTTGAGCAAAATGGTCAAATAGAAAAAATTACAATAAACTTTGATGAAAACTATATAAAAAATGTTATGAATGCTGCAGAATCTTTTTGGAAACAAAATATATTTCCATTGATATTGAAAAGTGCCCTTAAATAGGATTTTATTTGTACAAATAAAACTATTATTAACTAATATTCTTTTATTATTGGATCCTGTAGGTTAATTAAACCACACGCAATTATTACAATTTCGTCTAAATATTTTATAAGTTTATTATTAACAACGGAGTGGGGTTTCAACATATGAAATTCCCTTACTCTTCTGATAACTCTCTCGACATGTATTCGCAAGCTTGCTATAACTTTGGTCTCAATAGCTTCATGCTTGCTTAATTTTGTATTTTGAAATACACTGGGGGGTCTCAAAAGTTTAACATTTTTTGTGCTTAATAATGACTCTATTTCTTTGAAACCTCTGTCAGCCATAATAACAGCATTTAGTGGAAGAATATCTACAAACCCACTCTTTTCAGTAATAGCTTTGTCTGATATTCTTCCACCAAAACCTTTTGATACAAATGACACTAATCCAGCTGGTGTACATCCAATTAAATACTTAATTGTATTGCACGATTTGTATTGAGACCAAGTTTGTGCCTGTCGAACTGGATCGCTTGGCTTTTCTATTTGAATTTCAAAGCAATCTATTATGCATTGTACATTTGAGTATCTTATTTTAAATACTAGAGGTAAATTTTTCTTAATACCAATAGGGTTTGGCAAATAAACAAAATTCTGAAAATACGTAGCCAAAATGTTGACATTTTTTTCAAATATTAATCTTATTGTTGATGTTGCCATTTCAAATTCTTCGCTCATTCTAATAAATGAGTCGTTATTTTTAATTTTGAACAAAGTTACTATTATGTGCAGGGATGGGCAAGAATATTCTTTACTTATAAAATCAATGACCCACCAAAAGTGTTTTGGAACACCTAAATACATTTTTGGTTTATTTTTAATAATATTTAACAAATGTTGTCTTCCATACTTTTCAATGTCTTGTTTCAATCCAGTAGATGTAGATGACTCAACATTTGAAGACCCATATAATGACGCTGATAGGCTGGGGCTTTCCTCACTATAAGGAAAATGCGAAGTTTGGGATGGCTTTATTTTATGTTTTGTTTGACGGGCCCGAAAGTTAGTACCCTTGTCTGCAGTTTTAGGTTTGACTGTGACAGTTTTACTCTTAAAGAGTATACTTTCATACTGCACGGCAGCATCAACCTGAAACAATGAACACAGATGATTACGTGTTCGTGAACAATTTCAATATCTATATAATTTTAAAATCTTTTTTTTTTACCTTTAATGGGGCTTGAAAGGCCACAGCAGTAGAAGTTGATGGAGAAGCAACATCCCAAACATTGCTGGTTGGTTTATTGGGAATCTGTTTAGCCTGTACAAAAAGCATCATATTAAAAACAGCTAACCAAATCTCCTGATGGTGGATGGAGATTGCAGAAGAAAAAGAAAATGAGGATCTAGTGCAGGAACATTATGGGGAATACCAAGGCGGCGAGGCTGGTTACAATATATGTACCACACTTTATAAAGAAAGAGCAAAATTATTAAAACAAAATAAATACTTACCGTTTTACTTTTAGGTTGCTTAATTAATTTGTTTGGAATATTTTTAAGAGTCGCATTAAGTTTTAGTTTTGGTTTAGCACCAGCTACAAACTGTACATAGTTCTCTAAATCTTCTTCGACCTGTAAGTTAAATGTATTTTACTTGACTAAATAGTACAAAATAACAAAAAAAGATATTTGATCATATTGCTGTAACATACACATACTATCATTTTAAAAGTAAACTTACGTTGATATGGTCTTCGCAGCAGAAAAGAACGCGTTTTGGAATATTTCGTTTAACCAGTTGGCACCAATTGTCTTTTAACTCTTTTCTGATTGGAAAGAATGATTTATCAGAGTTTTTGATGTCATTATTAGGGCATGAAGGCACGAAACAAGATTTGTTAGGTACTCTCCATTGTTTTAGCTCGAGTTCGTCAGAAGAATCCATGGCAGCTTATGAAAAACAGTATCCAAATCCAATGTGTTTTGCGTAGGTCGTCGTAGGTGGCAATCAATCTCAAGTCCAGGATGCAAAGCGTAGTCAGTCGTAGAAGCAAGCGTTATCGAAGGTCCAGTAATAATAAGCAGTCAAAAATAGAAACAATCACGAAAAACAAACGTAAGTACGGAGCGCAGAGAGAACAAAGTCAGGTTATTTTTTGCAATAAACTGTCAAATTTCTCAAAATGTCAGAAGACATATTTTTTTTTTATATTTTCGCCAAACCACGCAAAAGCTTACCGGCATTCTTGCCGTACCTCCTCAATATTTTGCCCAATAAAATATAATTATTTTTTAAAATTAACTGGCTTATTTTAAAAATCTGATATTTTTTTCTGCTAATCTGGAACCTTATTCCTACCAGCAAAAAAAAATTCAAGTGTTTTTGAAATTTTCATTTGTTCCCTATTGATTTATGCAGTTCTGATCGTATTTGTAGACATACATATCATCAACTTTTAGGTAACCAATTGTTATGAAAGATATATTTGCTTTTGCATAAGAGGTAGATTTATTTTTCTCGATTTTTACTTCATTTTCTCATTCTACATCTCTTCTTGTCAAGCCGAAATGGGTAACACGTCAGATTAGGTCAGACTATTATGTGGCCACGCTCACCGCACTATCCTTTTTTTTAATTGAAAGTAGTTTCACCAATCAAGGCACACTAAGATTTGGCTGGTGACACCGTCTGGCTATGATATGTTATTTATATATATCGATATGTTATTGGATCCTTCATGTAAAAGACATATGGTAATAATGGTAGTAGTCGTCATAGGTATCGGGCTGGCCGCTGTTGTATGGAGTGTCCGGGGTGTGGTGGTGTGGTGGTGTGGTACTGTCTTGGTGAGGTAGTGTGGTGGTGTGGTGGTGTGGTAATGGTAGACAACTCACAGCATTCTGCAGATCGAAGTCGTCCGGCGAGTCCACATTGTCCGCGCTGGAGCCGTTGGCCTGGAACGGGTCGTCGCAGCTCGACTCGCATTTCACTTGCGCCTCCTCTGAGATACAAAGAGAAACATATTCGACAATAAGTAGAATCCTTGTACCAAGTATTCCTAATGTTAAGTTTCTAACATGAAAAAAAAAAAAAACAATGCTCATCATTTCGTGTAGGTTAATTTCAATGATAGCAATATTTGTCTTTAATATAGCACATAGTGATTAATAGTGCTAACGTACAGAGCGGACACACACCGAAACAGATACCGCGCCGAGCCAAGCAGATTTAGGGCAAAAATCAAGAACAAAACAATGCAAGTATGACGCTTCGGCGGTATGTTCAACAGACAACTATTACGCTGATTGTAGGAAATAACCAACCCTACGACTAACACACACGTTGTCGAGTGTGTGTACGCGATCGAAATGTAGTAGTCGCGCTCGCTGCTGTTGTATGGATGGAGTGTTAATAGAAATATTTTGAGAGACGATTTTCGAGTGCCAAAATTATCTCCTCCTGGTGGATCCTCTTGGTCTGCGCTCACCAAGCTATCCAATTCAATGTTAAACAAACTCTTCTGCCTTATTATTAGTATAAAAAACTGAAAGTAACTTGGCCTTAAAAAGTTCCTCTATTCATTTAGTTCCCCATAAAGTTTCAGTGCAACAAAATTAACTTAAACTTAATGAAAAAAGGATATTTTTAAAGCCACATTACATACATGCATAACTTCTTAAATCATATTAATTTACAGTCAAATAAAACATAGAGATTCCCCTGCCATCTTCCCAGTTTATCTGGGGTCGGGCCTCCTCATAACTCGGTGCCAGGATTGTCTTGTCTTTGTTCTTTATGTCTCTCTTTTTACTGGACTACCACGTAGCGAGAGATTATATTAATAACCTAATTGTTATAACTCACCAGCGTCAACAATACAGAAGCTCAACACAGGAAACGGAAGCAGGAACTCAGCGATGCTCTTGCAGTAAGCCGTAGTGTCATCCACGTCCCAGGCCATGTTCAGCACGTACAGACTCCTGCTTTTAAAGTCCGACAGCACCAGATAACTGGCACTCGTGTCTAACATTGCTCTGAGTCCCAATACTGGAGGTTCCGGGCCTATAGTCGGTGTGAATGTTATCTTCTGAAGGCAGTTCCATGACTTGCAAGACCATATTTTGATGACTGTGTTGTTTTCTGCACCGGTCACGGCGAATTTCCAAAATTGTACACTGTAAAAAGAATGGTTGAATATATTAATTCTCTAAACTTCTATTATAAAACCGCTATGTCCCAATGTTACTTATAGGTGACTTTTTTAACCTTATAGCCCGACCAGGAAAACTGAAAATCCTGCATTGGCGTCGCTACTGATCGCCTTTAGGTGGCAACATGTTGTATGTGTCATGTCAACAACAAAATTGACAATTTCATTTAATGAAATAGAAATTAATCATTCGTTTTTATTCGCATCAAATATGATAACATCTTTTATATCACTTTTCTCTTATAACTATATATTATTTTCATAAATATTTTTATTTCATAATCACAAAATACACAATGTCCACTCCTGTCTCTTTATGGCAGATGACATTGAGGTGACGGAATGTTACTTGGATACCTAATATTTTTTTAGTTCTAATATTTTTCCGAAATATGGCCAGGGCTGCTACGGCCTAGTCGGGCTATAGCAAAATATTTACACTGTGTTGAAAATGTTTCAATTTCACGTAATAAACGTGAAATTAAACCAATCAAATTCAAATAAAAATAAATTAGGAAAACCTACAAAAAATTTCCCATTCAAAATGCTAATCAGTGACTAGATTTATACCCTCCGTCGGTGTACAATGAGGTCGAAAACTTCGTTTAGTCGCATAATGCCTTATTCGCAAAATGGCAAGAGTCTCAAAAAGCGCGAAATTACTAATTTTCAAAATGATTAATTCGCTAAAGGGCTAATTCTTAAAACGATTATTTCGCAAAATGGCCAATTTTTACCAAACTTTCTTTTTTCATCTTTGTCCAGTTATTTTAATTTTACAATTTGTATATTTTTTTCAAATAAAAATTTTCATAATCTTCATAAATGACACAGTTATTGAATTTAAGTAGTTTATTGAAAATGAATACTCACTCGGTGTTGTAGTTCTTATGGTTATCGAGGAAGAAGAGACAAGAGAGCGGTTTGCCGCCATGAGGGTGCCACTTGTGCAGGCAACGCGGGCTCGACTCGTTGCGCATGTACACCTGGACAGGACATACGAAATAATAATAACAATGAACTCTTTATTGCACCAAGACAATAAATACAATTTCATGAAAAGTCAAAGTCATTTATGAGATAACTAGCTGACCAGGCAAACTTCGTACCGCCGCCAATAAAAGACGCCGCAACTCTCGCCAACGATTGGGAAATTCATCTGACATTGCAGAAATCCATAGGCTACGGTGACCGCTTACCATCGGAACGCCAAATACTCGTTTGTTTACTTAAAAAGTTGTAAAAAAAGTTGTTTTTACTTTTTATCACTTTCTTTGCAATTTCAACAAAGTACCTACTTCAGAATAGACACCTATCTAGTGTACCATTTTCAAACACTATTAACAATTGTTAAGTACTTTACAGATTAAGATCGTTTAATAATAAATCGGTCTCTAAATGACGGAGTCATCTAATAAATCACAGATCAATTATTTACAGCAAGCTAAAATAAATACAGCAGAATTAAAACGTACCATACGTACATTTTAGAAAGTCGATTAAAAACTCTCAAATTAATTTATGAACGCTAAGTTCATAATAATCATACATAAGTATTTATTATTTCTGACTTGACAAAAGAAAAACTTAATTCTTAAAACCCTAAACCTTTGCACTTTTTGTCGTCGTCAATATAAAGGATCGCGTACAGTGCACTATAAGATAAACTTTCTACCACGTACCTACGCTGAGACTATGGATCGAGGTCCTTAACATGGTTTTCCCGAGAGACTGCAATATGGGTTTTTTTAAAAAAGATCATGAAAGTATTTCTAAAGGGTCGGCAATGCGCACGTGATGCTCCTGGTTGTGTCCATAGCTTACTATTTGCCTACATAATGTTTAAAAACTACTTAAAGAAAATTAAAAAATAAAGAAAGACTCATATCCAGGGCCAAAGTGGCCCCAATAGCGGAAAAAATGATAGAGAGTCGTTTGAGATGGTTCGATCACGTCATGTAAAGGGACGAGGATCACGCAGTCAGAAAAGCCTTGGCTATTCCGGGGGTGAAAAAGGGTAGAGGACGACCGCCTGCAACGTGGAGGACAACCGTTGCCAAGGATTTGGAACGGGCTGAACTGAGCACTCAGACAACCCAGGACAGACTGTCCTGACGCAAACGTACGAGGAGGGCCGACCCCAAATAAAGAAATATGGCAAGGAAGAAGAAGAAGAAGACTCATATCCAGGGCCGTAAAACGTATAAAAAAATCAAGAAAAGGGAAAGTTGAAAAAATTTACAAAAGCCTTAAAAGACTCGTGAGCAGGTTCGTAAAAACTTGTAAAAAAAAAAAATGGGCTCTCCCTCTTTTTTTAAATTTTTTCTATGGTACATCCAGTTTGTATGGGAAAATAATATTATTGTTTTTACTAATTTCGATTGATACCTGCGATTTCTTAATATTTTCTAACCACATAAACCTTCTGTTAGCTTCTACAAATATTTCAAAACTGAAATTAGCCGAATCGGTCCAGACGTTTCCGAGTTTTAACGTGCTTAACATTTACAATTAATTTTTATATATAGATGGTATGCAAACGCCGCCTGGCCTTATCGCAATAAAAATCTCTTACAGGCAACCCTTTAAAAGGAAAAATCAACCCAAGATATTTAGGTATGGCGCAGAAACACAAACTAAATACAATAGTATAAACTTAAATAAAATAAACTATAAATCTTATTCGCTCGTTCGATATGAATGAATGGATTGACCATGTACAATTGACCCTGTACTTTTCCGAAAAAGGTGGTGTCAGAGTTATTCTTAACCGCCTGTCAGTCTCTGACGTGGTTCTTTTGACAACCACGAAATGGCACCCCAAGTATCAAGAACAATTAACCAGTTTACTATGTGACGTGGTCTTGAATCTCCACACCATCATCAACTTATCAGCAGCATCACTTCATGTATGGTGTTATGGCTAACATCATGGCCTGCACCATACAATATTATTCCACAAATAGTAGCTACGGGACCATTGAGGTGACAAAAAAATACCTGGAAGAACATGACCACCCCGTCTTGAGCCGCAGTGGCCAGTGCAGTGCCGTCCGGAGAGAAGGCAGCATCGACGATGGCAGCGCTGTGCTCTGAAGCGGTCAGCACTCCGCAGTTGGAGTTCAGCAGCGAACTGGCTGAGGAAACCCCTCCGGACGACGCTAGGGAAGCCACCACGGAACGCATGTTCCACATTCGGGCTGTAGACAAAAATATGTGGTTAATAGTTAGTGCCACTATTAAACTTTCATTTTCTAATCATAGTTCAATAGAAAATGAAATACATATGAAGCTAAATGTACTTAAAAACTGTGCTCATTACAGTCAAGGAAGAAATTGATCTGGCTCCTCATAGATATTGTGTGAGGTTACAGAGGCACCCATAGGGGTTTATTAGAACTGGCTTAAAAAAAAAATCTGCTTAAATTCTATTTTAACAAAATAATAGCAGCTAACTGCCTTTACCAAAGACAACTCAAAATCATAGTTATCATAAGTGCTAGAGGACACATTATGAATAATTAACAGCATATCATCAAATTCGCTTATAGTAACTTCGTCGATTCAGATAAAAAATAGGCCTATGCCCAAGTAATTTTTTTTAGTTATTATTTTACTGTGTGCAAAGAAGTGTTAAATAAATAAATAATTATATTAAGTAGGTACTGATGTCGTTTATTTTTTGTGAAATAAGAAACTGAATTTTTAAAACACATTTTTTTTAATTTAAAGTTACAAAACTTATTTTATGTTTTCAATAAATGGCGTCACAACAATTTTGTAGAGTACCCAATGAGAATTAGGAAAGTTGGCGCGTTCAATGCATGGCGGTCGTATATCTGTGTAGCATGCTAGCAGCCCGTACCGACTTCGTCCGGGTCCCTATAGCCTTCCTCGATAAATAGAATATCCAACAATGAAAGAATTTTTCAAATCGGACCAATAGCTCCTGAGATTAGCGCGTTCAAACAAACAAACTCTTTAGCTTTATAATATTATATATTAGTAATATAAATTCTGTAATCTGTGGTCTCACCAATGTTATCGTGCGTTGTAAGCAACAACCGCGCCACGTCGTCATCAGGGCAGTCATCATCATCCGGTATGTACGGACACCACACCACGCGAGCGGAGCCCCCGCCCGCGCCCGTGTCTTCGCGAATTTCCGCTATCAGTGTGCATCTGCCAATACAACACCATACAATACAAATAGCAGAAGATAAGTACATCATAATGAATGACGAAGCAGCAAATGTCTCTGTGGTCCAGTAGTTAAAGCGTCTGCCTTTAACCTAAAGATCGCGTATTCGATTCCCACTAGAAGCACAATAAAAAAAAAAAAAAAACAATTTTTATTAACCATTACAATTTTTTATTAACATTAATTTAGTAGTCGTTAAAGAACATCATATTCCTATTGGTCTGGTCTTCATATTTAAAAAACTGAGTTACGGGGGTTAGACAACAGTTGCTCCAATGTAATAACCAGTATTGCCAAATCTAGGACCATGATTTAAGCGTACCCTGGGCTCCGAAGCATAAGCTGACGACGCAACTAGGAATACATGGTAGGCTGATATATAACATTATAAACCCATACAGCAATGCTGTAATTAAAGACCAAATACGAGTCGTGTATATATAAGCAAAAATTGGTTGTATGCCATAAACAAATCAACTTTTGAAAATTGTTGACCCCCGTGTTTTTTCGAAAATAATTCATGGCATTTACCCACCGTAAAAGGTACTTGGGGTAAAGTCCCTGTACATCATTCATATTTGCATATAGATTGAAGAATCATGTGGCAAAATCTTCTGGCTTGTTATGGGTGAAACAATGTATTACAATAACAAACCTGATTCCTTCTGTGACTTCAATCTCGTAGACGTAGAAGTTCCCCTGATCGTCAATACACGCCAGCACCACTTGGTTCTGTATGTGGGCGAATGCTAAATCTTGCACCTGTAAAAACCAATGAGCAACACATGATCTAATCAACACGACAATTTTCTAGTTATACTTAATTGCCCCCAACTGGGAAAATCACAAAATAGACTATTTGATTGTATTCATACTTGGGCAATATTTGCATACGAAACAATATGTACACTAAAAAGTAACCGATTCTGAAAACAACAGCAAAATTGGTTGTTAATTAAGTGACGAAAAATGTGACAAAAGTGAATGACGATCTCTTTTGCACGCACGAAACCAAGCGGCAGTGACGTCACTGGACACAGTGTATCCTTTTCTTGTTTTTGGACAGTTTCCCCTCCCACCAAATTTCAAAGGCTTGATAACTTGTTTAAGAACGGATCTTGAAAAATCTTTCTGTTTTCAGTTAGTGGTAGTGAAATGTTTCATATGAATGATAAAAATAAATTCAGTACAATACCCAATTGAAAATAACAATATTTACAATATGCAAATAAGTCTACTTCTGTTCAGAAATATCTTCCAGCCAATCTTTGGTTAATGAGAGAACATGATAAAAATTTTAATATTTATCGATAATAGTAATTAGAGGAAAAACAATTTTAAACATGCACTTTTTGGAGCATAAACATCTAAAATCATTTACTGCATATTTATCAATATTGTTTACATAACATACATGGACATACATACTATATACGTACAATCAGGCTAAATATATATTATAACCCTACAATATTATGTAGCAACAAACAAATCATACTAATGCCACTAACATAATAGTTACTCAGAATTAGCTGACCCACAAAACAACTTTGTTTTCATGGCCTTATGTTATGCTGAATACCCTACTTATTTGAAAGTTGTGCTTTATCTTATCACCAAGTAAGTTCCCGGAATACTAATTCAATATTGAATAACTTTTCTTTATTATTACACAATTAATTCACTAAGTTATGTTAAAAAATTGTCCGAGATGAAATGAATATAGGAAATTCTTATTACTTACTGATGCAACAGCCTGGCCAGGGGGGAATTCGTCAGGGCGAATTTCGCCGCGAAGCTACAGACGAATAAAAGAAATACATACAAGGGCAAGTGTAGTAATCGTTACTACTCGTAATTTCGCCTCGCCAGTCGCAAGTGCGCATGGCTTTTTAGTTAGTGTAAATGCACTATAATCATAATCTGTAATTGAAAATTTTAGGCACGATAAAATTAGAGAACGGCTGGTCCGATTTAGCTGATTTTGATTTTGAAATATTTGTAGAAGTTAACAGAAGGTTTAAGTGTTTAGAAAATATGAGGAAATTGCAAGGAAATTAGACACAATAATATTATTTTCCCATACAAACTGGATTAAAAATAGAAAATGTTTAAATATGAAGGGAGAGGCCAAATTTTTTCACGAGTTTTACAGACCTGGATAAGATTTGTTTAAAGTCTTTGTTATTTTTTTTTCATGGAAATAATAAGTAGTTACTGATTGAAGTTAAAAATAATCATTACAAAATTTAAATGCTGCGTTCAGAGAATAATTATATATAACAATAATTAAAAAAGGTAAATCAGCAGTATTTTTTATTTGTTACCGCATTTGGCCGTCGTTGGCGTCGTCATTACCTATTGGAGACATTTTGTTTTTTTTTCTGGCAAGCAATAAGAGCTGCCCGATATATTTTTTAGATACATTATGGTGAATTGTGTTTATTTGGATGACATCATTGTCCACTCTCATTTTTCCAGTCATTTTGATTTTACAATCAAACTACTGCACCGATTTCAATAAAATTTCAAATTGAAAGCATATCCTTTCTAACAAAAAGAGCAAAGAGATTACTGAAATGGGTTCGAAAATGAAGGAGTTTATGCAATAACAAACATAAAAAAACACTCGAAATGAGAACCTCCTCCTTTGCTGAAAATCTCATACAGCACACTATTCTTGAGACTTTTGGGTACCTATGAGCTATGAGATATCCTGTCGATGATAAGAGTTGCAGGCATAGAAGAGTAACTTATCTCATGCAATCCAGACAGCTAGTATGTTAAATATTTGATTTAGTTGCTGGGAATTCCCCCATGGCCAGCCTGATAAGTTTACCATTACTTCCGAAGTCTAAGTGGAAAAGAAGCATCAGAAACCCTACTGGAGCTTTATCCCCAAAAACATCAATTAACAAACATTTTAATGATACATACCCATACCAAATTTAACATTGGCAAGGTATGGTACAGTCTGGTTATTTATTGGTGTGACTTCAGTCTGACTTCCATAACATTGTTAAAGGGAATCAAACCCAATAGGCTGATTATATAGTATGTACAGCATGATAAACTAATGTCGCGACCAAACATGGCTATTCATATTCGTCATTTGTGTATTTGACAAATAACTGCAATGCCTGGCCAGTATATTTGCCAAACATATTGTTTGTGTAACACATTGTGTATTTGGCAAATCATTTTGATGATTTGGTGTTTGGCGCCATGCATGGATTGCATCTTATCGCTTATTTGTCTATTCGTCAAATATTTTGGCAAACATGCAATCATAAGTACAAATAGTTGTACAGGCAAGTGTGGTACCACTTAAGAAATATACTGACCAATCCTTTCATGCCCCTGATAAGTGATCGTCGCTCGGTGCCAGGCTCTGGAGTGTACACCACACGGACCATGCCGCTCGCCGATCCAGGGTTCAGGGAATTCGATGCTAGAAATCACAAAAATATTATTCTGTTGTGAAAAAAATACTTATTGTGTTTTGTAAAAACATGTACAGTTACACATTAAATGTTCCGCTTTTGATCATACTTGGCGTAAAGGTAGGTTATTTTACCCATTATGCTTGCCGAGTTTTCTTTTTGTATCATGATGGAGATAATTTGAACCAAAACATCTTTGATACCTTTATATCAGACATAATCTCTGACCACACTTATAAGTGTGTCAGTTATTTTGTACATAATCTACGAAACCAAAATATAAGAAAGCAGGGAATAATGTAGAAAGCGTACTTATTACAAAGTAATTTATAACAACACATTGCCACACCATTTTTTAATTCTAATAAGACAATACAGTTTTAAATACCCTGATTATCAAATTTATTTATTTTTATTATTTAAATTGTAACACAATATGAATAAACATTTTCATTTCAATGCCCCTTGACATCTATTACAATAAAATTGCTACTTTCAGTAAATTTGACAGATACATAAATTACTAAATATACCTTTAATAGAATATGCCATGTATTTCCCACTAATATGTATAGCGAGAAGTTGTCCGTGGTAGAACTTGGGCTCCCAGTTGTAATCCACCAGGTTGCGCAGCTTAACCTTCGAGCTACCATGATTGTGGTTGCCAGCATTGGTTGTCACGACTACATCTGTTGCAAAGACATCTGCGCTGCACACTCCATCGCCTTCAGAGAAGGATCTACAAAGAATGTTCAATTAAGTTGGTGAATTTGTTGGTATGTGAATGTAGATAACCAAAAAGAACTTCTTTATTTTGTTACTGGAAAATCATACATTTACATCAGGTTGAATGTATTGTCTTGTCTAATTATGCAAGGGTTTGTTTTTATGAGTGTTGTGGTAAAAATTTGGGGCATTTACAAGACCATTAGACTACCTAAGTAAAATGATATTGTTATTATTACAGTAACTGGTGGATCCTATTGTGCAAGGGTAAAAATGTCGAAAAGGTTACTTGTAGCAACGTAATTAATGACCTTGAACAATATTAAAAAAAGCGGTGCCGAAGGATAAAGTGAGAGTCAAACAAATGTAGTAGCAACAGGTTATAAAACTTTTCATACCATCCATTGATCAAAGTATAAAAAACAAGATGCGAGTAAATGTTAATGATTTGCTTTTAGAAAGTTAAATTCCTGTAGAAACGTAGGAATTTATCAAGAAATAAAAAGTTATGATCCAAATTACTTACATAGTTTGGGTAGTATCCGTTAGCTTCGGAAGCATTGTCAGTGGTTGATTTACTGTTCTAATAACTCAAATTGCCTCATGAATTTCATGGGAGTATCAGATTTAGAGAAGATTCAAAACTTTGCGAAGAATAATGAAAAATGCAAACTGCCGATGCCGACCGACCGACATGAAAGTGCGTTTTGTTTGTTGCACAAATCAGAAATTTAGGTTTGTTGTACTTTGTCAATTTTTTTAAGGCTGGCCCTTCCACATTCACGTGTTCGGCTGGACCTTACTATCATCGCTAATAGCAGGGTAGAATCGAGTGAGCAAGCGAGACATCGCCTTACACCTTGTATTGCGCCATCTCGTTTATGTACTCACTCGTTTTTGCACTGTTTTTAGAGGTGATAGTAAGGCCCCTGTCCACATTGTCCAAACTTCTCGCGAGAACGCCAGAAAAGAGCGGCTTTTCAGACGAAAAAATTCAGGAGCCTTTGAAGACTATTCTTGCAATGGACAACCAGACAAAAATAATTGTCCTAATTAATAATAATATCTTGAGATTTGCCCCAAATATTTTTAGATGATTATATGGGGAAATTAAGATTTTTGAAAAAAAAAATCTGAACCGTCTTCTAACTCATAAAGGAAGAAATAATCAATTAGTTGTTGGTTTATTAAATGTGGTTCCATAACAAACATTTTAATGTTTTGGTGACAGTTGCTCGATATAACGGTTTAAATAATAATTAATATTTGTATAATGACGTCACATGTTTGTTCTGAACAAAAGATTTAGTTCCGATTCTCATCAAATTACACATACACATAAAAATGGTTGTCAATAATACCTTTGCAAAGTGTTATTTTCTTATAGAGATATTATAGTTTTTGTAAATTCTAACCTCAAATTGTATGAAAGTTTAAAGTATTGAAAACTTTACTTTTACTTCGTGTTCTTCGTCGTTTATAAGGCGTATTTAATGAGGCGTTAGCCCAAAACGAGACTGTTTCTGAAATTCGGTTTCGGTAGTTAAACAAGTTTCGGTCGAACTCTAAATATTTTGCTGCGAAACTTAGTGCAGCAAAATATTTTTTTTGTTTTGAGCCTAGTTTCCTCCTCCGACGATGCGTGTTTATCGCTTATAGGAGGCCTAGAACCGCAAGTTCTGAACTACTTAGCTCTATGAATTTAACTTTGATTATTTTTAAGAAAGGGTGTATCGAAAATATTATGTCTAGTATTGAATTAACATTAAATATCAATAATGAAATTCATAGATCAATCTAATCATTTTCAAATACAATCACAAATTATAAATGTGTAAACTGCAAATAAAGTCTATTTTTTTACTCAGAATTCGTTATTCCGTTCCACATCTGTTCCAGGAATGATGTAAAATCATGTACACCCTAGCACATCACGAGTTAGAAAGGGAGAGGTGGATAACGAAATGCATTCAGGTTAAATTTTCTGACGAACTTCTAATGAGAACGCGCGAAAAGCGCGAGAACCGTTAATGTGGACACCATTATCGCTTCTCGGACTTTTCTCGCGCGAAAGGCCTAGATGTATACGGTTATTGCATGAACAATCGGACAACAATTATTATCAAAATTGAAATAACATGTTGAGATTTGTCCCTATATTATTTACAGAATATGGACAGCCCATTGTGATCTCTTGTATGATGTATGTCACAGCGAGTCACAAGAGATAGCATAGGCGTCACACATTTTGATGCGTCTAACTTAAAAAATAGTAAACCAACAAATAAACAACTAACTATGATAATATTAGATATGATAACAAAAACATTCCGTTTTCTCGAAACTCACACCCATATTCTCAAACATTTCCCCAAACTCCACTCAACCTTACTCCAACTCATTGGTATAATTAGTCGACACTAGCTTCCTTGACTTGAGATGATTTCTCATTGAAGGTAAAAAATAGATAGAGTATAAAATAAAATAAAGTAAGTAGATACTTAGGCCAAAGGTGGCAAAAACCCGATTTATATCCACTTTATTTCATTTCAAGGACGCCTCAAGGTACCTCTCGACCAACCTTATATTTTGACAGTTCGATACTCACCCCCAATGAGAAATCATTTCAAGTCAACCACGTGTTCCACGCCTCTGGCGTCACGCCCTCGTGCAAAACGGAATTAAAGAGCTTCTGAAGGATTTTCAGTACCGGCGTTCCGCCCGCTTTCAGAAGCTCTGCTGTGATTCCGTCTTCGCCCGGCGCCTTGTTATTCTTGAGCTGTTTGAGGACAATCCTAATCTCGTACAGGCTGATGTCCAGGATATCTTCGGTATAGTGTCGGGTAAGCTTGGCTCTTGGGTATTTGGCCAAGCTTTCTACGGGTTTGGCTACTGAAGTGTAGAGTTGTCCGTAAAACGATCGATCTCCCTCAGCACCTCGGCTTTCGTCGATACCACGTTGCCGTCCTCCGTCTTCAGCTTGGTCAGTTGGCTCTACCCAATAGACTCCACCTTTGCGAACACCGCGAAGAGTCCCTCTTTCTCTAAAAAACCAGCCAGCATATGGCCTCGCTCGTTTCGCTGTCCATATCCAAATTGTCTCACCCTGAGCTCCCCACAGCCTCGACCGCCGAGTCTTGCGTGGCTCTACTAATGTCCTTATACACCGCTTCGACCTCTTCATCTGAGTATTTCCCAGTCGGCATATATACCTGTATAACCTACATGGAGTATCTCTTTGATACTCTGAGTATCAGATATATCGGAAAGACTTTCGATGGTTTCGACGTTGTTTATGAGGGACCTGTGAACGAGGAACCCGACACCGTGCTGGGACTTCCTTAAGTCTCCCTCCCGGTGATAGAGTAGGTTACCAGACTTTAGGGTTGTCGTGCCCTCTCCCTCTCTTCGGACTTCAGACAAACCCAATATGTCCCATCGTAACCTACTCATCTCCTCTTCCACTTCCACCACCTTGTCGTCCAACCTCATCGTCCGGATATTGTGTGTTACCAGGGCCAAATTTCGTCAGGGATGGTAGCCGTGTCGACTCCGGGGATTCTTCGCACCCCCTGCCCCGCCGCTGCCGTGACCGCTACCGGAGCCAAAAACAGCTGGGCCGCCGGGCACTGGGGACCTGATCATTGTATTGTCTGTCATGGAGGTTGTTGCCATACTCGCCACGCTTGGCAGGCGGGTTGGCAGTTTTTGCGGCTTATTGTACTTCCGACGCTGCTGCCCATCGAAAGTATTTAAAGCAGGAGAAGGATAGCATTTTGTTGGATTTGGGGATAGGAAAAAGGTATTGGAATGCTACTGACCCGGATGGATTTGGGTTGAGTGAGTAGCAGCTCGGGTTAGTCGGGCTCGCGTACCCGTATGCCATATTTCAAGCCACGCCCGTCCCCCAGACCCACATCCATTCGCCGCACTATGGGACCAAACGGTGCGTTCCATCTTTAAAATGGTTTGGACGAAATGCGTAATACTGAATCCATTTCAATTGTTTTATATTCTTAAATGTTAGAGCTATTTGATATAAAAGTGAAAAAAAATATATAGTTTGTTTTGGGTATATAAAATTACATCCAAACTTTGAACTTCAAAAAATTTAATATTCGTTGTAAAGTTCAACTTCAAATATCTTCTAAGTTCTCGAAGGAAATATATATGTGTTATACATTTTTTAATTTCCCATGAAGTCTAGTTTACAAATCCGTGTTAATTTTATTTAAAATTATTTTTACTAATTTTTATTACATTTTAATAAAAATATCTGTATTTTTGATTTTCAAGTCTTCCTTGTTGCCGAAAGCTGCCGATGTCTAGTTATTGACATTTTTAGATACCTTAACTATTCAGTAATACAGGGAAATAAAAAAAACCTGCGTCATTATTGCGCCATTTCGATCTAAAAGCAAACATGTCGACTGAGGGAAAAAAGTAACTCGTGAGTCATGTTATCTGCGCCCTAATCCTGACGTTTTGGGATACAAAAAAACATACGTGTTATTGTTTGTTTCTAATAAAATACTTTTATATAACAAGTAAGCACAAAATAACATATAATATTGGTAAAAATATTTTCTTGTGTGATATAAATTTGCGGCGATAATTTTAACCAGTAATAAGAAAAAAATATGTTGTATACTTCTTATCTGTTGTGGTAAGTCTATTAAGTGTTGGTTACTTCCTATGTGAACTATTTTAATCAATTTTCCCATCGATTTTGCACTAGTTACTGAAAAGTCCTATAAATACTCAGGTTTCCAGCATGTTCGTCATAGTATTTCGAATATATATGTATATAGTATATATTTGTTAAAAAAGTTAAAAATGAGTGAATTCGTTTGTGTACGACGCGACATATGTACTCAAATAATAAACGGTAAAAGTACTACAGATATTAAAAAATATTTGTTAGAATATTTCCAGTTGTCAACAACAGATATGAATACGGTTATAGAAAGTATACAAAAGAATTTGATGTAAGTATTGCGAGAAATACAGAAAGGGAGGAGAAAACAATCATTCTACGAAACATCTTACGAAGTCCGGATGATGTAACTTCTTATACCAAAGAAGAAGCTTTAAGTATATATATATATATATAGAAACCGATTTATCAAAGGCTCAATATATGTACCTGAGGCTGAAACTTGCTGAAAAAAACTTTTCTTAATACCATCATATAAAATTTTGGGTGCAGCAAAAAAGAATTGCTATCCTCTTACGTCAAGCATAACCGTAACGAACATAAGTGCCAAAGTGAACCTTCGAGATCGCTTAGATCATACTGCCTGTCGTATTTTAAAGATAGACTCTGTGTTAAGAAATTCCCACCATCTGATGCTATACAGCAAATGGGGTTGCGATGGATCGTCAGGACAAAGTGAATATAAACAGCTTTTACCAGAAGAAAATGAACAAATATCGGATGCTGATGATAATATGTTCATAGTTTCACTTGTACCATTGAGACTAGTGGATGAAGAAAGTAAAGCCATTATATGGCAAAATCCGTCATGCTCTTCAGTTAGATATTGCAGACCCATTTCTCTGGAATTAGCGAAAGAAACTCCCAAAAAAACCGCAACCACTGTTAGTGAACTCGAAGCCTTAATTAGTAAATTAAATCTGACGCTTGCAGCCATAGATGATAATGTTATAGAAGTAAGACATAAACTGTTTATGACTATGATTGACGGTAAAGTTGCTCAAGTATTAACAGAGACACCGTCAAGTGCTTCATGGTGGAGCTACTCCAAAACAGATGAACGATCTAACAAAAGTGACTGCAAGAGTTGAGAATGAAGATGCGTTCAAATACGGACTCTCCACCTTACATGCATGGATTAGATGCATGGAAATGATTCTGCATGTTTCTTATAATCTAGGATTTGAAAAGTGGTCCGCATCGACTCCAGAAAACAAGAAGCTTAAAGAAGAGAAAAAACAGTATGTCCAAACTAGTTTCCGGAATTTCCTTGGTTTACACATTGACAAACCTCGTCAAGGTTCTGAAACCAGCAATGATGGAAACACGGCCAGGAGATTCTTCCAAAATTATCAATGTTCTGCAGAAATTACGGGTGTTGATGAAGAGTTCAAGAGATTATATATAATTCTGCAAACCATGTCATCAGGATTTTCTATAAACGCATTGAAGTTTGGTGAATATGCGCTAGGAATAGCACAGTTATTCGTAAGTAAATATAACTGGTACTATATGCCATCCTCAGTGCATAAAATTCTGATACATGGTACCAAAATAATCGAGCACTTTGCAGTTTTGCCGTTAGGCCAATTATCTGAAGATGCTCAAGAAGCTCGTAATAAAGACTATAAAAAATATAGGTTACATCATGCTCGGAAGTGTTCCAGGTCTGCCACAATGTAAGACGTTCTGCACACACTGCTGTATACTTCTGATCCCTATATATCTAGCTTAAATAGATCGAGTAATGTAATATCAAAAGAATTACTTGACGAAGCTAAAGAGCTTTTAATATTGACAAGGAATGAGTAGAATATGGTTTATTGTTTTTTTTTTTGATATTATATAATGTTACTAAGTAGTTATTAATTTATAATTATTTTAATGTAAGCAAAAATTTATATTAAATATAAGTTTTGCTGAAAATTTTCATAATTTTATATTTGTAATTTTTTTTTATAAATAAATATAGTTTTTAAAGTAATGATGTTTCAATTACCTAATAGTATAAGTGTTCAAAAATACGTATAAAAAAATTCAGACAAAAAATGTCGAGAAACAAAAAAGTTACAGATTTTTGAGATGGAACGCACCGTTTGGTCCCATAGTGCGCCGTCTCATCATAGACGGCGGTGGAGTGGGCTGTTGGCAGAAATTCGCCGACAGCTAATAAGACCCCGACTACCAGGGAGTTATTAACTGTCGCCCAGGGTGCACCGTCCCGAGTCCCTTGTCAGCCCGCCCTCTCACCGGATCCTTGGGATCAAGTGAGAATGCAAAGCTTTTAAAGGACCGGGCACTCGAGGAGGTTCTCTGCCCTGCACCCCAAGATGAACACCCCTGACTTAACCCGGATAATGAGGTTCTGGAAACAACAGCATTCCTAAGGAGAGTTGACGTCAGGCAGGTGGCCGGTCGTAAAATATTAGCCAAATTATAGGAATGGTTACAACAAGAAGGAATGCGTCTGTGGCTACACCATTACCTTTGTACTTACCTAATTACCTTACCTTAAAGTACAAATTGAGATACCTTACCATCACATGCAGAAAATACCTTGATAGAACAACCTTTAGAAACAGTTACAAGTACCAGCTCTAAGAAGAACTCTTTTAAGGATAGCAAGTACCAGCTCTAAGAAGAACTCTTTTAAGGATACAAAGAAAGAAAACACAACACACACATCATGCAAGCATTTTATTTATGGCGACGCATTGTCAAAGAAACGGCGAGTTGTCATAGAAACAAGATTTGGTTGAACATGCACGTGCTGTATGGAGCTTATCACACGTCGTTGTCAAGAAACAAGAATAGCACAGCACACGACTCTTCACTTCAAGCAGCACATCACATCGGTCTTCACTCTTCATCAGTTCGTGGATGAACACTTCACATCACAACACATGGAAACTCGCCGCTCGCCGCTCGCCGCACGTCCGCACCGTTCCGAGCGCCGCCGTCGAAAAGGACTGCGAGATTGCGCGAGCTAGTTTTATTGGAACGGCCAAGCACGTCACGCGGTATCCAGTTCGTCCCGCGCTCCCCGCGCGGACCATCATCAAAATGCGCCACCAAATATGGATGTAAACTGGAATACTAACTTATGATTGGTTATCATATCGCAACAAAAATTCACACTTGTAATGTTTGAATGTAAATAATTTTGTATAAATACGTGTCAATTTTGTAAATAAAGCATTCCATTCCTTCTGAACAATTGGAGTATTATTCAAGTATCTCTCTCGCCAAAGTGGTGACCACCGACTACGCTACAAAGAAGAAACAACAAAAAAGAAGAGGAATCCCTGCTCGGCTGCCAGGAAAAATCAAGAAAAAAATCATCCAGCAACAAATCTCTGCCCGTCCACCATGGAACAAGAAAATGCCACCGTTCAGCCAATCCAGCCCGTCGTCCAGCCCGAAATCGCCAACATCTCACTGGCTCTCCGCATTCCGCCGTTCTGGCGCGATCGTCCTCGGCTGTGGTTCTACAGTTTCGAAGCTGCCACCCACGACCAGAAAAAAGGTGAACAGCAACTGGCACAAATGGTCATCGCACGCTTGGAAAAACAAGACATCGAACAAATCTCCGATCTGCTGTACAATCCACCAGAAACGAAGCCATACCAAGCCATCAAGGAACGACTCATCTCCACATACGAAGAATCCGACAGCCGTCAATTTCAAAAACTACTCTCCGAGATGGAATTAGGCGACCAGAAGCCGTCACACTTACTTCGACGCATGAAGGATCTCGCTCGTGACAGAATTCCAGACGCAACGCTACGAATTATGTGGACAAACCATCTTCCTTCGCACATACGCTCAGTACTTGCAGTGAGCGAATCGTTCAGCACCAAAACCGCCTTAGAAGAGCTCGCACTACTCGCCGACAAAATGATGGAACAGCAACGCGAAGTATCAGCCATCTGTCCATCACAACCGCATCCATCACCACCACCACCTTCATCACAACTTGCCGACACTCAATTCCTCATCAACGAAATCAGAAGACTCTCATTAGAAATCGCCGAGCTACGAGCAAGACCTCAAAATAATTTCAGAAGAAACCGCTATCCATCTCAAGGCCGCAATCCATACAATCGTTCTCCATCTCACTCAAGAAACAATTCACCATCTTCATCACCGTATTGCTACTACCATCAACGCTTCGGGGCTCAAGCATACAAATGCACATCACCGTGCTCATTTAAGAAGATAGAAAATAAGCCTCAGGAAAACTAGAAAGAACGTTGGCAGAGGCGGATACCTGCGTTCAAGAACACTCATACCGCCTATTCGTCACAGACAAGAAAACCGGAATATCCTTCTTAGTGGACACAGGAGCGAACATATCCGTACTTCCAAAGAAAAAAACTCACATCACCAAGGCACTCCCATTCAAGCTCTACGCCGCAAATAACACAGAAATATCAACATATGGAGAGAGAACACTTGAACTCGATCTCAATCTTCGCCGTCCCTACAAGTGGAAATTTATCGTCGCTGACGTCTCGAAACCAATACTAGGAGCCGATTTTCTCAAGCATCATCAATTGATCGTCGATCTCAAAAACAAGAAATTAATCGACAACGTCACAAAACTGCAAGTAAACGCACCCGTTCGAGCGACAAATATACCTACCGTCCGCAGTATCGACACGAAAAACGAATATCACAACATTCTCGCCGAATTCCCCGGTACCACGCGACTCACTGCGATGCACTTAAACGACAGCAAGATCAACGTTCAACATTTCATAGAAACAGAAGGCCAACCGATACATTGCCGCGCACGTCCCATACCGCCACATCGCTACGAGAAGGTCAAACAAGAATTTCAAAATATGATTGATCAAGGACTATGCCGACCCAGCAAGAGCCCATGGTCATCACCTCTTCACATCGTACCCAAGAAGAACGGGGACTTAAGAGTCTGTGGTGACTATCGCCGCCTTAACGCGATTACGAAACCAGATCGCTACCCTGTACCACGAGTCAAGGACTTCACCTATCAGCTCTCTGGGAAGACTATATTTTCGACCTTGGACTTAAATCGGGCGTACCAACAACTGAAAGTTCGCGAAGAAGACATAGAGAAGACTGCCATCATCACACCGATGGGACTTTTCGAATTTCCGCGCATGTGTCCAGGACTCAAGAATGCAGGCCAAACTTTTCAACGTTTCATCCACCAAGTGCTCAGCGGACTGCCCTACGTATTCTCGTTCATCGACGACGTCTTGATAGCATCAGAGAATGAAGCCCAACACCGAGAACACCTAAGAACGGTACTTCGAAGACTCGAGGAACACGGCATCACCATCAACCCTGCCAAATGCCAATTCGGTCAACCGGAAGTCAAGTTCTTAGGCTACATCGTGTCAAAAGAAGGCATCAAACCTCCAACTGAGAAGATCGACATCATCATGAACTATCCTCAGCCAAAAACCATCGAAGAGCTACGACGTTTCCTCGGTATGCTGAATTTTTACCGCGACCACATACCTGACGCCGCGTCCATGCAAGCACCACTCAACGCGCATCTTCACAACGTCAAGAAAAGAGACAAAACCGTCATACAATGGACAGAAGAGTCAACGCAAGCATTCGAAGCATGTAAAGCTAGCATAAACAACGCTGCTTTACTCGCCCACCCATCTCATGAAGCCGTCTACGCTCTCTTCTGCGACGCCTCCGACAAATCAGCTGGCGGTGTACTTCAACAATACGTCAACGAAAAATGGCAACCACTTGGCTATTTTTCCAAGAAATTCTCCGACGCGCAATCAAGATATTCGACGTACGACAGAGAACTTCAAGCAATCTACATGGCCGTCAAACACTTCCGCAAGATGTTCGAAGGACGACCACTCATCATCTTCACCGACCATAAACCCCTTACATACGCAATGAGCAAAATAACATCAACAACCGAGACGCCAAGACGCACAAGACAGCTTTTGTTTATCAGCGAGTTTACGACCGACATACGTCACGTGAGCGGTAAACAAAACATTGTCGCCGACGCACTCAGCCGCATTGAAACAATCACATGCCCGTCTCCGATCAACTACGAAGAAATAGCGAGAGCTCAAGAACAAGACACCACAATTCAACATCTACAACAACAAGACAACATCACCTTGAAAAAAGTCATCATTCCGAACACCAACATTGAACTCTACTGCGAAACATCATCATCACATGTCAGACCATATATACCAGAAAAGCACAGAGAAGAAATATTCAGAAACATACACAACATCAACCATCCCGGTACGCGCACGACTCGCAAGATCATCTCACAAAAATATTTTTGGCCGTCAATGAATAGCGACATACCAAAATGGACAAGAAGCTGCATCGATTGCCAAAAGAATAAAATTCAACGTCACACATACAGCGCGATTTCAAAATTCCCGCCAACAGAGCGTTTTCACCATCTGCACGTTGATATCGTCGGACCGCTACCTACAACATCTCAAGGTCATCGCTATCTCGTTACTATGATCGACCGACAAACAAAATGGCCGGAAGCAATACCTACCGACGACATATCAGCCGAAACAGTCTCCGAAATCATCTACAAACACTGGATTGCAAGATTTGGATGTCCCGAAACACTCACTAGCGACCAAGGCCGCCAATTCGAAAGTCAGCTGTTCAACAACTTAATGAAAACAATGGGAATAAAGAAGAATCGTACAACAAGCTACAATCCTAAGTGCAACGGTATCATTGAACGTTGGCACCGCACTCTGAAGACTGCACTACGTACCAGACTGTCCAGCTCAAGCTCATGGATCGACGAATTACCTACCGTGCTACTAGGACTACGAGCGACCCTACGGACAGACGCCGGAGTTAGCCCAGCCGAACTAACATATGGCTATAACTTACGGCTACCGGGTGACTTCTTCACAACATCATCAATACCTACATCTATGGACTACACATATGTCGAAAAACTACGCTCATCAATAGAAGAAAACAGGCCTCAGTCGTGTACGTCACATCATAACAAACAACGCATCTTCGTGCACAAAGATCTACAAACCTGCAGCCACGTGTTCGTCAGAGTCGACGCGGTAAAGCGACCTCTACAATCACCATATCAAGGCCCTTATCGCGTTATCAAGAGGACAGAAAAAGTGTACACAATACAACTTCAAGATCGCGAATCAAACATCTCAATCGACCGACTGAAACCTGCCTACTTATTACAAGAAGATCAAGAAATCAACTTACCACAGAATACATTACCATCAGCATCAAGTCACAATCAAGTCATCATCACTCCGCCGCAGTTACCTCAAGATACCTCGCCACAGAAAGTTCAACGCACTCCCGCCGTTACGAGCAACGTGACGTCACAATCAGCTGTTACGCGCACGCGTATCGGCCGTTCAGTCAAGTTGCCGGTACGTTTCACTTGAAGGGGAGTACTGTGGCTACACCATTACCTTTGTACTTACCTAATTACCTTACCTTAAAGTACAAATTGAGATACCTTACCATCACATGCAGAAAATACCTTGATAGAACAACCTTTAGAAACAGTTACAAGTACCAGCTCTAAGAAGAACTCTTTTAAGGATAGCAAGTACCAGCTCTAAGAAGAACTCTTTTAAGGATACAAAGAAAGAAAACACAACACACACATCATGCAAGCATTTTATTTATGGCGACGCATTGTCAAAGAAACGGCGAGTTGTCATAGAAACAAGATTTGGTTGAACATGCACGTGCTGTATGGAGCTTATCACACGTCGTTGTCAAGAAACAAGAATAGCACAGCACACGACTCTTCACTTCAAGCAGCACATCACATCGGTCTTCACTCTTCATCAGTTCGTGGATGAACACTTCACATCACAACACATGGAAACTCGCCGCTCGCCGCTCGCCGCACGTCCGCACCGTTCCGAGCGCCGCGCCGCCGTCGAAAAGGACTGCGAGATTGCGCGAGCTAGTTTTATTGGAACGGCCAAGCACGTCACGCGGTATCCAGTTCGTCCCGCGCTCCCCGCGCGGACCATCATCAAAATGCGCCACCAAATATGGATGTAAACTGGAATACTAACTTATGATTGGTTATCATATCGCAACAAAAATTCACACTTGTAATGTTTGAATGTAAATAATTTTGTATAAATACGTGTCAATTTTGTAAATAAAGCATTCCATTCCTTCTGAACAATTGGAGTATTATTCAAGTATCTCTCTCGCCAAACGTCTATAGGTAGGGCGCCGCCGCGAATTATCTCTAGATATGGAGAAGACAGACAGTATAAGGGTATTTCTTCGAAATTTCATTCTTCGACTGATTCATATGACCAAAATTAAACTTCACTTTCAACTCTGTAACACATGCTTATATGTAAGAAGGTATTAGCGACGTGACTGAAAACACTACTCACCTTGATTTGTATAGAGTTAATTAGTATAGTATATAGTTAAGTTGCTATGTATATCAAGGTAGATAAGGTAATTTTTAAGGTCAAATAAATGAAGGGATTATTATTAGAATAGGGTAATAAGTGTAAATATAGCATAGGGTTTCTTATTTTTAGCATTAAGGTATTTTATAAGAATTAATTTTGTAATTGTAAGTAGCACTATTTGATTTTCGAAGAGCGTTACCATAACGAGAACCAAGGTCTTTTTTAAGTAAATATGGTAAACTCACATTCCGAGAATCAAAAAGCGTTACCGTAACGAGAGCCGAACACAAGATTCCACGACTGCCGATAGATGGCGCAGTTACGAAATAGAACTGGCTATGCAGATTTTTACTCGCGAGGTAATAAGGTTCGACGCGATTTTGAGTCGGCAGTACTGGAATCAATTCGGCTCTCGGAACACTTGGAATGGAAGAAAACTAAGGAAGACGAAATAAAGGAAGTGAATACAAGTGATCTTTAATTTCGGACCCGGATCCCTGCTCCAGTGCTCAAGTGAAGTGTTAGTGAATATCGTCGGTCGGATCGGAAGCTAGGACCCCTGTGCTCGGAATCGGACCCCTGGATCTCAGGAATAGGACCCCTGCTACTCGGAGTCGTCGAGATCGGACCTCTGCTCGGATTGTCGGCGGATTAGAAGATAGGCCCCTCGCTCATCCTGCTGGCCCGCCCCCCCCCCCTCATACAGTCCACTCATCGACGTCGTCCTCGGCAGCCGGAGCGAAGCTAAGCAGCCCGAAGCCACGCCGCATCAAGCTACGCCGCCTGGAGCTGTGCCGCCTGAACCTAAGCTGCCTACGCTGTCGCTCGTCCGCACCTGCCTTCGCCCTTTACTACTATAACGTGTTAAGGACAGATTGGGACGACTGTGCGCCACCAACAGCGCGCGCAACGCCAACCATAGTTGGTCCTTCGAGCCGGATCAAGGAAGAGGGATGCCTACAACCAGGTCGGCAACCGCCACAGCTGGAAAGTCCGCCTCGACTGATTGGAGCATGAACACGCCAGCCGACACAGAAACCACCGGGACAGGGATCTCGACCCGATCGACGATAACAAGAAGAACGCCGCCGCCATCCCGCGCCGCCGAGTCGTCTCCCTCCCGCACCGCTATGGGGGATCGTGCCGCGTCGGTCATGTTTGTGGAGGGAGAACTCGCCGCGCCCGTTGCGCCTCCAGTACCCCCCGCACCCGTCAATAGTGGGTACATCGCGCCGCGTTCCGGTACCATTGGCGAACCGCTCACGCCTCTAACTACGCGCGCTATGATTCAGCAACACGACGAGTTGTTGAGTCGCATCTCCGAATCCCAGAAGCGCCGCCAAGGACAGCCTGCAGTTCCTGATGTGATGGAATCCGGAACGAGTGCGAGGCCCACAGGAGCGCGCCCAAGAAGACCGAACATAGAAACACAGTCGGTGCGTTCATCGAAACGAGCTGCATTAGAAGCCAAGATGCAACTCGCCCGCAGGGAACTAGAAGTAGCAGAAGTCAGATCTAAGGTGGCTCAAGCTGAACTGGAGCTGCTACAACTGGATTCTGAGGAAGAAGAAGACTTCGTGCATGAAGAGCAGACACAGATGCATGTGCAGCAATGGTTGGATCATGCAAACACTGTGAAGGTTACTCCACCTAAGGAAAAGAAGAGTGACATTGAAGAACTGGCTCAAGTCATCAAGAAGATGTCAGAGAAGTCATCGGAGCACAGCCTATCAAAACAAATGATAGAGCTTCCAAACTTCAACGGTGCAAGTGAAGAGTGGTTAGCGTTCAAGCGATCCTTCGAAGACACCATGAACGCCTTCACCGACGTGCAGAATTTGGCGCGTCTGAGAAGGTCTCTTCAAGGGAGAGCAAGGGAAGCAGTGAAGAGTCTCCTATTCACTGCCAAGACACCGCAAGAAGTAATGAAGGGATTGGAAGCGCGCTTTGGACGACCAGGAGCCATAGCCTTAGCGGAGCTGGATAAATTAAAGAGTACGCCGAAGATGCAAGAGACGCCGAATGATGTGTGCACATTTGCTAGCCACGTCAAAAATTCTGTGGCAACAATCAGTGCACTTGGAAAGGAACAGTACCTGAGTTCGCCAGAAACAATGAAGGCGTTAGTGGACAAGATGCCAGCAAACATCAAGTACAGATGGTTTATGTATCATCACAGCCATCGAGATGAAGAGAAGCCGGAGCTCATATTAATAAGGGATTTTCTGGACATAGAAGCTGACATGTGTGGTGACTTCGCCCCTCCTGAAGTATCGTGGGATGCCAAGAAGAGCGCAATAAGGAAGAGTGTCCATACAGTTCAGGAGAAAGAACACAATCAGCAGCCAAGCAAGAAGACAGAGTGTCCAGAATGTCAAGCAGAGCATTGGATCTACGAGTGCAGAAGATTTAAAGAAGCAGATATGGACAAGAAATGGGAAATAGTGAAGAAATTCAGACTATGCTTCAAGTGTCTTCGTTTTCGGCACTCAAGACAAGGATGCAGGGCTCCGGTATGCAAGAAATGTTCGAGATGGCATCATGTTAGTCTCCACTCAGACACACCTCCAGCAATTAAGAAGCCAGAAAGGGACGAAGCCAGCTGCAACGTGGTACATAAGGAAGAGCCCACAGGTGAAGTCATCACATCGGTGCACACTACAAGCGATGGAAGAGCATACTTGAAGATGATTCTAGTGGACGTCTACGGGCCAAAGGGAACAGCACGTGTGCTGGCCTTGCTGGATGAAGGGTCCACCATTTCACTCATAGACTCTGCTGTAGCCAAGAAGATTGGTGCGGAAGGAACAGCTGAGTCTATAACAATAGAAACCGTCGGTGGAAGAGGCTTCAAGAAGACGGATTCTCGAAAGGTGGAAATAAGGATTAAGGGAGGTCATCGCAAGTATAAGCAGTCGATGAGAGTAAGGACAATCGATGGCTTGAAATTATCGAAGCAAGAAATAAATGAAGAAGTCCTGAGAAGATGCGATCATCTCCAAAGTTTAAGAAGTCAGCTAGTCTACAAGAAAGAAGAGCCAAGACTACTAATTGGGCAAGACAATTGGGAGCTCATCGTAACAAGAAGAATCGTCAAAGGGAAGAAGTCTGAACCAGTTGCTTCGTTCACTAGCTTGGGTTGGGTGCTTCATGGATGCGACACTGGAGCGAACACACCTGTCCAGTTCGTCAACCACAGCCGCCTAGCAGAGGACAAGACAGAAGCCTTGGTACGAGCATACTTTGATATCGAGGCTCTTGGGGTGAAACCAAACCGCCCTAGCAACGACTCTGACAGGAGAGCATTGGAAGTTTTGGAGAAAACGACACGAAGATTGCCAGATGGGAAATTTGAAACAGGACTTCTATGGAAGAGCGATCAAGAAACATTGCCGAAAAATTACGGTCAAGCACATCGACGATTAAACAACATCGAAAGGAAGTTGGACAGAAGTCAAGAATTGAAGATAGCCTACGAAGAGCAAATTAACAACTGGGTGAAGAATGAATATGCGGAAAAGGCTCCATCTACATCGACGCCCGGCAGAACGTTCTACCTGCCGCATTTTGTGGTGGAACATCCTGTCAAAAAGAAGCCAAGAATAGTACTGGATGCAGCTGCAAAATTCGAAGGGAAAAGTCTCAACGATGTCTTGCTGCCGGGGCCCGATCTTCTTCAATCTCTCTTTGGAGTTCTCGTAAGATTCAGAGAGGGGCCCGTCGCTGTTGTTGCTGACATCAAAGAAATGTTCCTGCGCATCCAGATACGTGAAGAAGACAGGGACTGCCTACGATTCCTGTGGCGAGGAAGTCAACGGGCTGGAAAACCAGAAGAATACAGAATGAAGTCTGTAATTTTCGGAGCGACGTCATCACCCTCAACAGCTATCTTCGTGATGAATAAGAATGCGGAAGACTTTAAAGAAGAGTGTCCAGCTGCAGTGAAAGCTATCAAGAGAAATCACTACATGGATGATTACCTCCAGAGCTTTCAAACTATCGAGGAAGCCAAAAGAACATCAAAGGAGGTGCAGTACGTGCATGCAAAAGCGGGTTTCCATTTAAGGGGATGGGGTAGTAACGAAGCTGAAGTGTTGAAGAGCCTGCAAGATCAACCGCAAGAGGGAATAAAAGAACTCTCCTCAGAAGAGAAGACACTCGGACTACGATGGATAATTGGCGAAGACGCACTAGCATTCAACGTCGGATTTCGCAACACACCTCGCGAAATTCTGACTGGAGGAAAGATACCAACGAAGAGACAAATAGCCAGCGCCGTCATGTCTACGTTCGACCCGATGGGCTTCGCCGCACCTGTTTTAATCCAAGGGAAGAAACTCATCCAAGACATATGGCGAACGAAGATCGACTGGGACGACGCGATCTTACCTGAGCAAGAAGTAATGTGGCTCAAGTACATCAAAGAGGTTGCAGTTCTCGAAAAATTGAGGATACCCAGATGTTTATCTCCGTATCAGAGGAAAGGGCAACTCCATACTTTCACCGACGCGAGTGAAGAGGCCTATGCTGCTGTCGTCTTTTGGAGAACAGAAGAACCAAGTGTCCGCGTTACGTTGATCGCAGGGAAAGCGCAAGTTACTCCCACGAAGCCAGTCTCGATACCGCGACTGGAGCTCCAGGCTGCGTTACTAGGAAGCAGACTGGCAGCTACAATCGAGAAAGAAACGGACTTAGAAATCACAAAGAAGATATTCTGGACAGACTCAAGCACTGTTCTTCAGTGGCTGAAAGCAGATCCGCGAAAATTCAAGACGTTCGTGGCTCATCGACTTGCGGAGATTGAAGAGTTAACTAGCCCGCGAGACTGGCGATGGGTGCCTACTAAAGAGAATCCAGCGGACGACGCAACTCGTGGGACGCCAACTGAATTTGACAGGAACGCGAGGTGGTTCAAGGGGCCTACATTTCTTTACGAAGAGGAGCAGCAGTGGCCCGCCAACCGCTTCGAAGGGAAGATCATCGACACGGGGGAGGAAAAGAATATTCAGACAATAGCATCAGTCTCCACAACTCCTCGTCGTATACCAGATCCAGAACGCTTCTCCAGCTGGACGCGACTCCTAAGAAGTACGGCGCGCGTGTTCCAGTTCATCGATCTACTTAAGAAGAACAAGTCCAAGGAAATCGTCAACGCAGCTAAAGACAAGGCATGGAAACAAAATAAACCTGCAGTAAAGAGGAAACAACTCGTAAAGCTTCCTCCTATGAAACCAGGGAGAAATTTCAAAATCATTGAAGAAGAACACTTCAATAAAGCCAGAGAAGAGTTAATTAAGGAAAGTCAGCAAGAAAGTTTTCGGAGAGAAATAGAAAAATTGAGTAATAGGAAGCCAATGGAAAACTCAAGCCGACTCAAGAAAATCGACGTGTATGTCGACGAACAAGGCATCTTGAAGTTAAGAACGCGAACAAGGAAAATCACGATTGAGAACCAAGAGCAGAATCCAGTGGTGTTAGACGGCAAGAACAGGATATGCCGCCTAATCATTGAACACTATCACCAGAAATTTTATCATGGCAATACAGAAACGGTGATAAATGAAGTCAGGCAAAAATATTGGATCCTGGGCCTACGGACAACAGCAAGGGCACTCATACACCGCTGTCAATGGTGCAGAGTGCATAAGAGCATACCGCAAGTGCCACCGTTGGGAGATCACCCCGTTGAACGCCTGCAGCATCATCAGCACCCCTTCACCTGCTTAGCTGTGGACTACTTTGGGCCGATGCAGGTGACCATTGGGAGAAGAACTGAAAAACGCTGGGGAGCTCTCTTCACATGCCTAACCACAAGGGCTATTCACCTCGAGCTATCAAGTTCCCTTAGTACGAGCTCGATGATCATGGCCTTACGAAGAATGGCGGCCAGAAGAGGAACACCGAAGGTTATCTACAGCGACAATGGGACAAACTTCGTCGGGGCCAACAAAGAACTGGAAGAAGCAGCAGCTCAAGAGGGAATCCGGTGGAAATTTATACCAGCTGGAAGTCCGAGTATGGGAGGCGCCTGGGAGAGAATGGTCCGTACGGTGAAGACGGCACTGATGGTCGTACTACAATCGCGATCACCACCAGAAGAAGTACTCCACACGCTACTGGTTGAAGTGGAACATGTCGTCAATTCCCGTCCACTCACTCACATAAGCATAGACCCCAACGATGAAGAAAGCCTGACACCAAACCATTTCCTGCTCGGAAGATCCTGCGGAGCGACGTCGCCGGGCGAGTTTGAAGATGGGAACCTCATTGGCAGAGCAAACTGGAGGACCGCGCAACGCCTGACCGACCACTTCTGGCAGAGGTGGCTAAAGGAGTATCTGCCCACTTTGAAGCCGAGGAAAATAGATGGCAGACAGACTACGGATCCTCAAGTCGGAGACGTCGTCTTGATTATGGACGCCTCGCTGCCCCGCAACACATGGCCGCGAGGAGAAGTCCAAAAGGTATATCCAGGCCCAGACGGAAGGGTCAGAATTCTGGACGTGCGGACACCGGGAGGAACGCTACGACGGTCAACGCAGCGAGTCGTCATCCTGGTGCCAGCAGCCACGCCGCAACCTCGAGATGGAGCGCTACGCACGGCGGGGGAGAACTATTAGCGACGTGACTGAAAACACTACTCACCTTGATTTGTATAGAGTTAATTAGTATAGTATATAGTTAAGTTGCTATGTATATCAAGGTAGATAAGGTAATTTTTTAGGTCAAATAAATGAAGGGATTATTATTAGAATAGGGTAATAAGTGTAAATATAGCATAGGGTTTCTTATTTTTAGCATTAAGGTATTTTATAAGAATTAATTTTGTAATTGTAAGTAGCACTATTTGATTTTCGAAGAGCGTTACCATAACGAGAACCAAGGTCTTTTTTAAGTAAATATGGTAAACTCACATTCCGAGAATCAAAAAGCGTTACCGTAACGAGAGCCGAACACAAGATTCCACGACTGCCGATAGATGGCGCAGTTACGAAATAGAACTGGCTATGCAGATTTTTACTCGCGAGGTAATAAGGTTCGACGCGATTTTGAGTCGGCAGTACTGGAATCAATTCGGCTCTCGGAACACTTGGAATGGAAGAAAACTAAGGAAGACGAAATAAAGGAAGTGAATACAAGTGATCTTTAATTTCGGACCCGGATCCCTGCTCCAGTGCTCAAGTGAAGTGTTAGTGAATATCGTCGGTCGGATCGGAAGCTAGGACCCCTGTGCTCGGAATCGGACCCCTGGATCTCAGGAATAGGACCCCTGCTACTCGGAGTCGTCGAGATCGGACCTCTGCTCGGATTGTCGGCGGATTAGAAGATAGGCCCCTCGCTCATCCTGCTGGCCCGCCCCCCCCCCCCCTCATACAGTCCACTCATCGACGTCGTCCTCGGCAGCCGGAGCGAAGCTAAGCAGCCCGAAGCCACGCCGCATCAAGCTACGCCGCCTGGAGTTGTGCCGCCTGAACCTAAGCTGCCTACGCTGTCGCTCGTCCGCACCTGCCTTCGCCCTTTACTACTATAACGTGTTAAGGACAGATTGGGACGACTGTGCGCCACCAACAGCGCGCGCAACGCCAACCATAGAAGGTATACCAAAGAATATATTTTTGTATGAGGGACTCGTTTTTATGAAGAAGTTTTCAAGATATCGACGTTCAAACATTCATGGTACAGATGAATCAGAACTTGTTACATATGAATCAGAATTGAAATAAAATAAAAACTTCATATAGATTAGCTCAGTTTTTAATAAGAAAATAATCATATTTTAAGAACAACAATGCAAGTTAACAAAGTCATATTTTAACAATCATATTTTAACAAAACAAGTGTAGTCTTCTTTATTATACTTATTGACTTAGCTATTATCTTTCGTAATAAAAAAATCAGACTTGCATTGACATTGCACTTTAAATGCAAACTTATCATCAGTCTTAATTTAATTAAAATGGCTTAGGTGGCTACTCGACCATACAAATCTCGACCACTGGCTGAGTTGAATATTTTCTGTTGTAATCTGCAATACTAAAATAACAGAAATCATATAGATTTTGACTTATAAATAAATAGGTTTTTATTTTTTGCACATATAACACGACCCACAGTTTAAGACAAAAGAGGACACTTATTGGTTTGAATCTAATTAAAAATGAAACCTGAATTAGACATCTTATCCAACGCTAAAATTTACAATACCTACTAAATAAGCTACAGTGCATTAGCAAGCTTCGTCCATTTTGGGTAAGGTAGGGGTATCAGACGTCAATATTGGAGAATAACGTTTGTGCAAAGATCATGAAAATATGGAGCTGATAGTTGTACTCCTTCGGAAAAATGATCTTATTGAAGAAAAAATCTTTAAATGAGATTCTTCGATCATTATGATGCATCACATTTCGGACACCTATTAGTGCACTATATGCCAATGCGGAAATATTATTGCTTAATATAGAAATTTAAACAAGCCTAATGAATACATCACACATAGCGATTTTAGCGAGAACAACAACAATTAATACGCCAGTGACATTTAGTAGCATTACACATCTTTGTTATTTATTACATTATAGATAGAAAATTGTGACAAGCAGTCAAACTATACGATTGCTTTCGCAATTTGGGAACATCCAGTCAATTTTACGATTTCGTGAAAATAAAGTACTTGTGATGTGTGGCAACATATACAAATCTATAATACTTTTTACCAAAAATTAGCCATTAGTGCCTGTGGTGTATGCAGAAGTGTTGTGTGGAGTGCCAATATACTTCATACTCTGGCTAGAAGAGAACTCAGTTGTTGTATGGACAACTGTTTAAAGGAAGCTATTAAATGTACGGTCAAAACGTTGGGTTTTTTACTATGTCAGAAGATTGCAATAAACAACAAAGCAAGGAGAAATCGAAGAAAGATCATTGATCAAACGTAGCTAATCTGTTATCGAAACCTAGACTGGATAACATTTGAATATAGCTCAAAATGACCTTGATTTTCCTGATGATGACATCCTGATGACAAGAAATACACTAAAAGCGCTCTTTTTGTGCTGAATAAGGAAGAAAGAATTAATTTTATGATTTATATGAGGTTTTCACCATATGAATCAGGCACAGATAAATCAGAATTTTGCCTCCAATCACGAAAATCTCTTTATTCATATACACTGCAGTATTGTCATTTTTTTTACATGAATCTATGACCCAATAGCATCACACAAAACTAGTAAACTAGAGTACACAACAAACTGCAAACAAACAACTCACCGATTATAGATTTTAATGGAATATCAACACTGTGCGATTAAGCTTAACTTCAAATTGATAAACTGTTTTGCACTAGGTCACACGAAAATATAATGGAGAAACACTTACACGTCTGAACTTGATGCACACCCAACCAAAAACTGCCCTCGTTCGCCTGTCCCCTCCGATCCCTTTTTCCAACCGACCGTGACCCCCATTCTTCGATGTTCTCCCTTCCATTGATATAACTTGCCAATTATTTGAATATATTTATTTAATTATACATAATAATTCGCAAAACCTAACACTCGACCATCCTGAGGCCGTGTATGCCCCCATGCACGAGAGACCTTGCGGACCTGAAGATATTTAATTACCAAAGTATTACACCTAACACTTGGCCCTTTACCATTGATCTTTTAAATTATTAGCATCAAGTTCAGGCTTGTTTACATCAGAGTTTCAGTATTCCAAAACTATTTATAAAAGTGATAACTATACAAACTAAAATCAATTATAAGCTAAGTACATCATTAAATTTCTTTGTGACATATTTGTAAGCATCTTACTGTGATAATTTAAAGGTAGCCTTAGCTATCGCGACTTATACATTTTTTTATGTTGTTTGCAACCCAATTCCACCACGCATCACAAACTACACCTTTATGACTACTGTTATCATAAAAGTGGTCACTCCGCCGTTCCACTAACCATGACAACAAGCCTGTGAACCCAGTTGCGTTAATTCTCATTTTCACAGGTCTAACTTATACACCGGTATCTGGTAATATGAAATAGGTGACGTTTGTGAATCAATTCCACCATGCATCACAAACTACACCATAAGCATTTCTTGCTACCATGGCAGTGAACAATCAGCATGTTCACTAGCCATGACATCAAGCCTGTGAACCCAGTTGCGCCATTTCGCATTCTCACAGGTCTCTAAAACCACTCATAGCCATCAAACTTATGGGTGACGTTTGTGAACCAATTCCACCATGCATCACAAACTACACCACCAAGTCTGATCGTTGCCATATTAGTGACAAATCCACATTGGCACCACACATGACAACAAATTTGTAAACCCATTGTACCGTTCCTGCCTTTCTACAGATTATCCTTAATTCTGTTTTAATTTGAAATATTCCTATTTATTATTATCTATTATTTATATATATCCTTTTGTTATTTATATAAATAGATCTTTATAATTACTGAAAATGGTAATTAGTTAATCATATACTCTTCCTTATTTTAATTACTGTAAAATTATAATCAACCATTTTATCACTATATAAATCACTCAAGTCAAGCTTCAACAAAGATATTAATAAGATACAAATTAATTACCACTTAAAACTCAAATTAAATAGGTAGGTAACAACTTATTAAATAACAAATGATTAACATAGGTACTTAGATGTCCTAGATATAATTGCAAATATTAAAACTATTCATTTTGGTCTGAACATTCAGACAACGAGTTATTATCATCATTATCTTCAACATCTAAAGCGGCAACGTGAACCCATGGTAACATACGATCGGCAGCCACGGTTGTTTTACGTTTGCTTTTAGTGCTACTTAGGCCCGGTATTGCAGCCAATCTATATCGGTCATTACCCAAAACGTCTGTAACGCGATAGGGCCCTACATATGGCGTAAGAAGCTTTTTGCTCTTTCCGTCATTGGCAAAAGATGTTCTAGTAATTTTGACCAGGTCGCCTTCAGCATATTGACGGGCTGACCGGCGACTTTTGTCATGGGCCTGTTTTTGTTTACCCTGCTCTACATCTATTCTGTCCTTAACATTTTCCCGAATTGTAATCAAATCTGTATCCTGTCCAACTGATCGCACTACTTCATTCAACCTAGGGTTTAATTCTGAATTCATACCCAAGCCGAACATAACCTCTGCTGGAGTTTTCCCTGTGGTCTTCTGACAAGTGTTATTCAACCCCCCCTGTATGCTACCTATTTTATCATCCCAATCCCTTTCGTCAAAATTTAAATTTTGGGCAGTTAAAGAGTTGAGTATAGTACGGTTGTACCTCTCTACCTGTCCGTTTGATCGTGGACTTGCAACCGCATTCAGCACATGCTTTATTCCCTTGTTCAAACAAAATCGTTTGAAAGCGTGGGATGTAAAACAAGTACCCCGATCACTTATAATACGGTCAGGATTTCTAAATATATTAAATACATCTTCAAGGGTCTTGATAGCAGATAGCGTCTTTGTGTTTTTGACAGGTCTAATAAAGGTAAATTTGGTAAATGCGTCTACTATCACTAACAAATAAGAGTTTCCTCTTTTGGATCGCACAAAGGGCCCAAGGTGGTCAATATGGAGCGTGTGAAATGGAACGTCAACCTTTACTATAGGATGCAGATGACCCTCTTTTGTAGTTGTCCGTTTTGAATATGCGCATTCAATGCATGCCTGCACATATTTTTTTATAAATTTAGACATCTTAGGGAACCAATATGTCTTTTTTATACGCTCCAAAGTCTTTTCTACTCCAAAATGACCGATGTCGTCGTGGTTCATACGGCATAGTTGCCACCTTGCACCCTTTGGGACTACCCATCTAATATTATTAGTATCCCCGTCTATACATTTATACAGTTTATTGTCCTTAATTATATAGTTATTTTTAATGTAATCTAATTTTTGACTATCTAAATCATTTAGTAATATATCTCTGATTCGACAAAGTTCCGAGTCACCTAACTGGAGGGTTTGTAACCAGTCTTCGCCACTGATTTTCATAACACTAAGGGAATTATCGGTGTCAATGGTATTATTACTATCTACAGCCGGATTTCTAGACAACGCGTCAACGTGACTCATTCTACTACCAGGTCGGTATTCGATCGTGCAATGGAACTCTTGTAACAACAGCCACCACCGAGCGACACGAGGGATAAGATCACGTTTGGCAAAAGTCGAGCGCAAAGCGCTACAATCAGTTATAATTTTGAAATTCAACCCGAGCAAGTATACTCGAAATTTCCTCAAGGAATCTACTACAGCTAAAGTTTCCAATTCAAAAGAATGGAAATTCTTCTCCTCTGGAGAAGTTTGTCGACT
The DNA here is from genome assembly GCA_947363495.1 of Euzophera pinguis. Taxonomy (NCBI): domain Eukaryota; kingdom Metazoa; phylum Arthropoda; class Insecta; order Lepidoptera; family Pyralidae; genus Euzophera; species Euzophera pinguis. The sequence goes on along the minus strand of OX376156.1, from coordinate 1,695,245 downwards.
GTAGTATGCAATAGGCTGAAATGAATCCCCGGCATTCTTACGCTGAAGTAATATCCCTCCGATGCCTAATTTACTGGCATCAGTGTGCAATTCGGTCTCGGCGGTTGGATCAAATATGGCTAGTATGGGTCTGTCAACAAGTATTTGCTTAAGAGTTCTAAATGCTTGGTCTTGATCTTGAGCCCAACCCCAACCTACGTCTTTTTTAAGCAATACGTTAAGTGGATGTGCTAAGCTTGCAAAATTTCGGATAAATTTTCTGAAATACCCAACTAGTCCTAGGAATTGGCGGACAGAATGTACGTTATTGGGTTGCGGAAAATCTAAAACTGATTGAACCTTTTTGTCTCCAGGCCGTACTCCAGAGCCACTGATTTCGTATCCTAAATAAGAAATTTTATTTTGAAGAAAATAACATTTTGATAAATTTAACGTCAAATTGGCGTCCTCTAACATTTTAAAAACTCTCTCTAATCTTTCTAAACATTCATCTACGCTCTTCCCGTAAACTAAAACGTCATCAATATAGACTGTAGCTTCTGTAAACCTAGCGGAACCGAGGACTTTATTCATCATACGCTGGAATACGGCCGGTGCATTGGCCAAACCAAAGGGCATACGATTAAACTCGTACTGCCCATCTGGAGTAACGAAGGAAGTTAATGGTTTAGAGTCCTCTGAAATTGGTACCTGGTAGTAGCCAGATGCCATGTCCAAGGTAATGAAATACGCTTGACCCGAAAGCTTGGCAATTTCATCCTCAATTATAGGCATTGGGTAACGTTCTTTAACGGTAACCGAATTTAAGAGCCTGTAGTCAACACACAGTCTTTGCTTACCGTCCTTCTTACGTACTAAAATGATGGGGCTAGCGTATTCCGAAACAGATTCCCTAATTATGTTTGCATCCAGCATATCCCCGATCATTTCTCTAACTTGATCACGTTCTTTTAGAGACAACCTATAAGGACGATAAACGATAGGTCGTTTATTATTTAATTCGATACTCATCTGAGCTACTTTAGTACATCCTAAATCCTTCAAAGAGTTGGCAAAACAATGTCTATATTTTTTTAGAAGTTCTACTAAACGTTGTTTCTGGTATTGATCAACTGACTCGCCTATATTTACTTGACTTAAGTCCGTAGTTCAGTCGTAGCTGTAAGCTGCTTTATAACTTGAACCCTTGTGCCTCTGCCTATAATACTCCCTGTCTTAAGTTTACAAATATTCATAAGTGGTGTAATATTAACAAATAGAAAACCATCCTTAACTTGGTATACCCCTCCATTCACTATGAATTGTTGACTTGGCTTTCCTATTACTTTACCACTTAAAACTATACACCCACTTAAATTTGTACTAGCACGTGTTTTTACTACGGCTGGTCCATGTATATCAATATCAAATAAAACCGTAACAGTACACAAGTATCAATAATATCACAAGATTCTTGGAAGGGCAGCTCATTTCTTATATTGAAAAAATTTAATTGGGTAGCATTTTTGTAAACGGCAATACGTGGTTGTTCAGTATAGGATTGACCTATCAATACCGGAATATCTAAAAATGTATCATTTACAATTTGACATGGAACACGAGCAACAATACTATCTACACTCAGATCTATGTAAACGGTGCCTAGGGTATATACTACATTATTACCAAAACCTTTCAAAGGCAGGGAACAATTGTCAATGACCAAACCTAATGCTGCTGCAGTAGACTGAGTTAGGAGCGTGACTTCGCTACCAAAATCAACGAATGATTTTAATTGAACACCGTTAACAGTACAATCTTTAATAAACTTCGAACTGGACTGTGAATTCCGAATGAGCATTGTTTTAGATACGTCCGTCGATTTGTCAGTGTTTACAGATAACGATTTACAATTCTCTTGTTTATGACCAAATTTATGACATTGTGAGCATCTTATTAAAGGTTTAGAGCATTTTAAATAGGGGTGGCCTTTCTCTTTGCAATTATAACAAAATAATTCATTATTGAAACTAAGTTTAGTACTCCTATTAGCCTCATTATTAATTGTTCTAGAAAAAGATTTGCCTTTAAATGAGCTGCGGTCAAACGACTGAGAAGATTCCTTATTACTCATAAGAAAACGTAATAATTCATCAGGATGATTGCATCGCAACGCATTGGCGCTAGACCTCACTGTTCTATCAGAAAGACCGTGAATAATACATTCAACCGCGCGCTTGCCATCGATGTCACACCGGTTCAAGAGTGCCAACTTTTCATAATAATACAGTTCTAGTGGTTCATTAAAACGACTTTTCCTTTTAAGCATATCCTCCAAAGCCTGGCCATAATTTTGTTCGAAAGGAAATGCATTGAGCAATTTTTGTTGCCACTCATCCCAGCTAAATAATATAGAATTCAAACTTTCATACCAAGTTTTAGCCAGCCCTTGGAGTTTCTGCATAGCGAAATGAATTATAGTAGTCTCTTCCCAGCCATAAACGGTGGCACACTCGTTGACCTTCCTAATCCAAACATCAATTCGTTGACCCTTTGAAGAAGGGTCAAACTCGGGTAAAATATTTTTATGATTAGCATTATTATGTAAAGAGCTCGTCACCGTCAAAGGCCTGGGATGAGGTTTCACATTTTGATTTATTGATCTAAGCATACTTAAAACGTCTTTAGCACTAAAAGTTGGACTGTCTGACCTTGCTATCCTCGGAGCTGCCCCGTCGCTCGCCGCAGCGCCAGCAGGTGGTGAGCGCCCCTCGAGTGCTGACCTTTCCGCTCCTGTTGATAGCTCCGCTCGCGATGCTGCTAGTGGTGTGTGTCTCCCGTCGTTAATATTAGAGTTACTCAAGGGTGTTCGGCTACGGCTTGCATCACTCCGTTCCCGCTCTCTTTGCAGTTCATTCTCAAGTTTCCGTAGTCGCTCTCGTTGCTGTCGCATCTCTCGTTCCCACTCATCTATTCTACTACGGCGACCGCGTTCTCGGCCGGTTTCTCGACCAACGATACTGCGTAACCGGCTGCGACTACGGCATTCTGGAGTAAATCTGCGTGAACTGCTGCGATTTTGCCTTTCCTGGCTTGGACCCGCTTCTTGGCGGTCTGGTGTTCTCAACCGCCTCTGTGATGACGTATCGCTATCGCGTGGCATTTTCTGAAACTTTTAAACAAAAATCATGTAGTTATTCAATTACACACTTTTCTCATATAGTTATAAACTTAAGTTTGTTTACGATACATAAACATAATTTCAAGGATCATTATTCATTGTTAAAATTTGATAACATCCATACGATTATTTAACTACCTACTAATATAATTATTCAAATCAAAACATAATAAATTTTCTATGAGTTGAAAGGCTATAATTGCTAAGTAACTTTTCGCCTTTGTTTGTAGGTATGTGTTGTTTTTGCAATTTGGTATCCCACTTCTGAGATGTAATAAAACCCCAAAATAAACGTAACAAAATATAATAATATATAAGAGTACACAACAAACTGCAAACAAACAACTCACCGATTATAGATTTTAATGGAATATCAACACTGTGCGATTAAGCTTAACTTCAAATTGATAAACTGTTTTGCACTAGGTCACACGAAAATATAATGGAGAAACACTTACACGTCTGAACTTGATGCACACCCAACCAAAAACTGCCCTCGTTCGCCTGTCCCCTCCGATCCCTTTTTCCAACCGACCGTGACCCCCATTCTTCGATGTTCTCCCTTCCATTGATATAACTTGCCAATTATTTGAATATATTTATTTAATTATACATAATAATTCGCAAAACCTAACAAAACGCATATTAAAGTTTTAAAATAATAAAATAAATTTTATAGAGTGGGCATTGTAATCAGTATGCCACCTGAACCAAGCACATATGAATCAGATATTTACCTTTGTAACACCGGGATTTAAGCTGACCAGCCGCACGTCCACCTTCTAGCTTCTCCGTCGCACGACTGGCTTCCCCCCGCGCGGTAAGCTAACCTCTCATTATGGTAACCCATCCAAGTATGGTCAAGCGCAGCTTAGGCCAGAGTAATCAGTATTGTACGCCGGACACTTCTTATTTATTTATTTAAAAAAAACTAACTTAGTTTTTCATAATACACATTTTTTTTGTAAGAACACAATTCATATTCTTTCGATATAATTACAATTTATTTTGATTTATCAAAGGAAAAATGCGACATCGACAATTTTGTTCCAGGAAATGGGCAACGGACACGTCATATGAATCAGGAGAACAGTCTTAATTTTTTTAAATTTTGTACTTAGACTGTAATTATTTAAAAAATATCATTTGTTCCAGTTAGGGATAAAGATAAACTATGTATAAAAAAAAACACATGCCGTTTGATCTGCTGGTTCCAGAAACATACCCACAGACATCGAAAATTTTGTCTCTGAAGAACTATCCATAACTACATAACTCCATCATGTCTGAACCGATTTATTTCTTTTTTGTCTTAAAAGATATACTTACTTTCAATGAGATTCCATAGAAATTCCAAATTCCGTAGAAACAAACAACTTTATTAAAATCGTAGAAAAACTATTTTAATTCTGGTTTTATCGCGTTTATCACTTACTAGCTGTTTCCCGCAGCTCAGCCTGCGTCAAAAAGTAGCCTATGTTTGACCCCGAGTCTTCAATTATATTCATATGGAATTCCATCAAAATCGGTTCAGCGGTTTGGCCGTGAAAGCGTAACAGACAGACAGGCAGACTTTCGCATTTATAATATTAGTATGGATATTATAGTATGGATGGATAATATAGTATGGAGCATGGATTATTAATATATAAATAATTAATAACCCCTCTAACAACAGCAGCTAAAATAATTTAAAATAGTTTAATTTAATGTGTATCTAACAATCGCAAAAATATAAAAATACCTATTTCGTAGAAAGTTAGTTTGACTGGCATATGAAAGATCGATGATACAATCATCCAAATAAACTCAATTCAACATTTTCATATTTTTAAATTCGCTTTCTTGATCTTAATATATTTTTGTTTATGTTTTCTAAGGCTAATCGACCCCATATTACTACGAAATCCATTTACGTCCATTAAAATGCTATTTTTGGGGTCAGTCTTACTTGGATAAAATCCATGTAGCTTGAACTTCAATGGTCAATCAATAGTTTACACCCTGGTCTTAGAGAGGTTAATTGACTCTGTTTGCCTTGATCTACTTATATTTATCTTCTTCGTCCAAGGGTATTTCCCAATCGCTGAGCTTACGCTTCGGAACGTGTTTATCGTGTTCCTACATTCGGCAGTACTGGTTATTTCCGTGGAGCGACTGCCTTCTGATCTTTAGGATGAACAGAAACATGGTCAGAGGTGCTTTAGTGGTTGACACTGTCAGATTTTTTCAGAATTTTCTCGATGGGACTTAAAATCTTTATTTCGGGTTTCTTGAGCCTCCTTGCTCAGCATTCCTATAGGCAGTAATGCATGGGTGACCATTTCAGCACTGTGAATTAGTAGTTTGCGAAGTGTTGGTGTCATAGGCATCCAAGGGTATAGACCAACATATAGCTGAGCTTTATCCAAACAATATTGCTGGAACTTTGCTATATTAATTTGAAAACCACTGGAAATGGTCTGCAACGTATTATATAAATACGTCTTATAAGCTCTTCATCAATGTTTGTAATACTTGAAGAAGGTTTAAAGTATTGAAAAAATTTACGCATCACATTACCATCATTTATATTTCTACTACTCTCCTCAAATGTTAGTGTTGGTCTACCTGCCTTATTGCCCGAGTATAAAGTTAAATTACAATAATCGCTAAGCCAGGATTTCTCAGCATTTAAGAATTTTTCTTTATGTCTGTTTTGCCCGAGCCACTTAGATTTTAACTAATTTTTTAAAATTACGGAACTCTTTAGATAAAATATGCCGATTTTCTGATGTACAGTTTGTTTTATCTGCAACGCAGTGGCGAAGCCTCCATAGAACACGATTCCCACCGGCTTACCTTGGCTAATCTCTAATATATACATATTTTTAATTATTGATAATAATAGCTTATCCCAGCTTATTACTCTTCCACGAAAATGTATACACTATACCGCTATTGTTCTTAGCTATACCCATATACCTACTTATATGACACTGTCATAAAATGTAAGCCGACGACTGACGGCCTTACCGGTAATACGGAAACTAAGGAGTCTAATTATCGCAAGCGACACAATTACATTGAGCGCTTTGTAAAAAGTATTCTTCAATACGCTGGATACAAAATACGCAATGTATTTGAAATCGCGCATATGTGTGTGTGCGACACACACGATTTAGCAATGGTAAGACGCAATCCGCGCCGAGTACACGCCAAGTGAACTCGCTCAAGATATCGGGAATCCAAATATTTCCAATGTATGAAATTGACACACACATACATGTCACTACTACATGAAAAGTACTCGTTGATATTGTTAAATGATAACCCGATTTATATATATAGCCTACCAAACTCTTTATAGGTCCTTTCGTATCACTAGAAAAGTTTTCGTCCAATTAGCGCTGCCGGCCAATTGTCTTTCTAATTCGGATAATCGGACGGATTGTCATAGGGGTGTCCACTTTGAAAAAACATCGATGTTTTTTTCGATTCGATGTATCAATACTGTACATCGATGTCTTTCGATGTTTCGGGTAAAAACATCGATATTTTGTACGCATCGAGTACTTTTTCAGGGTTCCGTTCGCAAAGAGTAAAATGGAACCTTATCACTAAGATTTCGCTGTCCGACTGTCACCAGCCTGTATCTTATGAACCGTGATATTTAGACAGTTAAAATTTTCACAGATTATGTATTTTTGTTGCCGCGTCATGAGTAGGTATGGTAGTATATTAATAAATAATACACTTCAAACTTATTTCCTCCACAAAACCAAGTGTAATTTAATTCGTTATTTTTAATTTAAACATAGAAGCTCGCCGGCCGACACGACATAATTTTTTTTTATTGTCACTGACTCGTGCGCAATGCTGCCATCATAAGTTTTAGTACACATTGGCCGCGACGGCATTATATTGTCAGTTCACTATTGAATAATAAACTTTTCTTTTTTAAATAAACAAGAGAAAAAGATTTTAGATAAAATATTAGTGGTCAAACTTGATTTTTTATGAAATTAATTGGTTATAATCGATTCGATGTTATTCTACTCAAAACTGAAAAAACATCGATACATCGAGTATATCGAAAGCATTTCAAAACATCGGATCCATTCGATGTATAGTATTGGAAACATCGATGTTTTCAATACATCGATGTATATCGAATATCCCTAGATTGTCACTATGTCACTTCACTTATTATGCGCGCATTTGCAGGGATTAATTTTATGCTAATTGATTTAGTGTGATAAGTGATTAGATTGTGGTATATAGTTTAAAAGAATCGAAATTAGTGAAGTTTAACACAGGCTGTTGTGTATTCTGATATAGTGTTTGTTTTGTTTCATCGTAAAGGTTGGTTTGTTTCATTTTCTTTTATGTCGTTGTTGTTGTTAGGCGAGAAATGGCGGCATTAGTACAAATAGATTGTTGTCTTACAGATTACTTATTGAATGAATCAACTTCGTTCTCAAAACAATCGTTCGATTATAAAAAATATATCATTAACCTTGGACGGGCTCGTCCCGATATAAAAATTGATTATAAGCGTAAGGATGGGTTTTTCAAACATTTTCACAGTTCGATGTATGATAAATACAATTGGATAACAGGCAGTTGCAAATTAAATAAGTTATTTTGCTTTCCATGTCTGCTGTTTTCCGATACAAATAGTGCTTGGAATAAAATGGGTTTCTCAGACATAAATAATTTGACCAATTCGGCTAGAAAACATAGTCAAACTGAAAAACATTTACGCAGTTGTTTATTGTTACACGTATGTGTTACAGGTATGTATGCTGAGATTTTTAAAACTACGCAACAGATTTTGACGCTTTTTTTATACATAACGATTAAAGTACGGGCTAAGTTATACGACGACAACAGAAGACAAGTAACAAAATGAAACAAACGGCATTTCTGCTGATATATATATTTCTTATAGATAGATATTTCACTTATTTTGGTTTTTGTTTTTTTTTTATATTTATAATCTCCGTGCGAGTGACGTGTGCTTTAAACGGCTTTTTTCAAAGCCACTTTTATCATACTCGACATGCACTGTTTATATCATACCTGTGATGTCTTGTATGGTGAAGGTGGTGAACACTAACAACACCCAGCAAGCATGATCTGTCGCATGAAAAAACAACGCAACACAGGCAAAGCACAATACCTAACATTTCGTCGTACTCAGTTATGGGAAAGGAAGGTTCTCACAGTCTTTTAAGGTATTTAGGTAATTTATTTCATGTTTTTTTTTACAAATGTTAAGTTTTGATTATTTACGCGTCGGCCGTTTTTTGCTCGGGCTTTACCTCTCTTTTTTTCACCCCACGCCACTGCTGCAACGTAATCAACCAAATCATCAAATTTTCTCTCAAATGGCTTATAGGTATTTACTGTTATAAAATACGGAAGACATGATTCTTTGTTTTATTTTCATTTTTGGACATACATCTGAAAAAATAATAAGCGCCTTAAATTGACGTATAGCAAAAACAGAAGATTATTTCGATTTGGCGCAACAAGGTTTCACTTTTAACTTCAGATTAGTTTATAAGATAGTTCAGAGTACCTAACTGGTTAGTTTCAAAAGCCTGTTGCGCTTTTCTGAAAAATCAAGCCGTAAATTATTATTATCATCATTTTCAGAAACTTTTATATATCCAAAACTATTAATCAAAGTTTGGTTAACTAAAAGTAGTTTTTAAATAGGGCTTACCTTGATTTTCACTTCACATACTAATGTTTAAATGTAAACACTTCAAACAAAATATAAAACACCTATCCTACATCATTATCATCATCATTACATGGAATGAAAAAGTCGCTTTCCGCTGTCTGTATGTCCCTATGTATGCTTAAATCTTTAAAACTACGCAACGGATTTTGATGTGGTTTTCTATAATAGATTCAAGAGGAAGGTTTATATGTATAATTCATGCTTATTATAGTGGAGAAACAATGATAATTTTAGAGGTTTCTGACGTGAGGTCGTAAATTAACACATTTTTGGCGCTTACATTGCAAACGCTGGCTTAACCCTGTGAGATGGATCAAAGTAACTTACTACAGTATTGTAGATCTTACAAAGGTCTACAAAAAAGTCCGCGATACCATATGTCTAACTATTGCAGTTTCGTCACAACAACTACTTTTTCAGTTAACATTTGCAACAGTAACGCCGGTACAAACTAGGCTGCATTATTAGTTTCACGGTATTGATCCTTATCCAAATAAATAATTTTATATTCAAGACTGTTTTAATACCTGTAGATTACTCTTTGAATGAATGGAATTAGACATTCCAGTCCAAAGATATTACGGATTTTGTTTCGAGTGATTGAAATCACTTGGCGTGGCGCGAACGCAAATCCCGGACGAAGCTGCCCGTTTTCTTCCCGTGACGCGTGGGGTTCTATAATTTTAATATTAGGTCCTTACATATGAAATTGGCGCTTTGTATGGGAGAAACAAAATGTCAAATATTTTTTAATTTAATATATTTATTTAATCAAAGTATGAACCATTGTTATCTATGCACTTTTGCCGTCTCATAGGTAGTTCATTGATCCCTTTACTAAAAAAACCATTCGGACGGAAATCAATAAAATCTTTGAAGGCGGTTTGAACTGCCCTATCGGAGTTAAATTTTTTCCCTTGCAAGAAGTTATCCAAATTTCGAAAAAAATGGTAATCTGTTGGAGCAAGGTCCGTCTTAGACGGGGTGCAGGGCAGGGAACCTCCTCGAGTGCCCGGTCCTTTGAAAGCTTTGCATTCTCATTTGATCCCACGGATCCGGTGAGAGGGCGGGCTGACAAGGGATTCGGGACGGTGCACCCTGGGTGACAGTTAATAACTCCCTTGTAGTCGGGGTCTTGTCGACTGTCGGCCAATTTCTGCCAACAGACCACTCCACCGCCGTCTATAATGAGACGGCGATTGGATGTGCGTCTGGGGGACGGGCGTGGTCCATTTATGGGCCACTGTCTGATTTAAGGGGGGTGGCCGAAAGGCCAACGGACGGGGCCGAAAGGCCATGGCTGGAGGGCGTCGTGGTAGAATGCTAACGCGACCCCATGGCGCCCCCAACAGCCAGTGCGGAAACGCCGGAGGGGTTTTAGTGGGTAGTCCGGGCACTCTGCCCGGGAGTCCCACACTCAGTGCGTAAATGCATTTCCCCTCCGTAAACAAAAAAAAAAAAAAAGGTCCGTCTTAGACATTCCAATTGAAGCTCTTCTAATTTGGTAGCCGTCTGTTGTGCAGTGTGTGGTCTAGCGTTGTCGTGAAGCAGCAGTGGCGTAGAGCGATTGAGCAGCCTCGGTTGCTTAGCAGCTAGCTTATCCATCAGTTTGCAATTGCTGACAATAGATGTCTGCTGTAATCGTCTGGCCAGATTTGAGAAAACTGTAATGAACGACACCGGCACTAGTCCACCAAACGCTTACAAGTAACTTTTTTTGGGTCAATTTTCGCATGGGGCAGGATTTGGTTGGCTTGCCAGGGTCCAGCCATTGCGATGAGCGCTTTCGATTATCGTAGAGAATCCACTTTTCATCACAGGTAATGATTCGATTAAGAAACCCTTTATTATTGTGCCGGTCAAGTAATGTAACGCAGCAGTCGACGCGCGTTTGCCGGTTTGCTTCACTTAATCTTTTTAATCTTCCCAATTTGCTTCAAGTGGGTTAAAACAATTTTATCACCAACACCACAGCCTGCAGCTAACGTGCAGACGTGGTTTGTGTTGGATCCGCTTCCACAATAGCCTTCAATTCGCCATTGTCAACTTGGGTCTCCGGCCGTCCACGGGACTTGTTCTGCAGGTCGAAATTCCCAGAACGAAAACGTTGAAAGCAAAAATACACTGTGTTTTCTTTTGCGACACGACCGCCATACACATCATTAACCCTTCGAGCCGTGGCCGCAGCACTGGTGCCACGGTGGAACTCGTACTCGTAAATAACGAAAAAATAGCGAAAAAAAACAGAAAAATACAAATGAATAACGGTTTAAGAAACATAAATACATGTGGAAATAGCTGTTTATATTTGAATTTGGAATTTCTAACCAAAGAGGAGAAATTTGTGATTAAAGTGACCAGTACGACAAAACGCCAATTTCATATGTAAGGACCTAATACATTCTTACAGTATTCATAGGTTATTAGGAACTACTCGCCGTGAGAAAGATCTATGTAGCCGGTTTTGAAATAGATGCTTTATGAAGTGTTTATCTTTAATTTAACTTACTACATACTTTGTATAACCCGGGCGGGCTGCTAGTACAAAATAGAAATTATACCTAACTACTTCATTTAATAATTTGAGCTATGGGTAGGCGTCTCATACATATACCGTACCCCAGTGTGCGGCGTCCGGTCGGCCGTCCCAGATATCGCTGGATTGACGAGGTGCGGAGGGTTCTGCGCGAGCTGCACGCCAAGACTCGCAGGAGATGGCGCAGGATAGATCGAAGTGGAGATCCTTATTATTGGAGGCCAAGAATCACTTTGGTTCGCCCCGCCAACTTAGTAAGTAAGAGATGTGGTTTTACTTGTCAACAATTATTGTTATTCGGTATTAATGTTATCTCACAAAAACCTCGAGTAATTTGTAAAATGGACTTACAGCCACTTTCAAAATTCCATAGAGATCCGTCCGATTTCCATCATCGAAATTTTCTATTCTAATAATTAAGCTTTTTTAATTATAATGTACATTCAACAATCATAATCTTTTATAAATCTTATTATTAATGTGTTTGTTTAAGATGTCTTTACGTCATACATAAAAAAAGAGAAAAAATATACGGTGAAGGACACGAACACCAAAGAGATGCATGCCTATGATAATGACGTCACTGCCAGCGTCTCTGTTAGTGAAAAAAGTAAAATGTGACTGATTGCAGATATTGCAGCACGACGGCAATTTAACTCAAGCTCAAGTGCTTATTTATAAGAATATCTTTAATTGTATTTAGGTCTTACATTTATGAATATAATTAATTTTATGATAAGCATTTTGTTTTTATTATTCAACATTAACAGCCAAATTATCTCGAACTGAAATTTGACCTTGAGTCTTAATAACATAATAATTGTAATAGAAGTGATGTTGTGGACACTGTGGGGCTATTTAGGTTTATTAAATAACTGTTATTTATTTAATTTTACAACATTAGAATTTTATACCAAAAATGTTATATATACTTAAATAACTTTAATTGTTTTTTTTTTGTTACTTGGATTCCTAGCTTATGACAAGTAATGATTTGCCTAAACAACAAATTACAAATCCTGATTTGCAAATTTATGAAACGACCTCTTCAAACAGGTTTTATCAAAAAGCAGTTCTAAAAAATTAAAACTTTGTTTAGTATCGCTCTCGTCGTTCGGTGCACAACAAGTGGTCACAAAAGTTGAAAAGTTTACTACAATGAATAATGGTGAAAGTCAATTTGAGTTATCAAGTAAAGAAATTATTTCACAAGTGAACGAAAATGAACCGAAAGAAACAACACCAAAAGAAAATATTTCATTTCGCGAAAGGATAGAGAAACTTCGCAAATTCATAACAGTGGAACCGTTCTTGGCGATATACTGCATCAGCAATGCGCTTTCGTTTGTGGCCACTCAGAAATTTATAACAGAGAGGGAATGCACAGTAGACTTAAAAATTCCTAGTGACATATGTTACAAAATCGTAGAAGGCATTGATGATAATTCTACAGAAATATTAAAAGATCAAGTGTCTTCGGCAATTGGTGATTTGTACACATGGAAGCAACCATTGGAAAAGTTTCTACCGGCTATATTCATCTTGAACATCGGCGCGTGGAGTGACAGAACGGGAAATAGGAAAGCGATTATACTAGTCCCAATTATTGGTCAAGTTCTATCTATGGCGTCGTATTTAGTGGGAATTTTTCTACCCACTGTACAAATTTGGGTTATATCATTATCGGATTCTTTGGTTCTGACACTCACAGGTGGATTTTCAGTGTTGTTATCAGGTGTGTATAGTTATGTAGCCGATGCAACAGAGCCGGAAGCGCGTACGGTGAAGATGGGTGTGATTGGAATTACAGTGTCTGTCAGCGGGATAGTTGGGCAGTTGATAGCCGGTGAACTGACGCAAACTACAGGCTACACAATACCTATAGCTATATCGTTAGTGTGCAGTATTTTTGGTGTATTATATACGTATTTTAGAATACACGATGTTAATCTCAAAAACGAAGAGGGTACAGCTTGCAATAAAATTGTTAATTTCCTAAATCCGAAAAATTTTTGGGAGTCGTTTTCGTTGTTGGCGCTCTCAAAAGGACAACGATTTGTGCAAATTGCCATGGTTTTGACTGCATATATAGTCATATTGGGACCTCTATATGGTAAGTTATTGTCATGTTATATTAATATTAAGTCGCTCAGCATCTAAATAAAACTAGTTACATGTAATATAAACTTAATTCTATGTTAAGAAATGAATAGTCAATTAAATACCAAATTCTTGCATATTTAGTTGGTCAGACTACAACTCATCATCATTAAATAAATTCAATCGAAAATATATTAACTAGTTGTTGCAGTCGGCATAACATATAATTTTAGTCTGTCTTTATTTCAGGACTCACTTCAACGCTCTACAATTACCTCCTCGATCGTTACTCTATGAACGAAGTGGAGTATACTTGGTTTGATTCTAGTGTGCAGATCTTAAGCACGATAGGTGAGATTTCCTATTCGTAGCTGTTATTCATACCTTTATTTATGGCTTTAACAAGATACTACGAAGTCTCTCCACTATAACTTGTGTCACATAGTATACTTTTAACTTGTACGACTTCTATCTTGATTTCAGTTTTATACTTTTCAATAAAGCATATTCTAATCTGTTTCAAAATTGCGTAGAAAGGCGGCAATGACGTGGCACACTTTTAGCATGCGCTATGGTAACCATTATCCCTCGTAATATAAATCAAACAATCAGTAGGGCTGCACAGCAAGACTGCTTGCCTACACAATAGCATTAAAATAATTGTTCAATATAAAGACCAAAACAAATTAGCATCAACGATTTGAATATAATAATACAAATTGAAGTCTAATCATTGAGTTTTATTGTTTTACAATGTTATAAATGTTATAATGGACGTCTGGAAATACGTCATTCGCATATTTTTTCTAACGAAGGCGCGTTTATCATGTTTTAAATAAATTAAAGATGCTATACGATAGTTTCGCCCACACACGTTCGACCTTATAAAGATGTATAACGGGTTATTTGTATTTATTACGTCATCATCATCCTAGCGTGTATTCCTAGTTGGGTCGTCAGCTTACGCTTCAGAGCCTAGGGTACACTGTAAGTCATGGTCCTAGATTTGGTGGAACTGATTATTACAATGGAGTGACTGCCGTCTGACCTCCGTAGCCCTTTTTACAGGGAAACCAGACTAACAGGAACATTACCCGAAGTGTGTTAGTGGCCAACACTGTCAGAATTTGTTCGGGCTGCCCCAAGGCATCTAACACAGCCTACCGGCAACAACCGGGACCAACGGCTTAACGTGCCTTCCAAAGCACGGAGGAGCTCACGATAGAAATTGCCACTAAATGACGACCAATCCAATAGTGGTCGCGTCACGCCGTCGCTCGACACGCGCATTCGCTACGGATACGCGGGTCGCGCTCGACTAACGAGCTCCTCAATTTGTATTTGTTTGACAAGTCGGAGGTTTAGGCTATTAATGAATCAGCGAATTGGCTAGTAAAATTTTCATGAAAATGTCTAATTGGGTATTCTACAAATTTTTATTTTTTCTTTCATATCAATATTTTTATTTCCAGAAACAGAATTATGAAAGAATTTTTGTAATCCGTTCAAAAATAAATCTAAGTTATAAGCCTTTGAAATTCGGCGGAAGGGGAAACTGTCAAAAAACAAGAAAAGGATGCACTATGTGAGCTGTGACGTCACTGCCACTCGGTTTCTTGCGTACAAAAGAGATAGCAAGACGTTCCCACCACGCTTCCACTTTTCTTTTAGAGAAAACTTTAAAATCGAATTACGGCCTTAATTAACAACCAATTTTGTTGTTGTTTTTAGAATCGGTTACTTTTTAGTGTATATTTTGTTTAGTATAACAATATTAACCAAGTATGAATACAGTCAAGTAGCCTATTGTATCTCCGAAATACTCTATTTTATCAATAAAATGCAACAACAATAAATTTTTTAGTTGACTAGCCAATTCATTTGTATCGTGACGAATCGCTGGACGCTAAATATATACTTAGACACCTTATTCATAAAAAATAACGAACGTATGTTAAGCCTAAATTATCTACAATATGCTTAGCCCCTTTCTGTCTTATCTATTTTTGACGTGAAAGAACGAGACGAAACATAAATTAGTTCTTATTGAACGTTACCATAAAGCTGATCTATACAAATACTATAAAGCTTAAGAATTTGATTTCAATTTTTTTTTTAAATCTTTCATCGTTTCCTATTAACGAGGAAGGCTATAGGCCTGGACGAAGTCGGAACGGGGTGCTAGTAACTATACTTCGGCCGCTGAAAGATTGCGTTCCTGAGAGGTCGTAATCGAACTCACCATGTGACTTTGTAACGGCGTCAACCAGCCCAAATAATATGTATTTTGTCGTTTAATCCTACTCACAAATATTTAACTATTATTAATCAAATTATTATGTGACCAGACAATCAATGTAATGGCCATGTGCTAAATTTCCTTTAAAATAAATTAGAAAACTATTTTTTAATCTATGCTACGCTGTTATAAAGTTATATGTGCTCTTTGTTTTCGTAGAGATGATAGGACCAATTTATCAGGCAAATTATCGTAACCAAAATATGCAGTAACTTTTTTTTATCGTTTTAATTTATTTACATATATAATACTAGATGTTTCCCGCAGCTTCGCCTGCGTCAAAAAGTAGCCTGTGTTTGACCCCAGGTCTTCAACTATATTCATACCCAATTTCATCAAAATCCGTTCAGTGGTTTGGCCGTGAAACCGTAACAGACTGACAGAAAGAAAGACAGACTTTCGCATTTATAATATTAGTATGGATTTGTTTTTATTTTTTATTATTTTATAGTAATGGATAATAATAATTTTTGCATTTTATAAAAATTGGTTAAAATAAATTAGTTATTAAATTTAAAAAAAGCAGCGAGGGCAAGTACCATTTTGTCTTTAAAAAATGGCAACCCAAAAGCTTGATTACTTTGAGCGGGAGCGGCAAAACAAAATTATATTGGAGAGGTATGATATTATATTGAAACGCGTACATTTTTTAAGAGAAGCGAAAGAAATCGAAAACTGGGATAGCGTCGTCTTCATTGATGAAAAATGCCTATCATACAGTTTCCCGTTCATGGACAGATGATACTCAAGCCTCAACGTCAAAAGTACAGGTCAATCAATTAATCATCTTTATTGCGTATTATGGGTGTACAACCTATCTACATCTACATCTACACTATAATAATATAAAGAGGAAAGATTTGTATTTTTGTGTGTATGTTTGTAATGAATAAACTCAAAAACTACTGTGCCGATTTCAAAAATTCTTTTACCATTGGAAAGCTACATTTACCCTGAGTAACATAGGCTATATACCGCAGGTGGAGCTGCGGGAAACAGCTAGTGATGTTATATATAGCAATTACAAGATCTTAGACCACAAACAGCCGTAGGGCATGCAACATGTTTGTCCTATAGGACAGCATTTTGGAACTTGTCAGTAAGCTTTTTCAACCTCCCATTTAAATAATTTTTCTTTGAAGCTATTTATATCCTCGATTTCAGTAATGTCCTGTGGTAAATTGTTGTACATTTTTGGAGCCATACAAAATACACTCTGTCTGAAAAAGGAGATTCTGCATGAAGGATTAGGCAATCTATTACGATGCCGAACTCCCACTCACCTTTTTTTATAAATGTATGTTCTTTCTATCAAACATTCATATTTCATCATTCAAAGACTTGGTAAAGTTAAAAAAAATGTGACTGAAAGTGTGGCATACAACTGTCATCATGTCGCAATTTACAGACCGATCTCACACATCGTTTTTGAGCTATAAAGGCTTGCTGTTTGTGTGTTGAATTTCCCCAAAACATTACACCGTATCTTAAAGCCGAGGTCACGTATGCATAATATGCCTTCATAACTGTTGGTGTACCAACTACTTTACTAAGCATGCGCAATGCATATGAAAAGAAAGAAAGAAATTAATTTATTTTAGAAACACACAAAAAGAAAAAAAGATACATAAAAGAAAAAGCATTAGAAAAAAGGTTGTGTGAAAACTTTATAAGTTGAGCACATACATTCATACCGTGTACTTTCCAGTTGAGTGTGTCATCTATTGTCAATCCCAGACATTTGGTATTTTTTACTACGTCAATCTTAGTTCCTATATAAGTATTTTACGTCAATTGAATAGCACAATTTGTTTCTTGTTGCAAATGTCATTAATTTGGTTTTGCTAAGGTTCATTTTTAAATTATTTGATTCTAGCCATCTCATTATATTAAGTAAACACGTATTTATGCCCCTTTGTAGTTTTCGTGTATTATTGTTCGTAAAAATTGCCGTGCTCAAAATCTGCAAACAAAACTATCAATATATATAGGAATTTTATAGATTTGGGGAAGTCATTAATGTAGATTAAAAACAGAAGTGGACCCAATACACTTCCTTGTGGTTCTTCGAATAATACCTCGCTATAGTCTGACGTGTACTTTATTTCACATTTAGACTTTGGACAGATTTTTGTTACTACTGTTGCCTGTCTCCTGTTAGACAAATATGATTTAATCAATTCCAATGCATTTCCTCTTACGCCGTATGAATATAGTTTTTCCAAAAGAATGTCATGCCTGACATAGTCAAAAAGCACCAGTCAAGTCCATAAACAATGCACTTACTTTCTCCTTTCTGTCTATGTGAGAAACTATTACAATGTGGTCAACTTTAACGTACATGTTTATACACATTTTAGATGTTTAGCAAGGTCAAGCGCCCACTCCACGCGCTTCACAATATACCTCAACCTTATGTTGGTATTCTTCAGTAATTACGGCTTGCTAATTCTCAAAAACATTAATATTAACTACAGTTCACTCTAAATAATAATTAGGTGGCACTTTTGTGCACATTAACCCAATTTACATTTGCACAATAAATATCAAAGTTATCATTACCAATTAGCGATTAACTATAATAAAATACTAGTCTTGGCCTCGGTTAACTTTACGGAATACAAACACACGTCTGCCCTGCATAACGTTTCCAATGTTCCATCTCAAAACCCAGCGAAGCGAAAAGAGAGCCCGAGTTATATTGATACTACCATTATATACCCATCAAATAGGAGGTGGTAGTGGTAATATACCTGTTCTGCCACTTTACCGGCCGCTAACATTTATTATTTTAGTCATAAAATATTAAAATAAATAAGCGTCACACCACAAGTTTTATGCAAAGCACTGAAATAAGCTTATGATGTTGATGCAACGTTTTCAATAGATTTCAAGTTTATTGGTTTGTTTTAAGGTAAAATTTTACATTTTTATGCAATGACGTTTATACAATGTTTCGCATCCATTGTTTTACATCATGCTCTTAATGTTTTTTTTTTTAATTTACAATAAAACAAATTATAAAATATTCAAAAACAAAAAACTCATTGGTTTGTTTGAAGGTAAATGATTTTACATTTTTATGCAATGACGTTTATACAATGTTTCAAATTCATTGTTTTACATCATATGCCCTTAATATTTTTTAATTTGCAATAAAACAAAATATGATAATTTCGAAGCAACTTTCGATTTCAAATACACCAACATGTTAACAAAAAAAAGTTAACTTTCGTAATACTTCAGATTAAACAAAAATAAATAGTTGTCTTCTCGAAAATACAATCTCTTGGGGTTACGACAGTTTTTCTAGCACCATCTCTTTTACTTTTTTGTTTCGGCCATCTCTGGCTTTTTAACCGATCAAACTCCCAACCATACTACTATCGAGGATAACATTGCACCAACTTTTACACTCACTGCCCTTTTAAAACGACTGCGAGCTTGCTTAGTCTATTTTAAAAACTATACCTATTTATTTTCTTTTGTAACATTTTACTCCACATTAATTACCAGTAAATATAAGATTGTACATCAACAATAGGTATCACATAATTATAATTAAATCACATAACCCTTTAATTTGCATTGACATCGAAGTCAACTGTATTTCCATTTTTAACACAGTTTTATACAAATACCCACAAAATAAATAGTTTTCACGTGAATAACCTTTATTTTTGTAATAACGTCGAAGTCATTCACAAATACCCAAACATTAATTGTTTTTCTATCCAACACTAGGTTTTTATTCAAATACCCACATAGTTAATAATTATCACAAATAATGATGCAATCATATAAAAATAAGGTAAAACACTTACTAAATTTTCAGCAACAAATAAATCACAACACTCACAATAAAATAACACTTTAGTAAACGCTCACCAAACATGGTTAACTATTTTAACCAATATATTTTTTTAAACCATTTTTACTATTTTATCATCAATAATTTTAACAATTTAGACAAAAGTTATCGTACCAGGATATTAAGAATTATCACAAGATATGTATGAGCTGTTTTGCCAAGCGTGGTAAGATATACGAAATATCCAGTTCGGTATCCCACTTTTGATGTGAGAAACTATTACAATATGGTCAACTTTACCGTACATGTTTATACACATTTTTAGATGTTTAGCAAGGTCAAGCGCCCACTCCACGCACCTTACAATATACCTCAACCATATGTTGGTATTCTTCAGTAATTACGGCTTGCTAATTCTCAAAAACATTAATATTAACTACAGTTCACTCTAAATAATAATTGGGTGGCACTTTTGTACACATTAACCCAATTTACATTTGCACAATATATATCGAAGTTAACTTTACCAATTAGCGATTAACTATAAAAAAATACTAGTCTTGGCCTCGGTTAACTTTACGGAATACAAACACACGACTGCCCTGCATGACGTTTCCAATGTTCCATCTGAAAGCCCAGCGAAGCGAAAAGAGAGCCCGAGTTATATTGATACTACCATTATATACCCATCAAATAGGAGAGGGTAGTGGTCTGTGTTCTGCCACTTTACCGGCCGCTAACATCTATTATTTTAGTCATAAAACATTAAAATAAATAAGCGTCTCTAACATCTACACCAGTCATAACATTAAATAAAAAATATATATAGCCTGGTTATTTGTCTTGTTCTTCCTAAATCCTATCTGTTCTTTGGTTACTACATTATTAATTTCAAAATAACTGTAAAGTCTGTCATCAATTATCCTTTCAAATATTTTTGCCATTATAGGAATGAGCGATATGGGTCTTTATCAAGATATCTACCTACATTTTCTTTATCTTGTTTCTTAAACAGAGGTTTCACTAATGTAATTTTTAGCTTATCCGGATATACGCCGTATAGGATACACAAATTAAATATATGACATAAAACAGGGGCTATTATTTTAGATGAATGTTTCAAAACTTTTGTTGATATTTCATCATATCCTGTGCAAGGCGTACTTTTGAGTATCTGGACGATATTATCAATTTCTTGAGGACAAGTTGATTTCATAAATATTGATTTAAATTTGTTATGTTCGATTTTGTGATTTTTTTTATTTTGACTATTTAAAGGCTGCACTTTATCTATGAAATAGTCATTAAATGTCCTTGCAATCGTTTCAGGATCGGTAATGATATTATGACCCACATTTAATTTATCAATTTGTTCTTTGGGACCTGTAAACTTTTTGTTAATAATTATATTTCACTCTGCTTTAGATTTATTTTTTGATGTTTGTATGTAGTATTCGTTTTGTGAATTTTGTGTCAACTTTATTATTAGATTAAGCCTAGTAGTATACGAGTATGATCGAAAAATATTATTTTCTATATTTCCACAACAGTGCTCTTTTTCGCTTAGAACATATTCTTATTCCCCTACTTATCCATTTTGTTTGTGCTTTAAGACTCTTTTTTAATCTAGTAGACGGAAAACATAGTTTGAAAGAAAAGAGTACATACTTTATGAAATTTATCAAACGCAAGGTTCGGTTTTTCAGTTTCATATATATAATAAATTATGTTTTAAAATTTATTTAAATTAGCTAGTAAACTTTTTCATGAAAATGTCTAATTCGTAAACCATTTCGAGGAATAGGCTTAAGGAACAGATTACATTAATCAGATCTTTAGTTAAGCAAGTAATTTTAAAGAAAATCGCAGAAAACCCAATGACTTTCATTATTTAGCAAAGTTAACGTATGGCGTAGCCGGATAACTTCCGGCTATTCACATTTATTTTTTTAGGTTGGTAGCACAGGGTAGTGAATAAATATTTTTTGTTTGGTAGCGCTAATTAGGCGCTTCACGTAGTTGTCACCCATGTCAAATGTCATCTCTGTTCAAGTAAACATAACCCTTATATAACCTAACGACATCTTCATTACATTCATTCATACATTATAATGAAGAATCGGTGTCCAATTATTGAAAAATCAGATGTCAACTGATGAAGGGACGTCAGTAAAGTCCAGTAAACAGGCCAATATGCAATAGATACGAGAAATGGGGTAGATACCTAGTTATTTGGCGTTTGTAAACAAACAAGAAACCAACTCGCGGCTCGCGGCCCATCTTGACTTTGACTTTTGACACTGACATACATATTTTTAATACCTTAGTAACTTTTGCTTTCTTGCGGTTCGAGATGGCCATTATAGCTGCGTGACGTCATCACTATAAAATCTTTAAAATTAAATAACAAAATAAATAAAATTTTCAGAATTTTTTCGTTTAAATTGTATCTCTTAAATAGTCTATTCTATCAATAAATTATATAAAATACACAATTTATTTTTTAGTTGACTAGCCAATTGGATTTACTGAGATCACGCTTTTCAAAGTACCAGTAATCAAGACTTGCATAATCTTTTACTGAACAAGAGCAAAATTTTCAAAGCGTTTAGACAAGGGAATCGAAGTATATGGTTTTATTTATTTTTTGTTTTAGATTAGTAAGTTCAAGAAAGACATGATATTCCATGTTATCCGTCAGGATGACCTGAAGGATAATATGAAATATCATCTCTAATAAGGTGAAAAATAAAACTAACAAGTACATAACCTAATATAAAAAAATAAATAAGTTTTACAAATCATTATTTTATCTGTCTCCGCGTCAGAGGCCGAGAGGCGATTCCGAACTACTGTGATACTAGGGCTTACATGGTTGATTGATTACATTATCCGCACTATGCGAATGAATGAATATTTTAAAATTACCTATGTCTATGTATTCGTTTGACAACATGTAATAAAATCCTAATATAGTGAGTACAATTAAATAGGTAGATATCCAAATCTAAAACATTCAACTTTTCATAATAGATACTAAGTAAATAAATAAATAAAATTACCTAAAATTAAATAAAGTAAAACCATAGAGATAATTAAAACTAAATTAGTAAAAATATAAAAACGAAAGTTCACTCACATTTTGTTTTAAATAAAGATATACCACAACTAGGTACTGGGGTGCTCTTATCGAATAATTTCTAATGATTTTTATCACCGGTATTCAGTAAGTCACATAACACTCTACCTATGAAGCTGCAATTGGCAAGTAAACTTTTTCATGAAAATGTCTAATTCGTAAACCATTTCGAGGAATAGGCTTAGGGAACAGATTACATTAATTATATTTATTAGCTCCCCCTTGAATTTTTCGATTTAATCCTCTTTTATACGTACCAAATATATCAACAAATTTCGGAAGAATTCATATTTATTACGCGCAAGTTATAATTTCAATATTTTCTCCAGGACATTGGATCTGGATTTATTCACCACAAGCATAGCTAGAGCAAAGCGTTTACTTTATGAACATTTACTCCAGTAGCATAGAATTTTTCTGTTGTTTTTTATTTAAGTCTCAGAGTTAAACTTTCTTATTATTCTTTTTCTATTTTGACCATAGCAATGGTGCGACTAATGTTTTGTTAGATCTCATACTTATTATGTAGTTTTCTCACAATTGTGGCGTGTGTGTGATTACTATTCAACTTTTGTTAAGCTGTTTTGGATCTATCTGTGAGGACCTGTAGTGGCTCACTTGCTTTATATATTTTTTTACCTTACTACCTTTATACAAAAAAAGCTGTTGGTCTTCCTAATAAATAAATAAATAAATAATCAGATCTTTAGATAAGCAAGTATTTTTTAAGAAAATCGCAGAAAACCCAATGACTTTCATTTTTTAGCAAAGTTATCGTATGACATAGCCGGATAACTTCCGGCTATTCACATTAATGTTTTTAGGTTGGTAGCACAGGGTAGTGAATTGTTTGGTAGTGCTAAATAGGCGCTTCACGTACTTGTCACCCATGTCAAATGTCATCCCTGTTCAAGTAAACATAAACCATACTTAACCTAACTTTCACTTATTACTTTCATTTATACATTATAACGAAGAATCGGCAGGATGAAGAGACGGCAGTAAAGTCCAATGAACAGAGCATTAAGCAATATATACGAGAAATGGGGTAGGTACTACGTCAGTACATATTTTTATCTATGGTAGGTTATTAAAGATAATTGGCGATTGTAAACAAACAAGAAACCAACTCGCGGCCTTCGGTCTAGCCTGACTTTGACATTTAACACTGTCATACATATTTTTTAATACCTTAGTAATTTTTGCTTTCTTGCAGTTTGAGATGCCCATTATCTTTGCGTGACGTCATCACTATAAAATCTTTAAAATTAAATAACAAAATAAATATAATTTTAAGAATTTTTTCGTTTAAATTGTATCTCCCAAATAGTCTTATTCTATCAATAAAATATATAAAATACACAATTAATTTTTTAGTTGACTAGCCAATTCAGCAAGTAGATCTTGTACCACTGCATCAGTTTCTGAAAACAAAGATAAATGAAAATACATAAAAGAAAGGTAGTTCAGTTACATACAGAATTTATAACTTAAAAAAAGCTGGAGCCCTATGTAGCCCTATTATTGAAAGTACAGGCTTACGCAAAACCGGTGAGTCGAACGATCTTTATTAGACTCTCCAATTTGGGGTGGGCGAATCATACTTTTAAAAATAGGACTCCTGAACAAAATCGGCTGAAGATTTGTGTTAGCTATATGCAAATGCAAAGACCAATTTTAAATGATTCTGGTTCTTTTTGACCTAAATGATATTTATTTTTCATATTTTATTTTATGGCTGAGTAACTAGGATTTTTACAGTAAAATGGAGGTGAGGTTAGAATTTGTAGTAAAATGCCATTTAGGTATATGTATGGTTATGACCTTACTTAGTATATTAATTAAGCAAACTTACCAAAGCTACAAAATACGGTCGTGCTTGGTAACCCGGTGTTAATCTCAGTTTTAGTAATCGAAGTTGAGTATGCAGAGATTTCCCAATGAAATCTTCTTCAATACAACAACGCCAAAACCATAGATTAATAATTGGTCTCAGCGGCGTTACGAAAGGAATAGGAAAGTGTGTGTAAAACAATGTGCAAAGACGCACACTAGCGTCGATTATGGTGTTGCCAACTACTTGACTGGTGCCCGACCAATGGGAAAATTATTAATTGCTGTGGTCTTGTTACGAATTATAAAAAGGAGCTTAGAAAATCCTTTAAAATGAAGTTAAAATAAAACTGGCCAAGTGTGAATCGGCTCGCGTGGAGAGGGTTCTGTACTATTTTTTATTTTTCTCCAGGACCTCCTAAACAAATTTAAAATTATCTCATAGGTTTTCCTGTAATTTATGCATCGAAATTCTGGAATCGATAGTTTCGGAATTTTTGTGTATTTTATTTTATAATTCTAATATAGAATCCTAAAATTGCAAAAAACTTTAATTTGATTTATTATTACGCAGTACAGTATGTTAAACGTTACTTTAATTTTCTATTTAGCTTGAAGCTAATTGATTACTGACCTCTTTTAAGTGGGAACCCTGATTTAAATACAGATGAATAAATAGACATACACATCCTACTAAGATTATAAACGCGAAAGTTTGTAAGTATGGATGGATGTTTGTTACTCTTTCACAACTAAACCGCTGAATTGATTTTCATGAAATTTGGTACGGATATAGTTCAAGACCCGGAGTCAAACATAGGCTACCTTTTGACGCAAGCGGAGCTGCGGGAAACAGCTAGTACATACATATTATCATGCAGTAGTGTTGCCGGAAAATCAAATTGATAAAAAAAAATTGATAACACATCGAATAATAATAGATTATTTGATAGTTGAAAATATAATCTAAGATATCGATAGTGATCATATATCGATAGTATCGATATTGATACTATCGATGATATATTTCTGTAAGTACAATATTTTTTTCTGTATGAGTTGAATGACGATGATTTGTGTTATGCCCGCTGTATATATATCTGTATAGTGCCGGTGTCTGAAATGCTTGGTATTATTGTTAATCTATTAATCGATTATTTTTAATAAATTCTCAAAAATCAATACTACAGATTAGATTATATAGATACATAATTGATTAATAACCATTGATATAAACGATTACCTATGTTAATTATATCGACCCATTTCAATAATCGACTAATTGTTTGATATTGCAGTTAATAATCGATTATTTTCGATTAATTGTCAAAAATTGATTAAATTTATTATATCAATACTTTCGATATCCTAGATTATTAAAAAAAAAACCCAAATTCGATTAATCGATTATCCGGCAACAATACCCTACGGGTTACCAACTACCTAAAGGCCATATTTAGAATGTTGGTGGGCGTAAAGTGGAAATGGAATCAAAATAGTGATAGGTTGCTAGTCGCATCGCCTACTGATAGGTATGGTTCTTAGATTTTCGCCCACTCCCTCGGCCGGCTTATATGGTCTGCGCGGGAAGAGAAGCAGCTAGTACATTCCATGTATTTATTTTTCTCCCAGACCAGCATTAAAGAAATAAGATGTTAGACAGACAAAATTGTCAGAAAAAGTCAAAATTACTACATCCCTCTTTTGGGGTCGGGAGTTAAAAAACAAAATATCTAAATAATAAAAATCGAAACCTCGGGGAATTTGGGAAGCACTGAGCGGTACTTCGCACCATATTTATGTTATATTATTTTCGTGAGTAATATATGTCCATATTTCGAAATTATACAATACTTATTGATGGTATGTAATACCATCCATTTCACTCATCGGTCGCGGTATGACTGACGCGGGTATGCCGCAAGTATGCCGAATTCGGCATGGTTTTAGTTGCGAATTTTTCTAGTATGCCGACGGTATCTAGTCGAACGCGCGAGACCAATTATTAATCTAAGGCCAAAACATTGGAAGAGACAGGACAAGAACGGAGACCAATATAACGTAACTTCACTAGATGGAGCAAGAAACATAATGACACAAAGTATTTTTTAACAATGGCGCACAAGCTTTATAAAAAGATAAAATACTAAATATCCAAAAATGGCGGTTGAGTTTGAGGTTAGATTTTCTGCTTTTCATCTAATGGTGCGATCACACATGGCCTATAAGAGTTATTTCGGAAAAACATGCAATGGCAAAAAGGCCATGAGTGGTCACACCATGACTATTGTAGATTGGTTATCCGGGGTCGAAAGGATGAAGTACGGGAAACAGGGTAGTTGTCAAAAAGTGTGTTTGTAAGTTTGTAATTTCCTAGGCTGTGATTGGACGTTCGCTATAGGTGATATTTCTTTGAGCTATATTTGCCGTGTTCAAACAAAGTATCATCTAATTGGCCGATATTTTTCTATGAAATTGTTTTCAAAATTTGTTTCCGTTACTCGATTTTGGCGAAATACTCTTCGAGATTTTCGGTGTAATAATTGCTTTGTGATGAACATTGTATGACCAATTGACCATACCTTGCAGCTGTTTCTGAAGGTTAGAATTCACTATCTTTTGTTCTTTTACACTTACTTTAACTTATTTTTGTTAAAATATACATTACGAACATGAAAATACACGTCTTAATCAATTGACAGCTAGATGACATTCGGACGATGGAAGGTGCACGATTCATCATAATAGGTTAAGGAAAAAGTTTCTTCGCATTTTTTAAGAAAATTCAAAACATTTTTAATAAAGTTTATTTACATTTAACTAAAGTATGTAGGTGCTACGAGCATGTTGTTAGATTACTTTTCGCCATCTTGTAGGTAGGGGCATGATCCCATTGCTATAGAAATTTTGAGGCTGCTGATCAAAATACCGCGACAATTGGTTTTGGCAGTCCTTTCGTAATGTTAACCTGACACTGCCTAAAAAATTCTGAAGAGACCGAAACAGGTGGAAATCTAAAGGTGCAAGGTCAGGACTATACGGCGGATGCATTAACACCTCCTAGCCAAACTCTCTTAATTTTTGCTGAGTGGCTAAAGATGTGTGAGGTCTAGCGTTATCATGATAAAAAACCACACCCTTTCTGTTGATTAATTCCAGCCGCTTTCTTATCTATCTTACTTTAATCTTATCAGTTGTTCGCAGTAGAGTTCAGAATCTATGGTCCTGCCTGGTGGTAACAGCTCATAATAAATAATGCCCTTCCAATCCCACCACACATACAGCATCACCTTGTTGCGAGTTAACCCGGGTTTCACCACAGTCTGAAGCCTGACCGGTCTCTGACCACGACCTTTTTCGCACGTTCTTATCGTATGTGATCCACTTTTCATCACCAGTTATCAGCTTCCTCAAAAAATGGTTAGGTTTCATTACGTCGTAATAAAAAATCACAAATGAGTACACGGTTAATTAGGTTTTTTTGTACCCTTTTTTTGTTTTAAATGCGCCAAAACTGTTTTGTAGTCAATTCCCAGTTTTTCAGCTACGTCGTAACGTAACTAGTGATATGCCGATCTTGCTCCACTTTTACAAAAATGGCATCCATTTTATCCGTAATAGGGCGTAAAAACCATACCGACGTGCATTTTTGACATCCGGAATTCCGGATTGAAAACGCTTAAACCAAATTTGTGCTGCTCTCACAAACACTGCACTTAGAATTATTTTGTCCGTGCAGTTTGGGTTATAAATGATCGGAGCGGTGAAGCGAATATTTCGCTCTCTCTCCCACTCACGGGCCTTATGGGCTGGCATAGTGATGCGCATTATTGTTGTAGATAAGCGTTATCGATAGTGTATTTAGTTTTGTCATTATATAATGAAATGAAATGAAATGAAATGAAATGAAATGAAATGAAATGAAATGAAATGGAATGAAATGAAATGAAATGAAATTGTTTATTCTCAATGTAGGATATAAATATCACTTATTGACGTCAATTTACTTATATTAAGTTTACCACCACTTCCAAAGCGCAAGTGGAGAAGAAGCGGCGCCACAAACTCCACTGCAGCATTTTCTTCAAAACGTCAATTTACAAATAAGAAAAACTTTGCTTAATTACCTAGTTAAATGAACGAATTCACATGTTTGTCAACATTTAGCACAATGGTTATATCAGATTATTTAAATTAAATAAAAATTGATTAAAAAAATTAAATAATAATTTAAAAAAAATGACAAACGAACAGAAATGTCAGAACATATAATGAGTATACATACAACGTATTTATTAAAATAAGAATAATAATGATTTAAACCAATTATATTTAATTATTATTATTTGTACTTACATAAGAATCACATGTTTAGTTAGTAGCTGACATGCAATAGACAACACAAGAGTCGTAGAGAGAGATAAAAAAAACAATATAACTAAGTGACCATTTAATAAAATTTTTGATTAAATTCCAATTTATCAATAAATTCGATATTTAATTGATTCAGGCGTTACTTTGCGAAAGTTAAAGTAATAAATTTAAAGTAATAAATTATGATGTCATTATTACAATTTCAAGTCAAGGTCCATAAACATCGCAAATTTATTTCGCGGCTTGCGTTGCATTTTCACCTTTTTTGTAGTAAAATTTTAAAATGTATCGAATTTCTTCATTAGATTCACTCATCCTGACAGTAAGAAAAACAAATGAAAATCACACATTTTCTTAATTTGAATTTGGAATTATCTTCTTTAAAATTTAAACTTTTAATGATACCAAAACCAGCCAGATATAAATAGTATAGTCAAAGAGAATTTATTACAAGTTCATACATACTATATGCGAAAAGACTTTTTCCCCAACCTAATATGTCACGCAGGTACTGCAAAATATGGGTTTGTGGATACTAGCATGCAAATAGAAAACCTACCCAAGCCAATAAAAAACATGAATTGGTGGAATGGTTACAAAAAAAGGAAGTGACGCAAATATGGAGATGCTAAAACCAGAATTGATCAAATTAGTTAAGAAAATATAATAGCACATGTCCAATATGAAATAGATGAACTGGCTCTGGAGTACGGTCATCGCGTTTTGAGAATACCACCATAACATTGCCAAAAGCGATTGAGTATATCTGGGCTCAAAGGATACGCAGCCTGTCACGATACTTCCACGTCCTTTATGGAAAAGATGATGACGCTGTTAAAAGAAGCCTGCGACAAGGTCATTAAAGATGAGTGTAAAAACTAAAAACAAATAATGGAAGGCTACGATCGAGATATCCGAATGAATAGCATTATAAACCGCAACATACAAATACGAAATTCTAAACACAAGGTTGTGTCGCTTCCAGTCTCATCCGTCATTCCGATCATACATCTTTGTACGCATTCCATCTGCGCTCGCCCAGTGGTCGTGCGGTTGATTTTTGTTGTTTAGAGGGTATAGTGATTTAATTTAATTATTTACCGCAAAATGTACGCGTAACCTTAAGTTTTAATGTTTATCACTTGTTCTCATGGTAAGTGAATTATGTAATTCTTTGTGAGAATAAATATCTTAAATCTAAATCTATTGATAATAATACAATTAAACATGTCGGTGAAGACGATGACGAAGCCACAATCTCAAGCGAATCAGAATCTGATTAAACTTGGTTTTTAAACGATTGCAATTAATACTTATAAAAAATATCTAAATAATACTGACATTTTTATTTTCTTCTCAAAAATTTCAAATTATGTTATTATTTTATTTATTTACTCACATAACATAATCGACTAATAACAGTTACCACTAATTGGAGAGTAGCATAACGTGTTAATCTTCTTTGATTTCTTTGTCCATCACTATTGACTACTAACTGACAG
The DNA here is from genome assembly GCA_947363495.1 of Euzophera pinguis. Lineage (NCBI taxonomy): Eukaryota > Metazoa > Arthropoda > Insecta > Lepidoptera > Pyralidae > Euzophera > Euzophera pinguis. Next base: position 1,664,757 of record OX376156.1, on the reverse strand, counting down.
TTGACAGGAACGCATTCTTTCAGCGGCCGAACTATACTATATAAATTTTTTTTTTTTTTTTACAGGCACAGCTGTAGGAGTAAAACTCTTCACAGACACACTGAAACTACACGATTGCCTGTTAGGAGTGATATCGACTCTGTGCAGGACCGCTAGCAACTTCATATACGCTTTCGCCCCGGACCGCACTTGGTTGTACATAGGAGCTGTCGCAGATATATTTGGAAATATTTCCGTGATCGTCATACGATCGTTGAGTACGAAAATCGTTGATTCTGGCGATGTTGGTAAGATGATTTTTTTCCTTAAGACATTTTTTTCTATAAATTTGTAAATCAAATCCAAAATTCTTAAGGCTAGTTGTTTCCCTCCTACGCCTAAAGTAGCCTATGTTTGACTCCGGGTCTTGCAACTATATCCATACCAAACATTAAAATCGGGTCAATCATACTTGGGTAATATTTGCATACGAAACAATATGTACACTGAAACGTTTAAAATTCCGAAAATAACAACAAAATGGGTTGTTAAATAAGGCAGTAATTGGATTTTAAAGTTTTCTCAAGAAAAGTGGGAGCGTAGTGGGTACGTCTTCCTATCTCTTTTTCACGCACGAAACCGAGTGGCAGTGACGTCACTGTACACACAGTGCATCCTTTTCTTGTTTTTTGTCAGTTTCCCTTTCCACCGAATTTCAAATGCTTAATACTTATTTGTTTAAGAACGGATTTTAAAAAATCTTTCTGTTTTCAGTTTCTGCCAGTGAAATGTTTGATATGAATGGTAAAAATAAATTGAGTTGAATACTCAATTAAAAGATCATGACAATGTTCAAATGTATGACAGTGTTTTCCTTTTCAATGCCTTTATGTTCTTAACTTTTTTTTAATGTTTTCAGGCAAACTGTGTTCAATCATAGCCTTCACGGATGCACTCATCGGCCTTACGGCAGTGCCCCTGTACAACCAGGTTTGGGTCAACTATAAGGAGCAATTCGAAGGCGCTGCATACCTCCTGGGGTCCATACTGACTATACCGAACTTCTTTATAATGTTGTGAGTACACATTTTGTTTTATAGCTTAGTTTACATTTATCCTACATTTTTAGGTGTTGATTTTGAGAAGTTTATTTTAGTATTAGCTACGAATAACAATTCTCTAGAAGCGTAACTAATCCCGAAAAATCATTCCACGCGATATGTACCGCGGGCTTAAAATATGAACCGCGCGGCGCGACAGTTCGCCGTAACACTCGAGTCGTGCGGTTGCGTCGCAAAAAGTTTCCTTTGATAATATTGCTGTGTTTTTCGATAATGTGTTCATTAAAAATGCCGTCATGTGCCGTGAAGTGGTGTAGAACCCATACAGACATGAAAAACACAGGACTCACCTTTCATATGTAGTTAAATAAACATTTTAATAATCCATACTTGACATCTGTGGAAAGTGTTATGCAAAATGTACCTAAGATTTTATTTCCATGCAGTATGTACCTCTCACGTGGTGTGCTTAAAAAAAAGATGTTTGTTTCTAGTATGAAGGATGATATGATGCATTAGTACAAATTTTTCATTGACAGATGCCCAACAAATGAAATTCAGCGTGATAAGTGGATAAACGCGGTTCGTCTGGAGAGAAATGAATTTGAATGGATGCCTAGTAAAAATAGAAAAGGACATGTATATATACTTAATAAACGGAAGAAAGAGATAACAACTATTTTCATACAATTTTTTTGCCATTTTACGTCAAAAATGTGCCAGTTATATTAGGTTAGGTTTATAACCTAATAGAATCGGTTCCCTTCTTATCGCATCGATACAAATCATATTTTTTTAAATATAAGATAGTCGACAGCGCAATTGGCTAGTAAACTTTTTCATGAAAATGTCTAATTCGTAAACCATTTTGAGGAATAGGCTTAGGGAACAGATTACATTAATCAGATCTTTAGATAAGCACGTATTTTTAAAGAAAATCCAATGACTTTAATTTTTTAGCAAAGTTAACGTACGACGTTTTACGTATGACGTAGCCGGATAACTTCCAGCTATTCACATTAAATTTTTTAGGTTGGTAGCACAGGGTAGTGAATAAATAATTTTTGTTTGGTAGCGCTAATTAGGCACTTCACGTACTTGTCACCCATGTCAAATGTCATCTCTGTTCAAGTAAACATAACTACATCTTCATTACATTCATTCATACATTTTAAGGAAGAATCAGTGTCCAATTATTGAAAAATCAGTCAACGGATAGAGACAGCAGTAAAGTCCAATAAACAGGCCATTATGCAATAGATACGAGAAATGGGGTAGGTACCTAGATATTTGGCGATTGTAGACAAACAAGAAACCAACTCGCGGCTGGCGGTCCATCCTGACTTTGACATTTGACACTGATATACATATTTATTAATACCTTAGTATTTTTTGCTTTCTTGCAGTTCGAGATGGCCATTATAGCTGCGTGACGTCATCACTATAAAATCTTTAAAATTAAATAACAAAATACTAGTAAATATAATTTTAAGAATTTTTTCGTTTAAATTGTATCTCCGAATTTTCATTTTCTTTTTGCCGCACTGTACCGTGTACCTACCTTACTACTTATACAATCTTTAAAATATGTTTAAACTCTTTATTTTAATACTAGCTGTTGCTCGCGGCTTTGCCCGTCTGATCAAAAGGGATTTCCAATGAAGTATTTCTAAATATGTATTTAGAAACCCATCGGATCCCAATAGAGATTGATTGTATATCACATCCGGCACGTCGGATTAGAAAATGGTTGTTATTTTTGTAGTCAGCAACCCGATAAACCATACAAATAACACCCATGTCCCCCATTCAGGGCTGAATTCTTAAAACCTAAAAGCAGGTAACAAATTATTTATCAAAACAATTATTTTTGTTAAGTTTCGACTTCAACGGTCTAACTAATCTCCTTCTCCTGTACATACTTTGAACATCAGTTTCCCTCTTGGGGGTCAATTAAGAAAAATTCTTAGTGTACCCTCTGATTACAAAAGAAACCCCACTTGCTAAAATTCATTGTCAGATCAATTACAGTTTAGTCAGAGTCTGTCCTCCCTTTTAGAACTGGAATTCTAAAAATACTGACACAGATATTTATTCATTCATCAAAAGAAATAAGTTTGTGAAGTTCGAATAAAACGGTCTAACTAATCTCTCTCCCCCTTACCTACTTTGGACCCCATTACATCCCCTTAGGTGGTGCGTTTTGAAAACTCCTTGCTGCTTACAAAACCCGTTGATTACAAAAAGACCCCCCCCCCCCCCTTGCTAAAATAAACACAATCAATGATACACAAACTTTTCCCTGTTTTAGTGGTTAATGCAAAATATCCTAAAATAGGTATTTACTCATTCATCATAAGAAATAATTATGTGAAGTTTTAAATAAAACGGTCATTTTTCCCATACATATTTGGACTCCATTTCACCCTCCTTGCAGGTGAATTTAGAAAAATATATTTTGCTAAAATTCATTGAAGATCAATGATATTATACGAGTAGTTTTTCTTTTTTCAAACATTGCCCATTTGTCCCTTTTAGGAATTAAACTTAAAAAGTCAAGATTTAGCTATTTAGATTTTATAAATCCCAATAAGATGTGCATTTAAAAAAAAATCCTGCTATGAACCCCTTTTCCCCCTTTAATAGGGTTTCAGAAAAATCCTGAAACACGTGTTTAATCATTTATCAAAATCAATAATCTTGTGAAGTTTCGAATGAATCGGACTTACTAATCTCCTTTCCCCATACATACTTTGGACCCCCGTTTGACTCCCTTAGGGGATGAATTTTGAAAAAACCTTTCTTATCTGAGCACTGACACACTGACACTGACTGAGAACACAAACTTCTGTCCAAATTTCACTTTTATAGCTTTTATGGTTTAGGCTGGGCGTTGATGAATCAGTCACCCTTGTTCTTTTATATATATAGATAAACAGAATTAAAACTTGTATGTATGGTATAGCATTAAATAGTATACTTCAAATTTAAGTTATTTAATAAAAAAAATTAAAACGTAAGCAAGCTTATTTATTTTTGCGTACCGCATAATACCATCCACTCGTTGTACCTTACCGCTCTTTGCGTTGACCGCCCCCGACCAATGACGACGCGTGACCTTTGTCGCGACCAATCACATGCATTTTGTCTATGAGTGTGTTTCGTTGTAATTACTGTTAGTTTGTTTGTGTAAATGGAATCGGAATCGAAGCGGTGAATGTAGGAGCGTTACATTTCTAGAGAATTATTATTCGTAGAGTATTAGTATATTTAGTATTATTTAAGTTTATGGGTGAAAATTTGTAACAAACTTTTTACTTTACATAATCATCAATAATAGGTTTTAGATTCTTTGGAGGAAATTCCCACGGGTGCTGAAAATGGGTTCAGGAATTACTTATAAATGTAACTACTTATTTCTGCTGGGAGCCAGCAGAAATAAGTAGTTACATTACTGGAAGTCCATTCCTTCTATAAAATTGGGCAACAATTATTAAAATTGTGAGGGGTCGGAAATTCTTTATTTTGTTTCATCTAAAATGTAAATAAACATTAAAATGAATATAATGACACATTACAGTATAGATTGTCTTTTCAGTTGTCTATTCTACATCGACAAGAAACAACGAAAGGACGTTGTCTCAGACCCCGATGCCAAGGAGAAGCACGTGTATGACAATGAAATAACACCATTATAGATGGTTATGAGTTTCATATGTATGTACTAGCTGTTTCTCGCGCCTCCGCCTGCAACCTATTTTTAACTATATCTATACCAAATTTCATAAAAGTCAGTTCAGTGATTTAGCCGTAAAAGAGTAACAAACATCCATCGATCCACTCATACTCACAAACTTACGTTAATAATATTAGTAAAGTGTTTATTTGAATCTCGATTAGATTAGTACTGTCATCAGGAGAGCTGTCGATTATACAAAATGGCGGATGTAGGACGCCAAAAAGGACGTTTGTAATTTGCGATCTGAATACTGGGCGATATCTGTTACACCATAGAGTTATAAGTAAGAAAAATGGCCCGGGCCAACAATAGGCTAGTTTCCAGAGTCAAAAGACAAACATTAAAATTAGTCCGTCAGTTGAATAATCAAAATATATTAGTGACGTATTTTTTCTTTTGTCAATTGAGCGAGAAATTATAAAGATATAACGCATCAAAGTTTAGGAGCGACGTCACATATTGCGAAAAGTGAAGCACACTGTGACGTCAGTCGGAACTTTAACACGCCATATCTTTACCATTCTTTGTTTAATTAAAAAAAAAATACGTCTCCAATATTTTTTTATTAACTAGCTGACGGATTAATTATGTTATTTTAGGAAACTAGCCTATTGTTTATAGCCCGACCAGTAAGAAAGCAACCTTCGCCTAATTTCTTTTACTGGCAACTAAGCATTCATGTAACATTCCGTCATCGTCATGTCACTCAACGTCGTCTGCCAAAAAGAGACAGGAGTGGACGTTGTGTATTTTGTGATTAATTCCTACGATTTATTTATCAAAATGGCAAAAATAATTTATAATAATGAGAAAAAAGTGATATGAGTATATTTTACGCGTATAAAAATGAAGAATTGATTTCGATTTATTTTAAATGACATAGACACATGTGTGACACATATAACATGTTAGACGATCAGTAGCGACTAGGGTTGCCAACTATACTGTTAAAAACAGTATTATACTGTTTTTCACTACATTATACTTTTTACTGTTGAACAAAAATAAAGTATTAAAAATACTGTTTTCAGAAAAATGTAGTCAGAGCGCAGGGCTCAGTGGAACGCAGCAAACAAATCACAATAATGGAGTTTCAGAACGAATCTGTCAATGTCAAATTTTATTGAAATAGGTACTGGCCAGAAGTGGACCTATTTATTATTTAACTTCTCAGAGAACTTAAAAACATAACTAAAATCGTCTCTTATTTGCTTTCTGTTCCCCCCTCCACCTCAGCATTTATTGAGAGAATTTTCTCAATAATTAATGCGAAGTGGCGGGACGACAAGCAAGCATAAATTTAGTCAAAAATGAGCTCCTCATATTTTTAAATATTACTTACAATTCTAGTGAGGTTTATGAAGCTTTTAAAAATGATAGTAAATTGTTAACTTGTGCCAGAAATTCTAATATATATATATTTAAAATAAAATACTGTTAATTTTTCTTAAATACTGTTTAATATTCTTCGCAGACCAAAATATACTTTATTTCTTGTAAGAAAAGTTGGCAACCCTAGTAGCGACGCCAATGCAGGTCAGGTATTTTCTTGGTCGGGCTATATGCAATTATATTGATAAGTTTTTACGTTTGATATTAAGCCTCCGTTATTATTTTTTATTTTAACATACTCATGATATTTGGTTTACTATGTGCATAAAAATTAGTCATTTATATAGATTAGAGATTAGGATTATAACACATAGCTAGAAATATGGCAATAAAAGTTAAAAATAACTAAGTAGTTTAATTTTATGTTTACCTAATCTCTTTCCGTATTTCTTTAGGGTCGCGAGATGTACAATAACCGGAACATATGTGTGAGCGAAACAAACACATACTAATAATCATGTTAATATAAGTTTGTCTCACTTACACGTAGATCAACTTACATGCCGCATATTTTATCACTGTGGTCAGATCTGCATGGATAATAAATGTATGGTAATGCACCGACTACCGACGCATTGTTGCAGAATGAACAAAATACAAAGCAAAATAAGCGTTATTGCCTTGCAATTAAGTATCTCTTTGCGCGGCAGCACGACGAGAATACACTTACACCACACCTCTTGTCAGGGTTGATATATATATATACATATATATATTTACTTAGTTATTTACATCGCGAATAAAATCAAGTGATTTTTTTATAAAAATCAATGATTTAAATCATAAAGCAACGCAAAAGCTGAGCCTTTCACAGGCTCTATATTCGATAAACAAGTCATACAGTATGTTTAACCGAATTAAATATAATCAAGCAACTGCTAGGTACAGTTGCTTCTTCCGCTGGGGTCCAAAGAATATTTTCGGCATTCAATTTGGTGCACAGCAAAATAAGAAATAGATTAGGTACCGAGAAGCCAGCCAAATTAGTCTTCCTTTCGACAAGACTAAACTAGTTCTTTTCCTTATTCATTACAATAAAAAATACAGTGTGTTCTTTTAAAGTTATTTGATAATTTTATAATATTTTTTGTTACATATGCCAAAAACAAGTGGAACTGTTTTGTTTAAAAAAAAAAAATCACGATTTATTTAAAAAAAAGCTTTTGTTAATTTTAATTGTTTTATTAATAATTGTAATTAAAGAAAATTATATGTTGTTTTTTTTCAAATTAATAACAGACTTCCAAAAAAAAACCAATGTTAAAAAATCAAAAAAATCCGTGTAGTGTATACGTCACGCTGTCATATGTGACCTCTTTGTCTTAGTTCAATAACTTAACGAACTAAATTACTCAATCTAGATAACCAACCTAGATCTAGATAGCACGTCTATGACTCAATATGTATAATATCTCATTTTCATCAATAATAAAGGCAGTCTTCAGTTAATCTGAACCTACAGGGTGTTTCATTTGTTACCCCTCTCCGCATTACGTTACATGGCGACCCTGCCAGTGCCGTGCCTCGTCGGCACTGGTAACGAAGTACCGCGAGTCAAGTTGTCTTCATCAGACAAAACGGTGCAACAGCACATGGACAACTTAGGTGACGTAAACATCTTTATGTAATTTTAAATTAACATAATTAATAGGCTAGTTTCCCAAAAAAAATATAATTAGTCAGTCAGTTAGTTAATCAAAAAATATTGGATACATATTTTTTCTTTTGAAAATTAAATAAAGAATGGTAAATATATGGCGCGTTAAAGTTCCGTGTGGCGTCACAGTCTGCTACACTTTTTCGCAATATGTGACGTCACGAGCCCCCACTCCTAAACTTTAATACGTTATATCTTTATAATTTATCGTTCAATTGAAAAATGAAAAAATACGTCACTAATATATTTTGATTCCCTAAATGACGGACTAATTTTAATGTTAATCCTTTGACCCAGGGTCAACTAGCCTATTCACAATGAACAAAGAAGCGTATAGATCTACGTCTCATACCAAACATCAGAACAAAAAGATTATGATTGTCCAAAAGGTGCTACCCTAATGCTTCAATAACTCGAACAAGCCCCAGGTATCGACATCAAAGAATGACAATAAATTACTACGGCAGTACTGGTAATTGTAGCCAGCAACGTAGGAACGTACTTCGTTTGGAAGAAGATTCATAAATGCCTTACAAGAAAAATTGAACGTCAAGCAGCATTCATCAATGTTCGTAGACAAGTTTAACCAAAACCCAGCCAGCAAAACCTATGCAAGTATTAAAAACAATTTTGTGAAGTGTTCAGTGTAAATCCATACTAATATTATAAATGCGAAAGTCTGTCTGTCTGTTACGCTTTCACGGCCAAACCGCTAGACGGATTTTGATAAATATATAAATATACCTATCTCGATGGGTTTAAGCGTTTTCAATCCGGAAATTTTGATGTCAAAGATGCACGTCGCTCTGGTCGCCCTTGTACTGATAAAATGGATGCCATTTTTGAAAAAGTGGAGCAAGATCGGCATATCAGTAGTTACGACGCATTTGGAAAAAAATGGAGTTTGGCGCTTTGAAAAAAACTGGGTACACAAAAAAGCTCTATAATTTGGTAGCTCACGAGCTCACTGAAAGAAACCTAATGAACCGTGTACTCGATCATTTGTGATTTTTTATTACGACGTAATGAAACCGAACCATTTCTGAAGAAGCTGATAACTGGTGATGAAAAGTGGATCACGTACGACAAGAACGTGCAAAAAAGGTCTTGGTCAAAGGCCGGTCAGGCTTGGCAAAATTTGAAGAATGTTTCTGTCTGCGTATGCTGCTGCACCACGTCCGGAGTCCGACAAGCCACAGGGACCTTAAAACTGTCAATAGTGAAGAATGCGCAACATATAGAGAGGCATGTGAGGCTCTGCGTCTGCTAGAGAATGACAACCACTGGGATGAAACAATGGAGGAAGCCATACAGTGTAGATCACCAGCCAGAATTAGAGATCTTTTCGCAACTTTAATATCATCTTGTGGTGTTTCGAATCCTCAGCAGTTGTGGGATAAATACAAAGATTACACGGCGGAAGATATTTTACACAGGCTACAACGGACACACGCGGACATGACCTTTAACGAACACGTATATAATGAAGCTCAAACAGCAAGACCTTAAGTACAGCTCTCTGGGCCCGTTCTAGATCAATTAAGTTACTTTTAGCTGCGTTACCCCAGCGACAAATACAATAGCTAATGCATCAATAGTAAACCCAGATATTTAATATTCGTAACACGGAACAGTCATCAAGCACACCGTTATTAGACCGGTTGCAGGGAAAAGTACGAATCTTTAGTTGAAAACTATGATCTGGGAGACTAACAGCAGTTTTAGTAAAGCAAATATATTTTGTTTTGTCAGTATTTAAAGTTAGTAAGCTACCTTCGAGCCAGGCAGTTACACTAGCTAATCCAGCCTCTGCTAGAGTAGAGGCAGACTGCCAGATCTTACTATGGAATAGTAGATTAGTGTCATCCGCGAACATTACCAGGTCCATTCCATCAATGTTCATATTGCAAAGCTCGTTAATATAAACGAGGAATAAGGATGGGCCTAAGGTGCTGCCTTGAGGGACTCCAAATCTACCACCACCTATATCACTGAAGATATTGTCGACCGTAATCAGTTGTTCCCTGTGATTCAAATAACTCTCAAACCATTTCAATGCCACTCACCTAACTCCAATGTTTTTAAGTCTCGTCAGTAGAATCGGAATTGAGACAGTATCAAAGGCTTTCTGTAGATCTAAGAACACTCCGAGACATCGTTCCCCTTAACTAAGTTATCCTTCCTTCCGGCTTGCGCGGGGATAATGATCCAACGCGTAGAGGCCTTTTGGAGAAGTTGATGTCATGTGGTGCTCCTGCCAAAAACCGTTCTCAGCCATATCAATAGTTGACATATCAATAGTTGAAATATTCGCCGCGTTTGGCAACAGAAGGGCAAGTTATTATTATTATTATTTTGTTTTTTCACAAATTGTGCTCAGGTCGGGCCTGGTATTTTCTGTAATAGCACGGGCGGCTAGCCAAGTGCTAATACAGTTGTTAAGAAATGTTAAGACAGTATGTTATTTAAATTATCTGAATCTAATTGAAGAAATTTCCGGACTATCCTACAAGTGTTTAGTATTGCAGCTTTTTGTAAAGTATGTAAATTTCGGTAAGTCTAATTGGACAAGACGTCTGAAGATATCTTTTGGTAAAACACCTATAGGCACTGTAAAGACTGAGTTCATTTTCCACATCCTTTAAATTTTCTCCTGTAACTCTGTGTATTTCCTATGTTTTTCTGAAATTGAAACTTGAATATTATGAGTGTTGGGTATTGCAATATCCATAATGTAACAGTTCTTATTAATTATGTCTACTAGTGTAATATCTGGTCTATTGTTGTGGACGGTGTGATCTGTAAGAATAGTACGATCATAGTAAAGTTTATAAAAATTGTTTTCCAATACTGCTTGCGGTAGATATTTGTAATATGGTGTATTTGTGTCTGCTGTTAGTTTAAATTTTAAAGCTAGTTTTTGGTGAATAATATATACAAGTTGGTTGTGCCTATGGGTGTAGTCGTTTTGAGCTAGTCTACTACATGTACCAGTAATGTGTTGGATTGTTTCTAGTTTATTATTATAGTTACTTCCGGAACAAAGACACGTATTCGACCAAGTGTTACAGCAAGTAAATTCAGGAAATGGTGCACTGTTGTTCTTTGATGCCCCTGGAGGAACTGGCAAAACATTTTTGTTAAATTTGTTGCTGGCCCTTGTGAGAAAGGACAAGAACATTGCGATGGCCGTGGCTTCTTCCGGAATAGCAGCCACGTTACTGAACGGGGGCTGCACTGCGCATTCTGTACTAAAACTGCCCCTTAATCTAGCTCAAGAAGAGACGCCAATCTGTAATTTCAGCAAAAATAGCGCTCGGGATATGTTTTTGCGTCAGTGCAAACTGTTAGTGTGGGATAAGTGCACAATGTCTCACAGAAAGGCAATTGAGGCTCTTAACAGAACTCTACAGGATATAAGAGACAAAAAAGACATCATGGGAGGAATGGTGGTACTACTGGCTGGTGACTTCCGCCAAACTCTACCAGTGATCCAGAAGGGCAGACCTGCAGATGAAATTAAAGCCTGCCTCAAATCGTCAAGCTTATGGACTACTGTCCAGAAATTCAACTTGACGAGAAATATGAGAGTGCACCTCTACAATGATGTAGATACAGGGCACTATTCGGACAAACTGTTAAAAATTGGAGATGGACGGCTGGAAACAGATGCCGAGGGCTACGTCTCACTAACGGGGGACTTTTGTAACTTGGTACAGAATGATGTGGAACTGATTGGCAGCGTTTACCCTGATCTACAGAGTAATATAAATGATGATTCGTGGCTATGTCAAAGATCAACACTTGCTCCAAAAAATGACACTGTTATCCAAATTAATAATGACATTCTCAAAGAGATTCCTGGTGTAATGACAGAGTATTTGTCAGTAGACACCGTCATGGATACAGAACAGAGCACTTCATATCCTGTAGAGTTCTTGAATTCCTTATAGCTGTCAGGTGTGCCCTCACAAAAGCCGCAATCGAAATTAGGCGTTCCGGTTATGCTCATACGTAATTTAGATGCGCCGCGATTATGTAACGGAACAAGGCTTCGCGTCACACAACTCGGGCGGAACATTGTTGGTGCCACTATTTTAACAGGGGCAAGTAAGGGCGAGAATGTGATGATCCTCCGGATCCCTATAATTCCCACGGATCTTCCATTCCAGTTTAAAAGTCTGCAGATCCCCCTCAAGCTCAGTTTTGTCATCATTATCAACAAGGCACAAGGCCAGACACTACAGGTAGCCGGGGTACACTTGGAAAAGCCGTGCTTCTCACATGGGCAGCTCTACGTGGCATGTTAGCGAGTGTCCAACGCTAGAAATTTACATTTCTTAGCAGTTAATGGAAAGACACACAACATTGTTTACACTAGCGTCCTTAAATAGTGCTCTGTTCTGTATACATGATCGGTGTCTTTTTTCTCCTGGAAATGGTTTTCAAATTCCACGCGAGCAAAGCTGCGGATAAAAGTTAGTAATATAAAAGATCATTCGGATCATTTTCATATGCAAGCACAATTAATAAATGTATAAACTGCAAATAAAATTATTATCCTTGATTACGCTGACTCGTGTTACTTGGACCTTACTGAGGAGCAACTAAATAAACTTGAGCATCTCCAAAATCTCTTTATTCGTTTCGTATATGGCCTTCGCAAATACGACCACGTTTCCCAATTTCGCGCTGATCTCAAGTGGCTCCCTATTCGTAGTCGTCGAGATTTACATATTCTGTCTTTACTCTTCACAATCCTTTTTAACCCTTCCTCGCCCAGCTATCTAAGAAGCCCATTTCAATTTCGTCGTGATGTTGAGGATCGCTCACTGCGCAGTGCTGAGAGACTTCGCTTATTAATTCCAACTCATTCTACTCAGTTCTACTCTGGTTCCTTCGCTGTACAAGCCGCTCGTCTATGGAACTCGCTGCCATTCACCGTCCAGTGCGCCGAAACGTTAGCAAGCTTCAAATCACAAGTCATGTTGCACTTTTTACGTGATACTACTACTTAATACTATCCTTACTTATCATGGCTATGGTATTCTACCTTGTTGTAGTAATGGTGTGTGTATGTGTAGTGAATATGTTGTTATATTGTATGTATATAAGTAAGTGTGTAATATACATTATATGTGTAAGTTTATGTTTTGATATTTACTAAAATTATTATTTTTCTTCTCACTCTTTTTGACACCTACCGCGCACAATCTTTAATATCTTTACTCAATTTTCCGTAAGGTTGCCTGGATGAAATTGCTATTGCGATAAGGCCGCCTTTGCGCAAGGTTATTTTTCTTGTAATTGCTTGTATTTAACAATGTATCCTTGTTGTGCAATAAAGAGTTTTTGTATTGTATTGTATTGTATAAAATATTTTTTTAACTCGGAATTCGTTATTCCGTTCCACATGTGTTCCAAGAATGATGTAAAATCAAGGATACCCTAATACGTCACTAGAAAGAGAGAGGTGGGTAACGAAATTCAGGTCAAATTTTCTTCCGTCAGTCTATTGTATGCAAGCGCGCCTTTTAACTTTAGATCCATGGTGAAGACAGACAGTCACACCCGTATTCTTAAACATAACCTTATGAACGACCTTCACTCAAAAGAAGATAGTAAAAAAATAAAATAAATGAAGTAGATACCTAGGCCAAAAGTGGCAAAAATCCGATTTATATCCACTTTATTTCATTTCAGAGACGCCTCAAGGTACCTCTCGATCAACCTTATATTTGACAGTTCAATACTCACCTCCAATGATAAATCATCTCTAGTCAAGGAACCTTGTGACGATTATTTATATCAATGAGGTGGAGTAAGGTTGAGTCGAGTTTGAGTGATCTGTGACTCTATTGGCTCGCTTGGGGAAGACAAGGAAACTTTACTAGTGTTCTTGGTTTCAGTTGACAAGCAGTACTAAAGGCTGAACGTAATACGCCAAGTGTTGTTCACTCCAAATTAGGTCGCACCTGCTGTTGCCTAACTCGCGTAATCGTCACCAACAATCACGTCCCGCTAAGCTATCTACTTACTACGTGCAGTATTTACGAAGTAAAAAATTGTTTCTTGGATTGTCCCAATTAAGAACATTATCATGGTTACCCTATTAAAAAGAGACAAATCCTCCACTATTTCTATCTTTTTCTGCTTGGGTTTTAGGTCAAAGAGCTCAGTCCTGTTAAATATATTAAGTCCATGTATCAAACTTTACAGATGAAAATAATTGACTTGACATCACAGTTGCTGTTTGATTTGACATTTGACAAGCGAGCAAGCTAGCAAGTGAATTGATTTTTCGAAAATGGTAAAAACAAATTAAATTATTTCGTCTCATAAATTTCAAGTGTCTTTTCAATAATTAACAAGAATGTGTGATGTGTTTACAGTCGTTCACCGACAAGATAAATATGATGATGTCCCGGCCGGGGGGCGACAACGTCCAGAAAGATGACGTTCCCTGGTGGATGCGCTACGGTGGACGAGGCCTAGGAACTGTTGGCAGTTTCTGTTCGTATTCCTTTGTTTAATACAACATTACTTGCATTAATCAGCAACATAAGTAGAGTGTTCCTTTTTTAATTTGAGGCGAGAGCTTCACATATGTTGATTAGGTGACCAAATTATTTTTTAAAGTAGTTCCTTTTAGATACTTACTATAGTCAATACTATATAAATACTTTTTACTGCGCCAAAAGAAAATATACTTAATAAAAAATATTACATAAAATCTCCAATCACACGATAACAAGTACCAAGCTATCTCCTGTAATTACAATTAATGGAGTTGGTTCTATAACATTCACAACTGGACGATAGAAAATAATTTAGTTGATTCATTTTAAGGATTAGATAAAAATAATAAGATGGCACCCTTGTCTGTGGGTCACAGCTGGTTAAAACATTAAAATAATCTTAAATGGAAGTTGAAAATGCTGAAATGACCTAATGAGGCATTTTGTCTTTATTTGTGTGCCTCATTAACACACCAAATTGATTGCTTTATAATTCCACATTTATTAAAAACTAGCTTTTTCCGGCAGCTCTGCCTGTGTCAAAAAGTAGCCTATGTTTGAACCCGGGTCTTAAACTATATTCATACCAAATTTTATCAAAATCCGTTCACGGTTTGGTTGTGAAAGCTTAACAGACAGACAGACTTTCGCATTTATAATATGAGTATGGTTAATAAAATGTGATGGATATTGAAAATGTATTACTAATAGAATAACTAGTTTTTGCTTGTGGTTTCACACTCATTCCAAATGCCAATTTTGTTTTTTTGGGATATAATTTCCAGTCTAGGTTACATTTCTGAACTAGTGGAAAAAACTGAGGGAAGTGCATAGTAACGTTTTATGAATAGATTTCATATGTGTTGGATTTTCGCAAACTACTGTTCACAGAACTACTAGTACCTAAATACTGATGCATGAACAGTACTTTTTCTGCAACAAAAATGTGTCATGAAAAACTCCCTCACGGTGGAATGGTCTTCTGAGGTCCGTTCTTATTGGGATTAATTAATATAGTAAAGGGTAGACATTGTAGGTCAATCGATCCTTCAGGCTCTGCTATCAGAGTGGTAAATCAACTCTATTTCAGGAGAGTCAATCGGCCATCCCATGTGATTGTTTCCAATCTGGCTTACTGCTTTCAAGGGGAACCCCATTGCTTAATGTAAAGAATTAGTTCCCCTATTAGATGTAAATGGGTGCTACAAAAAGAAACATTTAAATTAAGTACTGATCTTGCTTATTTTAGGCAAAATAAAGAATTGAATTTATAAAATACTAGCTGTGCCCGCGGTTTCGCCGGCGTGGAATTCCGTTTGTGCCACGGAAAAAAAGCCTATGTCACTGTCCAGGTCTTCAACTATCTCCACACAAAAAATAACATCAATCCGTTGCTCCGTTTTAACGTGAAGGAAGGACAAACAAACAAACACACTTTCACATTTATAATATTAGTGTGGATGTACAGTTTTTTACATACCCAAATTCTATCACAAGTTGAATATTGGTTGTATTTGAAAATTATACACCTTAATTTATAACTTCTCATGCTTTTGATAGATGGAGTAACAATGACTTAGTATGAGAGTAACCAGGAAAGTTGGCGTGTTTCAATGTATGACATTGAATATCTGTATAGCATTTATTCTGTAATCTGTGCTGCTTTCTTTAGCCTGTTAGACTACAAAGTTAATCCCACAGCTCTTGTGTATAAATTTCTCAGTTTCAAAATATTTCAAAATAGCCCTAAATGAAAGGACGTTGGTTTTTGTTTTTTGGAAAAAATTGCAATTGTATTGTACAGGTATTTTTTTCTTTTTTGTTGTTTTTCTCTACCATAAAGTGGAAGAGATTACATTTGCGATAAAGCTGCCTAATGTACGTCTTGTCACAAGCATTTCATATCTGTCTTTTCTATCGTACAATCATGGTGCAATAAAGAGCTTTTACTTATTCATTGTTGTGTTGTGTGTGTTTTGCTGGACATGCTACACAAACTATAATAATATTCTTTTATCATTCAAATGGTTCTTTATTCTAGTTGGACATAGGCTCTGGAGCTGTCCTATGCAAGCAAAGACGCGGGTAACAGCTAGAATATACCATACACTGGTAGATATGAAGCTGGTTTTTTATATT
Organism: Euzophera pinguis; assembly: GCA_947363495.1. Lineage (NCBI taxonomy): Eukaryota > Metazoa > Arthropoda > Insecta > Lepidoptera > Pyralidae > Euzophera > Euzophera pinguis. The sequence continues at coordinate 1,648,272 of OX376156.1, read as the reverse complement.
TAGTATTATCTTTTTAAGGAAAAACTAAATAAAAAAAAACAAATAATAGAAAGACAGTGGTCGTCAAAGCGTGCATTAGTCACAATTGATAAGGCGAGATAGTGCTTATATAGAACATTCCTCTAGATATATATGAGTTGTTTTTGCTAATAATATGTAAGCGACGCTACGCCCACGATTTTCTTATGCATCTTTTTTTTATACGCCTCAGCAGTGAGGGACCGAGGTAGAGGAAGAAGGGAAAAAAAGTTGACGTTGTTTAATCTATCGGCCTAAGTGTTCATAGGGGTTGACACGAGTAGTGTCATGTAAGGTCACAGCACAGTACACAGTAATTTCACGACCCCTCACTCTCCAAACAGGATCAAAACAATGTAGGATCTGCCTGCTGATGTATAGAAATAGGTGAAAGTGAAGTATCGAATTTTAGAATCAGAATGATTTATTTAACAAGAATACATGTAGAAAAAGGTGTTACAAATGTTACTCTGTCTGCTAGCACATGTGCAAAAATTATTTCAAGTAAATATCGCTACACATACACTTTATTCTATTATCACTATTATTATTGAGATGATGTTTGTACACAAGTCTATATCTGGTAATTGACGGTATGAATGATGGATAACCCCAAGCATTATTACACCCTATATATAGATAGATCTTAGGACCCAAGGGTTCTGTAAAACGCCATATAGTTCTTATTTTATTATCTTATTTAATTTTTCCCTTACACCGGACACAACAAGCTCTGAACGTCAGTGAAGTTATTAAGTAGTGTCATTTAATGTAATCTAAATTGATAAACACAGGCATAATACTGCCTGTGTTGTCATTAACACCACACTATTAATCAGTGTGTGTCCTAATTATATGTTTTTAGACACTGGAATCAAATAGATGCATGTTCGAAACGATCACGTGATGAACCCTAGGTATGTGGGGCCTCACTTGGATTGGTTTCCACTAGTGGAATTTTTATTTTCATAAGATTAGCTCAATATACAAATTTAGCTTTTTGTGCCTTACTTTTAACTGTTATTCAATAGATAGAACAAAAAATTAAAAGGTATAAACTTTAATGTACTAATTTTGGTTGTAACGGAAAAAGATACACAAGAAATAACACAAATAATACAGCACTTCTTGTATATAATCATTTCCATTGTATCAATAACCAAAAAACAAATTTTTGTTTAAAAATTAGGTTTTCGTGACCTTTGATGACAAACTGTTGGATGCTGCTTTTATACAGGGCGTTTTTGCGGAAGTGCATGTTACGGTGAGGTCGGAACAAGGCCTTATTCTTTATTTAGATGTCATCGTTAAAAAAATTAAGATCAAGTAAAATTAGATTATCATAACATATTATCGTCATCATTTCATGTAGGTTACATTATCAATCGACTATGTACATCTTGGTATCAGAGTTGTTCGGAACCGCTTTTCGGCCTCTGACGTGGTTTGGTGCAACCATTGTAAAGTCAGTGTAACACCAAAAGCAAACGGACATGTAGCCGCAGGTCTTTCGAAAAGGGTATGAAAGTCCTGTTTGAAAATTTCATTTGTAGTCACACTGAGGCACGACACGACACGACGACTAACATAAACGCTGGCGGTCGTAGTGTAAACATAATTATTTATTTACAGTTGCCATCCTCTTCGGGCTTCTCAACTGTACGGGTATTCTTTACCTGAACGTGCAATGCCTGATCGCCGGTATCTGGCAGATGCTGGCCGGGTTCCTGGTGATCGTGTGTGAAGCCCCATGCTGCTGCTTCTTCATAGATTACGTGCAGACTCTCTCGGACAAGATCGACTCGCGGCCATATTGGAATAAGGCCGTCCTGTACTGCGGGTAAGATACGTGTAGCACATATTGCTCGGTTGCTGAATAAATTGACTGCCTGTGCTAAATATAGAAGTACTTCAGTGGTAAGGTGGGCCGTACGCCTGTTTGCCTACTTAGTTGTATAAAAAAATTTACCATAAGCAAATAGGTATTAGCTAGCCTCCTTGGTTCCCGATTGCGAGTATACCTAATCCTTTTTGCGTGATTACAGCTAGCATTAATAAAAAATATCGATCAGTAGAAATTAAAGAAGGAAATGGGTTGGTTATTTACCGTATCTGCCCGCTAAAGTCGCCGCAGCGGCCGCGCGGCTAAAGCGATACCCTTGCATTATTTTGCCAATACCAGAGGGCCGTCTATTTTCCAGACTTGCAGTGCCTCCCTTCCTCATGTGCATCTCAGTGAGCACGTTCCTCGGCAGCGGCGTGATCTTCGCCACCGGCGTCATCTACGGCATGATGGCGCTCGGCAGGAAGTGAGTACTTTGTCATGTTTTTTTTATTTGACTTTGATTTGTACGACATACAATCGCTGCTCTTACATTTGTACACACATAAGCATAAATATTTTTTTTCTAAATTCAAATTTCAAGTACGTGTTTAGGGAGTAAGAGTTGGGATGATCGTAAATGAGAGTGTGTGCATTTGTGTGAGTTTACCGATTTAAACTCAGCTTTCTGAATTTATATTTTTTGTTGGTGATCACCCTTGTGCTTTTTGTTTACATTTTATACGAACATGCTTGTCTCTAGTACAGAGATAAAAGTAGTTTGTCATAGTCTATAAATCTTTTATGCCATCCCATTGGATATGAAAGAAAGAAAAACGGGAGCGTTGTCTCCCTTTCAGCGAATAAATATGTGAAAGTTTGTACTACGAGACAAGCTTGATATTCGTATAAGCTGCCGTCGTAATACTAACATTAATTGGGGCAGTGGTGGCAGGCTTTGGGAATTTGGCTAACTAGTGACCCTGCCAATTCTTCTGCCAAATGGTGTACTCGTAGGCATATGTTTCTAGTGCTTTTGTTATATTGTATCAAACTCCAGTATTATTACACGTTTAAAATTACTGCTTAGTGAATACTAATCAAACTAACTAAATTCACAAATATTAAGGTTGTGAAGGAAACGGCCAGACTAGTTGCATAGAAGATATATTTGAAATCGATTCTGTAATGACCGAGTTATGCAGCAACAAACATAAAGATAAAATAACTTTCACTCAAAATGAGAACCTTTGGAGAAGTCGGTTGAAAGTAAATATATCGTACATTAAGATGTACGATAGTAAGAAGGAAATATAAATAGGCTTTTAAGCATATGTCACTATGCTTGAATTGCAATGAATATTTCATAAACATACCGGAAAATATGACTGACTTGGTAAGGAATGATTGACTGGTAGAAAATGCTCTTAGCATTAAGTCCGCCAATAGGCTAGTTTCCTAAAAAAATATAATTAGTCCGTCAGATAGATAATCAAAAAATATTGGAGACGTATTTTTTCTTTTGAAAATAAAACAAAGTATGGCAAAGATATGGCGCGTTAAAGTTCCGTGTGACGTCACAGTGTGCTACACTTTTTCGCAATATGTGACGTCACGAGGCCCCACTTATAAACTTTGATGCGTTATATCTTTATAATTTATCGTTCAATTGACAAAAGAAAAAATACCTCACTAATTAATATATTTTGATTGCCTAAATGACGGACTAATTTTAATGTTAGTCTTTTGACCCTGGAAACTAACCTATTGTTATAAGTATATGAGTAATTTGTGGAACAATAAAGTTTTATTAAATAAATAAATAAATAAAAATAACAAAACGCACGTATTCGGGCGAAAAGTCCCACATTCCAAAGTTGACTTGCGATTAACTAAAGCAACCGTGTGTGCGTTTGTTTGTGTGCACTAACCGCGACCGCGCAGGGGCTCGCGCGACGACATGGCCGCCATGGCAGCCGGCGGGACCACCCCGCCCGGCGCCGCGCCCATGACGTCACAGGATCACAGCGTCACGCTCATGGAGGACCCCGACGTGTGGCGTCCCAACTAAGTAATGTGTTGTTGTCTCGCTTCAGCACAAGCATGCTGTCTCTGTCTTTGGCACATGCGGATTCGGTACACAAATGTTGCGTAACACCGTCATGCCGCGACGACACGTGTACTTCTTGTCAAATTTTTGTGATTGCGTGGTTCGCCAAAATAGATACAAATACGTATTATGTAATATTTTGGTAAAGCATGACCCACAACACAAATGTGGCCAAGTGTGGTCGCGACGTTATATCGGTGCGCTTTCTCATTTTCGTAGTGAAATTAAATATTGTTGTCTCGCTCTCAATATTTAACATAGGTACGCGTATTTGTTAGATAATTATTGAGTTGTGATGTCATAAAATTTGTGTCCTAATGATACGTAATAGCATTTTATTTACCTTATCCCTGGACCTTTAAGTACCGTTCAAACTGACGCGAATCCCGCGCGACTGGCGGGACGCCCATAGAAATAAGAATCGGTAGAAGTGCCGTAGCGTATGAAAAAGTTAACTGGCCCGCTAGTGACACTTCTGCATATTCTTACTAGCTGTTTCCCCGCAGCTCCGCGTGCGTCAAAAAGTAGCCTATGTTTGACTCCGGGTCTTCAACAATATTCATACCAAATTTCATCAAAATCCGTTCAGCGGTTTGACCGTGAAAGCGTAACAGACAGACAGACAGACAAACTTTCGCATTCATAATATTATAGTATGGATTTCTGTGGGCGTCCCGCCACGCGAGCGGGATTCGCGTCAGTGTGAACAGTCCTTTATTTAATTTCATGCCGGATCAGACTTCCGAATTTCCGATCCATAACCACTTGGATTTTTATAGCCTTTTTAGTGAAATAAAATTTTCGTCTCGAATTTTATGCAGCAAATAATAAACTACCCACCAAATCAATTTGTTATCTCTTACTTCACCCTAACATGAATACATCCCTGTGCCTGCCTATTTAGTATCCCGCATAACTGATAAGAGCGAGAAAGCACGATGTGTTACGCGACATTTGTTGTCTAATGAATGCTAGACTTTAGATTTTGTCACACCTGCACAAGTGCACTGTAGTGCTAGGGAGCTTGTTCGGTTTCCAATATATTTATTTGCAATTTTCTTGTTGTAACATTGGTGGTGAGTATAGTAATATAGTAGAATAAAAAATCTTAAACAGTCATATTTTTGAAAATATTGAAATTATTCTCTTTTAAATTTTCAAGAATATGTCAGTTATTTTTTATTGCTTGATTACGTAAAAGGTGTGTACCCTTATCGTCTTAGCGATTAAAGGTAATTAGAAACACATACCTTTTTGAAGACGAGAGGTTTCACAACAAAATGATTGATATAAATTTTATTAGCGTATTAAGAGACGATTGTTATGCCCACGTTAGCTAAAATATTTCGTCTCGTTTTTCACTCTTAATATCGAAGAGGAGAAAAAGGGACGAAAAACATTTTTATCATCGTATTTAACTCACATGTGCTTTACCAACGATTCTTGATACGTGGATAAGTATTTCACAATCTTATAGGTAACTTTTGTTAAGAAAAGACAAAATGCTGAATTTTTTTTCTGATTACAAAAAGGCATGTTGAATGGACAGAAAGGTTCTTGAAAGGAGGCTTTTTGCACCGTACTGTTGAACACCCACCGACCAGATTGTCAAACGGCCTGAAGAAGGTCGCAGGCAAGCGCTGGATGGAGGCCGCTTTCTGGAAATCTTTGGTACTTATGTCCAGAATTGTACTGACTGTGGCTCAAAATGATGATGCATGATAAAAAAAAACGCTAGAAGAGGTAGTCTTGTCTATTCGTAAGCCGGAAGCCACAGGGCTGTAAATTCTTATCACCAACAAGATTAATTACTTGTAAAGTACTTCTTTATCTATTAAGTTTATCATTCTGTTTATTTAATCTACGATTTGAATAACTGTGCTCAAATTGTGTGTTCAAAATAAATATTAAAATACATTTACAGAATGTTGATAACTATTGTTATCCATACTTCCATACTAATATTATAAATGCGAAAGGCTGTCTGTCTGTCTGTTACGATTTCACGGCCAAACCGCTAAACGGATTTTGATGAAATTTGGTATGAGTATAGTTGAAGACCCGGGGTCAAACATAGGTTACTTTTTGAGGCAGGCTGTGGGAAACAGCTAGTTTGGTATAAGTATGTTGAGGATATTTTTAATTTAAATTGCACCAAAGGTTCGTTTATACGGATCCAGCTCTGACTTGTACACAAACAAACAATTTATTCACACATTTAAACAATTGTTTGTGTGTGTGAGTAAATTTCGTGTCCGTGAAAGTCAGCGATGGATCCGTATAACCTAGCCTTAAACTACTGAGCGCTAAGACTCCGCTGTCAACATCCTTATTTATGACCATTTGTAATATTAAGATGTTTATTTATGTTTAAACCTCATTTTCGTCATGTGAAACATTAAGCTACAAAGGTACTAGAGTTAAGGTAGGTGCATGCAGTGGAAGTGGTTTGCATAATTCAATTTGAGCTTTGTTTTTGTATCGTCGCTTGCCCTTTACAACAAAAAAACATGCAAGAATTTATCATTTAAACTTTTGGCAATTTTTATAGGTTTTGTATTATTGTATGTGTTTCTGAGTAGATGACCATAAAGCTCAATTCAAACTGACGCAAAACCCGCGCGTGTCGCGGGCCATAAGCAAGCCAGTTCACTTCCACCGAATCTTATATCTGTGGGCGTCCCGCGTCCCGCGCGGGATTCGCGTCAGTTTAAATGGAGCTTTAAAGCGTTTATTGTATCAGCGCGTACGGCAATCTCACATTTTTAAAAGACGATCAAAGTTTATTTTTATCTCATCGCTTACCTTACAATTCCGCAGAGCGTCAAGAGAAGACATGATATCGTCGGCGGCGAACCTAGAAGCGGGTCTGGGCCAACCGTCGACGGCGCCCCGCGCCAACCTCGTCACCAACGAGCAGCCCGTCAGCTTCACCGGCGTGCCCGTCAAACACTGACCTTCGTAAGTCACCTCGTACCTTCTACGTAGCTATGCGCTCCTGGTACCGAAGCGCTGGACAGAACATTGGACTTGCCAATCCTCACACAGGTGAATTTCTGCGCTCCCGGTACTGCAGAGTTGGTCAGGATTTGGCAATGATCCTCGCGTCTTTGCAGAATATGCTCATGTATTTGAGAATCGTGTCCCCTTAATGTCAGCTTCACTGGTGTGCCCGTCACACACTGCCCTCCATCTCCCTAAGTCTCCTAAGTAGTTATGCGTTCCTGGTACCGAAGCGCTGGACAGAACATTGGACTTGCCAATCCTCACACAGGTGAATTTCTGCGCTCCCGGTACTGCAGAGTTGGTCAGGATTTGGCAATGATCCTCGCGTCTTTGCAGAATATGCTCATGTATTTGAGAATCGTGTCCCCTTAATGTCAGCTTCACTGGTGTGCCCGTCACACACTGCCCTCCATCTCCCTAAGTCTCCTAAGTAGTTATGCGTTCCTGGTACCGAAGCGCTGGACAGAACATTGGACTTGCCAATCCTCACACAGGTGAATTTCTGCGCTTCCGGTACTGCAGAGTTGGTCAGGATTTGGTAATGATCCTCGCGTCTTTGCAGAATATGCTCATGTATTTGAGAATCGTGTCCCCTTAATGTCAGCTGCACTGGTGTGCCCGTCACACACTGCCCTCCATCTCCCTAAGTCTCCTAAGTAGTTATGCGTTCCTGGTACCGAAGCGCTGGACAGAACATTGGACTTGCCAATCCTCACACAGGTGAATTTCTGCGCTTCCGGTACTGCAGAGTTGGTCAGGATTTGGTAATGATCCTCGCGTCTTTGCAGAATATGCTCATGTATTTGAGAATCGTGTCCCCTTAATGTCAGCTTCACTGGCGTGCCCGTCACACGCTGCCCTCCATCTCCCTAAGTCTCCTAAGTAGTTATGCGTTCCTGGTACCGAAGCGCCGTAAAGAACATTGGATTTTCCAATAATCCTAACAGATTTCTAGGATCAAGCCTCACGTTTCCATGCGCTACTAGTACCGAAGCGCCGGATAGATTAGATTTGCCAATCAAATGTAGCGCTGGACAGGGTTTGGCAATAATCCTCACGTCTTTGTAATCGTGCCCTCCTAATGTCCACCTAGTTAACTTCACCGATATGCTCGACAATCACTGAATCGCCTTAAGTCTTCTACGAAGTTATGCGTTCTTGGTACCGAAGCGCTCTGGACAGAATATTGGATTTGCCAATAATCCTCATATATTTCAGTTATCGCAACTCTCCTACATTGTTATGTGCTACTGGTATCAAACAGGGCTGGACAGTGATCCTCACGTCTTTGCAGAATATGCCCATGATATTTGAGAATTGTATCCTAATATCTCGCATTCAACTGTTCTATTTTTTGATGATTTGTCGTTATTCACTTCTGGTTTCAAAATACTACAATAAAATAAAGAGCTGCTGACATGCATTCTACTATCCTCTACAATTTTTTTGAAGACTATGAATTGACGATATCTCCATAAATATCCTGTATGAAATAGTAACTTATTTACCCTCAGATTTAGTAATCGTGACTCCTTTAACACATAAATTATAAATGTGCGTTGAAATTGATTAGTCAGAATAGCAACGAAATTTTGTATTTATGTCATGTAGGTAGATTGATAGGTTTGATAAGAATACATATCCAATTGTTAGAATTTATTCATCAAAAATCTTGTAAAGTATTTATAACAATGTTGTTAGCTCCAATTTCCTCGAAAATGTATAAAAATGTGTAGTTACCTAGCTAATGAAATTGGTATTATAAGTGTATGATAGTTGTTGGTTACACTGGAAATAAGATTAGGTAGAAGTGCTTTATGTGGGACAGTTAAGCCTCTCTAGTCTTAACTTAATATGGCGAGGCTTAACTGTGGCACCCAGATAATGCCCACATGGCACTTCTACCTAATTCTATTTGTATGATTATACTGAATATGTAGATTTATAGCAAAGGAGTTTACGTGAATAGAGTAGAAACGTGTTGACTTATAAATAATAAATAAAAATGTTAGCATGCACTATTGTTAGGACGTGAGGATCATTGAAATAACATTTAAGATTCTTCAACTGTGGTCTTTAAACTTATGCTCTATGGTTCATGCGTCAAGAGTAAAATTTAAACTATGTTCGAATCCAGCCGTGCGCTAGGTCACGAGTCATCAACACAAAGTAACACATTTATTTCAGTGTTACCATTTGTAATAGTGTCCTCCAAAAAATTTGTATTGCCAAAATATATCTTAAATTACTTTTTTCCGATCTACTCATTTCAAACGATGAAAAGAAATCTTGTTACCAATCAAATGTATTTTGACTCGAGAGATACTGTTTTTGCTTCAATTATAATGAATTTAACTTATTGGTATATTGTAAATTAATTTTTCTATAACTGTTTATCTTAAATTGAGCCTAAAATTGTAAAGGAATTAGTCTCAAATTTACAGTTGTTTTAAGATAGTTATTAATGCAATTAATGAAGACGTGTAATTATGACGGGTATAGTACAAGATCACACTTTCATTTTATTATAAACTATTACAAAATCAAAGTTCAATAATCTTAAACTTTTCTTGAGTGTTGCCAGATAAAACATTGGGAAAAGTGATCTTGGACTATCATCTCGTAATATTTAACTTATGACAGAGTAGTGCATTTCTGCAGCTGTATTTATATTAATATTATATTAAATTGGTGGGGTTGTTTACTAATATACTATGTCTTGGCTCATTACAATGTCTAAAATTTCTTCCCTAAATATCTAATTTAATATATAAATGAGCGGCTCACTGCATGCGTGGAATTCTATATTTTTTCTACTATCAGATGGTAATACGCGCCTGTCGAAAGTGTCAGTTGAATTTGACAGAACTGTCAAATTTTTAACAGTGTGTTTGGTTCAGTGCTGCCATCTTTCGTGTGTTTTCAAATGTCATTAGAACTTAAGAGTCGCATGCATGGTGAGCAAAGCGTAGCATGTTAATAAATAACATATTTATTTTCGTAGGTAAATCAATTAACGTAGATGAGGGCTGTTAATAGAATTATGTTACAGTAGGTTCGTTCGTCTATAGAAAACAGACTTTCAAATTGGACTTTTTTTAATATAAATATTTTTTTATAGCTAATATATTACATTTTGTAGTATTTCTTAACTTAGTACTGTGTAATCTTATATAATCAACTATGCAAATTGAAATATGGATACGTCAAAAATATTAAACAAGTTTTTGCGAATCTTTTGGTAAATAAAACATTCCAATAAGCACTGAACTTTTAGCGTCCCTTAGTTTATTATTTAGAAATATTTACCCATATTTGAGGCTTTTTATATTTGACATACTTACTCCATTAAACTATACAGTTTGAGATATGCGCGTTATCAACTTTAGGTGCCAAATTACTCATCTATTTGGGTTGGTATCTTATTTGTTATTGGCGTACTGAGAATTTTTTTAAATACACATTACTATGTCGGGGTATTTAGTTCCTACTTGAGGCATTAATTCAATGAACATCTTTATTTGCGAGAATTTATAATAATGAAATAGTAACATGACACAACATTGACTTTAATTTTATAGGTTTGGCCGGACTAATTGCTCAGTATGCTAATGTCAAAATCACCTATTGTTACAAATAGCGCACAAATGGGTTAAAATGTGAAGGATAATATTTATTTGGGTCGTACGGGACCAGCTTAGTTGTCTTATAAGCAAACTATTTGAATTTAATAAGAAATTTTCCTGTATCTAATATTAAATGTGGAAAAAATGTGTGTAAACAGGCGTGTATATTGGTTAATTACTTTTCTAGAACAGATTTTTACGAAGTGACCAAATTAAGGCCAATTGACACATAATAATATAATAAAAAGCATTGCGCTTACCATCTTGCAGCCTATGTATATTTTCTATCAAAATCTTATAAATTTTCAGCCATTATCTTTCTTGACACACCTATACACGCTTGTTTTATTGTATCTGAATTTTGAATGTTAATTGAGGTTTTTCATATAAAACTTTTTTTTTTATAATAGTTGCTTCCTTCCACCTGTAATACTTATAATTTTATATTTTTTTATACACAGCCGTGAATGATTCTTTGATCCTGCTGTGTGTATAGTGACACGGGGTTGTTAAACGGTAATAGTAGAATGTACACGAACACGTAAGGTGCACGTTTTTATCTCGTCGAGTGTAGAAAGAGATAGAGCTATCCGCACCTCTCGTACAGTCCTCGGCAGTAAATAGTGGTAATAACAAGCTTTATCAGAAATGTTACAATACAAAATCCGTGTACAAATGTTCCGTGGATTTATTTTCTATGCTGCCATGTAGCATTTTTCTTCGGAAAGATCATTTACATCGGCTCATAAGTAGTTGATTCGGCTTGGTAGAGCGTGGTATTTGTCACTCATTTACTTATGTGACTGATTTAACGTTTGTTCGTCGGTTGTTCTCTACAAGTATATGAGCCAAAACTACGTAAGTTACTTTATTACTTTAAACATTGATTTTCCCTGTTTACTGCCGGGTACAGTTCGCGTATTACTGGCTTAACTGGGCTAGACTAGTCTTTGTTTTGCGGTGATCATCGGAGCGAAATTTTTGTCATTTGTCGAATGCAAAATAAGGGAAAAATCTTTTACAGCCCGAAAGTAAACTGCGCTTTATAACTTCAGCGTGACCATAGATACTATAGTTTCACAAATTTTTTCACCGAAGATTACTGTAAGACAAAGATATCATACCTAGTACATAATATAAACAACACACGACGCTGTAGATCCAAGTTTGTTGTTACGTAATTCGCAAGATATTTTTGTAAAATATTTAGGAAAAATGTTCTAAGCCCTTTGGCGAGTATTATAATTGTGTATAAGACCCTAGTCTTTAGGTAATGTTTTTCTAGGTTTAAAAGTTTTGCTCACGTTTCAGCCAATGTCATTTGTGAATATTTTACGAGCTGTATGTTTTAATGAGTGTTGCCAGCGTCCTAGACAAAGGCCTCAATCGTAAACTTCCAGATGTTATTTTTGATTTTTTATTAATGCTGGCAACACTCACTTATATGTCCGAATTTGATTTATTTACGTCCATCCTAAATAATTATTGTGAATTTGTATTATTTTTTTTTAATTTTTTGGTGTTTTTATTCATGAGATCATATCTTTATATTAAGGAATTGTCAGAATTTATTTAACATGTATATAAGTTGATTACTACATGATAAAATAGTCACGCACGTGTTGTAGACTAAGAAACTACTGTTTCTTGTTGCTAATTAAATCATATAGCAGTGCATACAATCTGGATGTAGATGCGAGTATTAAATAGTACACGTCAACTGTTTTTATAACATTCTGACGTTGTATGACACAATAAAATGAAACAATCTTAAGTCTTAATATCAATGGTTCCAGTTCCAGTGGCAGCAGTAAATGAGGCGACATCTTATCATCATGAATATTATTACATGTAACCTGTTGGTGTAGCAAAATTAAATAAATAAATAAATCTCGCTTGCACTTGGATGGAATTAAGAAATGATAGTAACCCACCTGAGAACTTGGTCCTTGGTCCAACTGATCGGACATGGTTAATGAGGTTTCTATATTCAGATTTCTTGCACTGAAATAAAGATTCGAAATATAAATTATTCTGTATCGGTTATTATATGTATACATAGTTGTTAGTGTAAGCAGTTGCTTCTCGTCGGGTTAATGTTACTGTCTAGGAAGGCATATCTGTAATAAATGTGTGTATATTGAGACTTGAGACTTTTTATTTGATCACACTTTTAACTTTTATTTGCGTATGGTGCAACGAATTTAGATGGTCATTCCATTCGGTCACTTGTTAGTCTGCTTTGTTATCACACGTTAAATAGAGGTATTGATTGGCTTTGTAAACAACATTTCAATCCTTCCTTTTTTTTATTTGATACCTAAGTTAATTGTAGGATGAACATGATGATAAATCTGATGTGTCGCCTCCAAAGAAATTCTAAATCCATGTTTTATGTACAACTAGCTGTTTCCCGCAGCTCCGCCTACGTCTAAAAGTAGCCTATGTTTGACCTCAGGTCTTGAACTATATTCATACCAAATTTCATCAGTATCCGTTCAGCGGTTTGACCGTGAAAGCGTAACAGACAGACAGACTTTTGCATTTATAATATTAAGTAATAGAGTTTCTAACTAACAACTAACCAATAAGGCTTATGCCTGAATACATTTGACATTTTTCTAGTCAAACTAGTGTGAGACCATAGACTTTTAATATATTAAGTCCATGTGTGAGACATAAATTAATAAGAACCATGAGGAAACCGGTATCATACTCTATTATGATAATTTTTTAAGGTTTCCTCCAAGTGATTAGGCAGGCTAGAATAAATATCAAAGTTTATTAAAAATTTTTATTTATATACAGTCTTACAACTAATATAATCTTATACATATTTTATAGCCAACATGAAACAAAAAATAACAGATTTTAACATTTTATAATAAATTGCATATACATTCATGGTTATTATGTAGTACATAAAATATTAAGGCCAAAATTCCATGCTGCCCTTAGACATGGGGGACTTGAATGAGAGATTTTAATTTTTTAGTAACTTTCACCACAGTTCATCTTGATTGAGTTTGGTTACATGATCAACCGGTCATAAGAGTGTCATATTTTAAAAACGGTAAATCTGACGTTAATACCTTGACTCATTGACAGTCAGTCGAGTTGAAATGACAGACCTCAAAATCGAAAATTAAATTGGTGGAAAACGAGTTGTCTCAAGATGGTGAGCAGTTTCACAAAACATGAGTTTCAAAGTCAATTAAATCCATCAAAGTGATATTAAATTATGCCTGTACGTTTTTATTATTTTAAATAAATTTCTCCAATCAGCTAAACCCATGAAGGACAAGTGTGAGGCCATGGGAGCTATTTTTGAGAGAAAAAAGAGGAGATAAAATTTACTCATATTATTGTTCAGTGTGTTTGAAGGTTTGTCATATCAGTCTTGGGGGCGTGTAAAAAGCCAAACCTGAAACAATAGGAATCGGTTTGTAATTGTAAATTTATGTCAAAGTAACTATGTTACTATCATACGAAGTAGAATACATAATTTTTGCAGTATTTGTAAATTGATTTTTTTTTATTGTCTCCATGGTATTACAATTGGTCTTATAATTCAAGTACAGAACAAGGACCCTGACAAGGCACTACGATTTTACGATCTTAATATGACCTCAATGTCTCATTGTTCTAAATTGCCAAGAGAAAAGTAGGTCAGTGTCGGAAAGGGTGCACAAATAAAAATGTCATGAAATCAAACGCTCGTTTATTTCGGTGGTTGCAAGATACTCTTCCATAAAATAGGTTCTGTGGCCAAGGCGATGTTTCAGAAAAGTGCTTTAACTCCGAAAATATTGTCTGCAGAAAAAATGGTCACATACTTTAAATGATCCCCAAACCCTGACATCAAACAGGTGTAAGGACATAAAAATATCAATAATAAAAAAAAATTCTAAGTCCTGTATTCTAACACACTTTGAGAAGAAAAAAAATCGAAAAATTTCTGTCCAGTACCCACTTTTGAAGTCCTAGACCCCCGTTTCGTAAACATATCTCGAGAAGGGTGCGTCGAAAGACATCAATCAATAGGATATTTTTTGTTCATCTAACACCTTTCTATTTCCAATAAGAAAAGGGGCAAAACCTCATTCGTAATCCCTAACCGATAACACTAAATTTAATTAAATCTAGCAAACTTACTATGCCTTTTGTTTGTATATCGCGCCAGTGATAGTTCCATGTCTCTGAATAAGGCATTGTTTTTTGTCCGTCTCCAAGCTAACAGTGGGAGGCTTCAGGTTGGGCTGCAGTTTGCAAGCCTGGTCAGATAACGCCACTATAATTCCTGCTGAGTCAACGTGCGCAGTGCCCTTTGATGCTAAACAAAGACCCTGGTGATCAGCCACTAAACAACCATTCACGTTTGGCGTCGACATTATCTCTTCTATTACTCTGTCTAGTTCTTTTTCCATTGTGCCTCAATATTTAAATTGGATTTCGTTGAAAATAATAAAAACAGTTCACAAATAGTGACTAAATAAAATCGAACAGCACATCGAGCAGCAAAGAACAATATTACTCCTAGCGGAGAAGAATGACAACTTCATACTAAAAAAAGGGGAACAAAATCCTGCCATCTCTCGAAATACCCACGAACTAAGTACACCGTGACACCGTTCGGGTGGCGGGAAAATTTAAATGATTTCGAAATAATTTTAGGATAACGGGTGCTAGAAACAAATCTAGCACTACAAAATTACTCCAGCAACGCTTGTACACGTGCTAAAATGACGTAACGTTACTGAAGTAATTTGAAAATGCTAGATTTGTTTCTAGCCCCCCAGTTAAGGGAAGAAGAGACAAATAAAACTTGTGGATTTCAACAATTATTTATATCATTCCACATAAGGAAACGAATCTCAATACTAAGACCAACATTTGTACATTGTATTTTTTTCTATTTTGATACAACAACTGAAAAGTAGTAAATAATCAATACTACATGGATACACAATTATGAATAAAAGAACATACAATTTTGTAGTAATAATACAATAGTTTATGTAACTGTTGAACAATAGCATTATGTCAGCCTTTGCGTAAGTATGTTTACTTGTGGTACAATAATGTTTTAATAAATAAATAAAAAATAAGGGTTCTTACAATAAGAGTGTAAGTTAAAAAAAGAGCCGTTTACAAGTTTTTATGGCATTATACGAATATTGTAAGACCTATTTATTGTGCAGTTTCATACACTACTTTATGTAATCTCATAAAATTAGTTAAAAATACAAAATGGTATAAAAACTTCAGCATCCCTAGGTTTTCAGACATATTTTTAACAAACAGAAACAATTGTGAACATTTTACACGAGTATTAGCCGCATCAACAGATTATAAAGGACCATTCCTTGGTCTGACTCAAGCTGTATCGTAAATCCTAATGGAAAAATAAGTTATATTATGATGATATACACTTCTCCATGGAAGTGCTGTATCATAACATAATTTTATTTCGATGGTATCTTTATAATGACTGTCATTTAAGTTCTGTTATAAATTTTTAATCTTGGTATTTCAGTATGAGATTAGATAAAAAAAATTGCATTCACTGTTACAATTTGTTAGTGAAATTGTATTTTATCACAACATTGTCATATTGAGTTTTCTACATCATTTTTATTAATGTGGTTTGTTTGAAAAGTAGTAAGTACATACACATTATATGGATACACAATTTAGAACACACAATTTTGGTATCAAATAAGTCTGTATAATAATTTTGCATTCAATAATAACTATATTATTATTAACTTTATTATTATAAGATGTTTGTTTGTATTATTTAAACCAATAAATAAAAAATAATAAATTTAGTATATGAAACTAAGTAAAATAAGTTTTGCATTCACTATTTGTTAGTGAAATTGTATTTTAACACAACACTGTCATATTAAGTACTAAATGTTTCCCACAGCATAAGTCAAAAAGTAGCCTATGTGTGACCCTGAGTCTTCAACTATATTCATACCAAATTTCATCAAAATCAGTTTAGCGGTTTAGCCATAAAAGTATAACAGGCACACGGACTTTCGCATTTATAATATTAGTATGGATATGGACTATATACTTTTAATGATAAAATTAGGCGTTTATTTCATACATTCCTAGCTTTCTATAAAACTTGCATAGAAATTATGTCATCAATTTATACAAAAGTTTAGCCTAGTTGTATGCCTTTAAAAATAACTAAACGAAAACAAAGCTATTCTTTATAAATGTGATAGTGTGAATACAACCTAATATTGACATGTCTATGACACCTTTATTTATAGATGATTAAATAGTGTCTTAAAGGCGCCATTAGCGTTGATTTTTTTTTCAATCCATTCAAAACAGATTGAAAAACCTTAGTAAACAGAGTTAATCAAACCACATAAAAAGGACACCTTTGCCTTAGGATGTGTTTACTCTTACTACCAAAATACAATTTAAAATTACTTTGCAAATTAACTACAGAAATCGATGTAAGACAAATTACTTAAAAATAGTTTCTCAAATATGATAGGTGTCACTGTTTTAAAAAAAATAAAGACAATGAATAATACATAAGAGTGGAATACATTTTTATCTATTTTGTTTTGTGTCTGTTTAATTATCTATTCTGCAAAATATCAATTTTTCGTTTCAGACCTTTACTTAAATCGGACATTTGGCGGTTTTTAACGATACAAAATCTTTTTACTGTAATGAGAAATACGCTATTTAAGATGAAATCTAGATTTGACTTTTTATGTTCTTCACATTTTGATAAAAATGTAAAGATAATATCCTGTGAAAGTCTTGACAAAACATTAATTTTTAAATTCAACGAATGTGGTGATAACGAAAAAAAATTATTGCACACAGTGGCACAGTTTTCTACACATTGAATTAAGTCAATAGATGCATAATTTAGACTCTTTTTCACATCATTATATTCCTTAAAGTTGACGAAATCGTACAAATTACTATCTGAATTTGGAGATATTAATGTTTTTTTACAACATTCACAATTTGTATTCAGATTTTTTAACAAGAAACCTGAAACATATGCACAAGCCTGTAGTCCATCAGCGTCAGACATGCTTTCTTCGAATGAGTGCTCAATCGAAGAAAGCATTTCTGAAACTTGAGATTCGTTACAGGCAATTTCAAACTCGTCTTCATGAGACATCTTTTCTTCAAGAACTGTTTCTTGTTTATCTGTAATTATTTTGCCTAGATCGATATCTCCATGAGAATATGATTTTCAGAATATATCCTTAAAACTACACATGATGTTATAGTCGTCCTTTTCACAATTGCCAGCTCCCATGTGAGCAAGGTTGGATAAAACAGCAGTTTTCAATCCTGCAATGAATTGACCACATGTAGGGTTGTAATTTGCACCACAATTGCCCCGTATTGTGCCAAATAAATTTTCCAATGGGTCTTGTTGCAGACGGCGAGTACAAATAGCTGTGATTGATTTTTTTTTCTTTAAATTACTATGTAATTTTAGAACTGCGTTAATTGTCCATATCCAGCCTTGCATAGACGGTGGTGACGATGAGCATCCAATAAATTCTGAGGTTTCAAAAAAAGTTTTCATTTTATAAAAATGCTCCTTGTGAGGTGACGTATCTGTCATATTGGTTAAAAATGGTTTTCCTCTTGCAAGATCTGCTGTATCACCATTAAAGCAATCAAATAATTTATCCATATTTGATATCACATCTGCAGTTATTGTTGCTTCTGCTGGCAGCAATCCTGGAAGTCAACAATATATCTGTGTTACATGAAGAAATATTTATACAGTACACCTGTTCAATACTCAAAAGGGGTCTTTATAATATGATAATATAAAAAATATAAAAGATCATATAATATTTCATTTTATCTTGATATATTATAAAAGTAGTGTTGTATAATTAATAAGTAAATATAATTTCTAAATTAAAAAAGTAAATAAATTTAATATATTGATCTTTTAGCAAATGGTTTCCGTTTCAAACCATGGATAAGTTTTGTTGTCATTATTAGTGACGTATAATAATAGCTTTAAGATATCCAACACTGTCTTTTGTTAAAACTTTGAAGTTTTTGCACACCTTGAATAGCAGTATGTGGACTAGTTTCTTAATAAGGGTTCTAACGAATCGAGTGCAAGTTAATTAACGAGCCGTAGGCTAGTTTTTTACACGAGTATTGTATTATAAAGACAAATTATGTACAGTTTTATACACTACATTATCTACACTCTTAGCAAAATATAAAGATTAGAAACAGAACTTGAATATCAGTCCTTGCACATTTGAAATAAATTAAATATAGAAGTATAACATACTGCGCATAAATTGGTAATATATTTTATAATAGGTAGGTAGGTGAAAATTACCTTGCGAGATTCTTGCAAACATACCAGCAGCGACAGAGTGACTCAACACTTGAGCAGCAAGATTAACTCTCATTTTCTGCTTATTATTTGGGGAGATGTGATCCCTTCTTAGTTTGGGAGCAAATACAAAATTTCCACTATTTTGATCTACATTATAAAAATCTTCAATGTATTTCCATTTAGCAATACCTGTAAAACAAATGAAATTGCTAATTTACTTTTAAATGTTTTAAATAAACAATTATTGTATTCCTAAAAATTAATGTGCTGCTTACCGTGACCCGTAACATTATTTGAAGTTATACTGGAACTACATTTCAAATTATACTTTTGCAACATGTTTCTAAAACACTTAAGTAAATGTGGGGGATCGAAAATTGTAACCACCTCATTATTTTCAAATTTAAAATATGGTTCCTCCTTGGTAGCCCCTAAAAGAGTTAAGGCTCTTCGATTTACTCCGCCCATATCGCATACAGTTGCAGCTATATTTATTTTGTGTTCAAAGCACTTTTGTAACACCTGAAAACAAGAACAAGAATTTAAGATATGCCTCTCTCAAAATTCTAACTAACTTCAGCATTTGTTATTGAGATTTGTTCCCGATTTGTCATACCAATTGTCACCCTGAGACACATAGGTAAAAAAAAATATCGATGTGTCACACTGTTACATATCGACACTCTGTATTCCCGTTGAGTATCGAAAATTAAATAGAGCTTTTTAAAAATATTGAAAAAGTACTATTTTCGATGTAATAAATTTCTGAAAATTTATTTGAAGTTGTTTAACCAATTTAAAAAAATCACAATCAACTCCTTGTTAAAAATAATCAACAAAAATAAACAATCTGTAATACTGTGGCACATGGGTAATTTTTCCCCTGGGTGTCTCAGGGTGACACATCTTACATCCAACCATTTAAGTATGTAACAAAAAATCTCTTTTATTCTTCTCTGAATGATTAGTGAATTATAAAAATATATGTGTGCCTAGGCAGCTAGCTATCCTGTCTAAAACTGTCTTACCTCTTTTATTAGTACTGACAATCTATCAGCAGTCATAAATGAGCTGGATAAATAGAATGCAACTGGTTGTTTAACCTTCTTCCGAATTCCTGATATCATAAACACCAGTGCGTGTGTTGCTTCTTGTGGAGATCTACCATGTGGGCCATGGTCTTGGTACCCCTCAATAACGTCGGTTTTGTTATTATAATTAAAATGTTTTTTAATTGACATTTCATCGAACATAAGTATATATTCCGAGTCCTTTGGATCTTGATTTTTCACAATTTTTTTCAGGCTTTTGAAAATTTTGTTATTTATGCCTACATTTAAATTAAAATGACCTAATAAATTTTTAAGTGTACTCGGAGCAGGGAGACACCACATCCTTCGCAACAGCCTATAGCATGCTGCTGACCTTTTGTAAAGTCTCAAAGCTATAATTTTTTCCTCTGTTGTCCAACGTCTGCCTTTTATTTTTCTTTTGGAATTTCGGATTTGTCCTTGCAAAATAATTGCAAAAGTTGGAGTTAATTTATCCATCAACTTTTCAACATCTTCATTTTCTGTAAGAACGTCTAAAGTCGCTTTTGCTTTTAAGTTCTTAATACTATTTTTCAGTTGACAAATTCTTTTTAAGTACTTTCTACATTTCTTGTAAAGAGGGTTGTCTTGAACTCTTAATGGTTTTGCTTTTGTCGCTGAAAAAGTCTGTAATAAAGAGATACATTTTAGAAACTATCACAATACATTATTTAATTTCGATTAAGGAGTTGAGATTTCTTAATTCATATCATCATATTCATAGCATATTATCAAATCATTATTGATCTTTCGGTATTAATATAGCTAAAAGATACAAATAGGGTTGCATCTCGGATTTAGACAATAAATTACAACTTAGTACCACTCCAGAATTAACATTATTGTTGGTTTGAGATTATTTAAATATAATTAAGGAATAACTATGCATATTGTGTCTAACAAAAGTAGATAGTGATTTGAAAGTGTATTAAGCTGACCTGGTGTGAAGATCCATCAGGTTGAAGTGAAGCTGCAGCTGGTTCAAGAGAGCAGTATGAATGTTCCTGCAATTAAAATGCAGTATGCAATGTAGGGCAGTAATCATGTTTTATTTAGCCGTTATTAAAATTAATTAAAAAATATGATGACTTTTTTATGTGATTATGCAGTTGTGAGGTAGTCTGTTAATAATAATTCACTTATCTATTAACTAGGTACCTTTCCATAACACATTTGACATGAAATTATTTCTACAGGTTTATTTCCTTACCTCTTGAATAAGTGATATATCCATATGTATGAGTTCTTTCGGCCCAGTTGTAGGTTCTTTTCTAGGCTTTTGTTCTGTAGAATCATCTTTTCGTACCATTTGTGGGGCAGATTGTTGCTGCAATTTATAACACATCCTTAATATAAGATACCAGATATTAGCACAGATATTACCATAGCCCATTTACGTTGGTGACCGTAAATAAAATCAATCAAATTATTTACCATTTCAACATCATCAATTTCCATTAATGATTGTGATGGAGCAGAAACAAGCTCTCTGTAGATATGTTGTTTGGGATATACTTTTTGACGACCATATTGGTCCTGAAAAATAAATAAAAAATATACACAATATGGAATAGGTACATGAAAATTCAGACACTATTTTATATTTTTTTTCAGCTGAATAAAATATCATTAATCAAATTAAAACATCAAAAATATTTTATTATCAGTAACGTTAAGAATTTTTTTTCTGTCTCCAAAATATAAATATTTTCTTTCTTGTCTGAATGGACCATTATTTGAGTTCTTCAATAGCCATGTCAATATTTAAAGAAAAAAATCTAATACAGAAAAAAAAATCTATACTAATATTATAAATGCAAAAGTCTGTCTGTTACGCTTTCACGGCCAAACCGCTTAACGGATTTTGATGAAATTTGGTACGAATATAGTTGAAGATCCGGGGTCAAACATAGGCTACTTTTTGATACAGCTAGTAGTTATAGTTAATATAAACAGCCACATTTTGATTTTCACAAGTCTCTACGATAATTTCATAATAAATCTATGCATATCTGTTACAATTAATTTACCTTTTGTACATTTGTTATGTCCATAAATATGTGTGATGGTCCTGCTACTGCTCCTCTAATATTACACTGAGAAGCTACTTGCTGTGTAGAAGAATCATCTATCATTTGAGAGTCTTTGAGGGGCAGCTGCTGCAAATTTTTAATAAAAATATAAATATTTTTTGTATAATTGCACCCTTTTCTGTAGCTGTTTTACTGTAGGCTTAAAAAATAAATTAAATTAATTACAATTCTCTTTTAAAAATTTAACTAAATTTGGATAAGGGATGACAATAATTGTAATCTATTTAGTGTGTTAATAAATAAGCCATTGATCGCAGTGATAATAACTACTTGGAAATTGTGTAGTGAAAACTACATGAATTTTGGCAGCCTAAGAAATTTCCTGTGTTACAAGTGAAGGACAGACATTTTTGGTGTGTGATGGAATAGTTTCACAGCAAATAGCCTAAAGCTTATAAATGGATTGAATTACCTTGTTTTCAACATCAGGGACAGCATGTCTATTCAATTTTTTCTCTGTGTAATTTGTAAATGATGAAATTGCAAAATGTTTGTCACATAACATTTTATGTTCAGCATACAAACTTCTCTGAAAGTCTGTTTTTGACCATGGTCCATTGGGGTAACAGTATTTTGCCCACAATTCACACCTAGAAAGATTTACAAAATTTACTAAAATCACAATAAACATTGAGTTTGTGATTGAGGGTGAAGCCAGACGAGCGTAATTTTGTTAGTCCTGAATCGCAGAAAATGAGTTGCAGAATTTCTGCTGCATTTGGTTTCATACATAAGCCCTTTTTATACATACGGCGGCGCCTTATGACAAAAAGGGAGCAAAAATTAGACACAAATCAAGGGTGGGTATAGCTAGTAGTTAGACATAATACATATACGTGGAAAAGGCAAATGTAACAATATTCGAATATTTTATAGATTCGACAATATATGGGTGCATTGCTACTATAATTTTCGTTGCAAAAAGAGTCAAAATCATGAGATCTTACCTCTAGGCGTTCGTTGGTCCAGGATTCGGAAATCTGTATAACTTGGTTTCGATGTCTATACTAGGCGAGCGCCCACATTTATGGCATCTTCGTTTGAAATTATCTACCATGTTCAACACAGTTAAAACCACAAAGCACTCAAAAGATTTTACTAAGGTTCCAAATCACTGATGCAATGTAGCGGATAACCACATAACTTTACGCAGGAACAAAGGAAGTCTCAACTCAACGTATAATCGAATAAAACAAGTGACTGTGGCAATTTTTCAATCACAATTGTAATGATTAAGTTTTAAACAAAACTTTAAAGCAAAACCGCGAGTGAAAAAAACGCAACAGCCATTTTTTGTATGGAAAAGTTTCAATCTGTTTTCCAGCCAGTGTTACCGTATTGCACAAAAAATAACTACTAATAATAGAGATGTGCGCTATATATCACAGATAGTTAAAAAACTGTCTATTTGCTCCGACAACGATAGCTAGTTTTTTAAACAAAGCAAAACTATCTATTTTTCACAACGTTCGCTGTCTCTGTTGTACATAGCATAGCGCATGGCGTAAGTCGTTCGCACAATTTGCGCACGACTTGCGACTATTATTATTACCTATGCCACAGAGCGTTGCGTGTGAGTGAATAAAAACATATTCACATTCGCGTTTATCAGATAGAGAAAGAAATAGGTGTTTGATTGAAACGAAACGATATTTAAATGACACAGATCGATCAGTGCTTTATGACTTAAGATCCAGACTTGTAAATATTGTATATATGTAAATAGAAACTATGTACATAGTTCAATGTAAAATACGATGAACTTTTAAGTACGCCTGTAAAAAGTACGAAGGAAATTTCATTGCAATAGCATTACTTTTATAACTTCCAATGATTATAGTTTTTGATTTAAACTATCAATTATAGCTCTTAAAGCTATACGTATAATTGATTGACGCCATGGAATAATAAAAACCGTAATCAAAAGGTTTAATTTGACGAATATTAATCTTGTTTATTAGAAGTTCTTAATTACTTTAGCATACGCAAGTAGAGCTTTACAGGTTATTCGTTTCTTACCCAAAGAGTATTACTGTATATACCGGTGCGAGCCCGACTCGCACATGACCAGTTTACTGTATATACGAACTTGTTGACGCAGTCGATAGCGTCTACGTTATTACAATCTCATGGTATTAGCACTGTTCACGAGGTCTACTGTTCACAGAACTAAATTAAACTAAATTTAATGTGTAACAATCTCAAATACATAAAACATTATCACTAACTCCTACCCTAAAAATCGTGTCACATATTAAAAACTAGCTTTTTCCCGCAGCTTCGCCTGCGTCAAAAAGTACCCTATGTTTGACCCCGGGTCTTCAAATATATTCATACCCAATTTCATCAAAATCCGTTCAGCGGTTTGGCCGTGAAAGCGTAACAGACAGACTTTCGCATTTATAATATGCATTTATTAGGTACATTTTCATCGATCTATGAAAAATTCCTTGATGTCCTTTTCGAAAGTAATAAAACTACCTCAGATTCTGTATCTGTGCGTATGGTAACATTGGCCTTAATACCTGTCATTTTGCTGAGTTTTATTGCAGACCCAAAAATAAAATGTTTTGGGTCTTCCCAAAGACCAAAAAAACAATAACATTCCCTAGCCAATCACAGCACAGGCGCCATCTTGGTATCGCCATCTTGAGCCGCCATCTTTGTCGCACTATGCTCGAGTCAAGTCGACTGGGCCTGTCGAGCAGTACCACAAATTAGAAATAAGTACAAACAAACTACAAACAACACAATTGACATTGACAATATTATTTTATGACATTGACATTTGATTTGAAACTAATTACTTTTTTATATAAATATGGCTTTTACTTGACGTATTTAGCTAGCAGGAAGTAAAAATTTAACGAAGTGTTTAGTCTCTGAAATAAGAATAGTGTAAGTGCCGGCTCTCGAATCTTAACTTAGTATGTCGAGACTTAACTTTGGCATATGCTATGGCACTTCTACCTAATCTTATTTCTATGAGTTTAGATTAATTTTTTTTTTGTTTAGAGATTAGTTTTTTTTTGACCGGACTTACATTTTTAGTTAGAGAAAGCTTGACAACCTTCAGTTTCGCACTCAGCCTCTTTACTTCTGAATCTCTGGTTTTGTCTTTGAGCAATGGGAGCAATACAATCTTGCGATTTGTAGCAAACGCTCAATGCCTTATGGGCCGACTAGTGCCTGAAGAGCCTAGCGCCCTGGTACATTGCGGTATCTGGTAAACGATATACTACTGTCAAGACAGACAAAAAACATTCGATATCGTATGACTAATTTGTCTCACCGATTTTGCGTGAGTCACAACTTTTGAAAATATAACTCCTGGCAACTGGGAAACACTTTGGACGATGAAGAAGACGAAATGACCGTGAAGGTATATCGTATAACTATTGTTAAAAACATAATTTAGCCTACTAATAGTGCCAGCCGGTGTCATGGGCGTGTCGCGGTCATTCGTCAGTGCGTTACAGGCAATTAGGTAAGCAAACAACATTAAATTAATAATAAATAAATAAAAAAATAAAATAAAATCCATTTATTTCAGGCTACAATGGCCCATAGTGCACATACAAATAATTGATTCATTACAGTTTTCTCCTATATGGGCTACACGGTAAGTGTCTGTCACAACAGTGCTGGATGTAGGGACAGTCCGGTCTACCAGCTATCATTGTCAGCACGGCGTTAGGGCTGTCCCGCACCCTGCGCACCAGGGATGCGGCGCGCTTGCGCATTATTGCATGAAAGCAGTCTACATGCGCGTCTGCGAACATTCCTGATGCGCTACAGAAGCGAGGCAGCCTCAACACCGCCCTAAATGCATTGTTGAACTGGATACGAAGAGCGCTGTAGATTCTCTGCGAATATTCAGCCCACAGGCTGCTTGTATACAGCGAGGTGCAGTATGCCCGAAACAAAGTTATTTTTATCTCGTCCGAACACCTTGCAAACCTGCGGGCCAACATGTTAGCCCTCCTCGACAACGCCCTCCGCTCCCGCTCAATGTCTGCGTTGTCCTTAAGGTCCGTGGTAACTATATGCCCAAGATAGGTAAATTGTTCCACTCTTTCTAAAGGAAATCCGTTAAGATTTACAGAGGGTAATTTACACGGGCACTTAGCATCCACAGCCTCAAACACAATATATTTGCTTTTGCTGACATTATATTTCAGCCCATGTTCACACACATATTCCTCACATGTCTGGATAAGCTGTTTTAGTCCACAGATCGACGCGCTCAGCAGCACCATATCATCAGCATAGCTCAAGTTGTTCACGCATACGCCCTCAACATGACAGCCTACATACTGACTGCTGAGCGCGACGATCAGTGCATCTATTAGCGACGTGACTGAAAACACTACTCACCTTGATTTGTATAGAGTTAATTAGTATAGTATATAGTTAAGTTGCTATGTATATCAAGGTAGATAAGGTAATTTTTAAGGTCAAATAAATGAAGGGATTATTATTAGAATAGGGTAATAAGTGTAAATATAGCATAGGGTTTCTTATTTTTAGCATTAAGGTATTTTATAAGAATTAATTTTGTAATTGTAAGTAGCACTATTTGATTTTCGAAGAGCGTTACCATAACGAGAACCAAGGTCTTTTTTAAGTAAATATGGTAAACTCACATTCCGAGAATCAAAAAGCGTTACCGTAACGAGAGCCGAACACAAGATTCCACGACTGCCGATAGATGGCGCAGTTACGAAATAGAACTGGCTATGCAGATTTTTACTCGCGAGGTAATAAGGTTCGACGCGATTTTGAGTCGGCAGTACTGGAATCAATTCGGCTCTCGGAACACTTGGAATGGAAGAAAACTAAGGAAGACGAAATAAAGGAAGTGAATACAAGTGATCTTTAATTTCGGACCCGGATCCCTGCTCCAGTGCTCAAGTGAAGTGTTAGTGAATATCGTCGGTCGGATCGGAAGCTGGGACCCCTGTGCTCGGAATCGGACCCCTGCTACTCGGAGTCGTCGAGATCGGACCTCTGCTCGGATTGTCGGCGGATTAGAAGATAGGCCCCTCGCTCATCCTGCTGGCCCCCCCCCCTCATACAGTCCACTCATCGACGTCGTCCTCGGCAGCCGGAGCGAAGCTAAGCAGCCCGAAGCCACGCCGCATCAAGCTACGCCGCCCGCAGCCACGCCGCCTCAAGCTGCGCCGCCTCGAGCCAAGCCGCCTGAAGCTGAGCCGCCTTGTGCCGAGCCGCCTGAAGCTGAGCCGCCCGAAGCTGTGCCGCCATAAGCTACGCCGCCTGGAGCTGTGCCGCCTGAACCTAAGCTGCCTACGCTGTCGCTCGTCCGCACCTGCCTTCGCCCTCTACTACTATAACGTGTTGAGGACAGATTGGGACGACTGCTGCGCCACCAACAGCGCGCGCAACGCCAACCATAGTTGGTCCTTCGAGCCGGATCAAGGAAGAGGGATGCCTACAACCAGGTCGACAACCGCCACAGCTGGGAAGTCCGCCTCGACTGATTGGAGCATGAACACGCCAGCCGACACAGAAACCACCGGGACAGGGATCTCGACCCGATCGACGATAACAAGAAGAACGCCGCCGCCATCCCGCGCCGCCGAGTCGTCTCCCTCCCGCACCGCTATGGGGGATCGTGCCGCGTCGGTCATGTTTGTGGAGGGAGAACTCGCCGCGCCCGTTGCGCCTCCAGTACCCCCCGCACCCGTCAATAGTGGGTACATCGCGCCGCGTTCCGGTACCATTGGCGAACCGCTCACGCCTCTAACTACGCGCGCTATGATTCAGCAACACGACGAGTTGTTGAGTCGCATCTCCGAATCCCAGAAGCGCCGCCAAGGACAGCCTGCAGTTCCTGATGTGATGGAATCCGGAACGAGTGCGAGGCCCACAGGAGCGCGCCCAAGAAGACCGAACATAGAAACACAGTCGGTGCGTTCATCGAAACGAGCTGCATTAGAAGCCAAGATGCAACTCGCCCGCAGGGAACTAGAAGTAGCAGAAGCCAGATCTAAGGTGGCTCAAGCTGAACTGGAGCTGCTACAACTGGATTCTGAGGAAGAAGAAGACTTCGTGCATGAAGAGCAGACACAGATGCATGTGCAGCAATGGTTGGATCATGCAAACACTGTGAAGGTTACTCCACCTAAGGAAAAGAAGAGTGACATTGAAGAACTGGCTCAAGTCATCAAGAAGATGTCAGAGAAGTCATCGGAGCACAGCCTATCAAAACAAATGATAGAGCTTCCAAACTTCAACGGTGCAAGTGAAGAGTGGTTAGCGTTCAAGCGATCCTTCGAAGACACCATGAACGCCTTCACCGACGTGCAGAATTTGGCGCGTCTGAGAAGGTCTCTTCAAGGGAGAGCAAGGGAAGCAGTGAAGAGTCTCCTATTCACTGCCAAGACACCGCAAGAAGTAATGAAGGGATTGGAAGCGCGCTTTGGACGACCAGGAGCCATAGCCTTAGCGGAGCTGGATAAATTAAAGAGTACGCCGAAGATGCAAGAGACGCCGAATGATGTGTGCACATTTGCTAGCCACGTCAGAAATTCTGTGGCAACAATCAGTGCACTTGGAAAGGAACAGTACCTGAGTTCGCCAGAAACAATGAAGGCGTTAGTGGACAAGATGCCAGCAAACATCAAGTACAGATGGTTTATGTATCATCACAGCCATCGAGATGAAGAGAAGCCGGAGCTCATATTAATAAGGGATTTTCTGGACATAGAAGCTGACATGTGTGGTGACTTCGCCCCTCCTGAAGTATCGTGGGATGCCAAGAAGAGCGCAATAAGGAAGAGTGTCCATACAGTTCAGGAGAAAGAACACAATCAGCAGCCAAGCAAGAAGACAGAGTGTCCAGAATGTCAAGCAGAGCATTGGATCTACGAGTGCAGAAGATTTAAAGAAGCAGATATGGACAAGAAATGGGAAATAGTGAAGAAATTCAGACTATGCTTCAAGTGTCTTCGTTTTCGGCACTCAAGACAAGGATGCAGGGCTCCGGTATGCAAGAAATGTTCGAGATGGCATCATGTTAGTCTCCACTCAGACACACCTCCAGCAATTAAGAAGCCAGAAAGGGACGAAGCCAGCTGCAACGTGGTACATAAGGAAGAGCCCACAGGTGAAGTCATCACATCGGTGCACACTACAAGCGATGGAAGAGCATACTTGAAGATGATTCCAGTGGACGTCTACGGGCCAAAGGGAACAGCACGTGTGCTGGCCTTGCTGGATGAAGGGTCCACCATTTCACTCATAGACTCTGCTATAGCCAAGAAGATTGGTGCGGAAGGAACAGCTGAGTCTATAACAATAGAAACCGTCGGTGGAAGAGGCTTCAAGAAGACGGATTCTCGAAAGGTGGAAATAAGGATTAAGGGAGCTCATCGCAAGTATAAGCAGTCGATGAGAGTAAGGACTATCGATGGCTTGAAATTATCGAAGCAAGAAATAAATGAAGAAGTCCTGAGAAGATGCGATCATCTCCAAAGTTTAAAAAGTCAGCTAGTCTACAAGAAAGAAGAGCCAAGACTACTAATTGGGCAAGACAATTGGGAGCTCATCGTAACAAGAAGAATCGTCAAAGGGAAGAAGTCTGAACCAGTTGCTTCGTTCACTAGCTTGGGTTGGGTGCTTCATGGATGCGACACTGGAGCGAACACACCTGTCCAGTTCGTCAACCACAGCCGCCTAGCAGAGGACAAGACAGAAGCCTTGGTACGAGCATACTTTGATATCGAGGCTCTTGGGGTGAAACCAAACCGCCCTAGCAACGACTCTGACAGGAGAGCATTGGAAGTTTTGGAGAAAACGACACGAAGATTGCCAGATGGGAAATTTGAAACAGGACTTCTATGGAAGAGCGAGCAAGAAACATTGCCGAAAAATTACGGTCAAGCACATCGACGATTAAACAACATCGAAAGGAAGTTGGACAGAAGTCAAGAATTGAAGATAGCCTACGAAGAGCAAATTAACAACTGGGTGAAGAATGAATATGCGGAAAAGGCTCCATCTACATCGACGCCCGGCAGAACGTTCTACCTGCCGCATTTTGTGGTGGAACATCCTGTCAAAAAGAAGCCAAGAATAGTACTGGATGCAGCTGCAAAATTCGAAGGGAAAAGTCTCAACGATGTCTTGCTGCCGGGGCCCGATCTTCTTCAATCTCTCTTTGGAGTTCTCGTAAGATTCAGAGAGGGGCCCGTCGCTGTTGTTGCTGACATCAAAGAAATGTTCCTGCGCATCCAGATACGTGAAGAAGACAGGGACTGCCTACGATTCCTGTGGCGAGGAAGTCAACGGGCTGGAAAACCAGAAGAATACAGAATGAAGTCTGTAATTTTCGGAGCGACGTCATCACCCTCAACAGCTATCTTCGTGATGAATAAGAATGCGGAAGACTTTAAAGAAGAGTGTCCAGCTGCAGTGAAAGCTATCAAGAGAAATCACTACATGGATGATTACCTCCAGAGCTTTCAAACTATCGAGGAAGCCAAAAGAACATCAAAGGAGGTGCAGTACGTGCATGCAAAAGCGGGTTTCCATTTAAGGGGATGGGGTAGTAACGAAGCTGAAGTGTTGAAGAGCCTGCAAGATCAACCGCAAGAGGGAATAAAAGAACTCTCCTCAGAAGAGAAGACACTCGGACTACGATGGATAATTGGCGAAGACGCACTAGCATTCAACGTCGGATTTCGCAACACACCTCGCGAAATTCTGACTGGAGGAAAGATACCAACGAAGAGACAAATAGTCAGCGCCGTCATGTCTACGTTCGACCCGATGGGCTTCGCCGCACCTGTTTTAATCCAAGGGAAGAAACTCATCCAGGACATATGGCGAACAAAGATCGACTGGGACGACGCGATCTTACCTGAGCAAGAAGTAATGTGGCTCAAGTACATCAAAGAGGTTGCAGTTCTCGAAAAATTGAGGATACCCAGATGTTTATCTCCGTATCAGAGGAAAGGGCAACTCCATACTTTCACCGACGCGAGTGAAGAGGCCTATGCTGCTGTCGTCTTTTGGAGAACAGAAGAACCAAGTGTCCGCGTTACGTTGATCGCAGGGAAAGCGCAAGTTACTCCCACGAAGCCAGTCTCGATACCGCGACTGGAGCTCCAGGCTGCGTTACTAGGAAGCAGACTGGCAGCTACAATCGAGAAAGAAACGGACTTAGAAATCACAAAGAAGATATTCTGGACAGACTCAAGCACTGTTCTTCAGTGGCTGAAAGCAGATCCGCGAAAATTCAAGACGTTCGTGGCTCATCGACTTGCGGAGATTGAAGAGTTAACTAGCCCGCGAGACTGGCGATGGGTGCCTACTAAAGAGAATCCAGCGGACGACGCAACTCGTGGGACGCCAACTGAATTTGACAGGAACGCGAGGTGGTTCAAGGGGCCTACATTTCTTTACGAAGAGGAGCAGCAGTGGCCCGCCAACCGCTTCGAAGGGAAGATCATCGACACGGGGGAGGAAAAGAATATTCAGACAATAGCATCAGTCTCCACAACTCCTCGTCGTATACCAGATCCAGAACGCTTCTCCAGCTGGACGCGACTCCTAAGAAGTACGGCGCGCGTGTTCCAGTTCATCGATCTACTTAAGAAGAACAAGTCCAAGGAAATCGTCAACGCAGCTAAAGACAAGGCATGGAAACAAAATAAACCTGCAGTAAAGAGGAAACAACTCGTAAAGCTTCCTCCTATGAAACCAGGGAGAAATTTCAAAATCATTGAAGAAGAACACTTCAATAAAGCCAGAGAAGAGTTAATTAAGGAAAGTCAGCAAGAAAGTTTTCGGAGAGAAATAGAAAAATTGAGTAATAGGAAGCCAATGGAAAACTCAAGCCGACTCAAGAAAATCGACGTGTATGTCGACGAACAAGGCATCTTGAAGTTAAGAACGCGAACAAGGAAAATCACGATTGAGAACCAAGAGCAGAATCCAGTGGTGTTAGACGGCAAGAACAGGATATGCCGCCTAATCATTGAACACTATCACCAGAAATTTTATCATGGCAATACAGAAACGGTGATAAATGAAGTCAGGCAAAAATATTGGATCCTGGGCCTACGGACAACAGCAAGGGCACTCATACACCGCTGTCAATGGTGCAGAGTGCATAAGAGCATACCGCAAGTGCCACCGTTGGGAGATCACCCCGTTGAACGCCTGCAGCATCATCAGCACCCCTTCACCTGCTCAGCTGTGGACTACTTTGGGCCGATGCAGGTGACCATTGGGAGAAGAACTGAAAAACGCTGGGGAGCTCTCTTCACATGCCTAATAACCACAAGGGCTATTCACCTCGAGCTATCAAGTTCCCTTAGTACGAGCTCGATGATCATGGCCTTACGAAGAATGGCGGCCAGAAGAGGAACACCGAAGGTTATCTACAGCGACAATGGGACAAACTTCGTCGGGGCCAACAAAGAACTGGAAGAAGCAGCAGCTCAAGAGGGAATCCGGTGGAAATTTATACCAGCTGGAAGTCCGAGTATGGGAGGCGCCTGGGAGAGAATGGTCCGTACGGTGAAGACGGCACTGATGGTCGTACTACAATCGCGATCACCACCAGAAGAAGTACTCCACACGCTACTGGTTGAAGTGGAACATGTCGTCAATTCCCGTCCACTCACTCACATAAGCATAGACCCCAACGATGAAGAAAGCCTGACACCAAACCATTTCCTGCTCGGGAGATCCTGCGGAGCGACGTCGCCGGGCGAGTTTGAAGATGGGAACCTCATTGGCAGAGCAAACTGGAGGACCGCGCAACGCCTGACCGACCACTTCTGGCAGAGGTGGCTAAAGGAGTATCTGCCCACTTTGAAGCCGAGGAAAATAGATGGCAGACAGACTACGGATCCTCAAGTCGGAGACGTCGTCTTGATTATGGACGCCTCGCTGCCCCGCAACACATGGCCGCGAGGAGAAGTCCAAAAGGTATATCCAGGCCCAGACGGAAGGGTCAGAATTCTGGACGTGCGGACACCGGGAGGAACGCTACGACGGTCAACGCAGCGAGTCGTCATCCTGGTGCCAGCAGCCACGCCGCAACCTCGAGACGGAGCGCTATGCACGGCGGGGGAGAACTATTAGCGACGTGACTGAAAACACTACTCACCTTGATTTGTATAGAGTTAATTAGTATAGTATATAGTTAAGTTGCTATGTATATCAAGGTAGATAAGGTAATTTTTAAGGTCAAATAAATGAAGGGATTATTATTAGAATAGGGTAATAAGTGTAAATATAGCATAGGGTTTCTTATTTTTAGCATTAAGGTATTTTATAAGAATTAATTTTGTAATTGTAAGTAGCACTATTTGATTTTCGAAGAGCGTTACCATAACGAGAACCAAGGTCTTTTTTAAGTAAATATGGTAAACTCACATTCCGAGAATCAAAAAGCGTTACCGTAACGAGAGCCGAACACAAGATTCCACGACTGCCGATAGATGGCGCAGTTACGAAATAGAACTGGCTATGCAGATTTTTACTCGCGAGGTAATAAGGTTCGACGCGATTTTGAGTCGGCAGTACTGGAATCAATTCGGCTCTCGGAACACTTGGAATGGAAGAAAACTAAGGAAGACGAAATAAAGGAAGTGAATACAAGTGATCTTTAATTTCGGACCCGGATCCCTGCTCCAGTGCTCAAGTGAAGTGTTAGTGAATATCGTCGGTCGGATCGGAAGCTGGGACCCCTGTGCTCGGAATCGGACCCCTGCTACTCGGAGTCGTCGAGATCGGACCTCTGCTCGGATTGTCGGCGGATTAGAAGATAGGCCCCTCGCTCATCCTGCTGGCCCCCCCCCCCCTCATACAGTCCACTCATCGACGTCGTCCTCGGCAGCCGGAGCGAAGCTAAGCAGCCCGAAGCCACGCCGCATCAAGCTACGCCGCCCGCAGCCACGCCGCCTCAAGCTGCGCCGCCTCGAGCCAAGCCGCCTGAAGCTGAGCCGCCTTGTGCCGAGCCGCCTGAAGCTGAGCCGCCCGAAGCTGTGCCGCCATAAGCTACGCCGCCTGGAGCTGTGCCGCCTGAACCTAAGCTGCCTACGCTGTCGCTCGTCCGCACCTGCCTTCGCCCTCTACTACTATAACGTGTTGAGGACAGATTGGGACGACTGCTGCGCCACCAACAGCGCGCGCAACGCCAACCATAGCATCCATATATATATTAAAGAGGGATGGAGAGGTCAAGCCACCCTGGCGCACTCCACATTCAAGCCTATAGGGTTCTGACACTGTCCCCGCCCATCTGACGGTATTGATTTGATTTGCATACCAATATTTGAAGATGGACAAGATTTCTTGGGGCAAATTGATGTTTTTTAATTTTTCCCACAGTATGTCATACACAACCAAATCAAAAGCCTGCGACAAGTCGAGGAAGCATGCATATACAGGCGTTTTACGAGCTGTATAGTGTCTGACGGTATGCTTAAGACACAACACCGCACTTTCTGTTGACAACTTAGGTCGAAAGCCAAATTGGTTGTCATGTAGACTTATGAATTCGTCAAGTTGCGTGTTAAGCAAACCGTCAAAGACTTTCGCTATAATAGTTGCGAGTGATATAGGCCTATAATTTTTCTTGTCACTAAGGTCACCAGACTTATTTTTAATTACAGGCACTACAATCGTTTTCATGAAGTCTGCTGGTAGGTAGGAGTGGCTCACGCACAATGAGTAGAGCATTGCCAGCACTCGAGGTGCGTGTGGTCCAGCATGCTGGAGGTGTTCAATGCTGAGGCCATCGTGACCTGGGGATTTGCCCCTGGTCATACCCCCAATAACTTTTGACACCTCCTTCGATCGGAACTGTATTCCAACTTTACCGTTCAGAGCCTCAGCATTCACCACCCCCACCCCTGGCGTCTTTTTGCATTTAAGAGAAAAATGAGTCCTGAAGGCATCAGCAATACCCTTAGGATCACTCACTCCGTCGACACTCACAGGAAGACCAGGTGTTATGTTTATTTTCTTTGTACTTTTCCAAAAGGCGCGAAAATCCCCCTTCGCGTGTTTCTGTACAAGAGCATCCATTTTTAATCCATAATAACTTAACTAAATTGACTGAGTAGAAACGTATTTATTTTTCCGCATGAAGCCAGCCTTCCTGTAATTGCAAGTATTGCAACTCATTCGCATCGAAGAATGGAGACTTTTTGCCCAACTGCGACAGAACTTAATAATAGATAGGTAATAACAAATTCTATATTTTCTGAGATATGGTCTGGAGACCTATTTTTCAAATTTATGCCCTTTTTTGAACTGAATCGGTAAGTCGAATGATTTTCATTCGACATAATCTGTGAGTCGAACGATTTCTGAGTCTGGATTGCTACTTTTGAGATCTGTTACTCAAGTTTGGTGTCGAATGATTATCGTTCAAGATTTTCATTCTACTTATGAAATATTTTAGCCAGACTTAGCCATTTCGACTCGAAAAGAAATGAAACGACTTACATAGGTATTTGCGCCTTTTGGGGCAGATACTTTGGGACCGTGGGGTCTATCGGCATCGGTCCATCAAAAAGCTGAAAGAGGTATCCCGCGACCGGAGACCTTACTCAAAGGATAATAATAAAAATGCTGCTAGCCTTCTTGGTACACTACCGCAAGGTGCGACTTTAACGGGACTGTACAATTTGTAAAAGACTGATTTAATTCGTTTTAGGTTTTTATTAGTTTAGTTTTATTTAATCATAATATTAATTTTATTGTTGAAAATTAAACGACCTTCGAATGGATTATTGAATTTATCTTCACGTGCAATAACACAGTCTACGGACTTTTGACTGTGACCCTTTGAAGCTGAAAATTATTATAATTATGATATGGCCAGTCCGTATAGGTACCTATCGTAAAATAAGACGGTATGTATTGTTAAAAAACAGAGGGGCCCTATTTTTGAAATGCATGAAAATAATTCGATATCGAACAAAAATCATTGGACTAGCCGAATTTCCGTTTCAATGATTTTCAATCTGGAGATTGAGAGCCTCCTCTTTAGAAGCCGATTAAATTCAGTTCATCGTACATTTAATTTTCACACGAAGCTCGAACTTAGTAAATTAAGTATTGATGATCATCAGATCTGTATTCATTCAGATCACTGAATGAATACAGAATAACAGTACTTTAAATCATGATTTTCAAGACATAATTTATACCTTTAAAGCAATTTAATACACGCTAGTCCTTATCTCGCGGCCGGCGGAAACAGTCGTGCGAAAATTATACCGTGGAACATAACTACTCATTTTTAAAGTCGGATAAAAATAGTCGACATGCTGTTTTTTATTATTTTTATTTTGGTGGCCATTTTGTTTATGTTGGCCACGTTAGAAGTAATTGCTAGAGCTTTCGTTACCACCGAAAAAAAGGACTGGAGAAGGTGTATTGTTATTACCGGTTAGTATTAATTTATGTAAGTAATTAATATGTATATATTATTTTAGATGGTTTGGGTATGTAGAAAGGATGGGTGAAAAGAGACTTACAATAGGACAACAGGAAAAGTCGGAAGGGCCGACCTCGGAGAACATACTGCGACCAAATCGCAGACATTAAAAAATGAGATGTCAGGAGTACCCGTAATCGACGAGCGTGTATGACGAGAGTGACGAGCGTAGAAGAAGCGAGGGAAGTCTGTAAGGATCGTAACAAATGGAAATCCGTAGTCTACCTACCCATACGAGGAAAAGGCATGATGATATGGATGTATGTATTATTTTACCAAAATAGATTTCATTCATACAAAAACATTTCAAGTACCAAGGTATTAGGTACAAAGTCTAATTAAATCTTAAACTTAACAACTATTTATGTTGGTTTACTTTATTTTATGTAAGTAGGTACACATAAGCACAAAGTCCCAGTTGCCTAGTTGTGGGACATTATAGTTCTTAAAAAGCAAGATTTTCAAATTTTAATCTAAGAATCGGCCAATGCAACCAATTGAAATAAATAAGTAGGAAGAAATTATTTTCAGAAGTTCCCACGCCTAAGTCTTATTTTTCAAAAATAGCACTCTTAGTTAATTATTCCTAAACATCGTACTCTATTCTTATATTAGTATAGTTATAGTACAAACACACACAACATCAGTGCTTCGTATGTTAGTTTTATCACTTCCTTGTTATGGGTACACGGATATAGTGTGTTTTATGAGTCAGGTTCCGTACATTGTAGCGAACTATGAAATCTGTCTGTATATTACGAGAACCGTAAACCTGGATCAAATTATTGAATTGCAAATTTTATGGCCAATAAGTGTAATGTAAATTAGTTTCAAATTAACGGTCACTGTAAAAATGTATGGGCATTGGGCAGAATCAAATTTTTTTTACTGTCTTCTACAGAAAAAGTTAAAATGTAAAATAAAGTAGATTATGGAAGGTCATCATCATAATTTCAGTCGCAGTCAGTCCACTGCTGGACGTATTTTCTTCTTCTTCATCCTAGCGCGTATTCCTAGTTGCGTCATTTGCTTACGCTTTGGAGCCTAGGGTACGTTATAAATCATGCTCCTAGATTTGGCGGCACTGGTTATTACAACGGAGCGACTGCCGTCTGACCTCCGTAACCATTTTTACGGGGAAACCAGACCAACAGGAACATGACCCGAGGTGTGTTAGTGGCCAACACTGTCAGAATTTTTAGGCTGCCTAATGGCATCTGATACAGCCTCACGACTGCTATGTATCGATAACAACCGGACCAACGGTTTAACGTGCTTTCCGAAGCACAGAGGAGCTCGAGATAGAAAATGCCATTGAATGGCGACCAATCCAATAGTGGACGCGATTCGCCGTCGCTAGATACGCGCATTAGCTACCGATACTTTACCGATTACGATACCGATTTTCTTTAGTGCCCTTAGTTTATCCGGTACAAGTGGACCCTCAATCCTCTATGCGTGGACTGAGGGTCCAACTTTAAATCCCATAACTCGCTTATTTGATTTTCACAAATCTGGTTCCAACTTTCACAATTCTTTGGGAATGTTCACTAAATCCTAGCATGTTTTCAAAGAATTCTGAGAGAGTAGCCCGCCCTCAGAGCACACGCACGTCACGCACATATACGCACTTCGCGCTCGAATATCGAGCGAAGATATACAAGTTTACTGCTGGACGTAGGTCTCTCCTAATGATTTCCAAAATGACCGGTTCGAAGTAGCCAGCATCTAGCTTTTGCCTGCGACCATCCATCCGGTCAGTGCTGCTCTTATCTCATCATTGTGGCCCATCGGCCATCGTTACACTGCGGTATGTTGTTTGTAGTTTGCCCGCCCACTCGTCGTCGTTTCAGCCGCAATCAGTCCACAGCTGGACTTAGGCCTCCCCCAAATTGAGGGGTTGTTGCCATACTCGCCACGCTTGGCAGGCGGGTTGGCGAGCGCAGTTTCAACGGCTTATTTTACTTCCGACCCTGCTGCCCATCGGAAGTTTTCTTTAGCTAGGGAAGGGTGGGATGTGGTCGGGTTTGGGGAAAGGATGAGGTACTAGGATGCTACTGACTCGAATGGACATGGGTTGACTCAGTAGCAGCTCGGGTAAGTCGGGCTGGCGTACCCGTGTGTAATGTATCCAAGCCATCGGACAGATGCTTGTAAACAACACCCTTGACCTATGCCCCTGCCCGCCCACTGCTATTTCATAAAGCGAATCCGCTGGGCTAAGTCGATGACTTTTTTACTCCTACTGCTCTTCTCATTTCGGATTCGTAAAAAGGTAGTAGGAGTCAATACCTAAAATATGATGTTGTGAGGTAAAACTGGCGGAAAGCTCAAGATAATAATTTAGTTGTGCCATACGAGTACCATAATAAACAGATCGAGACGGGGCACCAATAATTAGATAGTATATTATCGGTCAATCTTGGGTTTGCACAGTTATTTTAGATATCAGACGAAGATGAGGTAAATTCAATCTCGGTTTAGATTGAAGTAAGCATATTATACGGGCATGAACGTACAACGTATTACGCCAATACGTAATGAAATTTGCACGCTATGAGACATAATGACGCTTATGCAAGTGACTAAGGGCTATTTATTTAAATATTATTGTAATACCCTTTTATTAATTAGTACAACGCGTTACTTGAACAACCAACCAAGAGATTCACTGAATAAAAATGAGAACCACATTTTTTTTAAATGTATTTATTATTTTTTTTTCATACAATCATAAATCTATCTCTCTAGCCGTGTTAAAAATTGAGTCGTTTCTGTTCAGCTTATCTTTAGTTAAAAATGTTAGAGTAGGTACCAGCATCTATTAGAGTTCTAAGATATATCTTTTTCCTTAAAATTCTCTCAATTTTGATTGTTTTATTTTCATTCATTAATTTATTCGCGATGCGCCCGCCTTTGTACTAACTTACCTTAATGTTAATTGTTTTCTTTGCTGTATCTTTTCTTATATGTATGTAAATGATGCAATAAAGTGTTCATTCATTCATTCATTTATTTCCAGAGCGGAGAATAACGATACGTTCACTGGGGACAAACCTAGTCTTTCATTTGAAATAGACTGGTAACAAAAAGCAACTCATTATATTCATAAAAGTCCCCTTTGCTCTATTAGGTAATAAGAACAAGAGTATTCAGTCTCGACGTGTACCTTGGACTTGATTACCAAGTATTGATTAAATACATGAATCTTATTAGTTTTGAATATAATTTAGCATGAATTTAGCAGATCGCGTGCGCACACGTTTGCTGAACTACGCAAGTTAGCACACGAGGCGTTGTCAGCAGTGCTCGGTAACATTTGCTATGCAACGATATATGTTATTAATCGTTTAAAGTCCACTGCTGAACTGCTATTTTTGAAAAGTGTGACTAACCAAAAATCGGCGAGTCAAACATTTTTTAATTCGACATTATTAGTCATACAACACATCAAAAATAGCATTCATAAGAGAGGTAGGACATTTTGTAAAGAGTAGTCCATCTGTCAATCAAAGTCATCATTTTATTTCCCACTCGTTCCGCTATAGACTGAGAGTTAAAATGCATGATTTCAATAAAAGATTTCACGGATTGTTACAAGGTTTTTATTACGACTTTCTGAGCAAGAGTGAACAATGGTTTTTGTGAATCACAGATAATCAACCTATTTACACAAACTCTTACAGTTTTAAAGTCATCACAGACAATCAACAATTTTTAAATAATTATTTATATATAGACAAAATTATGTGTTGTATCACATTTCTTATTAAGTTATCAACTACAGGTTTATACAACATACGAAGGCCAACGTAGTGTCTTTTTTTAAATAAATGCCAGTGTCTAACTTAATAAATCCAGTGTAAAACCTAGAATAGTGAGAAAACAAAGCTACGGTAGTTAGATACATTAAGACAAGGAACGTGCACGCCGTGGGGGCCATAGCGGAAACCGAGAGTTTGCGATATGTAGTAAAACAAAATATTGTTACTTAGGAAGATACATAAAAAAAAAAAAAACGAACACGTCACGGTAATTATAACTTTAGCTCGGACACGCAGTTATTTAATTATAATTATTTACAGACAGATTCTATTAGGTTGATATTTACCATTTAAAATGTTTAATGAAACAAATTATAAGTATACTTTCTTTCATCATAGCGCCTTCCCGGTTACGTCGTAAGCGCTTCGGAGTCCAGGGTCTAATTATAACCACGCATATCAAGCCTTAACGTATCTTAAAAATATAGAATTTTTAGTTCGATCATGAATTTTATTGAACTCTTAGTTCGATGATTCAGTGAGTTTTTAAGTCAAGGATGAAGGATATATAAGGTCAAAATATATTGATGTTCTGCTAACATGCTACATTATCATTGCAGATTAGCGATTACATTAGTTAAGTACTGATGATTCGGTCGTTGCCCTCTCTGTACGGAAGATAACTGGGTCGGAAAAGTTATATAATTTAATCTATCAGCTAAATAAACTCACATTATTATTTTTTGCGTATGGCGCTGTGAATGCTAATGGTGGAAGAGAGGTTGTCCATCTATCCACTAATCCACTCGGTCACTTCTTTGCTGTGTGGATCTTAAACAAACCAACCTCCATAGACAAAAAGGCTCAAAAATCAGTGAAGTCTTTCATACACTGTATTTCACCACATGTATTAGGTATAGAATTTCGCAGGGAACCAGGGAATATGCGGAACTCTTATAATATGTATATATATTTGGTATGAATATAGTTGAAGACCCGGGGTCAAACAGGTTACTTTTAGACGTAGGCGGAGCTGCGGGAAACAGCTAGTATGTAATATATTTAAGTTAAAGTATATATTTCTGACATTCACGCCTGTTAACCTTTTCTTGTTGTTTCCTCTCTTGGGTCTGCTGGAAGAGATTTCTTTAGAAATAAGCAGCTCCCTTGTACTAATGTTCTGTTCTATATTGTATCCTGTTCAATTTAGTTAGTGTGTACATACATTTGGTAAATAAATATATAGAAAATAAAAATTCAGTTTTAAAATAATTTGGTAAATATAGGAAATAAAGGTGACCTTATAGTTTGTTTTCGCAAACTTAATTTAGCCAAATAAATAGATTTGTATTTGTATTCGGCCAACAAATTAGTAGTTAACATATTTTTCGGCGAACCGTTCTTCGGCAAGGATATTATTTGTAGAACTAACCAGGGGCTTAACGATAAATCTTACAATCGGAGTTTGGTCATCATCAGCTTCGGAGCCTAGGGTACGTTATAAGTCATGCTCCTAGATTCGGCGGAACTGGTTATTTCAATAGAGCGACTGCCGTCTGACCTCCGTAACTCTCTTTACAGGGAAAACAGACCAACGGGAACATGAGCCGAGGTGTGTTAGTGGCCAACACTGTCAGATTTTTTCAGGCTGCCCTAAGGCATCTGACACAGCCTCACGACTGCTATCTATCGATAACAACCGGGACCAACGGCTTAATGTGCGTTCCGAAGCACGGAGGAGCCAAGATAGAAAATGCCACTAAATGACGACCAATCCCAAAGTGATCCCGTCACGCCGTCGCTTTAACACGCGCTTTCGCTACGGATACGCGGGTCGCGCTCGACTAACGAGCTCTTCACAATCGGAGTTTAGTAATTCGGGATTAAATTCAATTGCAATTCTTTCTTCTTACTGTTGAATAAGATTAAAGTTTTAAAAAATAGGTCAAGTGCGAGCGTCGGACTTGCACACGAAGGGTTCCATACCATTCCCTATAAAAACTGCTAAAAAAAATTTGGTAACTGTGTTGTATAAGAGCCTCCTCTAATACTGCCAATAACACTGGTTGCTGGCAGTATTTGAGGACTCTATGTATGCTAAAGCGTTAACCGAAGCAATTAGGAAATATGCTAGGACACAGAAAATAGCTTAAAAGGATAGCTTAGGAATGGAAAGGTTCTGTGTGCATAGTCGATTTACCAAGTATTCACAGACTGACACTCGATGCGATGATGAATTAATATATTTTTTTCACAGCTCCCGTCCAGACGATAAGAAATAAATTTCGTGGAATGAAGACCTTGAAAGAAGAGGTGACAGAGCAAGGGACAGGCAGACAGACAGACATGAATGTCGAAGTTGTATGATCAATCACATTACTAATCGATGCAAACTGTCATTCAACGATCTATGGCCTTCGATGTTGCTATTGTCATAAAATGCTAAGTTTTGTTGTATTATATTGTACTAGCATATGTGTGTGTAACCTCAGGGTATTCAACTTTATTCAAACAAAATTTCATCAAAATCCGTTTAACGGTTTGGCCGTGAAAGCGTAACAGACAGACTTTCGCACTTGTAATAAGAAGAACTATTAATAGATAATTTTTAATATTGACTTATCGATTATTTTTTAATGTAAGCATTAGCATAGCATGTAATCTAGCATTTTTATGATGAAATTTAAATTTTCTTTTTAGGTATTTGGGTAATTTTCAATTTTACCGAATTTAACCTATTTTTAAAATGTGTGAATGTCGAAAATCGTTGGAGTCACCCATTATGCGTGAGTTTCACATTTTAAAAACAACATTCCTAGTTTAACAGGCCAGTGTAATATTATATAGAAATATTTTTAATAATCATGATTACTTTGCATACATTAGTGGGGCTAATGTTATGGACTAGTATTACACATTTTAATATCATTTACGTACCATATTTTTGTAAATAAATATTTCAATTTGTAAGAATTTATAAATTACAATTAATAACGTCATCACAAATGAGAAAAAAATTTCAATACAAATCTAGTAACCAGCTGACAGGATTTTGTATGAAAG
The DNA here is from genome assembly GCA_947363495.1 of Euzophera pinguis. Taxonomy (NCBI): domain Eukaryota; kingdom Metazoa; phylum Arthropoda; class Insecta; order Lepidoptera; family Pyralidae; genus Euzophera; species Euzophera pinguis. The sequence goes on along the minus strand of OX376156.1, from coordinate 1,604,817 downwards.
GTCGAATTTTTTTTCTCGTTTATCACCTTAACATACTGTGAAAAGTTAGACAATGGTTTCAAGGTAACATAGTAAAATATTATATTTTTATTTATAGGTTATATTATATTTTTTCCATTTTATTCATATTTTTTTATATATTTGTATGTTGTATTCAGTAAATTACTTAAATTCTAGATAATAGATATAGCTATAAAATAAGTAGGTATAAATTTAAATTATTACCTATAAATTTATAATTTGGCGGATTCTTTAACAAGTTTATGCTAAATGAAAAGCTTGATGGCTGATTATCATGTCATATGTATGTGTTGATTTGCATCATGTTTGATTGACTGATGATTTTTGACTACATATTGGCAAGCCACAGGTTGTGTATATAAAGTTTAAGATTATATTAATGTCATAATTAACATAATAGGTTATCAGGGGTTACCTTCGATTCGACGCTGTTGCGATTTTTTTGCCTGGCCATAATGTTTTGGATCGCTATGATGTAGGTGCGAACATTCATACATATATGAATGTTCGCGACTAGGACTTAGGTACATATACCTGTTAGGGTACGAAACTCTGAAAATTATCATAAATAGATATATCCCCTTCGTCCATATGTGGCACAGTAAAGATGTATAAGTATTATTGTTGAGGATTCTTGTGATTACCTATTTTTTTTTTAATTGTTACCTAATCACAAAAATGCACACAAATTGATGTACTTAGTTAGATAATTGGTCTCGCGCGCTCCGCGGAGACTAATTATTAATCTAAGTTGATGTAATAATTTTTTGTTAAAATAAAGTGATGTGTCCAGCCAGTTCTTATTAAAAAGAAAATAACAGTTTAAAGTGTTTGATTACTAATATATAACCGTTAAAAATGTACAATTTACGCACTAATATATACATTTTAGTAGCTTTTTGCTATATATTTGTTGTCTATGTGCTATAATGGCGAATAGGTACACCCATGGAGGGTACAGCGTTCTAACACCTCCGGACCTTTTTATGATTTTAAATCAGCCCTTTACATTTTTGGCCCTTCGAGAAGTAGTGAGGTGCCGCGAGTGTAGTAAAAACAAATATCGTGCAGTAAAGTGCTACATTTTCACTACGTTCTGAGATTCTGTTATCCTAGCGAAATTAATTAGAATATTAAATGTTAACCATATTTAATCTGCAGTGTAAAGTAGCCTTTAAATGTGTATAAATGAATTAAATTAGTGTATACAGTAATTATTGAGATATTCGTTAAAACCATTTTCCGCTGCAAAAACATTTCTGAAGCGGAATTTGGTCAGAGATTTAAAATCCAATTACTGCAATATTTTGTGTATCGTAAGAGAGAAATGTGTATACATAAATCGACTTTGTATGTCATAGCCCTCCGAAGTTATTCAAAAAGCCGCTGAGGAAATGTTTGCACTTTTGCTTAAAATCCTGACATTTTATACACACATTGCAATTAATTTCTGTATAATATAACATCTGTAAAAACTGAATTAAAAAAAAAAATTATGAGGAAAAAACAAAAACACAAAAAGTAGGTCTAGTAGCTTAATAAACAGACCTAGGGGAAAGATTTAAACGTTGATTTATATATTAGAACTATCTCCAACATCTGGGTAAGTATCTTATAAGTACATTGAGAATTGAAAAAGATACAACTAAAAATAATGTCCAATGTACCTGTGATTTTTAATCGTTTCTTTCGACGAGTTTTCATTAACGTAACATGTTGAAAGTTATTCAGCAGTGCATTTATCCAACTATCCACATACCAATAATTACCTTATTGCGATGAGTAATAAAATAAATATATTAAAAAACCTAGGGCCACAAAACATAGCTATAAACCGACCGATTTCGAAAGGTTATGAAAAACATGGAGTAATTACAAAGAGGAGATGCCGTAATAAGCGTTTTGTAAGAAAGTGTTTGTGAGGCTATACGGGGCGGAAGGCAGACGTGCGGGGTGCTTGGTTTCGGCCGTGGCTCCAATCATGGAGCACGAGCAATGACAAACTCCGCCCACTGCAGTGTCCACGAGGCGCCAATGATCACATCACTGCGCCATTTCAAACGGCATCTCCTCTTTGTAATTACTCCATGATGAAAAAGCGATCGCTTCATATAAATTGGTAGCTTTCGAAATTAGTAATGTCATATCACTGTAAATGATGTACAGATTCGTACAAAATGTTTACGTACGATAATTTAATGAGTATTCATTAATCATTATAATATTTTGTTATGTATTTTCTTTGATGCAATAAAGAGTTTTTACTTACTTACTTATGCGTTATATATTCATCTTGCTTATCCTTCATACAGTACTAGGTAATTAGACATTCGAGTATTATCACTCGCCGCCTGCCTGACGTGAACCCTCACTGAGAATGCTATTAATGACAGAATTGTTAATATACTTGAGTTAATAAATACTTAGGCAAATGAAAATTTACCAAAAACAAAACATTAAATTATATAAATTCCTCGGTTTGTCGATTTTTACGATATTCTGCTTAATTTCATTTTAATGTTACTAGTACTCGACTATAGAAGAAATCTTTAGGTGTCAAACGCTGTGATTAGATTTTAAAGACAAATTTATTGTCATAAAAAATCTTTTCCCGAACCCTTACGTGCAAAATTGACGAAAAAAAAAGCTTTTAGTAGAAAAATCAGAATAATTTACGATCTATTTATTAAAATAAAAATATAGTAAGTAGTATTAAACAAAACTACCTATTTTTTTTTTACGATAAATAATAATAATTTATTTCACAGTCTCACACCCGTATTCTTAAACATAACGTCCTTCACTCAAACTCTTTGGAGGAAGTCTCAAGGAAGTTCTCGAACTTTTCTTGAAAACGATATTCTTAGTTGGTTGCTTGAGCAAACTCCAATGAGGAACGACACAAGTTATATAAAGAATCAAAAGCACAAAAATGTAAAATACAAATGAATAGAGTAAAAAATAAATAAAGTCAGTAGATACCTAGACAAAAAGTTGCAAAAAACTAATCGAAATGAAATAAACATGTAAAACTATATTTATTTCATTTCGAGGAGGCCTCAAGGTACCTTTCGACCAACCTTATATTTGATAGTTCGATAGTTCATTTATTCATAAAAACAATATACATTGTGTCTGATCTGTCAATTATAATAATAACAAGAATTTGATTTCACATTTAATGACAATACCAATATCTGTCTATATATATAAGTTGCGAGTATATTTTAACAATGAGGACCAATAAACTCCTCCAGACTATAGACACATTTTTCCACCAAGAAGCACCTTAGTATATCTTTGAAAGAGATGAAGTCTGGAATACATTTATCAAACAAACGTACTGCTTGATATTTAGCGGAATGTTTTACTACATTAAGAAATGGCATATCTGATTTTAGATCCTTACGCCTAGTACTTTCTCGTTCTTTTCTATCCTCTGGACTTTTAGTAAAGCACAAGCTCGGGTGGCCGTGGATATGGACATGTCTTGTAGTGATGATAGGCAAGCCTTCAACAATACAGCACTTGATGACACTATCGAGATGACGACGGCGCAAGTATTCATAACCGAAATACGACGTCTGAGAGAGGAAATGCGAGAGGAGTTTCGTGGTGTGCGTCAAGAGATACACAGCATTTCAGCCAGCATATCAAGCGTGATGGCCAGAGTGGATGCCTGCGAATCACAAATAAACAATCTTAACGACCGAATCGACTGCATTGAGCGCAAGATTGAATCAGGTTCAGGCTTGCAAGCAGAAGGAAACTATTTCCCAATTGAAGGCAGAAATCAACGACAGAGAACAAGAGGGGTTGCTGAATGTTTTGGAAATTTCGTGTGTCCCAGAACAAAAAGGGGAAAATGCCATCCATATAATTACAACATTGGGACAAAAGCTTGGAGTGTCACTTAGTGAGAACGATCTAGTTAGTGCTGTGAGGGTCGGGCGTTCTCCAGGGTCTGAAGACTCCGCTCCTACGGCGGCATCGGGGCGGCCGCGGCTCATCGTGGTGCGTCTGGCACGCAGGGCTACGCGGGACCAGCTGTTGAAGGCGGCCAGGGTGCGGCGGGGCGCGACTACCGAGGGTGTCGGCGTGCCAGGACCGGAACGCCGGTTCTATATCAACGAGAGGTTGACGCGGTATAATCGTGTGTTATTTCAAAAAGCACGGGAACTGAAGGATAGATTTAACTGGAGGTTCGTGTGGACTCGCGATGGCAAGATCTTCGCGCGTCAACACCACGGACCTGGTGAACCTCGCCACCGTATCCGCACGGAATCTGATCTCGATCGTGTTTTTAAATAAGGACTACGTTAGTACTTGTGTTTGTCATATAAATAACAAATACATATAATACATAATTTTATTTATTTATTTATTTGAACGCCTTATTAATTGGCTTAGCTATACAATGTATTTGTATGTTGGCACTTCTGATAATCACAACCTACCTATATCTTTGTTTTGTTTATGTATTGGTCATACAACTGTATTGTTTTATTCTCGTACCTTGCTAATTTTTAACTTACTTACAAGTAGAATAAGTTTAAATGTTTACGTCAAGAGGCAGCGCTTGATATATTTTTCTGGTTTTTGTGTATGTGTGTATTTTGAGGGACAAGTCAAAAAATACTGGGCCGATTTTGGATATCCGGTAGATGGCGCTGGGGTTGTGTCGGCTGGGATCGCTGGTGTCATTCTAACAAAATATTCCTATTACACAATAAAAAGATATCTAACTGGCAAAATAAAAATATCATACCTTATTTTACATGTATCCATGCATTTGTCACTATGTAACATATTTCACAGAAATTTATTCACTCTCACATATCAAATAAAAAATCTTGTTTGCATCACTACAATCGCGCGTCTCCATACTACGATTGAATACTTTGAATGTATTATCGATGTAATAGTGCGGATCACAGTCACAACATATTTTTGTTTTGTTATTTACAGTTTATCATAAAACTGAATTTCTTAAGTTAGGCTTATACAATCCAGGATCACTGGGTACTGGCCATGAGGATTTTCTGGTGGCCATGCGTCGTTATAACCCAATAATAATAGCGATAAACGAATCTTGGGACCTGCACCTGTATTGCCTGGTTATAAACTGAGAAACAAGCCGCGGCCGCAGTGCATGCGGAATGGACGAGGTGGTGGGGTCGCGTATTATGTGAGGAAGGGGATTCGTGCTCGCATTATCGCGCATCCAGAGGGAAATATTGAGCAGTTATGGTTATCCTTATGCATCAATGGCCGTAGTATTATAATTGGTACTGCATACCGTCCGAAATGGATAAACGTTGACACATTCTTCGATGCTTTAACCGAATCACTTTCCTATTTTGCAAATCATGACAATGTAATATTGCTGGGAGATTTCAATATTAACCTTTTAAAATCGACTGATAAAACCGATAAGTTACATTCCTTTTTAAATTACATGCAGCTACATCAGGTGGTAACTGAACCCACTCATTTATACATAAAGAATGGTGTCCATAAGGAGCCACTTATCGATGTGGTATGTACTGATGTTGCTGTCCGCGACATTTGCGTTTCCAACATCACTGGTTCGCTCGGACATTACATGATAAATGTTACTTTTACAATAAAAAGAAATAAAATTCCCCCGAAAATAATTACTTCACGATCGCTCAGAAATATTAACATAAATAACTTTAATAATGATTTAAATACTATAAATTGGGAGTCCATTTTGGACTTAAATTCAGTAGATGAAATGGTAAATCTGTATAATACTTTTATAATATCCTTATTTGACAAACATGCACCTTTGAAATCCCGTAAGATTAAACAAATTCACTCGTATCCATGGATAACTGATACTATAAGACTGATGATAGCGGAGCGAAATGAAGCTCACGAAAAATACCGTAAGCTTGGGACTGAAAGCTCGAAGAAGTACTACACTGAACTTAAAAATTTAGTCAAAAGAAGTATACACAGTGAAAAACAGGCCTACTATAATCACCATATTAACGCAATATCTAGGAACTCAAAGACACTTTGGAATAATATTTAGAAGTCTATTCCAATAAAAGACTCGAGAAATCAGGAATGTCTTCCCGATAGTCTTCATAATGCAGATGCAATTAATGACCATTTTCTCAATGTCCCTGGCAGTAATGCAATATCACAGTCCGAAATAGCCTTCTTTGACTCTAATAAGTTTTGTCAATCTTCTTTTACGTTGAAACCAGTCGAAGAGGATGATATAGCTAAGCTTATTACTTCTATTACAACAAACGCGGTTGGTGGAGATGGCATAAGCAGGGATATGGTTCTCCTAACGATGCCTCGTACACTTGCAGTTCTGACACACATCATAAACACTACTCTATTGTCACTGGACAGGTCCCCAGTGTATGGAAATCGGCCATTGTAACACCACTGCCTAAGATAAGTGATCCCAATGAACCGAAAGACCTTCGGCCAATCAGTATCTTGCCTTACCTTTCAAAAATACTTGAAAAGGTAGTCTTGGAAATAAGACCAGAAGTGTTTTTTTTTAAAAAAAGAAATTTAATAACTGCTACTTAAAGGTATTTAACTCAAAGATATAATGACTTCACAACAATTTAATTTACACCATTTAACACTTCATCTAAACGACTAAACAATAATATTACAAAACAAATAACTTAATCACAAAATGACTAACAACACAATGAATTGATAACCAAACTGACAGAGTAACGACCTAGCAACACGAATAATGAAACGAGAATCACCCGGTACCGGCGGGGCATCGCGTTTTTAGTCTCTACCCCCCCACTATAAATCTTCTTTCCAACACGGCCTTTCCTGGCGGGAGGCCGTCTCGGGCTCCTTCATCTCTAACCGTGATGGTTGGTATCCAAGATTGGCATGGAAGGGTCTGCCCTTTCAAATGGGGTCTCAGGCGGTGTAGCAGATTCGTCCGTCAATCTCTGCGTCCCAGACGCTCCTGGTTGGGGCTCGCCAGCGTTAGGCATCTCGACTACAGGAAGTTGGGTGACGCTCGAGGTGGACTCCTCGCTCTCATCGTCTGCATCTGCACAGAACAAAATCCAAAGCACAAAAACTTGTTCACTTAATTCAAAACAAAGTAAGGAAAATTAATAATTAGATACGTTTTACCAGCAATATAGTTAGGCTAGCTTACCTAACCCTTTTTTTTTTTTTTTTTTTTTTGTTAACGGAGGGGAAATGCATTTACGCACAAAGTGTGGGACTCGCCGGGCTGCTAGCCAGCCCGGAATACCCACTAAAACCCCTCCGGCGTTTCCGCACCGGCTGTTGAGGGCGCCATGGGGTCGCGTTAGCATTCTACCACGACGCCCTCCAGCCATGGCCTTTCGGCCCCCTCATTTTGGCCTTTCGGCCCCCTCCCCAAATCGGACGTGGCCCATAAATGGACCACGCCCGTCCCCCAGACCCACATCCATTCGCCGTCTCATCATAGACGGCGGTGGAGTGGGCAGTTGGCAGAAATTGGCCGACAGTCAACAAGACCCCGACTACCAGGGAGTTATTAACTGTCACCCAGGGTGCACCGTCCCGAATCCCTTGTCAGCCCGCCCTCTCACCGGATCAAAGATCAAGTGAGAATGCAAAGCTTTCAAAGGACCGGGCACTCGAGGAGGTTCTCTGCCCTGCACCCCAGCTTACCTAACCCAGCCTAAGCACAACGGATATAAAACAAACTGATATCTGTACCGATCACTCGGGGCAGTTCCCGTCGGGGGAGTGCCGCCTCACGACTCGTTAGAGATCTACGCGCACTTACGTGAGACATAACTTTGCGTGTGTGAATCGGTTCCACATAAAAGAATGTTTCAACCCAAACTTTTAATAACCCATAAACAGTGCTTCTCACACAAGCACCGCACACACACATATAAACCACGACTCGTCAAAGGCCAATTCGTGGTAGGACGCTGCGCTTACCAATGCCCCAGGATCACGTATCCGAGGACACAACACCAAGCATGTTCCATATACCAGAATCGCATGTCTGAGCGCACTCCACGACCGCATTCCTCAACATGAAACGTACTTTACACTGGAAATATATCCATCAGCCAGGATAGCTTACCCAAGTACACGAACTTCAAGATAGAGGCTATCCAGACCGCAAGATAAAACCTCCATCGACTATGTCTGCCCCATGCGTAAACATATTACACTCTCGAAAATGTTAGGAGGGACACACTCAAAAAAATAACATTAACATTACTTTAAGACAGACGTAGGCCCCGGCACAGGCGTGTCTCACAAAAATTATTAGAGCAGAATTTTTTTGTAAGCCGGAATAATCAAATTCACTCACCACTAAAGAAAGCAGAACAAACATCAGGAGTCCATTCTCCGTGCCACGGCATCATATATTCCGCAGCTGCCTGCGTTGACTTCCCATATGAGCCTGCCAGGAGCTGAAGCTCATAGCGACCCTGAGGCAGGATCTTCATCACCCGGTAAGGCCCTCGCATACAGGAATCCAGCTTCCCTGTCGCTTTTTTCTGTTTTACATTTTGTGGTTCGGCTGAGTTAATCAAAGCTCTCACCTTCTCATGGCTCGGCCTAACCTGACCTTCACTAATTGTTCGTCCCAGGTATTCTATCTCTGTCGCGTATCTGAGTTGCGTTCAATCCTCGTAAGCCGCTGAGAGTCCTTGGTACGAACATACCTAACACCTTCCTTATTCAAAACATCTGTACCTACTATGACTGGAGTGTTCATGTACTGAGATGGTACAATGAACAAGTCTACTTCGAGAGTCAACCCGTCAAACTCAATCGGCAACCTTACATAAGACGTACTTTCTACTTCCTGGCTACCCAATCCCTTTAAAATCCGAAAAGCAGGCTTAACTGAACAGTTAAAATGTTTCAGCAAAGATGACGACATAAGTGAAATGGTCGAACCGCTATCGATTAAAATATCTACCGGTACATCTTGAATGACAGCCACTACAACATCACTATTGGTGGAAGTAACTAAAACATTACACAAATTAACTGTCTCCTTATTCATCGCTTCGGATCTTTGTTTGGCAAAACAAGTATCGACACTGTGTCCCAATTTCTTGCAGAATGAACAAGGTTCAGTCCTAGTCGGCACGAAAGCAGGCCTTGAAGACGCGGCACTCGGAGTACTCGACGGCTTACTCGACCCCTGATTGATCCTAGAACGCTTATAACAATTAGCCTGCCTATGCCCTGGTTGACCACACGAAAAACATTTAAAATCACCAGTACTCCTTTTTCGTGTCGAATCCGTAGTTTGCTTACTCTGGGTACTATTAAACGCAACCGAACGCGAGGCAGAACTCTTTGAGGTACTAACCGGCTTAACATAAATCGAGAAAAATTCAATCAAATCGTTCGGCATTAATTTTGCATTAGTTGCCGACCCTCGAATATTCGGATCACTAATGCCGCGTATAATTATTGCCGAAATCAACTCATCACTGAGACCCCGCACTATACGTAACCGAAGCAGCGCGCGGCGCGCATAATCCGCATATGTAGGGTACTTATCAGAGTTCGTATTAATGACCTCGGCCAAAATATTCGCGATGTCGGGTGTCTTTGGACATAACGGCTTAAACTCTTTCTTAAAATTTGTCCAAGAACGATCACTTTACACCCACTCGTTTAACCATGATCGTGCGTCACCTTTGAGGCAGTTGCCGATACGCGAAAGGCATTCGTAGTCATTCCACTTATTACACGATTTCGCACGATCCACTTCTGCACACCAATCGTCAAAATTGTGCAAATTCGGATCGAAATTCGAAATATAAAAATGTTGGTTCGACCTACCCGCATTGTTAATTGAACGTATCGCGTCCACAATGCGATCGGTAACCGACGAATGTTCCGGCGTTAACCGTGAATTTTTCGAATCACGCTTCGAATCGCGAGGTGGCGATCTAGATCTATACTGCGAACGCGACGGATCACGGATGGGTGACACAAGACAATCCCGTGAGTGTCTGCGACTTCGATTACGGGGAGGAGACCTATACCTATCTCGTGACCGCGACATACGTCTACTTGGCGACACCAACGTACGCGTAGACTGCGTTGGCGATGGGTGACGTGCATGTGAACGTGACGGTGCGGACGGTGTTCGCTCGCGCCGCAGTGGTGACCTATCTCGATTTTTCGAACGAACCACTTGTACAGTAGGACGAACCGACGCGGATGAAGCCCTAACCTTTTCTTCTAACGCTCTAAGACGAACCATTAGGGCTTCCATCTCAGAAGACCGTTCACGGCGCCTACTACCACGTTGGCCGCGAGTATCGCGACGATCATGGTCACGATACGGGCTACGGCTATCGTGGCGACTCACACTGCGATCACGCCCGTGATCTGACATTCTAATTTACAAAGATTCGAACAATTACTTTTTATTCAAACACTTGTGAAAATACACCAATGTACAGAAGAAAATCACACACAAATCACTGAAATACCACAGTACAAACTGCCACAAAAATAATTGGACAAGGAGAAAAAAGGACTTACCCTCAACGACGACGATGACTTACACTTATCACACTCAAACACACGTTAGAAAGAAACATAAAAATAAAATCGAGGGTAGATGAGGTTAAACGGTTATTCAAATCATAAATCAACAAAAATCACATGTGAAACAAAATACGTGGGCAAAAGAGATCGAATCCCACTTCTGATCTTGGAAATAAGACCAGAAGTGTTTTTTTTTAAAAAAAGAAATTTAATAACTGCTACTTAAAGGTATTTAACTCAAAGATATAATGACTTCACAACAATTTAATTTACACCATTTAACACTTCATCTAAACGACTAAACAATAATATTACAAAACAAATAACTTAATCACAAAATGACTAACAACACAATGAATTGATAACCAAACTGACAGAGTAACGACCTAGCAACACGAATAATGAAACGAGAATCACCCGGTACCGGCGGGGCATCGCGTTTTTAGTCTCTACCCCCCCACTATAAATCTTCTTTCCAACAGTAGTATATCTTCAGCTCTGTAGTTATGTTGAAAAGAATAATATCCTGCCAATATATCAGTCTGGTTTTCGAAAGGGTATGGGTACGGTTACTGCATTGTTGGATGTTGTTGACAATATTCTTTCCGAGCAAGATTCTGGAAATGCAACATGTTTATCATTGTTAGATTTTTCGCGTGTTTTTGACTGCCTAATAATTCCTCTACTACTATCTAAGTTAGGCTATTACGGTGTTGACCTAAAATCCCTTGCCTGGTTTAGTAGTTACCTTCAGGAACGCAACCAGTGTGTGAAAATTAGAAAAGACGATGGTAAAGAGATCTTCTCTAAACATAAACCCATTTACCGCGGAGTGCCTCAGGGATCTATTCTCGGCCCCGATATGGTGCCGATCTGGTTCAGTCGATTAAGCACTGCAAATATCACCTGTACGCAGATGACGTTCAATTATATATTTCGGCAAAACCAGAAAACTTTGATATTGCAGGATCAAAGTTGAGCGAAGATTTAGAAAGTGTATCTAACTGGGCAGATAAAAATGGTTTAGTTCTAAATCCAGAAAAATCTAAATTTGTTATTCTAGGATCAAAAAGACAGATATCTAAAGCCCTTAGTTCTAAACCATCAGTGAAAGTCGGTAACACAAATATTGCTCGTGTCGAAGAAGCTAAAAATTTAGGTGTACTTCTTGACAGTCAACTACGATTCGAAAAGCATATTGCAAACCTAATAAAGTCATGTTTTTATCGTCTCAAGATGTTGTACCGTGTCAGACACCTCCTAAGCCAAAATGTAAGAGTCACGCTTTGTGAGTCTGAATTATGGAGATTTGATCTACGGGCCTCGAATGTTATCCAAATCACGACGTTTGGTACAAAGAGTGCAAAACGCCTGCTGTCGATTTTGCTACAGTATTCCACCTAGAAGTCGAATAACGCCTTACCTGAATGCAAACTCCACTCTTAACATAAACTCGCGTAGACATTTGAACCTTGCCTCGCTCCTTTTTGATGTGATTAATTTTCAAAAGCCTGCTTGCTTTTATTCCAAATTAAGAATGTCAGCATTCCATAAAAGATACGGCACTAGAGCGACCCGGCGTACATTGTCCCATTACCCTCATAGATCAGCAGCCTTTGCCGGCAGTTTTCGCTACTTAGCAACCAAATGTTGGAACAATATACCTCCTCCTATAAGGCAATTATCTTCCAAACATTCATTTAAACTACAGTTTAGAGAAACTTTATTAAAAAAACAAAAAGTAGGTATACCACTTGGTTGGTCTGTGGCGGATTTTGCCATTTAAAGGTTCATTGTTCTGTTGTTTGTCTTTTGTTTTATTTTATTAATTTATAAATTGTTTGTGATATTGTGCGTTCTGGGTGTAAGCAAGTGTATTTAGGTTTTACACACATTCTTTTTCTTTTAATATCTGTTTAGGTTAATGAATTTTTGTTTCTGTGTTTGTGTTTGAAGTCGATCGCCGGTCAGGTCACAGCAGAATATCAGTGCTTCGCTCACTACTTTTGTGAGTAAAGATCTTCGCTGAGCTGTGACCTTTTTGGTTGTTACTTCAATACACACTCGCTGTTAGTCTAGGTTTTAGTTTTATAATATGTATTGTGTTAGCTTGTGTGTGTTTCAATACTTAAACAAACAAACAAACAAATAAATAATTCATTCATTCATTCAGTGCACATACTCACCTCCAATGAGGAATCTCCTTAAGTTAGAAAGCTAGTATAGACTAATCATATCAATGAGTTGGAGTAAGATTGAGTTGAGTTTGAGCAAACGTTTGAGAATAAGGGCGTCATTTTCCATATAATTTTCGTTTTTGCGTATAAAATAATGTACACTTTTAAAATGACCTCAGATGGCGCGCGCGAGCGCAAGTAAAAGGATTTCTGTACCGCTCTTTAGAAAAAATTTAGAAACAAAACATCGCTGTACAGATATTGAGATACAAGGAGTAAATATTCAATACAACTGATCTCGATATTTACATGGCAAGTGAATGTACCTAATATCGCATCAATCTTCAGAGTCAGAGGGTAAATAAGATTGTCAAAATGGTTCGGCTGATATTGGGTACGTAGTCAGTTTAGTACTATTATAAAACTCTTACTATGAAGACCAGGGCAAGGTCCTGATGATAGAGCAGAAAGGATGCTATCTAAACTCTGTGATAAAATAACGCAACTCTTTCGAACTTGGGCTTGTTGAATTTGTCTTCAGCCGTACTCTTGTCCTATGGAGAGGAGATGGTGGACAAAAGTGGTCGACATTTTGAATTCGATCACCCGGAAGTGGTCGACATTTTGAATTCGTTTATCCAAAAGTGATAGAGATTTTCATGTCGCACACCAGAAAGTGGTCGAGATTTTCATGTCGAACGTTAACAAACGTAACATAACGAACGTAACATTAACAAATGTCAAAAATACGAAAAAAAAAAAGAAAAATACGATTTATTCGTAAACTATTATACTCGTAGTTAAAAAAAATAATAAAAAAACAGAAATATATACCTTTGATGATTATTCCGACTCATGTTACCTTGATGTTGAAAAACAATTGAATAAACTTGAGCGCCTCCAAAACCTCTGCATTCGATTTATATTTGGACTCCGCAAATATGATCACGTCTCTACTTTCCGCGCACAACTCAAATGACTTCCGATGAGGCTTCGTCGTGACTATCACATCCTTGTACTCCTGTTCTCAGTTCTCTTTATTCCTTGTACCCCTAATTATCTAAAAAAGTGTTTCACTTTTCTGAAATCAGATCAAAACGTTCTTCGCGCAGTTTTAATGACCTACTTCTCAAAACTCCAACCCATTCTTCAGCGTCTTACTCCAAGTCGTTTACGGTACGAGCTGTTTGCCTGTGGAATGCTTTGCCTGTTAATGTACGCATGGCCCAAACTATTACTAGTTTTAAGAGCCAGGTTAAGGAGCACTATCTGTCCCTTCAAGGTGTGTAGAATATATGTTTTTCTTATAAGTGACTGTCCCTTGTTCCCAAATTACATCTATGTCTGTGTTGATTTATCTATACAGTAGACATTATTTTTAATTCTACTAGGTCCACCCTTACATCATGTTCTCTTATTGTACAAAGGTTGGCTGGAAGAGATTGCTTAGCAATAAGCTCGCCTTTGCTCCATATTGTTAACAATGTTATAATTTCAGTTTTGTGATTTCCCAGATGTAGGCAATAAAGTTGTATTGTATTGTATTGACATATCCTATCTAGATCTACGTGAATAAATCTGGGTCATTAAAGTTTACGCGATGAGGCCTCAACTGATATTTTTTTCAAACTTGACTATGTGAATAACTATAAGATGAACAAATGCCACTTTTGGTATATATTTATAACCCTTCTGGAGCTATCTTTTCATATACTTGGCTAAAAGCCAAGCTTTTTTCAAAATCTTGCCGCTGGATTAAGGCGCTGTGCATCAGAGGAATACCGTAAAACGTCTATTTTTTCGTCGCGCAGTTAGCCTTATTTTACATGGAATAAGTACTAGCATGAAAAAAATATGAAGTACAGTTCAAAGATCAAAATAAATGATAACATCAAAATATTTTCAAAAAAGTATCTATTCAAAACCTAGCAAAATAAAATAGCAAAAAAGTTATATCCAGAAAAAGTTTCGTCGCGAATTACTTGATATTTTCAGCGACAACTACCAACTTTTTTGCGTCTATAAAAAGTATAACTTAATGAGCAAGAGGGATGCCTAAAAAATTACAAAATTTAATTATTGAATTATTAAATTAAAACTGAAAAAAAAACACAACCGAAATTGCAGACACGGGTTTAAAACTGAGACTGGTGACAGGCCAACCGGTATCGCCACTTTCATCCTTATTTCATTACGAGTACGTACTATAATCAAATATCGCGATATGAAATGCCGAAGGGTTAAGAGGTACAGCGCCGTAACGTCCTTCCAGCGGAATCAATTTTTCTCGAATAACTTCGAAAATAGAACTTGAAAATGTTTTTCTATTTATGAACTAATTTTGGGGGTTACGGACTAATTATAAGCAATACTCTCCTTTCTCTGGGGCGCGACTTTCCGATGGGTTACACACACGTATCTAGATTATATGTAAAGGTTAGAAAAACCGAAATTGAAATTTTTTGTCAAATCCATTTTGGAATATAGAAATAGAAAAATAGCCCCTGTAGAAATTTGAAAGCATGATTACAAGTATACGAAATTAGTTTTGCTCGCTCTTTTTCATGAATTTTTCTTCTTGAGTCACTGTTTTTGGCTGCTCAGATCCCGATAGAGATGGGCAGCGGGAAGAAATTTAAGAGGGGAAAAAAGGGGAAGAAATGGGGAAAAATAATTAATTCCCGTTTATTCCCGGGAAAGAATCCGGGAGGGGCCCGCCCCTAGATCCCGACAACAAGCAGTTGGAACATACAAAAAGACGGGCAAAAGAATGAACAGCCCTTCACTCGTATCCTATTTTTCATGATGCCAAATCCTATCCAAGTCACATAAAATATTTTTCAATACAAGTTACATAAAATATTTTTATGTGACTAGGATTTTGTATGAATGAATGTTTATACGAATCTCAAAATTCTAAATGGCATGGAGTTCGATTAATATCTGCGCCTCTCGAAATTCAAAGTAAATAATATTTAATGGAAAACCTGTCATACTGGTTGGTACGTGGTTTTCGGAATTAATATCACCCATTTTTTCTTGTAGATGTCGAAAGATACGACCAAAGGAATAATACATAAGCATAACCCCAGCGGAATATGGCATTAGATAAATAAGAGTATTGCAGATTTGTTTCAAGTTGTATTTCCGAAGTAATTCAAGAAAAAATAATTCCGCTGGAGGAACGTTACCCCAGGTGCACATTTTTGTAAAAAGCCGTATGGCCAAGTACATAAAAATTTTGCTTTAGAAGCATTGTAAATACTATCCCACCAAAAACAGCCAAGTTCCTATCGGCTAATTGCTCGCCTAAAAAAGGATTGAAATCCAATCCAATGCCAAGTTTAGATGCAAGTGCAAAATCGATCATAATCATCTTCATCAACAGCCTGATCCACTGGTAAACATTTGCCATTCCCAAGACTCGCCACCACACCCAGTCCTCCGCCTTCCGCATCCAGCCACTACCCGCCACCGCCACGTCAACGGTCCATCTGGCCGAAATTCACTTTACCATACACCCAACTTAAAATATGGTATAGTTGTGAAAATACTTAGGTACTCGGTTAAAAATAACTAAAATTATAATACTTCTAAATTTGAACTCGGCAGGTTAATTTAATTATATAAATAATATATTTTACTATACAATTAATCAAGTGTTACGTACAGCACGAAAACCTGCCAAGTTCAAATTTAGAAGTATTATAATTTTAGTTGTCCCAAAGTTTTTAAAAAGTCAAAAGATGAAACGGATACAAAATAGGTATAGTGTGCTATATACTAGCCAACAGCAAGTAAGAAAATATTGACGTGCTGGAAAAGTATCTATTCTATATGTATAGACCACTATAGACACACGTTACAAGTATTAACTTAATAAATATAGGAACAAAAAATCCTATTTTCTTAATTCCTTACGTTGTATTGTATATAGGTAGTATACGTACTAACTTAGTGATCCGTGCTCGTTTTCAATGGACGAGCAACCGGTAACTGCAGAGTTCACCAGTCACCCACCAGTGTGCGTCACTCCTTCGCGTCGAACTGGAGTGCGGTGCGTGCTTGTGTTATCTTCCAAATTTTAAAAATAAAAACACGATTACTTTCTTAAAACCTAAAATATTTATTATCTATCTTTTTAGAGTAGTTTTTTATAAATTCAGCCATGTTTTTATTAGTTTTATCCTCTGTTGGAGTGGTAGCGGTTTGCGCAGTTTTAATTGATTCCCTTTGGAGTCCCTTGGAATTATTCACGTCGTATTTATCACCTTATTTCCTCCCATCTGAAGTGGAACCACTGACTAAGAAGTTTGGAGTCTGGGCTGGTGAGTTTCCATAATATTGTTAAGTGATAACATAAGAACTTGTTGAATTGAGGTTAGGTATAAATAAACAATCAATGTTAATGTTGTCGCCCTTCGGTTCTAACTTCTACAGATTACGCACAAATGAAATATTTACTCTCCGTTTCGTTTCACACAGTTCCAAAGTAAGACAATTTGAACATTTGACAAATATATTTATTAGAGATAGTAGAGCAACTTTGTAAGTAGGTAATTAATATTGTAGGAAATGAAGATAACTAACTACTACCATGTACGTTAAGTCCATGCTACTACTACGACTACCCTCAAAAGTTGACACAATAGGCTAGTTTCCAGGGTCAAAAGACTAACATTAAAATTAGTCCGTCATTTAGGGCATCAAAAATATATTAGTGACGTATTTTTTCTTTTGTCAATTGAGCGATAAATTATAAAGATATTATGCGTCAAAGGTTAGGATTGGGGGCTCGTGGCGTCACACGGACTTTAACGCGCCATATCTTTACCATTCTTTGTTTAATTTTCAAAAGAAAAAATACGTCTCCAATATTTTTTGATTATCTTACTGACGGACTAATTATATTTTTTTAGGAAACTAGCCTATTCGATGTCCACTAGACGACACAATGTATTTTAAATTTAAATTTTATTTTTCTTTAAGCCCTTCAATTATTCTTCTTTGTCTAACTAATATATTAATTATTAATATTAATTATGTATTGTAATTTATTAATACTTTCCATAAGGATAGAATTAGCATATTATTACTTCCTGGAAGATAAGATATACGATTCAGTCAACATAAATCTACATCTACACTAATATTATAAAGAGGAAAGATTTGTATTTTTGTGTGTATGTTTGTAATGAATAAACTCAAAAACTACTGTGCCGATTTCAAAAATTCTTTCACCATTGGAAAGCTACTTACACCCTGAATAACATAGGCTATATACCGCAGGCGGAGCTGCGGGAAACAGCTAGTAACATATAAATAAGTACTGTTAATAATAAATGTACAGGAAAGCCATTGGGCTTTGGTTTCTATTTACTTTAATAATTACTTACATATCTACTTTCAGTTGTTAGCTTTTATAATAAATACAGTAGATCTAGCTTGATAATATCATAAGTCATTAATTATTTAATTTATACACCGCCATCACTAATTTTATATTTAGCGCATCGTTTTATCTTTTGTCAATTTATTGGTTAATTCGTTAACAAGACTCACATAATCATTCTCTCAGTAAACTCATTCATGTTCGGTCTCTCATTCAATTAGTGTTGGTGGGGTAAACGCTTTCGGTTTGGTGTACGTTATTCCGTTGACCTGCGTTCACAGTTGAAAACCAGCCAAAATTTTGTACAGTGGTTAATACGTGAAACTTAACAATTTTAAGTATAAAAATATTAAACACCGAAAAAACAAACCAACAGATAATTTTTGCCTGCTGACGGCGCGCAGAGCATACTTATTGCACTAAATACTCAGATTACAAAACAAAAGGACTATATACATTCTAACATTTTTTGTAACCCATGTCTCACAAATTATGAATTTAAAAAGTTTTTCGTCCTCCCGTGCTCCGATAAAATCATAATGATCATTTGATTTTCACTTATTTTTTATTGAAAGTGTTCTAGTTTCACGTACCAAACACAAAAAATAAGTTAAAAAGTCACCGTGACTCACCGTGTACATTCAACAACTAAGATTTTCAATGAAATTATTTTTTTTTAAAGTAGTCCTACTTGTTAGGCAAAAGGCCCTCTGTTTCCATACCTCTCTATTAATTGATGTTACTTTCCACTCCTTGTAGAATCTTTTTGGTCGTCTGCCCATCTCTTTCTAGTTCAGCCCCTTTCCTTCGCCTTTCCGGAATCCACTTCGTAGCAACCTATGGTAGCAACATATGCCCATCTTTCGTGATGCATCCGATTAACGTGTCCTGCTCAATCCCACTTTAATTTCGCTTCTATCCTACCTTCATTATTTTGGTGTTGGAACGCAATCTAGTATTTTGACGCGATCTATTCATCTAATTCCTAATATGCTACGCTCAATTGCTCGTTGGGAAACCATCTATTTGGACATTTGAGCATCAGTGACCAAGTTTTTTAGAACTGATATGAGACACTTTTCGACGAATCTTCTCTTGAGTTGGTAAATCGCCCTTCAGCAACCCCTTTCATCGACCAGAAACTTGTCCACGCGTTTCAATTCTGCGATCGATTTCTTTGTCCTGACGATTACTGAAGGAGACAATTTACCCAAGGTATATATTATATTCGTCGACATACTGTATGACTTGTCCTTCTACAATGAGAATATTGTCTTTTTTTGTTATGTTTAAGGTTTATTTCATTTAAAATAAAGAAAACATTTATTTCGTAGAAAATAGTCAGAAAGTTCTTATTGTCTCTCTTTACAACCTTGAACTTGACCGTTCCATCAAAACCTACTAGTAGCGGTCAAAACCTTACTTGTTTTTATTATATCCAAGGTTGAGAACTGGAGAAGATTTCATTTTATTGGCTTTATTGATTAGCATTCACTGAGGAAGGAATTTTCGGCACTACATATTAATTAAGAAAATAGTCACATTTCCCTAAAAAAAATATATCCTATCCTAGCCTATGCCTCCGCCACATCGGTAGACAATGATATTTAAAAAAAATAGTAAATGTGGCTATTCGAGCTTACAAGAACGAGATCAATTGACTGATTCTAAAAATCTGACATTTCTTGATAATGAGGAAACTTAATCCTTTCCCACATTTTGCCAATAGGGATAGTGGTAAAATGTCTGAATCGACCTTTATGATCTTTCTTCACATCTTAGCCGTGCTGACACTAAGACATTACTCAATGCTCACTGCATGCATTGACGTAGCCACGTAGCCCACTCGACCCCATTGTACAATGAAGTTGTCACTTAAGCAACGTTTGTATGTTAGAAGGACATACATACATACATTTATAACATACTCGTAATGTCTTCAAAGTGACAGACTAATGATCAGGTAAACGCGGTTCCGAAATTCTCTAAAACCAGGTTGTACGGGGTCGATTGATGTCCAACTTATACCTAAGTAGGAACCTAGGTCGGTTGTCATAACTTTTTCAACTTTTTCTGGGACTGCGGTTTTAAAGTAAGCTTGTCTATTTGAATTGTATTTATATGTTATGTTCTTTGTAACTAGAATACCGCTTAACCGTCTTTGATAAATATTATTTTTATGTTAGTTTAGGATTTACTTTAGTATAGTTTTTAAATCACTCTTTGTTTTCATGACATGTTAGATTTACCTATTATGCAAGTGTCATTAATATTCTTATACAAATTATAAAAATAATGGATGTCATTCTCATATAAGCCAAAAGTCATAAAAATAAATCTATTATGTCGCACCCGCACAATTCTCTTTTTGTTCAATCTTTACATAATGTCATTCATTACACTTGCTAATTGAGGTTAACAACGTACATACCCCGTAGTAGAATTGTAAATTCGATAGACAAAGTTGTTAAAAATGTATCTATTAATTATATACAACTTAAAATTCAATGGAAGAGATAATAGAATTGAAATAATTTTTTTGAAACACGACATATATATGTAGGGTTGAATGTTTATGAATGCATCCTTAGATTTCTGTTGAGAGAACGCGACGAGCTAACGAATGAATGCGTGAATGATAGTGCGAATGAATGAGTTAAATGAACGAGCAGGAGTGACTCTCTTTACGGCTGGCTCGGATGACGAACGGACGCGTGTACTCCAGCAACACAAAAAGACGCCATCAGCACACGACTGTAAGAATTAATTCGCCATTTTTGAATAAATATATCACTTGCTTCCGGTCCAAATCTTTTATTTATCTCGAATCCCACATATATATACATTACATACACATTTAATCATAAAATGATAAAACAAAAGTACAAGTCGGTGTCTCCAAAAAAGTCCCAACTTAGCATTATGGCGGCAGATGGATTTGTCAGTGCTGGAGTGCTATTTTCAAAAGTGTGATTCACGCATTATCGACGAGTTAATAATTTTGTTCGATATCGAATGATTTCCATTCGACATATATGTAAAAGGTAATGTGCTGTTGTGGGAATAGCTAATTATACCTTAATACATTCGGCCCAATAGAACGTAATATTTACGTTAAAATTTATGTTTAAATTTATTTACTTTCCCATGTACATGAGAAAGGGCAGCTGGGGCATGTCAACAGATAATCGACTGGACCGTGTCACACATACAGCCATTGATTTCGATTTTCCATACATCTACCTACGTCCGATCGAATAATCGAGGAAGAGTGAATACGCTTATAAAACTCCTCTTTTTTTGTCGGGGATCAAAAATAAACTCCGTAATTTTGTCATCTATTTGTATGGACCGCCTAGGTAGAATTCTTACATTGTATATGTTGCAACGGACAAAGATCATAAAACATAGTATTCAAACAAACGTATACAGACATACATTCGAGCAGAAATCACTAGAGAGAAGTTAACACATAGTTTTCGATTAGGACAAATTAATGCTCCGTGAGACCAATTTTGTAGTAATGGCGAATTGGACCAACCGCGTATTGTACCTGCGTCATTTTAGGTAGTTCGTCTTTTTGAACTTTGACCAATCGCTCCTAAACCCTATAACTAATCTATTCTCTAGCCTTCTGCAGGTAGTAATTTACTATTTCCTTGCTATTGTGTGACTATATTAAGCTAGGACAGCAATAACATACTCGCATTACGGAAGACTCCTCGTACAAACGTGTCAAGTCGACAATACAGTGTTTACTCACAGTACAGTGAAATGGCTAACATGCCATCCCATTGTGTGGGGTTACATAAATCCAGCCATTATGCAAGCTTGTATGCATTTTATACAGTACATGTGTACATATAAGTATAAATAATACATGTCATATCTTTATTTATGGACATGGAAAATACAACCAGTATTTAGGGCACTTATTTTTTTTTAAATTCCCTCTTCACTAATCTAGTGATAAGTTGACATGAATTTGTGTTTTTTTTTACTTATTTTTGTCTGGTTTAGTTTCACGTACTTAACACACTATGAAATTTGTTTTGAAACGTCTGCATATTTATGTTAATAAAGAAATGATTGATTGATTAAAACGTGCTAAACGATAGAATTGATACGAACGATAGAAAGAGAGGAACTTGTGCCGTGCTCATCTGTCGAGTTCCTCGGATACGACCTCTACGATACTATATTTTATGACAAATAAATACCTATATTTACATAACTTTCGAGGCTGTTCAGTCGTGTAAAAACATAACACTCATTTTTTGATAAATCGTGCAAAAAGTAACTTGGTATACCAACTTCCTCGGGAATTAAACATTTTTATACCTTATTATTTGTTTTCATATTTATGCATAAATAAGATGGTAATGAATATTATTTTAGCTTATGTCTAGTAAAGCTTGATAAATTTAGACCCACATTATAAGTAATATTTATTTATGAACTACTCTATTTAAAAAATACCAACTTAAAAATAACTTATTTAAATTATGTGCGTCACGCTATTTACGCTGGACAAGACTCGTTATACGCGTATTCTAGAATCCATGACATCGCCTACTTATTATATTTATTAGAAGTAGTCTTAATGAATGTTAATATTAGTAATAAATGTATATATCGCTGATTACCGTTCACTATAGATTGCGGTTATGATTATTACCTATGTTTACACGATCCCATATAAACTAAATAGTTAGTTTGACACTGAATAGATAATAGTACAGGGGTACGATTCTCGCGCCTTCAGAGATAAGTCGAATCCGAGATTTCTTAAAAAAAAACAAAACTACAGAATAAACCGTATTATCCACCTTTTTTTTCGCCACAAATTTCGCATCCGACTTTCTCTATAAAGGCGCAAGAATAGACTCCCTATAGAATTTTCTCCCTGGATGCATTCTTTTTTGTGCTGATGCTAGTTCTATAGCCCTATTTTTGATATGTATGACTCGCAAAATCCGTGAGTCGAATGATATTCGTTCGACATAGAATGATTTTCATTCAACTCACTGGTTATGAGTGAGTCATACTTTATTAAACTTTAAAAAATAGGGTCCCTGTATCTCAATTTTTTACACACAAAATCTCTGAGTGAAGGCGCTGTACCACTTAACCCTTTGGTATTTGATATCGCGATATTTGTAATCGTACGTACTCGTAATGAAATAAGGTTGAAAGTGGCGATACCGGTTGGCCTGTCACCAGTCTCAGTTTTAAACCCGTGTCTGCCATTTCGGTTGTTTTTTTTTTTCTGTTTATTTTATAATTCAATAATTATAACCAAATATTGTAATTTTTAGATATTTCTCTTGCTCATTAAGTTATACTTTTTATAGACGCAAAAAAGTTGGTAGTTGTCGCTGAAAATATCAAGTAATTCGCGATGAAACTTTTTCTGGATATAGCTGTTATGCTATTTTATTTTGCTAGGTTTTAAATACTTTTTTGAAAATATTTTGATGTAATCATTTATTTTGATCTTTGAACTGTACTTCATATTTTTTTCATGCTAGTATTCCATGTAAAATAAGGCTAACTGCGCTACGGAAAAATTGACGTTTTACGGTATTCCCTGATGCACAGCGCCTTAAATGATTTTTGTTCAATATTAAATGATTTCATTCGATTTATTAGGCGAGTTGAGCGATTTTCATTCATCTCACCAGTTTTGTGTGTCATACTTTCCAAAAATAGGTTTCCTGAGCAAATTAACTAGTAAATCTAAACCTAATAAAGTTAGTCGAACCGACCTTGGAGTTTAAATAGAACATGTTCACTAGCCGCAAAAAACCCGGAATCACATTCACACGAGCGCAAATATCAAACAAAGTGCGGAATGAGGAATTATGGAATTACACAAGTAAATTATTAGACTGTTGAAATTAAAAAGATATTATTGAAGATTGATATAGCGTTTTATAAATTGAGAACTAGAGGTGATCATAAACTAACATTCCACCATCTTAGAAAATATAATAGTACTGTGTAATATCGAACGATTTTTATTTAATATACTAGCAGCTCGTCGCGACTTCGCCAGACCAGGGTGAACATGGTCGATTGACATGCATATTTGGCATTGCATATTAAGGCGCTGTGCATCAGAGGAATACCGTAAAACGTCTATTTTTTTCGTCGCGCAGTTAACCTTATTGTCCTTGGAATACTAGCATGAAATAAATATGAAGTACAGTTCAAAGATCAAAATAAATGATTACATCAAAATATTTTCAAAAAAGTATTTAAAATCTAGCAAAATAAAATAGCAAAAAAGCTATATCCAGAAAAAGTTTCGTCGCGAATTACTTAATATTTTCAGCAACAACTACCAACTTTTTTGCGTCTATAAAAAGAATAACTTAATGAGCAAGAGGGATACCTAAATAATTACAATATTTTGTTATAATTATAAAATTAAAACTGAAAAATAACAACCAAAATGGCAGACACGGGTTTTAACTGAGACTGGTGACAGGTCAATCGGTAATCAACCTTATTTCATTACTAGTACGTACTATATCAAATATCGCGATATCAAATACCGAAAAATTGGGATACACGAAATGATGATGACGACGGGGTAGATGATAGAACCAAGTTTACACTATTGTATAACTATTTCATTCATAAGAAATAAAATATATAGTACTATATAATACTAATATTTCTTTCATTTGTCTTTAACCGACCGTCTGACCACTGTGACCACAGGAAAACCACCTGATGGCAGTCCAACCAACGGAATCATCATTATTATCCGACTGTCTTCGTGGTCCAGTGGTTGAAGAGTTTGCCTTAGACCCGGAGGATTAGATTCCCACGGGAAGCATACTTTGTTTAGTTGTTTCCAGTTTGGTCACAGGACATTGCTGGCTTTGAATAGGCTAGTTTCCTAAAAAATATAATTAGTCCGTCAGTTAGATAATCAAAAAATATTTGAGACGTATTTTTCCTTTTGAAAATTAAACAAAGAAAGGTAAAGATATGGCGCGTTAAAGTCCCGTGTGACGTCACAGTGTGCTTCACTTTTTCGCAATATGTGACGTCACGAGCCCTCACTCCTAAACTTTGATGCTTTACATCTTTATAATTTATCGCTCAATTGGCAAAACAAAAAATATGTCACTAACATATTTTGATTCTTGTCTAGTAAACTAGAATCTAGAAACAATCAAATAAAGTAAAAATCCCGCGGGCATCGAACCCGTCATAAGGGAAACGCCCTTATAATGACTTGATCACAGAACCTCAATACGTTTTCCTAAGTTCCCATAAATAATACTGTACGCAACTCTGAGGTTCATTCACATTCACACCACAACATTCATACGACACAGGTCATACGCCGCAAATTATAGGACTGGCTTTTCATCATTTATTTGTATCTGTATTAGATGATTACATTGTTTCAATTATCACCTTTTTTTATCTTTTGTAAGCCTAGCCTTTGAAACAACATTGGTCTTCATACATATATACAGGATGACTTTTCATTTAAATACAATTTAATTAAATTGATTTATATTTATTATAATATCTTCATTTATATTTCTGGTTGATATGATTGAACTATGCATAAAGTATAAACAACTCTAAACAGGAGTGGCGACCCGTGCGAAATTTGACATCACAACGTAAAATTTATAGTTCTGGGGGCATGGGAGTGCCCCCGCCAAGTCTAGCAAAAAAGCGGCACGGCCGTACCATACCATCCTTTTCTCGAAGCAATTCAGGCCATTTTCGACCCCGTATAACTTCGTTGTAGATAAAACTAGCAGTCTGAATTTTCAGTAACCAAGTAAGCATTGTATAAACACAGTATATTTCAAATTTCATTAAATTTGAACCAGTACTTTAAAAATTATAACTACTTAAAGTTTCGTAATTTTCTCACACACTGACTCACTGACTGACCGATCATCAAAACTCTAAGGCACTTCTAGCAGACATAGAAGCTTTAAATTTTTAATACAATTAGTTTAGTGTATTAATCAAGGAAAAAATTAAAACATTTTGCAACTTCGTTACGGTTTTCTAGATACAATAACTGCATAAATAACTTTGTAACCCCATATAAAATTATGGAATTACAAAGTTACATTTGCAGTAAATTAATCATTGTACCTTCTTCGATCGTTCAGCGTATTTTTCCTATTTGCGTCCTCAGCTTACGCCTAGGGTACGCTGTAGTCATGGTCCTGGATTTTCCAGACAATATCTACAATGGAGCGACTGCCGTCTGACTCGAGGTGTGTTAGTCGCCTACACTGCCAGATTTTTTCAGGCTGACACATCCTAACGACTGCTATTTATCGATAACAACAGAGACCAACTGCTTAACGTGCCTTCCAAAGCACGGAGGATCTCGACTCGCGTACTCGCTGAGGACACGCGCGTCACGCTCGGCTATCGAACTCCCCTAAAATAATCATTATTAATCTAAGGTTCAAAGGTAACTTGTAAAATGAAAAAGCAAGAATGGGACGAGACATCACACGGGTTTGATGTGAATGTAAACATTTGATTTTTATGTTTCATATTCAGGGTTTGAAGATGGATCCGGAAGGCTGCAATAGGAACTCCGTTAGGAGACGACTAAACCCCATGCTCTTTGGGCTCGTTTGATTTGTCTTGTGGAGTACTTTGTTTCGACATGATATTCAGGGTCTGATGATGGAGCCGAAAGTTGGTCATAGGAACTCTGTAGGAGACTACAAAACCCCATCGCGTTTGGACTCTTTTGATTTGTATTGTAGAGTAATTTGTTCCGAGATGGTATTTAGAATCTGATAATGGAGCCAGAAGTTGGTCTGAGGAACTCCGTAAGTAGACTACAAAACTCCATCGTGTTTGGACTCGTTTGATTTGTCTTGTGGAGTACTTTGTTTCGGGATGGTATTCAGGGTTTGTCGATGGAGCCAGAAGGTGGCCATAGGAACTAATAGACTAAAAAGCATTTACCGTCCAAAATTGACAAAAATTGTCACATTAAAGCCTCCGAGAAGAAACATATAGAGACAGGAAGTGAGGCTTTTAAAAAAACTGTAGTTGATGCTCCAGAATTAGTACCGGAAAAGAAAAAGAGGAAAACTACCTACAAAAAAGAGATGAGATGCCAAGCCCAGCATCGCATCTCAATTCTTCTGTCGTAAAAAGTTGTGAGATCCGAAAGAGAGAGATGTGAGAGAGAGTGATGTGTCCATTCAAGAAAAGAACCGATGCTCTTTGAATATGTCCAAGTGACCAATGTTTGGCTGAATCTAATATTTTTTACATTTTCATTGGCCCTTTGATTGGCCCTAAAAAAAAGTTAAATGCTTGTTTTAAATGTGTTAGAGTACAAAAAATAGAAATCATTTGTTTTAGTGTTCATGCGTATAGGTACCCTTTTATATATACCTATACATGCGGAAGATGCCATCACGTAGGCTTACACCACTTGACCTGTATATCTGGGCCACGCCAGGTCAATCATGGCACCAAAACACTAACGAGGTTTACATTGTAAGCTAATTTATTAATACTAAAATAATTATGGTAAGTGGTAAAGTGGTCGTAAACCATATTATCTATGGTTTGAAAAGTGAGAGGTGATCTGGAAGTTTTTAGAAGGTCCTTATTAGGTATCCTTGGCACTGTTCCCGAGTGACAACCGCGGATCCAACCACAATACCTCATGGTAACTATGGGCAATTTAATGAAATTAGTTTCATTGGTGGCCTAACCTAGTTCTAACTGTAATAGACGGGCTGGAATTATTTCGCTGTTTGGCTACGAAATAGGCAAAAAACTAGATTATATTCGAAGCGGGATAAGGAAGAATCGTGATTTGAATCCGAATAATAGGATTCATGGACCACGAGGAAACAGTTTACGTACCAGAAATATTTTCTTGGAAGTAAAGTCAAAAAATGGTAACATTGGAATTAATACAAATAGCGAATATCATCCATAATAATATTATAAGTGTAAAAATCTGTCTTTCTGTCTGTCTGTCTGTCTGTTTCGCTTTCACGGCTAAACCGCTTAACGGGTTTTGATGAAATTTGGTATGGATATAGTTGAAAGGGTCAAACAAAGGCTAATTTTAAACACAGGCGGAGCTGCGAGAAACAGCTAGTATAACAGGAGAATTGCGCCAAAAAAAAAAAAAAATTAAAATAGATATATTACATTCCCCGGGTCTGCTGAAACCTCCATCCTAAGATGTACCATTAGCCTACTTGACGTCAACCCTCCTAAAATACGGCCGCTGTTCAAATTCGACATCAGTCAGCACGGTGGAAAAGCGATTGAAAACAGTTGTTTGTGTAAGAATTCTTCTTTTCAACATATCTGCATGTACTGCCGGACATATACTTACTATTCAAAAAGCTATCATTTACAGCAAAAGCCCAAGTTAAAATATGTGCGTGACAGACGTCTCAATAGGTGGCGGCTCTATATTACGCTAGATGTACTTCAAAATGATTGTCCAATCTTCTCTAGTTCTAATCAAAAATAATCCCAATCCTACGCCGAGTTAGGAGCCTAGCAATGATTTCCAAAGAATAATTTGCTTGTAATTTGAGCTCGAGGCAGAGTCGTCGTAATCATAAGTACCTAGCCTACTGGGGTCTAACAACCTCAGCATTGCAGTAACATCCAATCTTTAAGCTGTGTTCACCAGGACCAGATATAATCAGAAATTAGAATAGAAAAAACCGAAGTTGACGACGTTGGCAGATCACAAGCCAGTTCAGTTCGGATCGATAAGAGGAGACGGGGTCATATTTACGTAGACAGAAGATGAAACGAATACAGTTGTTTATCCAGTTTATTGAGAAGGTCTTGATTGAGATCACAGATAATGAACAGCTAAGACTCTGTTCTCAAGTGTGGTCCTTTGAGACTCCTAAAGTAAATCTAGCCTAGGTATTTATCTATAATAAAAAATTGTTAAAAATGTAATGCACCTAGCATTTTGGTTTCGAATAAGCATGTCGCGCTAGTTAAAAAGTACTATAGAAAAGAAAGTTAAAAATATTGTCAATATAGCCAAACAGTCCAACTCTTGATGAAACTCAGCCATACGTATAGCGAAATCATATATGAGACTGCAATTTAAGTTTTGTAATGAACCTACTAATAAACTCTAAAGATCACTATCGAGACCAAGAAAATTATTTTTTATTTACATAAAGGCCTGTTTTTATTAATTTAATTAAAGAAACAATTAAACAACCAGAACATATTAACACAAATGAAAGAAACGACACGGAAAAATCATCTGATATTTTTTGATTACCACGAAATTCACCTTTGCTACTTACAGAATTTGGCAGACAATGAAAGCAATAAGCTGGGCACGACTTGTCTGGTATTCAACCATTTAGCATGTCTATCTTGAGTTTATCCGTGCTTCGGAAGTCAAGTTACCCCGTTGGTCCTGGTTGTTATTGCTAAATGGTAGTCGTTTGTTTGTGTCTGATTATTCACCCACCTGCATGCTTGTGGCTCTACGAAACCACTGAGAATGCCTTGTCGTGGCGAAGTTTTGGCCATCATAATATCGTTTGCCTGAGTCGACTCTCTAAGACTAGATGTTGGAATATGCCTTATACAAATAATGCTCTATGTTCGCATAAATAATAACCACGGAGTGGTGGCTACGCATAAATTTACTGATGAGAACAATGAACTAGGAAGTATTGCAAAGGGCAATCTCGTAGTATTTACCATAGTTACATTGGAAAGTGGCTTTTACCTTTTACATGCGGAAACGGTGTGATCATCGTACGTAGGTATATGACCGTGTGTTAATTTACAATCTCTGTAATCTTGGTGTTTTACGTAGCATCCACAATTATTATTCGATAAGGTTAACTGGCAGGAGGTGGTAAAAGACAGTTATTTATCGGAGGCCAACATTCACTTTGGGCCGCTGTGCTATCTTAGTGTGTTTTTTTTACTACGATTACGATTAAAACTGATGATGCAATGAAATGTGTGTACAGAAGAGAGGTACCGCAAATTCTTTTTGCGGTACCTCTGTTCTATACACATATACTATATTTAGAGGAGCTCGTTAGTCGAACGCGACCTATACCTAGCGAATGCGCGTGTCAAGCGATGACGTAACGCGACCACTATTGGATTGGTCGCCATTTTAGTGGCATTTTCTATTTTGAGCTCCCCCGTGCTTATGAAGGCACGTTAAGCCGTTGGTCCCGGTTGTTATCGATAGATAACGTCTTGGGCAGCCTGAAAAATTCTGACAGTGTTGGCCTCTAACATACCTAAGGTCATGTTCCTGTTGAAACCAACAGGAACATAACCCTTTTTACAGGGAAACCCCTGTAAAAAGGGTTATGGAGGTCAGACGGCAGTCGCTTTATTGAAATTACCAGTTCCGCCAAATCTAGGACCATGACTTAGCGTACCCTAGGCTCCGAAGCGTAAGCTGACGACGCAACTAGGAATACACGCTAGGATGATGATGTTCTTCTATACACACCATGACACCACCTCAGTGACTTACAGCTATATATATATATATATAAATATATAATCTCTAACTCTTATAGCTGGGCAGAAACGAGTCAGTAAGCGAGATGTCGCCTTACACTTTGTAATGCGCCATCTCGTTTGTCTTGTTCTTGTTGTGTTTGTTCGTCTCTGATTGTAAAACACAGTTTTCATGGCAGCCGAAAGGAGATGTAGCTTGTGTTTTGGCTCTCATAGATCAATTTTTATGAATAAAGCGGGGTTTATGTTTAGTTTTACTTATTTTTTTTCAGCTGTGACCGGCAGCACAGACGGCATCGGCAAGCAATACGCATTGGAGCTGGCTCGGCGAGGCTGCAGCGTGCTCCTCATCAGCAGGAACCCTGACAAGCTGATCGCAGTGGCCAGTCAGATCGGTAGGTCGGATAATGATTTGAGTGTTTTACCCGAATAGGGCCAGCCAAAGGAAGTTGACAGGTATGTTTTTCTTCCGGCCATTAATTTATTTATATCGACTGTTAATGAGAGTGGTCAATCCTTAAAACCACTGTTCTGGCTGGACATTAAATGGTTATCAAATTACCATTTAATCGGACGGCAGCAGATAGAATAATGGGTAAACTTACTAATGGATTGCAATCATCATCATTTCGTGTAGGTTACATTGTCAATCGACCATGTACAACCTGGTGTCAGAGTTGAATGAAATGCTTCCCTTAGAACAGGCAGGCGAAGCTGCGGGTAACAGCAAGTTACTTTATCTACCTAGGCTATGTATGTCTGTGGTTATTTATTTATTATAAGGAAGACCAACAGCTTATATCTATACAATAGGTAAAAAACTTAAGCAATTTAGAAGCCCATTAAAGGTCCTCACAGATAGAAGTTATGTAGGTACTTCATTATTTGTGTTTCAGTTTAGCGTCTCAACTCAATGAATAGGAACGTCATCATTTTATTTTATCGTAATCTGCGCATTTTACACCTACTATGTTTGCAATAACATTTATAGACATAAATATCGACTGATATCATCACTTGGTTCGTAATTATTTTCAAGATGGTGGTTATCTGGCTTCCTTTTTGATCTTCGGTTTAAATATTTGGGAAATGTACTTATTTTGTAAAATTTTCTATCGTAATGTTTGAGGTGTGTTTACCTTGTTGACATATTCATTTACCTTTGCGTAAAAAGTGGTGACCAAAGCCAGACGCCTACAACATTACGTTTGTTGGCGACGTAAAGAAATTTTGCTAACAAATTATAAGGAAATGTTTCACTTCGTCAGCTCTTTCGTCCCAATTCGACCATCTTTTGTCCGATGTCAACACATAACTTACTTGTTTTTAGGGTTTCGTACCTCAAAAGGTAAAAAAGGAACCCTTACTTTGTTGTCCGTCCGTCCGTCTATCTTTCAGGACTCTTTTTCTCAGGAACGCGTGGAGGTATTAAGCTGGAATTTATAACAAATACTCCCTTGGAGCTCTGATAAAATCAAACATCTAAGCCAACACAATCAAGATACAGCCGTGTATTGCGCGAATTTCCGCAAATATTCGACACTCGCAAGAGATATAAACCTACCTCTCCGTGAACTCGTGAAAAATTGCGAAAACCGGAAATTTTTAGTTACATCATATAATAAAAATATTGCTAATAATTTTAAACTTACTACCCCTTTCCTCGTGAACGCGATACCTACAGATTTGTACGGAACCCTCGGTGCGCGAGTCCGACTCGCACTTGTCTTGGTTTTTTTTTACTTTGTCCGGTCTATTGCTGCACGTATCATACTAAACTTACCATTGGTAAAAGGAAAGTTCCGGTTTTGATGCTCTTTGATTCATACTTACCTAAATTGCCATTTGGTGATTTACCGGCTTTCCATCAGCCGGTTCGTTCTCAGTCAATTAAATAAAACGGTGATATTTTTTCGATGGGTTAATAATGAAGTATCCCTGAATGTACCAGTAAATAAAAGATGAGTTGTATGCAGAGAAGATATACATATGTACCTACCTGATCTGACTGAAGATTAAGTGAACGAAGTATATTTTTGGAGATTCTAACATCAATCGCACAATATTACAGCTCAATGTATATGTGCCTAAGTACGCAATAGGTATGTTTGCTTTTAATATTTGGCAGCTATGTTTTTGTCGTCAAAGTGAACCTTGGAGATTATCATCGAAGTTTCCACTCAAGTTTACGAAGAAAGATTTTGTATCGTAGTATTTGACAAAGACACTAGTGTCTAACATCTAGATGTTAGTTTGACTGATTTTATAAATGAGATGAAAATTATTCGAATCTAGCGAGGACTACTCGGACTCAACGATTTTGCGCGATTCACACTTTTAAACAAGATAACACCCGACTGCTTTTCTGTGTAATTTGGAAAGGAAAAATTCAAAAAAATCCGCCATTTTGTTTTCTGTTTAGTTTTAGGTACCCAGTGTCACTCTCACAGTAAAACGAATCTAACGACACCATTGTACATACAAACATACATACATATCTACATGCATACTCTCGAAAAACATAACCCTCCTTCTGGCGCAGTCGGTAATAAAAATAGCTCTTTCTACTGCAGTCTTTTTCTACTTAATCTCAGCCTATGTCTGCCTCGACTTCTGCCTGCCTACCAAAGGCGTCCAATTTGATGGTCCTCCCTTTGATACTTAGTGCCTAATAATTATAAGTGCAATATCCTATGCCTACACGTTTTTTTTTTCAGAAAAGGAACACAACGTAAAGACTAAAATAATAGTGGCTGACTTCAGCCAGGGCGCTGAAGTGTACACAAAGATTGAGGAGGAGCTCCGGGACATACCCATAGGAATACTAGGTGAGAACATCGATATATAATCCTTGAGATTTTTTTATCTAGGTAAGTAGGTATCTCTGCTTAACCCGAACGTTGGCTGTTAGATAATGCTTTTAGCATTGTCCGCATATTGTGATATGCAATTGTATATTTTGTACAAAATGTTTAAATTAAATAAATTTGATATGTTCGGCGTACCGCATAGATTGGAAACTTATATGTGGTCACAATCCTCAGCAGCGCGGAACCGATGAAGAAGAAGTAGAATCTGCCACTAGTCTGAAAGACGCAGACAGAAATTCAGACCTATATTTCTAATTCCTCGCTAAGCCTAAATCCATAAGAAAAAAGTAAGTCTATTCTCAAGTCAGTCATACACCACTATGCTTTCAATGCTATTTCAGTGAACAACGTTGGTATCAACTATGACTACCCTTGCACGGTGTGCGAACTACCTCAGAGCAAAGTATGGGAGCTCATCAACATCAACGTGGGTGCTGTGACCATGATGACCAGGGCAGTGCTTCCGGGAATGGTCGCGAGAGGGCGCGGCGCTGTGGTCAATGTTTCCTCAGGGTCGGAGCTGCAGCCATTGCCGCT
The DNA here is from genome assembly GCA_947363495.1 of Euzophera pinguis. Classification (NCBI taxonomy): domain Eukaryota; kingdom Metazoa; phylum Arthropoda; class Insecta; order Lepidoptera; family Pyralidae; genus Euzophera; species Euzophera pinguis. Next base: position 1,570,732 of record OX376156.1, on the reverse strand, counting down.
GATGACGATATACGCTGCTACTAAGGTTAGTAACCTATCTTCGCCACCATAATTTGGGCTAAGACTATGAAGAGATCTGTACTAACAAGAATAACCGCTATAAGACGAGATAAAGATAAAGATAAAAAGCCTTTATTGTTTGAATTTAGGTACAAGTAACATGTCAATAAAAATAACAATAATCTCCAAATTCTGCCATTCCATTCGAGGGGCAGTTGCAACAGCCATTAACTAACAATGTACTCTGCTACCAAGTAGCCAAGCTTCAGTAGAATTATCATCAAGATGGGGTTATTATTTATTTATTGATCTTAGGAAGATTTACAGCTTCTTCACAAATAGTATGATAAATGTTAGCCTAATTGCCAATAACAAATCTCCACAATTATAAATACATGTTCTTTTGTTTCTTTTGGGTTGTGGGCAATGTATCCTCAGGGTCGGAGTTGCAATCATTTCCGTTTATGACAAGGTCAATTAAATATCTTCACCACCATTACAAGATGTGACGAAGACTAGATCTGTTCCACCAGAGTGACCACCACCATTAATACCTGAGGCCATGAAGCTTTTAACACCAGCCTACGAAATAAAATCCCCTTTTAATGAAACTACATTTTCAATTGATCGAACAACGTTTCTCTTGAATATATCTGAACAAATTATAAATAACCACTCATATTGTCTTTCAGGCATACATCCGCAGTTTCACACTGGCCGTTCGCGAGGAATACGCTCCCAAAGGAATCTATGTCCAGCACCTCAGTCCCATGTTCGTGTCAACAAAGATCAACGCCTTCTCCGAGAAACTTCTAGAAGGAAACCTCCTGGTCCCAGACGCTGAGATTTACTCCAGACATGCCGTCGAGACTCTCGGTCGAGTACACAATACTACTGGGTTTTGGCTGCATGGAATACAGGTGACCTCTCTCAACTAAGCATTCTTCTTCTCATCTCAGAGGATTCCAGCTGTCCTTTCTCACACAATGTGTGATTTGATTTAGCTGTGGGTCCTGACTCAGCTGTGAATGTTGCAAAGCTATGTACTGGGTCAAATGTTTTAACTATAACTATTGGCCACCAATTACCAGGAAAGTTGAACAAAATGTCAGAGGATTCCATCATGGTCTTCTTCTTACTGACGACCGTTCTGATGTTTTCTGTAGAAGTTTTATTATCTTTCATCATAAGAGGGTTCCTTAAGAAGTAGCCTTGCCTCATTGGATGTGCGTAATTTTTGATCAATCAAAATTCGTCTGTGACCTATATTGTAGTTTGGGATTCCAAGGTCAATTTACCTTGCATGCCCTATAGTATGTATTATTGAATCTCGCTCTTGGCTAACGTGGTTCCTTTAAACGACCACCAGATGATGGCCGTGGTGCTTCAGAATCACTCAATTTCTCATTCATCTTATTATCAGACATTCGGGTTAACTTTTGAATATTTTTTTTTATTTCTTGATTTACAGTACTTCTTCATCAAGATAGCTCCAGAATGGATAAGAATAAAGATCGGCCTGACCATGAACAAGCAGTTTAGAAGAGAGTACATGCAGACGCACAAAATAAAGAGTAACTGATACTTATACAAAATTATGCATATTAATGCGCAGCGCATTCCGGGGCACTACTCTAACTTGTTGGCGACTTGTGACAGCAAATTCATCCATGCTATATTTGTATCTGAATCCTGGTTACTTCCTTGCTTGCCTTCTTCTTCGTTTTCACTACCGGTTTTCCAACTCATTCGGAACGATAGGGATGAAGTAAGAGGTGGTGGCGTTGCTATGTATCTTCGTTCTAATATTCCACACAGCGTTATACGTTTTTCCCAGATTAGAAATCCTTCACATGAGGCAGAGTATATGTTTGTTGAGATCACCCTGAGCCATACACGCGTTCTTCTTGGCGTTTTTTTTATCCCTCTGATGATATCAACTAAATTTCAAACTTGGAAACACTCTTATGGTCTAGAGGACATTCTTATGGTCAAATTATTATCATGGGAGATTTCAATACGTACTTGCTTAAAATGACCGCCGTTCCTCTGCTTTATTATCTGTGGTCCAGGCCTGCAACTTGTCAATTCTCCCGCTACAAGCTACGCATTATTTTCAAAATTGCTACTCCATCGCTTTTGGATCTCATCTTAGTCTCATCAAGTGATCTGGTTGCAACCCTTGGGCAGCATAACGCTGATATGTTTCCTTACGTAAATATTTATGTTTATGACCTACTTTTTTTCTTATACAAAATTCGTCCACCCAAAGTTGGGCCTAAAGTCCTTATGCAGCGAAGTTTTCGTTCCATAAACATTGATTCGTGATGATGCTAACGACTGTGATTAGGATGGGTTATCTGATCTAACTTCTATCGATGACCAGATAGATAGATTTAATAAAATGCTCATTGAACTGTATGACAGACATGCCCCGATACATCCTGTTAAAGTAAAACATCTGCCTGCTTACTGAAGACCTTAAAGCTGCAATACATAAAAAGCATTACATGAAGCCAAAATTTAAAGAAGACCCTGATCGTTATCGAGATAGGTATGTCCAAGGTCGTAACTTTAGTAGTAGGAAGTGTAGAGAAGCACAGCGCAGCCATATCCATCAATCTATTGAAAATGGTGATCCAACTAAAATTTGGAAATTTCTAATCCACTTGGAGTTGGTAAAAATAAAACAGCTACTTCTAAAAACCTTGATATGAATTTGCTAAATAAGCATTTGTTCTCTTCAACCTTATTTGATGGCAATGACAAGACAAACACGTTAAACCGTCTATTCCAGATATTTCTCCATTTACATTTAGTACGGTAACCGCTAGTGACGTTCAAAAGTGTTTACTATTAGTATCCTCAAAAGCTGTCGGATCTGATGATATTAGTCGTAATATGATCCTGCCAATCCTTAATTTCCTACTTCCCACTATCACCAGAACCATGAACAAATCCTTGTCCTCTGGTACTTTTCCATCTGCTTGGAAAAGTGCAAATGTTACTCCTATACCCAATAAGTGAATCCGACATACTTTTTAGAATTTCGACCAATTTCAATACTTCCATTCCTTTTCAAAGTTTTAGAACGATTGGTCCAATTTCAATTTTACTTCTTCCTCGCAAAAAACAACCTTCTAATCCCTTACCAGTCTGGATCAATGTCATAGTCATAAGCCGATAATACGTGGGGCGCACTATAAGTTTCCGGAATGAATATGAAAAAATACTATTAAAGGTACAAAATTAATTTATTGTTTTTCAAAATAATCTCCCTTGGCGTCTATGCACTTTTTCATTCGATGAAACCAGTTTTGAAAACTTTTGTGCCACTCCTCTGTGGTGACCTCTGAAACGTGTTTTTCATACTCCTCGACAGCCTCTTCTGGTGATGAAAATCGTTGACCGCGTAATTGGTTCTTAATTTTTGGGAACAGAAAAAAGTCACAAGGTGCCAGGTCGGGACTGTATGCAGGATGACTCATGAGTTCTACATTTTTCGCCTTCAAAAAGTCGTTTGTCTGTCTGGCCGTGTGAGAACTAGCATTGTCGTGGTGCAGGATGATACGGCGTTTACGGTTATTTTTACGGAGTTCGTCAATAACTTCCGGCAAACAAATGGTCGTGTACCAGTCACTATTCACTGTACGACGATTCTCTAAAGCAACAGTAGCCACGTGTCCAGTTTTATTAAAAAAAGAAGCAATCATCCGCTTAGATGCACTTTTCACGCGCGCCACTTTGGTTGGTTTCGGCTCATCTTGAAAGACCCATACGCTCGATTGCTGCTTTGTTTTGGGATCGTAGCAATAAATCCATGTTTCGTCACCTGTTACTATGTCCCACACCAAATTTAACGCACCTTCGTTGAATCTGGTAAGCATGGCACTGCACCAAGTGACGCGGTCCGTTTTTTGAGCCTCGGTCAAGTTGTGTGGGATCCACCGCGAGCACAGCTTTCTCACACCCAAATGTTTGTGTAGGATTAATTGTATTTGACTCATGCCAATAGAAATATCTAAGGATGCGCGAATTTCATGGTAGGTCACATGCCTGTCTGTTTCAATCATACGGCGCACAGCATTGATGTTTTTGTTGGTCACAGCGGTGGACGGCCGACCATCGCGAGATTCGTCACTGAGATTGATACGACCACGCTTGAATTCTGCAAACCAGCTATAAACAGTTGTCTTGCATGGTGCTTCATTGCCAAGAGCTGTTTCAAGCCGAGCGATGCTCTATTGAGCTGTCAAATTACACTTAAAATCATAGAAAATCATACTACGAAAATTTTCCCGAGTTAAATCCATGTTGATGCAGACACACAATTTTTTAAATGGCGCCACAAGGTAAAAACAAAAGACAGTCAGATGAAACAAACTGCATTCTACAGCTAAAGAGTTCTATTTTCAAATGTTGCAATACATTTTTAAATATTGTTTATGTAAGTGGCCAGTTCCGGAAACTTACAGTGCGCCCTATGTATCACCGCCCATCTCTGCATTCTACTATTGACGCGACGACAAAGTGGATTGAGGTTTTCCAAGTTCCTAGTACGGCAGCGATTCACACCGTTAGTAAGTTATGGGAGCTTTGGAGTAGGTGGGGAATTTCTAAACAGATTGCCTCTGACAGCGGTCGACGCGTGTAGCGGGGACGGTGTCCAACATATATTTACGGCACCCGGGGTCTAATGGGGCCGCTGAAAATGCCGTCAAAACCTTAAAAGCGGTTGGCAAAGACGTGAAAAAAAGCTTTGAACACATATTTGTTATATTACAGAAAATTGAACATTGCACCACTGGTATTAGTCCGGCTTCTTTACTAATAGGTAGACGCTTGCGAACTAAATTGGATAATTTAAAACCCGAAATAGAGATGAGATACAGGTGGATAATGCGGGAGGTGTATAGAGGAGAGTTTTGGTAGGAGATGACGTATGGTACCGACAGTACTTAAGAGGGGATAAGTGGTTGCCAGGAACGGTAGTAGACTCGGCCGGACCTAACGATTTTAGCGTTTTAGATCCAAATGGGAAGCAAGTAGATAGGCATGATTGTTGACCAGCCAAGACGTAGGGTGAGGACAAAGCTTTAAAACAGAATCAAGAACTACTTTTATATGTGGCTGAATTTCAACAAATGGTTTTTTAATCATATCGGTGAACTTCTATATTTATTTTTATTTTTTATATTTGTTAACTTTTATGTTTTCTTTACGATATTAAAAATCTCCACTTTCAGTGACATCAACATACCATTAAAGACTATGGAGAATATGAAGTTCGAAATTGGTTGCCACCGACGATGTTTAGTGTTCACCGATGTGAAGAGGACGAACACCGATATGACAAATCTATCCACCGATGTTATAGATCTTTTCACCGACATTATAAATATTTTTGAACACCAAAAATGCAAAAGGTTGATATCTTCACAACATAGTAGTTGACTAGAGCTGAAATCCAAAAGGTGTTATTTAGTCGTCCAAGTGTTTTTCTTGTCGTGTTGTCCTTAGTTTACGCTTCGGATCCTAGTGCAAGCTGTAAGTCGTGATTCTTGATTTAGCGGTAACAGTTGGGACCAACGGTTTAACGTGCCCACCGAAGCACGACTTTTTCTTTTGCGGAAATACGTGGTCAACCAACGCTAATCGAAAATCAGGGAGAAAAAAAACTGATACTCATACATTTCTCATAGAGAATGATGATCTTCAAAATTAATTTTTCACGTAGTTGTTGAGACATTTGAGTGAAAATAAAGTGATATAAAATATGTTAGTATTAAAGTCTAGTAATAATTTTAATTGTTGTAATATTTTTTTTATATAAATGGTAATTATTAGTACAATTTTTATTTTGTTAAACTTGTGAAATATTATGTATTAAAATCAAAATAATTCAATAATTTTGTGTGTTTTCTTCAAATCTTTCCCTAGGAGCTCATTTTCTTCTCATACCCATTGAGAAGGGCACGTTTTATTATATGTAGTGTAAGTGTTCGATCACGTTTCGATCATTACGATACCATAGATTTAGAAAGTTTTTGGCTACGTGTGGATCCATTTATGGTAACTACGTACCGGTGTCCATAGTTAACTATACACCAAAGCTCAAAGACCAATTGACACCACATTACAGACAGGAAAATTTTCGACTCCGACCTCTGTGGTAGTACACTGTAGGTAGGTACTTATTACTAGTATGGTTCTGTTCTATGGTCCTAGTTCTATATATTAAATCTCGGTTCTGTACAAGAGTTCTATGATCTGAAATGTCATCATTTGCCAGAATTGGCTAATTAATTTGTGATCATTTGTGATTGACAATAAATATAAGCTGAGAAAAGCAAGCATTAAGAAAATAAATTCGTTAAAAGAACCATGTTATATGGATTATAGTTGTGTATGATGAGAAGACTAAGCATAATCTCCAGGGACGTGGACTTCTCCAGGCGACCCAGCTCGGTCAGCAAGGATGTAGAGTTCCAAATGCAGACTTATGAGGACGAGGTGGGCAGGATTGTTTATCCACTTTGAATGAATCAATGAATACTTTATTGCGCTATTTACATACTGTGTCCGTGATCCAGTGGTTAAGGCGTTTGCCCCCGGAGGTCGTGGGTTCGATTCCGACGGGAAGTATACTTTGTTTAGTTGTTTACAGTTTGGCTAGGACGTTGCAGGCTTTAATCACCTGATTGTCTGATAATAAAGATGATTACGTGCTTCGGAAGACACGTTTAACCATAGGTCCCGGCTGCTGTTTGGTTGTCGATAAAGAGACCGAAAGGCGGTTCCGATAAACTCTTACACTAGGGTGTGCAGGATCGATTGGCCATAAAAACCCACTCGATATGAATTAATGGCCATTCACTTTGATTACACAATAATTTGAGTAGGTATTTACATTATAGTACTTTGTGAATCGACCCTGTAATTGGTGTCAAGCTTCTGAAACGGCCTCTTGGCCTCCTTTAACGACCACCATGTGGTAGCCAGGACGTACTTATATTTATTTTTTTAAGCCCGGTGTAAAAAGTACCTATACTTACTGTGTTACCGGATTAAACCCCGAATTTTTTTATTTTTATTTGAACAGTTGGAATATCCACTTTGGTTTTGCAAAGAACGCCTCTTCCACTATCTCCGCTCTGCTCCTGATGACGCCGTGTGGAACTCCTTCATCTGCATCCTCGTGCTGGCAGCCATCTTCTGGGTGGTCATAGAGGAAACGCATCGATACGTTTATATTGCTGACTGTCTGTACAACTTTATCTATGCCCTGCACGTGCTTGGACTGGCCTATAATATCTTTGTGACGATAGAGAACGTTGACCTCGATGTCTGGATCATGCGTTAGTCTTTTATTACCTTCTTCTTCTTCAGCCCGGTGTCGCCCATTGTTGGGTATAGGCCTATTCGTGGATTTTCCATTTCACCTGGTCGCTTGCTGCTCGCATCCTCGTTTCGCCTATAGTTTTATGGAGATCGTTAGACCATTTTTACCCGACTGCGCCAGAAGGAGGGTAATGTTTTTTGAGAGTATGTATGTTGATATGTATGTATGTTTGTATGTATAATTGTTTGGAACGCCCTGCAGCCTGAACGGCTCGGTGGATTTTAGCTTGAGAGGTGACGTTGGATTCGTATTTACCGTAAGAATGACAATGGGTATATAAAATTTTAAAAAAATGGCTGATTTTTATGGGTTGTTCGTTTCCAAATTACACAAAAAGGCAGTCGGGTGTTTTAACTTTTTAAATAACCGTTATTTTGTTATTTCCTAATATTTATTGTTATCATTATCAATAAATAAATACAAATACATAATATCTTTATTGTCAAAATAAAAAAATGCGTATATATTATATTAATTTTAAGTTTTACTAACATAGGATAAGTTAATGTTTTCTTATGTTTTCGCGATTGTTATTCATTAAATTAAACTATTTTAATATGAACGCTGTAAAGTGTTTGAAACGTCAGGTGTAAATAAATAAGTAATAAACGCGATAAAACCGTATTAAAATAGTTTAATTTAATAGAATAAGTTTCTTACTAACACTTTATGGACTTGTATTGTTATTTGTACAGTCTGAAATAAATAATTCAATTCAAAATTAATGTAAATTGTCAAATAGAAGTTAAATTAGCCACAAAAGATTGGGCTGGTGGTGCGAGATGCCTACGTATGTGGGGTTCGGTCCATCGCCTGATATAACTTACACTCAGACTCATATATTTGAGAATCTTGGAGTGTCCATAGACAAATCAGTACACTAACCAAGCCACTCACTGTTCAAACTAAATGGTAACTGGAAGAAGAAGTAATAGTTGTCCATTTCTGAAATTTAGTAGCGTCCCTGACCACGTTCTTGGAATAGAAATTTTTCTTCCTCATATTATTTTGCTTTACTATTGCAGTTCGATTCGCCATAGACTTTTTTACATATGCCCACTTTGTTTTAATAATAAAGAAGCAGAAGATCTTAAAATCAATATGTTATTACATGCGGCTTCATCGACCATTCACTTATTTGTGTAAGTATTTTACTAGGTAAGTAAGTGTTGTGTATTAGTAATGTCACATTCATTATATCCGGCACGAAGGACCAGATGGTGCGTATTGAAAGCAGAGCTCACTTTATGCACAATTACGGAAAAACCGAATACCTATTAGAAATTTATGTCAATCGCAAGGACCAGAGTCTATTCGAGTCTCGTATATATACACTGCTATTATTACAAAATGCCTCCAAAACGATTGAAATAACCGATGGTATGGTATGCGTTACCCTACCGTGTGCGTTACCCTACCCAGAAACTTCATGCCAGAGTGATATGAGTACAACACATAATTAGAGCCCTATATGTTGTGTATGTGCCCTAAATAAAACATTTGTACCATTTATAGTTTAAAATAGAAAAAACGACTGCTGCGGTGACGTCGCTCCAGCAAGAAATTTCGAAAACGTAAGCTACGTAGCTTCTGGGTAGGGTAATACACACAATAGCACTTCTATTCTGTTTTACCGATTTATAGATAAGTGTTACAATAAAGATTAAAAAAAAATATCTGTTGCACAATGATGATTCGCCACATATAGGCCCCTGACACTAATTTCTTATTTATTTCGTCTTCGTCATCTTCAGCCATTCTTCACCCATTTGCTGCGGATGTGTGCGGCGGACACAAGTACAAAATAAATAAGCATTTTTACCCAAAAAAATATTGAAAATTATAATTTTGGATGTGGTGCTTTGGTTTTCAGGGAATTTAAATGGTTACAACTTGAATGGCAGCGTTTTGGGTACTTCTCTCAAGTACATTTACATATTTGCTGTATTACGAATATGTTGGGCTTGTATTTGGATGCAGCTTGATGAGGTATGTTTGTTCAAATATTTAATTTATTACCGAGTAGCACAAGGAAGCATCCTAGGGCCAGTCACATACTGTACACATGTTAGTTCAAAATTTCGCGGGAACTGTTATTGGTGACGATCAATATATCGTCATCTGTCGCTACTTATTACGATGACAGACTGAATCTTGACAGATAAATTAGCGTAACATCATAGGAATTGTCTATTAGGAAGTGTTCTGAGTTAGCGGAATTCATTGTATGGCTACACGAAGGAATTTCTCTATATATGTGTGTTTTCTCCGCAGTACGAAGCGAACTACGGTCACGGAATAATAGAATCCCGAGCTCTGAGGCTAGTTCAGGATAACCAGACCCTGTCGCAGGACGTAAACTCGGTCCGAACCAAGTTGCTCTCCGCCATCTACATTATCAACAAGATGTTCATACCCATAGGGTATTGTACTAATTTGTGTTTCTACCTCATTAGATAGGTACATTTTCTTCATTATCACCCTTTAAATTTTGCTTTCCCTTTTTCAAAGCCCAGCCCATTAGCGATCACGAAGTCTGAAAACTTTAGTAATAGAAGCAACCAAACTATAACATTATGCATAGTAGAAGGAAATGGTTATATTTTTAATTCTTCTTGGAAATATACCAGTGTTTGCCCCTAACATACTCGATTAGAAAAAAAGCTATCAATGGACATTATATCATCATATTCACGATCATCAAATTTAAGAGCTGTGCTCTTGTTACTGTTCCATTCTTCGAGTTCCATTCTTGTCGCTTATTAGAGACGTTTTGATAATGTTGGATTATAATTTTAGGAAACATCTTGAGCAGATATACATTAACAACACTTTGACCAGGCCATCACGTCAAGCATTGCGCGTCTGATCTGCCTGATGATAATGATCAGCGGCTGCCTAGTGAGTGGTGACCGAGACAGCAATATCTTTGATTTCCCTTCCTTCGAAAGATTAATTTTGTATTGAAAGCCCTATTCTAGGGAAAATGTTACATAAACAACAATTTGATCAGGCCATCCGTACGTCCAGCCAACGATATCGAGCGTCTGATCTGCCTGATGATAGTGATCAGCGGCTGCCTGGTGGTGACCGGGGCGGCGGTAGCGTCGCTTTCCCTCGTCATCAGCATCTACATGCGGCCCGAGGAGGCCTTCCGAGCCAGATATAGACTGATCATCAAGGAAATGGTGAGCAGACCATAATGTTTTAAGTACATATTATGTTGAGACGAGATTTGTACATCTGCTGCTCTGATCCTTACAGGTTCTTTTGTAAATTATCATTTATAATATTGCAATATATTTATATTTATAAAAGGAGATGTTTCCACTGACATATAGAAACACGCACAGACGATTACTTAAGTAAGCGCTTATGGTAGAAACGCAAAATGTTCACAGTTGTTTTATTTCAAAATGCGCACGCACACTAATAAGGGTTTTTGAAAAATGTTAACCTCAAAGGGGTGAATAATAGTGGTTAAAAGTTTGTATGAAATAGTAGATTGTTAAACTAGGGTCGGATGACATCAATTCCCATACGAGGTGTTTAGACGGATATAATCCGAGTATGAATTGATGTCATCCACCCGCGGGGAACACTCTACTTTTCATTTCGAATATAAGGAAAGTAAAAAAAAAAAAATTTTCTTTAATATTTATTTAAAATTAATGGAAAAGTTCGAACAATTCGTAAAGTTTAAAGTGACATTTTTATTCACTCTATCACTTACTCCACTATTACAAACTTGGCTAAGCTGAATTTCTGTAAAAGTAGGGGATAGATTAGGTATTTGATTAGATGGTGGAATCCATGGCTGAGAATCTTTTGAAGTGGTTGGTTTAGGCGAACTGGGGAGTATATTAATGGATTCAGTCAATTTGTTCGATATCTTCGTTTTTTGTTGAACAGAATCTTCAATATATCCTTCGGCGACTGTGCTGGATTTCCATCCACCGTGTCTCTTTAACATAGTCATATTTGCCCCAGAATCGGCTAATAGTGTCGCTTACGTTCTTCTATAACAATGGCCGGTATACTCGTTACAATTAGGCAAATTCAGATATGTCGCTATCTGCTTGGGCATACCTGATATTTTATTTTTACCGATCACTTGTTTATAGCATTTTCCCTTTTGATAGTTGAGAAAAAACGATCCGTTTTTATGTTTTCTGGTCAAATTTTTTGATATTTTTTAACTATTTTCGAAAAGTCTTCTCGCACTACAAACGTGCGCTCAATATTTGTTTTTGTTTTAGTTAATTTAACAAGTAGTAACTGGCCTTGATTTTCAACATCATGGATTGTTAGATTTGTGAGCTCACTGCTTCTGCAAGCGCCGCTTATGCCAAATATCAACACTACCTGTGAAGAACATAATTTTGTTGGTATAGATAGAGATTTAAAAATATTTTGAAAACACACACCATTCAACATCTATATTCCCATTTTATGCATTCTGACAACGGAAACCATGTTGGTTTTGCATAAAAACATTTACTTATTAGCTTACCTTCACTGCCAAATATATCTCGTCAGGGGCTTCATTTAAAAATGTTTCCACTTCGTTAGAGGAGAATACTTTTGATTTTTTACTTTTAAACCCCTGTGACTGTCTTTTTAAGAATGATGTTAAATTATGGAATTTTATCAAATCTATATTGTGTTTCACACACTTAGTGTACTCTTAAGCATTGTATATCTGCTCCATAGCGTAGAAGGTTTAACTTTGCCAGACTGTCCATTAAAGTATGTTAGAAACACACTTTCGGAAAATGAATTTATCTTCTTGTCAGCTCGCCAATTCATAAAATCATTATATACAATTAAGTATCTTTCTTTAGAAACTGCTGGTAAAAGATTTTCGATTACTGAATTTGCTACATCTTTAACCGAATCTGGGGTCAGTATTTCAGTATCACTTGAACTCATTTTTAAACAAATCTCTTGTAAAAATAGTTCTGCAATGCAAACAAACAGCTCTAATCCCGCCAAATAATTTTTTAAGTCTTTTTTTTTCTAGGATTTATTTTTTTAATTTTAAATATGGAACACAAAGCTTCTCCGCCGCAGGCAATCCATTTCGATGTTAAAAAAAAAAAGTTTGTTTTATTTTTTAAATACTGTGTATGTAGGTATGCAGTGCCTTTTTATTGATTTTTTTTATCATAAATAAATCGGTGACATATTTCTATGTAGGTATAGATATCATTTTTTACATAAAACAACCCTATGTATTAAAATAATTATATATAATTAAGAAAATTATAGATTTATATATTTTTTTAAATGATAGTGACAAAATATAGACAAATATAATTTTTTAAATTACTTCTTTTAACTTGACTTCTAAAATAAAAAAAAAATCATAAAAAAATCTAAATTTTTGACAGCTGGCTTCATAAGAAAAATATTTAAATCAACTACTTTTTAATTGAGATTCATGCTTTTAAAAACATTTTAATGAACACGTGTTTCGTGGTTTATTGAAATTTGCCCTCTAAGGGTGCAATATACGAGTTGAAAGTTTGTATGAAGAATATTTAAAATCTCTCCCAGCTTCCATGAAATGTATTACGCGAGCTCCTTAATAGAATGCAAACGCACACTAAGAAAGGATTTAAAAAAATGTTAATCCTAAAGGGAGGAAATATCGGTTTGAAGTTAGTATGAAAAATCTGTAAATCAGCTACGATTTTGATATTTATTGAGATTCATGTTCTTAAAAATTACATTGAATATCTGCAGGTCTAAAATGGCCACTTTGAGCAATTCATCAAAATGAATCATTTCATGAATTGCGAAGCTTAGCAATTCTGCAAATTTTGACATTGACGTTTCAACTCTAATTCAGTTCATTTCGTGATTCATTTCCTGAATCACTTCTCATGTAAGTGTTGCTATAGTAATAAAATAAAAATAGATTTTATAATTTTAATATTTTTATTGATATTTATAATTCTACAGTTAATTTATGATAGTAAATCAACATTATTGGTTAGATAAACTTATTTCACAAAAAAAATCGTAAAAGTACGCACGCTATGCAAAAATAAAGATTATTTTTACGCCTGGCAATAAGGTAAAGCAATTCACGAAAAGTAAGCCATTTTGCGACTCTCCGTCAAACAGCAGAATTGCCATGAAATGATTCATTTCATGAACTGCCAAAATGTGGCTATTTTAAGATTTGCAATGATTCATAATGTGATCATATTGTAATTCGTGCAAAGTGGCCATTTTAGATCCACTGTTTTATAGTTTAATAGTTTTTACCCTCCGAGGGTGCAAAATAGGCGTTAAAAGTTTGTTATCTAAATATAAAAAAGGAGATGTTCCCACTATGTACAGCCGTGAATGTGAATTTCAAAGTAATCCCGTCTGTCTGTCTGTTGCCTTTATAAACGACTAGACAGAAATTTGGCGAAAATTTTAACCATGCCGACGGACATAGTCTACTTATGGTCGCAAAAATCAAGAAGAGTCACGCGGGCGAAGCCGCGAGCGGAAGCTAGTATTGAATATGTAAATAAACTTTTATTTTGATTTTGTTTCACTCATATATTATTATTATTATATACCTATGATAGTATCACATACAGTCTTCATATATACGGTTTATGTGATACTTATTGCTAGTTACGAAATACATCACGGATATCTCCTCAGATATTCTCTGATTCCTCGGTAAGAAAAATCTATCAAATAGATAGAATATAATGAAATTGGATAAAATAAATTAAATTATAGCATAGAAGTCATACACTTGTTCACTATATTTGATAAGGATCAGAGAAACTGATTTGTTCCATCATCAATCACTCAGAGTGAAACGAACGTGCCAGCAAGCCTCCGCCAGAAAGTGCAGTCCTTCTACAAGATGTACTGGCACAAGCAACGGGCTGTCTCCGAGACCGAACTGTTGGAGAGCTTCCCACCGACGTTGCCGACTCTTATCTACACAGATATCTATTTTGAGGCGACCCAGAGCGTGAGACACTTCAGATATTTGATATAATAACGTTATTGAAAATTTGATATTGGAGTTAAGAAAAATTGTGATATTGATAATAATCCATACTTCCATATCCACACTGATAATATTACTAGCTGTTTCCCGCAGCTCTGCCCGCGTTAAAATGTAGCCTATGTAGAATAGAATAAAAAATATTTAAAACATTGCAAACACACACAAGCGGTTACAAACATCTTTAAACAATTTAATAATCATTTACATGCTAAAAAATAAATAGTTATAAGGTTGTCACACAACACAACGAGAAATTAATAGGGAGCAGCGTTATCAGCATGTGTGCGTTGGTTGCAACAGTTCAAAAAAGGTCAAAAAACATCTGACAAACATTGATTGATTGGTTGATTGAAGAGTTTATTGATAAAATCTTGAACCTTAACTTTACTGTCTAGACCCGTATCCTGCGCGATTTGAGATTTGAATTTTTATCCGAGTTGGCGAAGAAGATGACCAGCATCAACTACATGCCCGGAGACGCCATCATCAAGCGGAACACCACCAAGTCTTCCATCATATTCATAACTTATGGGGACGTTGAGGTAAGCTGATGACATCCTCCTTAGGATCATTATAAATTTAGTTTTAGCAAGTCGGTAAAAATAACATGGATTCTTATTAATGAGAAGAAAAAGCTGCACTAGATCCTTCACAAAATCATCAATTTTTGTTCAAGGTCCAAAGAATATTAATTTTTATCAGTAGATACTTGACCACTTCTACTTCCTGGTGATTCGCCTCCATCAGGTCCTTTATCTCATCATTTTGCAAATTCAACATTGTGGTCCTGAAGGATTTTATCTGATGGTCGTAGCCACAAAAAAACCTTTGACAGGATGTACAGGGAAGGTTGATCTTATAACCCACTCGATATGTATATAGAACAATCATCAGTCAAGTTCTGTGCTATCTTGGCTGTCAGTTTCTCAATAATCATTTTATTTGAAGATGTTAACTGCTGAGGATGACAGCACACCCATCCTCCGCATGACCAGAGGCACGGTGCTGTCTCCTTGCGCCGGTGGGGTCGCGGCAGCCTGCGCCAGGTCTCACGTGATGATCAGAGCGGCGTCCTTCTGCACTGCCCATGTTCTGGACGTGGCCGATCTGTGGCGAGTGGCCCGGAAGTACGGCAAGGCTAACCAACAGACGGAAACTATTCTGGATGCCTTTCATGTAAGTAAAAACTAGATTCCCTCTGAGATTTACTTCAATGTAATTTTTGCAGTTATTGGCCATTGAGTTACTCACTAGTCATACTATAAGTTAAATATATAGCCGTACAGTAGTTCAGATAACTATCACCATCATTTTAGCCACATGACGCCCAATGTGAGCTTGCGTCTATGTCATAGATGTCAAATTTGAAAAGAAACTATAAGTTCCCGTGATCACAAGTGGTATTGAACCTTTGAGTCACAGGAAAGACTTCGCCTCCTTATGCGTGTTCTACCGCTTGTATAATGGGCTATGCTCAGAGGAATGGTTTGACATGATACCAACAGCTACTTTTTACCATTGCACGTCTCGCTATCGTCAGGGATTTCATCCCCATACCTTGGATCCCATGTGCGCAGTACGCTTTAAACGGAATTAACTCCCTCGTACACTGCGTTTATGGAATGAACTCCCTACCATGGTTTTCCCTAGTGACTATAACATAAATTATTTAACAGAAATTCCTTCAGGGTGGGCCACGCGCTCGTGACATCTTCGGTGTTGCAGACGTTCATACGCTACGGTAATCACTTACCATCAGGTGGGCCGTACGCCTGTTTGCCTACTTAACTGTACATAAAAAAATACTATAATACTTAGTGATTATAATTTATTCCTGTTTTAGGAACACTTTGAAAATGTCAAAATACATTATGAAATGAAGTTCGCAGAAGAAGCCAAGTAAGTTTGAATTCATCGTCTAGTATGATATAGTTTTAGTTTAGTTCTGTTCTAAGTACTTAGTACGATTTCAAAAGAAGTCGGCCTCTCAGCAAACAATTAACCAGCTCTGGCAACAGCGACAACTACTCTCTGATGCCAATGTTTTCTGAGGAGTCTTTCTGTTTCTTGCAATTTTAGGTTTGGTTACAGACTTTTCGATATCGACTGCCAATTGATTTCCTAACCCTAAGAGTTGTCCGTCATTCAGCAGCCACCAACAAATAATAGAGTTTGGCTTGGGCCTCTTTGGTGTCGCCGGTCTCCAAAACGCCTGTTTTATCTAAGCCAACTTTCCCATTTTTTTTTCTTTCTTTCTTTCCCACATATTGGTCTTAACAGTCATCTTCTATATTAGATACAAAAGCAGTATCCTGAATTTCAAAAACAACTTGAAACTGTTGAAGCAGGCGAAGGATGTAGACGGCAAGTTGGTGTTGGATCGTCCTGAAATATTCCTGGAGATTGCTGGTAGCTACATCATGAGAAATGTAAGCGGCTTTTTATGTTATTCTGGAATTGTAGAATACTTCTGATGGGCCTTAAGGTAGATTTTAAGTGCGAACCACGCTATGTATAATGTTACATTTATGTGCGTCGAATTCCTTTATAAGATTTCCTTTCTTTGTGCTCGTGTTTGAAGATTCCTAAGTTTGTTTTAGACTATTTAGTCGTATAGTTTGTTGCCTAATCTGGGATGATAATGATCAATCTAGCTCCTCATAAAACAATTACCTCTGTTCTAGCGTACAGATTCATCAACGGATGAGACCGACGCGATCTGCCTCAAGTCCACGTTCCCCTGCATCCTCCAACCCGACTCATCACTGCAGGTGGCCTGGCAGATCGTGGTGTCTTGCTGTGCTGTAGCAGCAGCCGTGGTTAGACCCTTTGTTCTGGACATTTACCTAGAAAATTGGAATCTATAATATTACTTTAGAAAGTTAAGGTTATTATTATGGTAGCATTTTTTCGATTTCGTCTCAAGCCGTACGGCTTCGAAGCTATACGGCGAGCCTCGAGGCCCACTTTACTTTTTTCATCTGAACTTGATTCCCAGACTTATTGTATTGCACGACTCTTAGGCTATGTACTTAATTGCTTTCGATAATGTGGGTTCAAGTGGGCTGTCTATTTGTTCACTTAACAGTATAAAAAAATATAGTGTTCTTACGCTGACAGGTTATACCCTATTACGTAGTGTTCGTGGCGACTCCTTCCATGGAGTATGAGTTCTTCCGCACCGTGGTTGACGTCATCAACATTATTGACGTCATCGTCCATTTGTCCACAGGGGCACATGTGGAGGAAGGTATGATTGTCATTATTATATTATCAACATACCAACGTTCTCTTACTCCCTCACAATACCGCAGAAAGAGATACAGGTTCTGAAGAGATCTGTTCCATGATCACTTTTTTAACATCTACCGGTAGAGATTGCGTTATTTATTTTAGCAAGAAAGATTTGAGAAAGGTTTTCACACATTTATAATATTCCAAAGGTGTTCCGCTAAACTTCATGCAGACTTCCTCCCAGCAGCTGCGTAGCATGTGGTGCTTACTGGACGTGGCCGCTATTTTGCCTATCTTCTTTTTCATTGGCAATGGCCACTTCGACGGGATTAACAAGCTGTTGAAGTTACCCAAGGTATCTTATGAATAAATCGATTATTGATGGTAGAATAATGATTAATAGATTCTTATTCATCGTCACTGTATCACTAATATGTAAAATTTATTGAGATACACCTATCTCTCTATCATGCGTTCCCTCATTAATAAGGATCGTGTTCCGACGAACAACTTCTCGCCACTTGTCCCGATCTTGTGCGTATTGAACTGCTGTCACCACAGATGAATAATCCCTACGAGAATTATAAAATTGGGCATATCTTTAATGATCGTTCATTTTTAAGACTGTCCAACTGCCTGATTTCGATCCTCCGTTGAAATCGGACAACACAAATTGTAGTTATATACTATATATATTGATAGGCCTTATAGAAAATTAATAATACTTGTGAATATGGACCTGTGTCGGAAATGAATTGTTTAATGTTACAATAAAAATTATTGGCGGATTTTATTATCGTACTATTGTAGTTTTCATTTTAGGACATACATAGGAAGGACGAAAATTGTCTATTCGTGTACCGAAAACCATACTATTGTACTGGTGAAGTTATGTGATGTTTATTTGTAGGTGTTCCGTAATCTCAAGTCATTGGAAGAGCTGTGCGTGTATAGCAGCAACAAGATGCGTCTGATATCCTTCACCCTGCTGACTCTGATCGCCTGCTACCTAATAGCGGCCTTGCAACAAGGATTCATGTGCTTTCAGTTAGTTTTCAACATTTTCATACAGGTAGAGTTTACAAATTGAATGCCAGGTAATCACCAAATTGGCCAATGAAACTTCTTCTAACTCAATGGTGAGTTTTGTTTTCGCAAGGGTTTACCAAGTATGCGACTTTTTTGTGTAGCTCACAGGGAAAGATGTGCTCGACATTGTAAGTATATTTTTAAAGGCATGACTACACTGAGTATGAAAGGAACCTAGCTCACTCAATTTTTTGTAGTGGGGAAGTTGCTAAATAAACGAAGACTTTTTGTCGTGCCCCAGCTACCATTTAAAGAGATGTGCATGTTTAATATTTTATTTTTTTATTTGGATTATCAAACATATACAAAATATGTGTTGACAGTGTATAAAATAAACAATATGTAAATGTAACAATTCTGTAACCAACCACGTTATCCACAGATTAAAGAAACAAGTATTTATAAAATAATTCTAGAGGGGAATTATAAAGAAAGTGCGTTAGTAACTCAGCAAGCATACAAGGTGAACAACAATATACAGGTCGCACCTTTACAGTGAGTCTTGTTCAGAGAGTAATGACAATAAAAGTTTTTTATACGTAAGAGAAGAACAGTTAAATATGTCAATGCTTTCTAATAATGTATTATGGTACTCAGCCATACGACGCAAGGGAGAACGATGACCCAAATTAGTGTGAGAAGTAGGCAGCGCGAAAAGTGGGCGCGATCGTACCTTTTTTTTTTTTTTGTTAACGGAGGGGAAATATGCATTTACGCACTGAGTGTGGGACTCCCAGGCAGAGTGCCTGGACTACCCACTAAAACCCCTCCGGCGTTTCCGACCGGCTGTTGAGGGCGCCGTGGGGTCGCGTTAGCATTCTACCACGACGCCCTCCAGCCATGGCCTTGCGGCCCCCTCTGTTGGCCTTTCGGCCATCCCCCCAAATCGGGCAGTGGCCCATAAATGGACCACGCCCGTCCCCCAGACCCACATCCATTCGCCGTCTCATCATAGACGGCGGTGGAGTGGGCTGTTGGCAGAAATTGGCCGACAGTCAACAAGACCCCGACTACCAGGGAGTTATTAACTGTCACCCAGGGTGCACCGTCCCGAATCCCTTGTCAGCCCGCCCTCTCACCGGATCCGTGGGATCAAATGAGAACGCAAAGCTTTCAAAGGACCGGGCACTCGAGGAGGTTCCCTGCCCTGCACCCCGGCGCGATCGTACCTGGCGCAAGGTAGCCGATTGTGGAACTTTGTAATAAAGTTTAATAACGAGGTCAATGGAGTCTATCTTATTGTGATGTATATAAGTAGAAGTTCGTGAACCACCTTATCGAATGCTTTTTTTTGTAAACTGTGTACACACTGTCGACCTACACTCCATCATCGAAATTCACAAAAATATTACTTGGAAAAACGACTAGGTTTGATGTAGTTGAGCGAATATATAGTATATACTGGGAGAATAATGCTGGCAATATATATTTTCACAGATTCGGCCACTGCTTGGTAAAGAACTTCACTCACTCTCCTTTCTGGTACAAGCTCCCGTTGGATGACGAGACTGTGGAGGCCAGAGTGACTTTTGGACTCTACTGGGCCATATCAATTATGACTTTTACTAGTAAGATATTTCCTTCTAAGATAAAAGTAGGCTTTAGTTCCTACCGTAGTTTGACAATAAACGATGCAGGCCACTTGCCTCTTTGTGAATGATCTCGCTCTCACAATACCTAATATACGTTTTTACTATTTACTCATTTTCTTCACTATTGCTGATCTAAGTATTAGTATTGCTTTGTGTTCGATCATATCTTGGCGACAACTCAGAAATCCCAGTGAAGCAATACTGCTGGGGACAGTAGAAGCGAATGCCGTATGACAGTAGTAGCAGCGAATACTTCGATCAATGGCTATATTATATGTGTTATGATTGCCTCCAAGTATTATTTATGCTCTACTAGCTGTGCCTGCGGCTTCGCCCGCGTGGAATTCCGTTTGTGTCACGGAAAAGGTAGCCTATGTCACTCTCCAGGTCTCCAACTATCTCCACACAAAAGTCACATCAATCCGTTGCCCCGATTTAACGTGAAAGAAGGACAAACAAACAAACACATTTTCACATTTATTAGTATGGATAGATGAATGGATGGACTAGCTTTTACCCGCGGCTTCGCACGCGTGTAAATCTCCTTTGGGAGCATGATGTTTTTCCAGGACCAAAAGTAGCCTATGTTACCATCCTTTCAACTAACTCTATGCCGAAAACAAGTCGATTGGTTGCTTAGTTAGGGCGTGAATGAAGGACAAACAAACAAACACACTTTCACATTTATAATATTAGGTATGAGTAGTATTAAGTATGGAAGTATAGATATTTCTATTATACAGCCCACATGGAGATGTTCGGGCTGGACAAATGGGACAACGTGATCTACACGATGCTGCTGCTGGAGATGTGTATCGTGATGCACATCTTCATTGAGGCCGTGTACTCCGCCACCATTATGGTTACCACTTTCCTCAGGTTCTTAAGTTCTAATTTATTTATTTCATGTACACACTGTAAATATTGGGAACTTAACATGAGGAAAACTTGTTTCTAAAGAAATTAGTTCCAAATGACCCGCTACAGGAACTACCTACGAAAGAAATAGGCAAAGTAGCGTACAGAAAAAAATAACTGAAATAATAGACCTATAAATCTAAACCTATTTTATAAAAATCTGTTTGGGATTCAGGGGTTGCCCCGGTCCTTTGAGAGGTTTGCGCGGGGATATTGACCCAAAGCGTAGAGGCCTTTTAGATAAGCTGATAAAATATTAATAATAGCAATCTGTTGTTATTATTATATTCTTATACATGTCTTCTTCTCCGTTTAAGCGTGCTTTCCTAGAAGTAACGTCCTTACCTTTCTGAGCGTAATATCTTTACGTCTTACGAAATATCTTTCATATTCTGGTATAGAAACCACAGTATTTCCAAATTGTTTACTAACTTTAAAAAAGGAAGAGGTTATATTAGAATGGTTTGAATTTTTTTTTTAGAGACGATTACGACTCAACTATAACAAATGTAAAGAACTTTTTGATTAGGAATGATGTAGATCCACGGATGAGGAAGCGATTCATCACCTACTTGGAACTTTGTTGGTATACTGATAAGGTAAGCGTACATACGTGCAAATTCAATAATTTAATTGATGTACTTTATTGATATTTCTTGTTACAATTTGCTCAATAGATATCCGTAGTGGAATTTTAAGCATTTTAACTTTTTTGAGCTGGCTTCATTTTGGGTTTTTATTTTGACAATTTGAATGAACGTTATATTGTCTAATAATGATCTAATAATGAAAGAGAGATCAGAAAACTGAGGGCTTGCCCAAAGTAACAATCCGAAAAACAATATCGACATTAATGTTATATATAATGTCAATCTCATATTTTTTTAGACCATATCGTTTTCACATAGTGACTTTGGCAACGTGCCCTATCTCAATCTCCTCAATTACTTATCGCAGGCTTACTCCATGACTAATAAGAAGAAGTCCATATTCCATGACCTTCCTCCGCACGTCTATCAAGAGATAGTGTCAAGGAAAAGAAGCAAATACATACTCAATATACCCTTCATGAAGGTAGGTAGATGTTTGTAAGTTCCGCTGACATTATAGTTTTGAAGGGTGTCGTGGGCCCGGAAGGAAAAGCTTTGGCCAGTTATCATGATGTGTCTAAGAAAAATTTGGTAGACCTAAAGCTTAAGCTAAATCTGATATCGAGCGAGTTTTACTTATATTTATTCTTTGATTGAGATCACAAATGAAATTAAAAAAGAATTTTTGACAAAATACTTAAACAATTGGCGGCCTTAAAGCTATTTTATAAATTACGGAAATAAATATTTATTACAAAATACAATGAGTATCGTTCAAAGCACGAACAAAACTATAGGATTATTATCTAACAGTTAATTTATTAAAGGACTTTATGGTATTCATACCCAGCTGCTCCCAAGAGCTGACCTGAAGTACATATCATCCACGGCGCGGCTGTTCTACACGTCACCCAACGAAATACTCATGAACACCGGTGACATCACCAACGAAATGTTTGTCATCAAGCAAGGCATGTGTGAGGTAAGGAACCCCTACATTTCATTTTTATCGTTTACAGCTGTTCTCTTCCCTGCCATCTGAAGAGTATTAACGAAACCACTCTTCGGTTGTATCTTCTTGGTGGTTATGGCTAGATATCTCTTACCGCGTTTTGAGTTATATTTAGCAAATTGGTAAATTTGTATTCCTCAATATTCCTCTTGTGCAAGGTCTATCACTGTATTTTCCAGGTCATAAACCCGGACACCAGAGAAGTGGTGGCGGTGCTCAATGCTAAAGGACATTTTGGAGTTGTGGAGTGTCTATTACGTAGGTACTTTAATAGGGTTTCTCATTTCATATCTTAGTGCAAAGAGTAGACCCCAGTCTCTTAAGTAACTTAGTATTTAATTAATTAATTAACTTTGTAATTATATATGGTGTCAATCTTATGGATCTAGTGTTGTCTGAAATAAATGGTTTTTTTTTTTATTTGATTGATTTCATTTGAACAGCTTTTGAATTAGCAATCGGCAAGTAAGAAAGAGAGGTATTTATTTACTTTTTCGGCACGAATGTACTTTTACAGTCATTTGCAAAAGCCTACGCGTAATCTCTGCACTTTGTTCTAAAAATTATGCAAAAGTACATTTTATAACTGACCATACAATCATTTGTCACCTCATGGGAGAAAATAATAGGTCATCACGTTTGAACGGAGCATAGTCTCCGAATGCAGAGGAAAGTGGTGGAAAAGTTTTCACTTCGTAACTTGCTCTTACGAAGTGTAATGAAAACTTTTCGGTACAAATATATCTTGAATTGTATATTTTTTATCCATATTCCAATAGGTCTCCCGGCGTATTACACTGTGCGCGCAGTCACTCACATCCAGGTGTTCTCCATCTCCAAGAAGAAGCTGGGCAAGATGTTGGACATCCCACAGATTAAATATGCCATCAAATACGCCAAGACTCTACCGGTAAGATATGGTATTGATGAATTGTCAATCGCTTTGCCTGAAATGATTTGTCTTAGTATGTAAACACTATCCCCTTTATCCATACTCTATACTAATATTATAAATGCGAAAGTCTGTCTGTCTTTCTGTCTGTTACGCTTTCACGGCCAAACCGTTGAACGGATTTTGATGAAATTTGGAATGAATATAGTTGAAGGCCCGGGGTCAAACATAGGCTACTTTTTGACGCAGGCGGAGCTGCGGAAAAAAGCTAGTAATCAATAAATCATAAACGTTTTTAAGCTCCTATAAACTAAAACATAGTTCAGCTCGTTCTTTCATGTCAGTTATAGAGAGAGGAAGGGCATTAACATATTTATTTGCATTTGGTAAACATACAGTTATGTAGTTGATATACATATTACATTTACAATAACCATTTAAGTTTCCTCGGATTACTTTTGCAAAAAAACAACGACAAGACTAAAAGGAATATAATTTTTATTAGGTGCATATTTTAGTTAAACGAGCGCATGGCATTTTTTTGGATAAGGTGGTAAGTTGCCATCGATCCGACAGGAGCACATTACTAATTTCCATAAAAAAAACCCAAATGCAGAGCAGACGCTATCAATCATGTCTGGTATCTTAGCTTGCAAAATTCATGTACATCATAGCAATTTTTTCCAATGCAATTTCTAATCAGGAGTACCGTAACCTGCTGTTCCGTCGTGAAGCCTTCCTGTACTTCGAGCCTCTCCACCGGGCTCCCAACAGAGAGAAGTTCCGTCTGCCCAAGAAGTACGAGCAAGACACCGACTTCCTACAGCCCTTCACCAGGCTTGGCTTTCTGGCTGTGCTAAGGTACATTGGACCAGTAGTTGAGAGAATCATAAAAACAAAATGATAGAATTATATTGGTACAAGTATTTTAGAGAAATGCAGACCTTAAGAATGAAGTGAGACCTAAGGTTCGTAACAAGTTCAAACTCTCTGGGGTGACTTCGAACTTAGTTAGTCAAATCTTTCAACTGCCAATACAAAAATTACGTTCGATAAATTACCACATTTATGGGATAATCCCTAAAATGGTGCATAAATGGAAAAGATAGGCGCAAGAAAATATGGAGAATCGACCCCAATAGTAATGGGAATGGGCTAGAATTGATGATGACAAAATTTCCTCGTTTTAGAGTTTTGACGGTGTAAATGTCGCAAGTTGTTTGCCGATATGCCAAGTCATTTCAACTAAACCTTTGTCACAACGATCATCATTTTACGTGATCTGGGTAACGTACACCAGTGTTTTTCTACGAATCTCTTTGATATGTTGATTCATTCATACCGAGTGGGCTTCATGGTCAATCGACCCTGTACACCCTGGTGTCAGACTGTCTTCGGCGGATTTATATTAATAATAAAAGTCAATAATCAATAATCATTTATTCTTTTGTAAACCTGTTAGTCATTTAGGTATAAACATTACATTTTTTTAAACTTTGCATGCCAGTAATGGTGAAACGTGTAGATCCGTTATTACTTATTACATCTAACTTAAAATTACTGTTACCATGATTCGTAATTTTTTTTAATTTTTTTTTAACGACTAAGTTAATTTAATTTAATTTCAACAATTCGGACTAATGACTCAACAGATACGTGTTTCCCCGCTTCACAATCCGTCCCGACGGCAAGTACCTGCAACGGTACGAGTGGTTCCGCGGCGTCTGCGCCATCCTCACCGCCATGCTTTGTCCCTGTTACACCTACCTGGCGCTGCAATGGCCTTGTTTGTACTACTTCATGGTGTTACTGGATATTACGGCGTATTATGATATGTTCGTATCTTTAGATTGATCGATTGATTCTCATGTTCACTGGCACAAACCATAGTGTTGCTGGATGTAACGTCGTATTTTTACATTTTCATATCACCATTATTTGCTCAGCTCACAACTATACAGTCCATAATGGTCTGCCCTAGTTCCACCCACAGGTCTGATGCTCCAGTGACCTGGCCACTACTGCTTCATTATGCTTTTTCAGTCTATCTGTTGAACCATTTGCCATGAATTGAGATGTTTGGCAAATTCAACCCATTCAATATATTTTTCAGCGTACAACGCCTGCTAGTAGGGTACTACAACAGCATTGGTATCCTGGTGTATCATCCCGCGGCCACCTCCGCCTACTACTTGAAGGGCCCCTTCATAGTGGACCTGCTGGCCAGCATGCCTTTGGAGTTCCTGGAGGCTGAACGGAGGATATTCAATTTTCAGCGTAATTTTATTTGATATCACATTAGCTCTGGTCCCGACGACCTCACCTGCCATTGATAAGCTGTGGCTTTATAACCTTCTTATGAGCTAATTATTAGTATATATTTCAAGTTAGAGATTTTAAAATTTAGAAGAGATAGTCTTCCAAGAATACTTATTCAAGCAAGATGTTTCCAGTTTGGCTAGGATATTGCAGACTTAAATTACTTAATAAGAAAGATAAGTCCGCTTTTACGGATCTATAGACGGCAGATACTTATCAGGGTCAATTGAAAAAAATGTAATATAAAATGTATGTAATATATTACCTTATCATATCATGAATGAAGCCTAAATGACTATGGCGTCCTTGCTCTTTCTTGGGTTCTTAAGAATCTTAGAAATTTATAAGATACAGTGAGATCTTGTTTCATAGATATAGTTTCGTGTTCATCAGATTTTCGTCTTTGTCTTATTCGTCAGATAACATGTACCGTCTGAGTGTGGTTCGTCAAATGCTGATGATGAACCGGCTGCTGCAGATGTACCGGCTGCCCAGCGCCATCAACAGCCTCACTGGCTACATCGAGCGCAGGGACGTGCACCTGGTGTAATTCCTAAAAATCCTAGCTACCCAACTCATCGGATCTTATTGCTGGTGGTTTTTCCAATGAGGATTATAATAAATAAATAAGCCTTTATTTCCAAAACTTACAATTTTTAAACCTTACAATAAAAAAAAAAAGATGCTATAAATTTGGTTTAAAAGTAATAAAATAATAAGTAAACCCCTTTTTGGGCATAGGCCTCCTCCAATAACCTCCATGCTGCTCTCTCTATCTTTAGCTTTATCTTTCCATTTTTTTCCAATTGGATTCCAATGAGGATTACATACCGGCAAAAGTTACTTATACTACCAGATTTCAACTTTGCTGGTACGGTTCCCCAGGGTCTTGAGTTAAGAATTTTACGCCTATAGAAACAACAGCTCCAAATCCGCACGCAGAATCGAATCCTTCGCATTTTTGACTAGACAGCTTTCTTTAATCGTAACAGTTTCCCGAAACACTATGGTAACACACTTCCCCGGGCAAACTAGCATTTTAGGACTCGTTAACTTAATCGTCGAAAAACCTAATAAAACAGATCAATGGATAGTTAAATTAAGAACCGCACACTCACCTCACCAGATTGCCTGATAATAAAGATGATTCTTGCTTCGGAAGGCACGTTAGCCGTTGGTCCCGGCTGCCATTATGTGGTCGGTAAAGGAACCATGTCAGAGGCCGAGAGGCGGTTCTGAACAACTCTGACACCAGGGTGTACATGGATATGGTCGATTGACAATGTGACCTTCTCGAAATGATGATGATGACTTCACCTTTTTCGTTAGCCAAACAGTTGCTCGCATTATCTTGCTCTGATTTCAAGTGTGTAACCGCTCAATATGCCAAAATAACTAGATATATTTTTTTGTAGTATCCAAGCAATACCCTTCTTTCTAACGTTGCTGAACGTGTTGACCTGCTGCGTGATCTTCAACTCTGTCAATATCTTCACTGACTCGGAATCGTCCACTTGGAAAATTGTGCCGTTCGTTGATGAGGGCGGCTCTTGGGTAGAACTGTTTAGAGATGTTTGTAAGTATTTTTCTGTAGTTAGTTCCATTGTCGTCATCTGAGCTCTCTTCCAAGTGGTTTCGATCCGCATCTTCAACTTATGATTCAGAGCTCAGGGTAGTTATACATGTTGTTTTATTAAATGAATTTATTTTACGTAGGTGTGCTTATTCAATGGCATTATTTGTTTTAAGTTCGGTCCGTGTCTGGTACTTTCTATCGTCACATCACAACAAATATTGCCTTGCCTTTTTAATTGTTTATTAAGTATTTAATAGAGCAGGTATCTAATCTTCCAACAATTCAAATTCCAGGGATCAGTAAAAGTAATATTATTTTAAGAACGATGAAAGAGATTCTCTTATCTGTACTAAACAATATCATCAGAGTAATCTCTGCCAGAAATGACGGGCAGTGAAGTATGTTGGTCAATGGTTGTCAATTTGTTTTCTGTTCCAGTTCGCTTTAACATGACAGAGACGCCGTGGAACCTCCACCTGGCAACCTACTTCTGGGTAGTATACGAGACCACAACCACCGGGTATGGCTGCTTCCGTCCCACCAACTACGCGTTGATGAAGGTCTTTTTCATTGGCATGGTCATTGGTTAGTCTGTCCTCGTTTTTAGGCACCTTATTCGTTCATGCTTTTTGCACTACTTAGCTTACATTTTTTGTCCAGGTTCTTTATCTATAATAATTATTGCATATAGCTGAGCTTCTAATAATCGTTGCTAAGTATTAACTAATCTGATTGAAATTGCTTCGCTTGTTGAATATTTTTTCCATTAAATTTCATGGTTTGTCTTTTTACCTTGCCCTTATTGCTTGAAAGTTATTGGTTAATTCTTTCCACTACATAATATACCCCTGGAACTCACTTCTGTCCTATATGTAATTTTTGAACATCTACGTCATAATGACCTGCCTGCTAATTTCCAGCTAAATAATTTGCGCTGTGTGTTGGTAGATTAATCAGTAACAGTTTCCTTTTACTTACATATTCTTTTTTTTGAAATGGTAAATATTTCAATAGGCACGATGGTCATCACATACTTCTCCGTGTGCATCATCAGCATCCGCGCCAACGTCAACAAGGAGCTGGCTGCCTTCCAGGAAGACTTGAGGGACATGATCAACTTTATGCGCAAAGAAGATCTTGACAGAGAATTGCAGAAGTAACCACCTAATTGTTTAATAAGCCCTTCATAGCCCAGGGTACTCTTTAATCATGATCTTAGATTCGGCGGTACCGGTTGTTCTGACATCCGTTACTCTTTTTCACGGAAGCTGAACCAAAAAAAATCATGATGGTATTTGGAGGACTACAAAGGCAGTACAAAAGTATGATTTCAGATGAATGCGTTTCACCCCCAATCAATAATAAGGTTATTCTTCAAAGGGAGGTGCTGGATTACTACGAGTACAACTGGGACAAGATGGGAGGAGTCGACTACAACAAAGTGCTGAAGCTCTGCGACCAGCTCACCCTGAGGACTGACGCCATTTTGCACATTTATGGACCCACATTTGCTAAGGTTTCTATGATTTTACCACTTTCACTTAAAATGCTGTTAGAACCTATATTTTCACAAATTCAGCAGTGATCTACCGAACTGTTATAGTTCATAATCATAACTCGTAAGAAAAGGGTGTCTTTTCTTCCCGTCGGTGTCATGCTCGTTATGAACCAAGGGTACTATTTCTGTCTAAGAACATAGACGAGATCTCAATATATCTAAATACTCGTACTTGCCTTTTGGCTACTTCCGCACCTGCTTTTCGCGCTGGTTGTCTACAATGACTATTTACTGACAACCAGACCAGGTTCAGTAGATTATTTACTGTAACCGGTTCCTTGCTATGGAAAAAGTAATGTTCTTTGTTCGAAACTACTCTTACTTATTAAAAGAGTTTTATGATTGTGACCTAGCTTAAA
This sequence comes from Euzophera pinguis, assembly GCA_947363495.1. Taxonomy (NCBI): domain Eukaryota; kingdom Metazoa; phylum Arthropoda; class Insecta; order Lepidoptera; family Pyralidae; genus Euzophera; species Euzophera pinguis. The sequence goes on along the minus strand of OX376156.1, from coordinate 1,541,161 downwards.
TCAATCCAATGACTATGTATCTCTGGCTAACCGGCAACAGATTCTACCAACAATAGCTGTAAGCCATAAAAATATGCTAACTCTTTTAATAACTTACTTTATGGATTGGGCACAGTGAAGCTATACCCCTTGGGACGCAAACTTACGAAGGCTCTATCCCGAACGAAATACTGTAATATATGCTTTTTGCTGTTGACATTTATTGCCTTTGGCGTAACGAAAATGTTCTTGTCCTCTACGAAACCACACAACGAATTTTAATACGTTTTTCTAAAAAAATAAAATAAAATTGCAAAGCTGACGTTGTTTCCTAGTAAATAAGTAGATTTCCTTCATTTTCCAGTGCCCATTCCTGTCCAAATGCGACATATCCCTGCTCCGCATCGTGGGCCGTGAGGTCACAAGCGTGTACCTTCTAAGGGGCATGCACATCATTGACGTGGATGACGTCATATCCGACCTGTACTTCGTGGTCTACGGCCAGGTGCAGGTCAGGATGTTTTATGAAGACAGAAGCACTATACACAAGCTACATAGGGGCAGGTATATTCTTGAACATATTTATAACATGCAAATTCGTTACTTAAACTTACCGTTTGTGCTGTAATTTGTCTTTTTTCTCTCGATCTGTATGGATGGAGATCAAAGCCAATAATCACAAAAAAAACCTGAGCATAAGTTTGTGTGGTCTTTAAATTATGAATATACCACCCTTTTCTTATCAGGATTCGTAAGACTATAGGAATAACAGAACTCATCATTTAGACTAACCAATTCCACCAAGTAAAGTATTCCCAACAAGGGGTTCACCCTTGTCCTCCTCCTCATGTGACCTCCCACAAAGAATGCAGAATCTTACGTCCCAAGTCGGTACGAGTTAAATGAGACCCAGGCCTCCAAAATCTTAATGATTAAAAATAATTTTGGATGAAAACATGCTGTCATTGCCTGTGCTTCTTTAGCGTATTTGGCAACTTGGATCAGATATTGATGGCGCGCAGTCAATCCACAGTAGTGGCACTGAGCAGGGTGCACCTCCTCCAGATCAACACTTACAACTTCCACCGGATCCTCGCCGATTTCCCGAGGATCTTGCAGCTAATGGCGAGTTGTCGTGGTGAAAATGAGGTAAGAAAGCTTCCTTAGATGATCGTTGCTCAGGGCCTGGTTTTTGCTTTTTCTTCTCCACGTCCCGCGTTTTTTTATTGCTTGTCGAGAAACTAAATATAAGTAGTAAGTAGATATGGGCGCCGATGGCCAAATTCGCGGCGGCGGCGTAGCCTGAAAATTTCTTCGGCGACGCCGACGGCGGCGTTTCGGCGGCGCGGCCTTGAACCATAAATTTCTTTAAAAAAAGCTTGTCACTTTTATTTGTTTATTAATTATTATTAGTAAAGGTAACAAACAATATAAACTTTGTTCTTGGACACAAAACGAAACGTAAAACATACTCAAAATTTTAAAACTGAACTAACATTATACATTTGTTAACAATTATGACATTAATAAAATCTAATCTCACTAGTTAACGAAAGTAGGTAACCTGAAGATTTGACTCAATTCAAGGCTTAATCAACAACAAACTTAACGTTAACTATGAAAATCTAATGCTTAAAATTTTAAAACAAAAACTTACCTTATGCATTTATTATTATGATGACGAATTGAATTGAAGAATTGATTTGGTTGATACCGATTTTTCTCAACAATGACTGAAGTTGAACTGAATGCTATTTATTGTTAGGATTCATCATCTCTTTGACTTTATTTGGTCCATTGCAAAACACGATTAGACAATTTATGTAAAACAATATATAATTAATCTAAAAGGACTCTATAAAATTAGAGATTCCAGTTTTACCTACATTGAGGAGCGATTGAAGATTCCAAAATGTCTACATATATTCATTGAACCTGACACTTTAATTGGTACATAGGTTGTATAAAATAAATTTGTAGTTTTTGAATTACACGATTTTAACCATTTTGTGACATAAGTCTTTTTCGTTTGTGTGGGTTTTATATGAGAGATCGGTCTCGCTCTGCCCGCGCAGTCCGCTCAAGACTTGTCAGAGACGGTTCGTGTGGGGTGCAGACTGAGGGACGTGGAATGCTGGATTCTAGATTTTTAGTTTAACGCGGCGTCGCCATGACGACGCGCCGCAAGTATTTCACGGCGGCGGCGCGCCGAACGAAATCCACGGCGATGACGGCGCGTCGGCGCGGCGCCCATATCTAGTAGTAAGTGACACGCCATAAGAAAAACTTATCATCTGCACAATTTTTATTACCTTTAATCAATTTTTTGGAAGGTTCCCTGGAAGAAATTGCTATGGCGATAAGGCTGCCTTGTGCGCTTGTTTTTTTTTTCTTTTGTTTGCTTGTATTGGACATTGGACAAATGCTGACTTGTTGTGCAATATTTTTTTATTTTGTATTGTAGAATAAAATATAATAACTTTATTGATAGATTCATCGCTTATTGTATTGTCTCATCATCGTCTTTCGAATTAATACACAAGATAAAAAATCTTTATTTGCTAGGTAATAAGTTAAAATTATCCAAAGATATTTAACGATTTGTTTCCAGAATTTCATCCCCGGCATCCAAAACATGCGAGGTATGAGGGAACGCTCCTGTACCTACGGATCTGTCTTATTTCGCAGTCGCCGAGGCCTCATCAAACATCTCTATTTCAAGGACAAGCTGGTCCAAATCTATCTCATCTGCATCTCTCTTGCATGCGTCTACCTGGATGTCTTCAACATGGGCTTTCAAAATAACTCCACTGAGCTCATTATAGCTCTTTATGTCTTAGATGTTTGCTTCTACGTGAAGATCTTGATACAGTATTCGTTGCCATATATTGTGAACTCGGAGAATCTGAGGAAGGTGCTTTCACCATTGAGGAGAGGGTAACTATGATAGTATTTATTGTTAGCCATATGATGGGTGAATGGCTCAATAATAAAATACTCCTTTCCATTCCAATTCTGACTGCCAAAAAAGTCATTCAGTCATCAAATCGGCTTTGAGGTCTGAACTTTATATTTAAAGTATGCGTCCTTGAGTCCAAGGGGTCAAATTATTTTACAAAGACATTACAACTCACACTACAGCGATGATGCCAGTGTTAGTTCGTTAGAAGATTTGTTGTACATATTGATGGTTTGGTACGTAAATAAATAAAAACACTGTTCTTTGTATTGCACAATTTAATTTTCTTTGCAGTTACTTCAAAGGAGACTTCAAATACGACATAATGTCGTGTTTACCAATCGAGTTGTTCAGCCTGGTGGATCAACAGCATCGCTGGATGATTTTTTCATGGCTGCGATTCAATAGGTTTCTAAGGATTGTGAGTACGAGTATTTGTTGTAAGTAGTTGATAAATTCTAACCCTCGTATTAAGAATCGTTTGTAAGCCCATACTAGCTAAAATGTGTTGCGTCTCGTCCTTTATCGCTAAATGTCAAATATGAGAAAAATGGACGACACATGTTTTGGCTAACATGTGCTTAATCGACAATTCTTAATACGGGTGTAACAATGTGGCGAGTAGTGGTAGCTCCAAACGCGTGTAATTTTAATAGTATGAATTTATTAAGACATGCATCCAAAGGTATCAAGCAGTGTTAAATTTCACGGACAGCTTTCTATTAAGAATAATCATTTTCCAAAAGGTGGGTGCCTACTTAACTACAACGGCTCAGCGTCTCAAGCCGAGTCTTGGCCTCCATACTAAATACCTATATCCTTGCTCTCTCTTGCACTACTACTCACCAATCATGTTTGAACCAGGTGACTGTATACAAATGCCTCGTGCGTCACCACGAGCGGCTGAACATCAACCTGACGCTGACCACCATAGTCACTGTGCTCATCTGGTTCTCCTTCTTCATCCACACCTCCACCTGCCTCTGGTACTTCATCGGAGTTATGGAAGACAATAGAAAGCCTCGTTCTTCATGGATTTATTTTATTAGTAAACACTTTATTTTTGTACTTCCTGTTCTGTTGTTTTCACTGGTCGTGAAAGAAGTTTGCGTTTTACATTTTGGATGCATAATTCCAAGCATGGCCTTGTATTGTCATTGGCATTGCCTTCAAAAGCCTTAATGAAATTATATTTTTTCTGTATATGGACAATAAAGATATTTTGTATTCTTCTTGTTGAGTCGAAAGCCATTCCGAAAGGCGAAATGATCAGCCAGTATGTTGTATTGTATGTCTCATATCATGTTCTGTGTCAAATTTTATCCAACTCGTTCTGGCGTGACTGAATAACAAACTTCCAGCGTCCATCCAAAGACGATATCATAAAATTTGGTTAAAAGACAATACGAATAGGATAGGGCTACTTTTTAACCGGTATAGATGTCAACCCTCATTATGAGGATGATGTTGTTAGTTATAAGTCGAATCCCCACATGTAAAGAAGTAAAGACCACTGTTGCTGCATTTGCGGTGCCTCACTAATCATAATGTTCTATTCTTATAGTCACTCCTTTCTCCTCATAAACGAAATCTTCTCATTTATTAATATTGTTGTTACTGAAGATAGCAACGGTAGCTGGTGCAAGAACTACTATGTGTGCTCCATATATTTCGTGCTGACCACCTTCACTCATAACGGAGTTGGGGACATCATGCCAAGAAACCAGTCTGAGGTAAGGCTAGCACATGATACCTATTCTCTATGAGATTACGAGTACATTGACAGATTAGCTTCAGGCCCGCGAAAGATGGACACCCCGTTACATTTTCATATTCTTTTTACCTAAATATCTTGTGCGATTGTCTAGCAGCTAGCTTAGCTAGTAACGATAATGCCACCAGATATTAAATACTAAATGTGGTCTAAAATGGAGCTTTCTTATTTGCTTTCTGAATTGCCTATGCATTAATTCAGAAAGCTTAAAATTCTAATTACACGCTCGTGGCGAGGATAAGATAATATAAGATGACATTCTACAATAACTAGTAATTTATTTTCCATCGTCACCTTTCAAATAGTAACAAAGTGGTTTGATTTTATTAAATAGTGTATCTCACTGCTGGGCAAAAGCCTCACTTTCCATTAATCTCTGGACTCTTGCCAGTTTCTGGTGAACTTGAATTTCGATAATTAAGCGTTATCTGCTGAAGTATTATTTCGTTGAATAAAATCGGATTATAACATCCGTGGGAAGAAAGGAAGTGGTCTATTTTTAATCCAGATTCTATTCCCGTCAATTTAGTTTTTCTACATTTATTTTAGCTATGTTGTCTGTGTAGCTATCAGCAGAGTGTTGATCGTCTGCCAAAACAAATGTACTCCATTATGAATTCATTGCGTATTATATAAATCCGATCTTCTGAGTCAATGCCTTGTTCTTTATATAAAATAATAAGTGTTGACTTATTCAAAGCGTAAACGTTGAAGTGGTTTGGGCTTTAGAAGAAACCGCCGAGATGGTACGAAGTATATAAAGCTTACAACATAATATTCTAATAATTAGAGAAATAATAAGACCTCCAATATCAGCCGTAACTTTCACGATGCTACACATCGTGAAAGTTACGACGGCTGATATTTGTTTTCGTGGTCTTCTCTATTTGTTAACGAGTAGTCCGGATTCTTAAACGACCACCGAGAGTATCGGTGGTCGTTTAAGAATCCATGTGATTGTGCCAATTGGCCTTGTGATCCTTACAATAATTTTAAATGATTCATTTATCTTAGTGGCGAACAGCTGCTTTGACACCCAGTTGTTCTTGTAACCCACTCGATATGAATGAAAATAATGAATGAAGTCGCGAACGCAGTTAACTGACTAAATGCGTCTTACTGCGCCTTTCTTTCACAGGTCATGTTCGTATGTATTTTCCAAATCATATCGGTGATGGTCTACATGGTGTACGTGGGAGAGTTCTCCAACATCATCCAGTATCAGTCCTACAGGAACTTCGGCTTCTACTGCAAGTTTTTGGAACTCCAGGTAATTTTCCATCGCCGTCTTAGCACTGTCTCCGTTCCGACTACTAAAGTCGTATCATATCATAATCTAGAGATATTTTATTTTAAATCCAACATATCTACTGCACTGATTTGAACAAAATGTAAGTACCTATTAAGGGTAAAAAATTCTACAAACTAAAATTGAATCATCAAAATCTGACTAATTGACCAGCTTTCTTTAAATGCCATTAACCATTTTAAGAAAAGCAATTGATGGTGAAAAGTTAAGTAGTTAAATGGGTGAAAAAAAAAAACAATAAGTCTTCGATACCTTAGACGCACGCATTCTACGATAACCGCCTCGCCTCCGTGGTCCTGTGGATAGGGCGTGTGTTGGGAGGTGTCGGAGGTGCTGGGTTTGATTTCTACGTTTAGATTTACATTTCAAGCTTAAATCACCTGATTATCTGATGATAATAATGATGATTTCGTGCTTTGGAAGGAACTGCCGAAAAGGTGGTTACGAAAAACTTTTGACACTAGGGTACGTGCCTACAGACAGATTGATCACAGTCAACACGAGTTCTACGATATCCAAAAGCAGTGGCTTATTTTCAAGTCTGAAACTACATACCTAATCTAATTTAACAACTTGAATATAGCTTACTCTTCAATATCAAAATCGCTTTAATAACCCTCACTCACAGCACTTCCTGAAAAACAACCGTGTGTCCAAGAACCTGGTACAAACGGTATACAGATACGCCATACACTTATGGCGGGAGGCGCGCGGCATGCAGACCCCCCACTTCCTCTCCACGGCTCCCCCCGCCATCAAGCTGAAGGTCATGTCTTCTGCGTACTTGCCTCATCTTAAAAATGTATGTATACTGTTTATATTTATTTTTATTTACTTTATTCATGTACACAATAAAAATGCAAAGGATTATACATAAGAGGAAAAGACAGTACAAGGGAGCTGCTTATTTCTAAAGAAATTTCTTCCAGCAGACCCAAGGGAGGAAATAACAAGAAAAGCGTGTACAAAAAAGAAAGTAAAAGTGGGAACTATACGTAGGTAATTACGTCATTTTTTATAAAATCATTGTAATATAAATACTATTACAAATAATACATACTTTATAAACTTACATATAAAACACATAAATAATTATCTATTGTGCTAAGGATACATAACTAGTTTCTTAAATATTGAGATAGTTTTCGAGTCTCGTAGGTATATCAGCTGGCAATGAATTTCACAATCTTACCGCTTGGACTGAAAAGGAGTGAGTGTAAGAATCGGAATGATGGATGGGAATATTGAGGAGGGTTCTAAGGTGGGAACGGCAAGGTGCATCAATCGGACGGGAGAAGGAGAAACAATCCGAGGATAGGAGGGATTATACAGGACGTTGAATAGGAGACAAAGGATTCTCATATTTCTGCGAAGTTGGATAGGGAGCCACTTTAGTTGGCTGCGGTAGTCGGAAACATGGTCGATTTTTTTCAAACCATAGATAAATCTGATGCAGCTCCTCTGTAGCGTCCAGATAACAGGCATCAGCGTAATCAAGAAGTGGCAATATAAGGGACTGGCATAAGTAAATTTTAGTTTCCAGAGGAAGGAAAGTCTGAAGGCATCTTAGATTGTGAAAGGTAAAGTGAACCCTACGACTAACTGCAGAAACGTGCGCATTCCAGTTTAGACCCGAGTCAATAACAACGCCCAAGTTCTTAGTGGTCTCAGCAAAATTGATAACGGTACCGTCCAAAAGAAGTAATGGAATAGCGTATAGATCAAGTGAATTCCTCCAGTAACTACGACCTATGATCATTGCTTGGGATTTATTTCGATTTACTAGTAAACCGTATGACTCAGCCCATACAGTCAATTTCTGTAGATCATCATTCATACAGTTAATGGCTGAATCTATTTCCCCTGATAAAAACTGTGAGCTCACACCAATCAGAGGTCACCTCCCCAAGGCGGACACACTGTGAGCGACCTCGAAGATACGGCTCAAACCAAGAAAGAGTCGATGAAGTTACCTTTAGAGATCGAATAATTTCCAGCAGAACATCAAAATCGATAGAGCAAGCATTATTGAAATCGAGAAGAACAAGTAAAGTAAGAGATTTATTTTCAATAGCCCTTCGGATGTCATCAGTAACATTAACTAGTGCAGTCACTGTGCTATGGCCTGCACTGAAGCCTGATTGGAATTGACTAATAATGTTATTGCGCAAGAGAAAGGCAGATAGTTGACTGTGGGCAATTAGTTCAAGAACTTTTGAAAGAAAAGATTAAATAGAAATAGGCCTGAGCTTAGAAAGAGAAGTGGGATTAGAGACTTTAGGCAACGGAATAATATAAGCTGCTTTCCAGGCCGAAAGAAATAATCCTGACGAAATGGGGAAGTCAAGAATATGAGTGAGTAAAGAATATAAGTGTATGAGTTTATATATCTTTCCTACTTTCATCTTAAGCCTGAGCCGCTTAACATGGTACGGCCACGACTTAAGAAAACCGGCTAATTACATGGGGAACAAGTATCGCTGAAAGAACCACGCCAGAGACCGAAGGCCGAAAGGCATTTTCAAAAAACTCTGTCTCCAGGGTGTACAGGGTCGATTGACCATGAAACCCACTCAGCCTATTCTCCAGGAGCCAGGGTACGTAGCGGCACTCTAATCTTATTGGAATTGTGATAGTGACTCCAAGGCCAATCATTTCTGCGCCAGTGGGCGTCGCTTGGCTTGAAAAACAAGTTTATTAAAAAATCTACGCCAACTAATGCAGTATAGCTAGCACCGCGGATTTAGTCGTAGATAAGTTATTTTTTGCCATGATTGACTTTACTTTCGGCCAGCTAGTCCAGAGTCCAGATAAACATGAAGTGATAGATTTGTATATTCTTTTATGCAATAATTTTATTGCAGCACATTGCATTTGAATTCTGCGAGGCTGCGTTTCTCCGTCAACTGGTCGGGAAACTGAAGATGTTTTATTATAATCGCGGTAAGCATCATATCCTTACACCCGTATTCTTAAACATAACCTTATGAACGACCTTCATTCAAACTCATTGGAGGGCGCCTCAAGGAAGTCCTCGAACAATCCTTGAAAACGATATTCTAAGTTGGTTGCTTGAGCAAACTCCAATGAGGAACGTCAAAGGTTATAATAACAATTTTAAGCACAAAAATTTAAAATTATAAAAGAATAGAGTAAAAAATTAAAGAAAGTAATGGATACCCGGCCAAAAGTGGCAAAAAAACTATTTAAATTCACTTTATTTCATTTTAAGGGCTCCTCAAGGTACCTCTCGACCAACCTTATATTTGACAGTTCGATACACACCTCCAATGAGGAATCTTCTGTATCTGTATCTTCTGTAATACCAATGAGTTGGAGTAAGGTTGAGTCGAGTTTGAGTAAACGTTTCAGAATATGGGGGTACATCTTATTTTTTGTATTCTATACAAAATCCTTGGCCTAATAAAATTAAAGAGAAAGTAAGTTTGCATGATACCTAAAATGTATAGATCCATTTAGAAGTACTAAGATGGACAATTGGGTATAAGGTACATGTCATCCAGGTATGGAAAAGGTACTGTTCCCGTAGGATAAAAGTACGCGAGCGAAGCCGCAGACAAAAGTTACTTGAATAAAACGTCAAATTTCATGACTCTTGAATTAAATAATTTTTAATTATTTCTGGAAAGATCTGGTGACCATATAGATCAGGAAAAAAAGTTCGTTTTCTTTTTCTCCAATCACCGACTCTGCAAAAATCTGCTGAATATATTTTTTCACAGATATGTTCATTGTGAAGGAGGGCGAGATCACCGACAGTATTTACATCGTCCACACTGGTCGTGTTCGAGAAAGTTGCTCAGGGTCCACCACTGCGAAGACTATCATGTCTGGTGGCAGTTTTGGACTGGTAAAGATCTATGAGGCAATCACTTAAAGGCTGTTTATTTCCCAATTGCGTCCTCCGACAGCTTTAGTTCAGACACTAGGGTACGCTTTTAATCAGGGTCCTAAATTTATGAAATTGAAATCTGAAACTGGTTATCATAATGTTATGATTGCAACCTGAACTCCTTAGACTTATTTTGATGGGAAACCAGACCAGAATAAAGTTCTTCCTAAAAAAAGCGGTTTACTAATTTATTGCCTGAAGAAAACTTCCTTATACGCTTAGGCGATTAATGTTCAGCATTATCTAAATTAAAAATAAAACATAAATAAAAATATTTAAATAAATATAAATATTTCTAAATGTGAAAAAGTAATGCCTTACATGCTTCATATTAAAGTTTTCTGGAGAGAGATTAAAATATCATTCTAAATGCTTCCAGGTGGAAGGATTATACCCCAACACGCCTTTTACATGTTCCTACAAGTCAGTTCTAAAGTGTCAAATCCTCACGCTCTTATTTACCGATTGGAATTACCTTCTCACCCACTTTCCTAAGAGCGCAGATTCTATTTACGATCACTTAGGCTTTGACGACAATTCTGGACGATCACCTCGGGCACGGCCAATGTTTGATCACAATCCGAACCCATTGGATCACGCCGAATTTCCACCAAATATACCAGGAACGCCACCCCGTAGGCCAAGAGGCCCATCGGGAGGACCTTTAGGAGGTCCCCCAAAAACACCACCAAAAGTTCCTAAAGAAGAACCAATTGTAACACCTATACCGGAAAGTACACTTGAACAACAAATGGAAAAACCAAACATTCCCTCTCTACTAAATCGGTCTGAATTGGCGCAAAGTTCATTAATTAATATTCACCAGTCAGAGCAACAAGACAGACTCCGAAACATGAGCTCTGAATCACAAGCTGAATTTGAGTTAGTTAACATTTCTCTTAATAATAGACGAACTCTTGCGGAAGATCAAATTCCATCTACTTCTGGAATAGTAACTACTAGGTATAGTGCAGGCATGAATGCACTACGAAAAAAGCATTCTAAAAAAGCAGATCGTGATAGTTCTACAATAATATTTGACAGTTCAGATGACACAACAACATCAGCTCCTAGCACAGTCTCCGAAAGCTTACCGGGGAGTATGGACTTGGAAATTAAGAGAAAAATAATATACAGCCACATAGAGAGAAATGAATCATTTCCGGAAGACCTATATAAAAACGGAAAAGACGACGAAACCAAACAAAGAGAAACGGTGTCTTTGAAAGATTTAGAAAAATCAAAGGACATGCAAGATATTTCTAAGAATTTCAGCCAAAAATATGTTACTGATTTCGAAGAAGCAGTGACCACAAGTACTTTCGCCGTATTGGACTCTCGACCTTCTGAACTCGTTACGTCTCGTACTGCAGATGCATTAAACGAAGAGAGAACGAGATTAGGATCAACAGTAGCTGATTTTCTTCAAAATACTCAATCTCAAGTAAGAGATCAAGATAAGGCACTCCAATCTACAGTCGATTTAGATATGGAAGGTGATGATAATATTGATCAAGATGATAAATATAGGGATAAAGCTACCTCGACGGCTCGTCTGAGTCGGCGAACAGTTCGTGTTCGATATGAAGATGATAAGACTGAAGACACTTCTAATAACCAGCAAGAAAAAGATGATGTTGCTGAAAAAGATGATGAGGATACACTGTCAACTTCATCTCACGATGACAGGCAAACAGATGGCAATAAAAAACCAAAGAAAAAGATAAATAAGGAAAAAAAATCTTAGAGACATTCCAATGTCTGTTTAAGTAGTTATTGCTTATAATTTAATTGTAATTCATTATCTCCATTATAATTTTAATAAATGGATAGGTAGTACTATTCCTAAATTCACTGAAGTTTTTTTTTCTGTGCACGAAGTGTAAAGATTGAACCTTGTATTACTTAAACTACCATCTTACTACTTGGATATATCTCATGAACTAGCCATGGGTAATTTTAACTCCGACTCGTGTTTCGGCTCACTAAATCTTAATCCGCAACCGGTATCGACTCCTCATAATGATTCCGAGTCCCTTATCGGCTCCCGCTCACGGACGTCCGTTCTGGTACCAGATTCAATACAGAATTTATTGAAACCGGTACTGGAAAGTGGAATTACAGTTTGGTGATTCAATAGAGTCAATCTTAAGCTAAGTAAACTGATTGATTCTATTGATCTAATAACACTCAAGTATTTTTATTGCATCGTCTCGTCAGTCGTACATCAGCATTCGTTTGAAATTTTCATTAAAATAAAGATAAAATATGATTAAATTGGCGTACATAAAAAACAATTAGCTTTCATAAACAATAATGCTTTATACAATGTCTGTCTGTTATTTTTTGTTTTTCTTTATTTTTTCCTGTTTTGTGTTTTTATATGATTTTATTTTGTTTCCATGTTTTTATTTTATTTACACTAGGTAATTATACTTTTTTATAAAAAATGTGTAATCGCCATTTTTACATATTATGATTCAAAAATATAATTGACTTAGTTTCGTCGAAGTGAGTCTCGAACGTTTTTCTATTAAAATTTGTCCAGCTTTGGAGAAAACCTGAAAGGAGTCGCGACACGAAAGGCGCCGAATCCCGGCGGTATCAAGAACACAATGCGATTCAAATGATTCAATAACTCCCGGAGTCGATAAGAATTGCTCGGACTAATTAAGGGAATCGGCTCCTGTCGGTGTATCGGCTCATTTAAATCTTCTAGTCCGGAGTTACCCATGTCTATCATGAACCATAACAGGCATGTAATTTTTTCATCGGTAGAACTAATAAAAGTATATATTGCTCAGTGCTCCATTTAGCCCGGGAAAAATAAATATTAATTAAGTATTACGACATTTACCAGTCGAAATGACAAAACACTGTGCCCCCTTTGCCCCACCCGGGGCCTTAGGACACGCAAGTAATATAAGTCATCACATTTACCAAGACCTAAGGTAATACTTTAAAATTATGAATATTTTAAATTTTCTTATAATCAAAATCACTGTGATAATGATAACCATAGATTTAGAATAATTTTGATGATAACATAGTTGTTTGATTCGCAAGATTTCGCCGGCAAAGACAACTAAATAAGGTTCATTCACAGATATGAAGTTACATAAACCTGGTACATTTATGAATCACCCACCCAAGCGTATCCCTCTGGAGCATCGCCAGCTTTCAACTATTTCGGATTATCATTAACATTGGATGATAGGCAAAAATAGAGCTCTCTGTTTAATTTATTTGTTCAAATTATTACGGCTGCAGCTTTCTGTTATTGGTAATACCGAATGTGGTGATGGGACAACGAGAGACAGACATGCACTGGCCATTATTGACCGGCCATGATCCAAGGCGTTTATCGCCAACATTGTATTTTTTTTCTGACTATTGACTGACAAATCTTGTGGTAATAACCGGGTTTAGAAAAGACGCCGATAAAACACTAGAATTCAAAAAACACTTGACACTGTCGTTTAGAACAGCGTGCCACACTAGGATACCTACAGAATGTTGGATGCTACCAATAACAATATTTTTCTTTCTATTTCGGTGACCAACAAAGAAAATTGGTATTAGAGAGACACGACATAAACACAAAACAATCTACCATGATAAAAACACAAACGATTCAATAAATAAACTGTGTTGACTTTTTCGAATTGGCACAAGCTCTCCTTGAGTTTTAAGACCTACTCAGTTAATTGTTTGGTCATCATCATAATTGCGTATGGCATTTATCCTGCATGGATCAAAACCACTATGTCTAAGCTTTTTAACCAGGTTTAGGCGGCGGGTGTGACCCGGTGAAGTTCCGACATTCCACCGGGAAGCGAAGTGGACATTAGTTTACCACGTGGGATAGATTTGTTTGATAAATAATTAATTAGCAGGTATTTTTCTCTAATATGTTTTTGGAAATGAGGCATTCCCAAATCTCCGATGACCCGACAAATAATTGCTTTACTTTTGTACTGTCGGGGCATAGGCAAACAATATGTTAAGTTATTAAAAAATTGTCAGACCGAAAGAGAAAATTAAACTAGCAATGCGCTAAGACTTGATGATTGTTATTTTGGCAATTTTACTATCTTTTAGAATAATATTCCAGAATTTATTAGCCTGAAAGGGAACAAATTCCGATCATCAAAATGACAAAAACAATACTTAAATAAAACTTTATTAAAACTCTTAATTATTCTTAACAATGATAAAGTTTCACTTGCGATGATTTTTTCTACCGTAGCAACAAAATTTGCTAGATTACACACTCTATTCACAAAATCGGTGTTAAATTTGTCTTTCCTCTTAAAATTTTAGAAGTTTAATTTATTGGAATGCCCAGCACCGTTTCCACTTTCAGCAGAGCCTCGGACCTCCAGTTCCATTGCGATCTTAGTTTACTTAAATGCTTGGGATAATATGGCTTAACTTATAAACTTAATATTAAAAATTACGGTTCCATAAATATTTTAGTTGCATTTCGGCTTTCTGCTCCGCCCTTTGGTCTCACATGGTGATGTTAATCTTGATCCCATCTGAAACAAACAGACATATAATTTAGTAAATTAGTAGGGAATAATTACAAGAAACTTGACATTTTATTCGGGGCTTTGCAGAATATTGAGCAGACAAATGGCCACGAATGGATCGCTAATTATTAAAGAGTGAGAATAGTGTCTGGTCTTAATCTGCCCCATAGTTTGTGATAAGGAATGGTTACGTTTCTCGTAGAAGGTTCTTAGCTTCTATGACATTACCATAGATTTAGTTTTTTTTTTTGCTACATCCTAAATCTATGGAGTATAATATTTTGGTCAATTAACTGTTATGTTATGTTTCCGCCGTTAGGGCGTTGTCAGAAATTGCATCGGAAGGCCATGTAGGGAAAATTCTGATCTGGTTCGAGAGATCAGTCCTCAAAAGATCTATGATATTAGATATATTTGTTAAGAATAAACTGACGAAATGGTGTAAAAAATAAATTTCGACGAAAAATGTTCAAGAAATAAAGAATTCAGTCAGCTTATTACTGGACAAAAAATATTTCATCAAATACTATTTTCAGAAACTTATAATTCCGGAAATATCAACATTTTGACGTCAATCGCCTTGTTTGCGCTCGCGACAAATTGTTGAATTTTTTTTAGCATGATAACATTGACAGAGCGCCACCAAGCTCATTTATATTATTCACGGAGACGTAAATGTCCGAATATCCCTCAGGAATGTGCCCACTGTTTGACACATCAGTCGTTATGGCGTTCAGTAAAAATAAATATTCGTTCCAAGGTATTTGAGATCAAACATGATGATTTTAAATGTGTTCCAGATTTCGACGAAGCGACCAAATAACTACTGACCTTTACCGTGGTTTGGGTTATATTTAATTTACTATTTACTGGTTTTTGGTCGCTCTGCTTCACAGAAATTCCGGGATGCATAGATTAATAATTGGTCTCCGCGGCGCTACGACTAGATACCGTGCTGTGAAGAAAAATCAGTTTCCAGAATGCGGCTACTTAATAGGAAAGTGTGTGTAAAACAATGTGCAAAGACGCACACTAGTGTCGATTATGGTGTTGCCAGCTACTTGACTGGTGCCCGACCAATGGGAAAATTATTAATTGCCGTGGTCTTGTTACGTATAATAAAAAGTAGCTCAGAAAATCCTTTAAAATTAAATTAAAATAAAACTAGCCAAGTGTGAGTCGGCTCGCGTGGAGAGGGTTCTTTCTGTACTATTTTTTATTTTTCTCCATTAGGACCTCCCAATAGTTGAATGGATGTTTGTTACTCTTTCACAACTAAACCGCTGAATTGATTTTCATGAAATTTGGCACGGATATAGTTCAAGACCCGGAGTCAAACATAGGTTACCTTTTGACGCAGGCGGAGCTGCGGGAAACAGCTAGTACATACATATTATCATGGCCATTTTCCATACATGTGTAATCGATTTTCCGGCAACATACCCTACGGGGTACCAACTACCCAAAGGCCATATTTAGAATGTTGGTGGGCGTAAAGTGGAAATGGAATCAAAATAGTGATAGGTTGCTAGTCACATCGCCTACTGATAGCTATGGTTCTTCGATTTTCGCCCGCTCCCTCGGCCGGCTTATATGGTCTGCGCGGGAAGAGAAGCAGCTAGTACATTCCATGTATTTATTTTTCTCCCAGACCAGCATTAAAGAAATAAGATATTAAAGACAGACAAAATTGTCAGAAAAAGTAAAAAAATACAACATCCCTCTTTTGGGGTCGGGAGTTGAAAAACAAAATATCTAAATAATAAAAATCGAAAACTCGAGGAATTTGGGACTTTTTAATACACGGCAACATTGAGCACCGAGCGGTACTTCGCGCCATATTTTAGGGTTATATTATTTTCGTGAGTAATTTATGTCCATATTTCGAAATTATACAATACTTATTGATGGTATGTAATACCAGTATCTTTCTTATTTCTTTTAGTATTATTCTTACACAGTTTGACTACGCAAACTGCACATTTTGCGTCTGCTTTTACATTAAATTTTAAATTTATCTGGACATCCAACTCACTCATCGTTCGCGGCGTGACTGACGCGGGTATGCCGCAAGTATGCCGAATTCGACATGGTTTTAGTTGCGAATTTTTCTAGTATGCCGGCGGTATCTAGTCGAGCGCGCGAGACCAATTATTAATCTAAGTCCGGGATGATATCAAAGTAAATTGTCGGTGTACAAGATTTCACCGATCCCGTTGAAAATATATACTTAAGCGTTAAAGATATCAACCATCTAACCAACGTCCAATTTATTATTTGTTATTTGCGTATGGTGCATTGAATGTACGTGGTGAAAGGGAGCCTCCCTTTCACCACGTCAAATTAATTTCGTGTATAAAATACTAGCTGTTTCCAACAGCTCCGCCTGCGTCAAAAAGTAGCCTATGTTTGACCCCGGGTCATCAACTATATTCATACCAATATTGATCAAAATCCGTTTAGCGGTTTTGCCGTGAAAGCGTAACAGACAGACAGACTTTCGCATTTATAATATTAGTATGGATGTTAAGATGTACTACATAAGTAGGTACTGAGTTACTTTGTCCTCTTCAAAATCTAAGTATATTACAAAAAATTAATCTCTATTTTCCTTGGTCATCGCATCACACGTGAACGGATGGAACAATTCCGCTAATTATTTTTTTGTTGTGTTTGTTATTGTCAGGAGACGGTTTATGAAAGAAAAAATGAAAGCATTTGAACGGAACATTAGAAGATTTATGAAAAGTTAAGACAGGATGTCTTACGGGTCAGCTTTACATAGATGTGAGACCTCTTCTTCTATAATGTGAATTATATATTTTTTAAGAAAACTTGACAGTAAGCATACGATACTTAGAACAAGGAAGTATCCTGTAGGTGAAATTTTACTCGCCGCATCACATGATACTGCTACTTTAAAACGAACGGTACCAAAATATTCAGGGGCTAGCGTTATAATATCACAATTGATACTGAATTTTAAAAATCTTCTAGTTATTTCTATTCTTGTGAAATCTGCAGTACCATTGAGTACCAATCATCGAAATGCAGTTTTAACTTAACACACTCGATTCATCTCTTTCCCTCAATCGCAATAATGTCGAGCGACGTGAAATGAATTTTTTTAGTTATAGGTTTTACGGCCATGGATACAAGTCCTTTGTAGCCCTTCTTCATTTTTCTATCTTCTTAAGTCCTACAGTGTCGTTTAGTCAAGTCTAAAAATCTAGTCTAGTCAGAAGAATCAGGCTAAGTGAAGTAGTAGAAAAACTGCACTTAGCGATTACTAGGAGCTTTTGGCAACAAGCATGAAAATCCACTCTGTATCACTTCCCAACACTCACGCTTGTTATCAAACACTTTGCGAATAATAATCCACCATTATTATGCACAAACACTCAAAGAAAACACAAATTTTGGAATATAAAATACACCCGGCCGATACTGCTCTTCACAGCTTCCCGCCAAAAGTTCGTCAAATGATTTATTATCCCTCTTCTGTCATCGCTGGTTCCATCCGATTTTCCGCCTGCTGAAATAACCGACAGTAAATTGATGTGTTAGTACACAACGGCAGAAATGCGACGCTGACTTTTTTTTATTTTATGAATTCCATCATTTGAGTTGTCGTTGGGAACAATCCAAATTTAAAATGTTTACTCTCGTCGGAGTTTTTTTATTTCTTTTCTATTTATATTATTGTTTACGTGCTGTTTACCTAACTTCGCGGTTTTAAAATTAGATTTTATTTGATTAGGTATTTTGTATCATAGGTTTTATTACTTACGGTATTAGCTTGACCCAGTGCTATTTACGTTACTCTTGATGTATTTGTTTTGTATAAATTTTCTTACAATAATGTAAGCAGTTATTTAGATTTATGTTTGTTTGATGTTTAAATACAAGCATATTTCTCTCTTATCTTACTATATTAATATATAATATATTATTAATATCATAAAGCTAAAGAATTTGTTTGTTTGTTTAAACGCGCTAATCTCAGGAACTATACTGATCCGATTTGAAAAATTATTTCAGTGTTGGATAGCCTATTTATTGAAGAAGGCTATAGACCGAACGAAGGTACGGGCTGCAAGTACCTCTATATTTCGCAAATTATGTGGTATTGAGGTTAACATTATCATGAACTTTTTAACACAATATAAATGTAGGTCTATAAAAAAACAGTTAGAAACTAACCCCGTTGAACAATGATGTAAACAAAACAATAGTGGGAAAAGAATTTTTACAGATCATGTGATGGATACTGATTGACCTCTTTTGCTTCGATTGTTAAAAAATCTGTTTAGTCTCGGATGTTCCGGTTTGTTTGTTTGATGGCGAATTGCCGATCAGCTATTGCCCATGATGTCGTGTAGACGGGCTGTTTTGTTATGGCGTTTAACCGCTGCCGCTGTTGTGGTTTTGGAAACCACAGTCCGTTAAAACTATTTACCATATCAAACCAACGCTTGTATGCCTAGTAAATATCTTAAAATTTCCTTCCACCTTTTTCAGACTGGTCGCGAATTATACCGATTTCCAGAGAAGGGCAGACATTAGACAGGCTCATGCAAAACGTATTTATTTATTTATTTATTAGGAAGACCAACAGCTTTTTTTGTATAAAGGTAGTAAGGTAAAAAATATATAAAGCAAGTGAGCCACTACAGGTCCTCACAGATAGATCCAAAATAGCTTAACAAAAGTTGAATAGTAATCACACACACGCCACAATTGTGAGAAAACTACATAATAAGTATGAGATCTAACAAAACATTAGTCGCAACATTGCTATGGTCAAAATAGAAAAAGAATAATAAGAAAGTTTAACTCTAAGACTTAAATAAAACACAACAGAAAAATTCTATGCTACTGGAGTAAATGTTCATAAAGTAAACGCTTTGCTCTGGCTATGCTTGTGGTGAATAAATCCAAATCCAATGTCCTGGAGAAAATATTGAAATTATTACTCGCGCGCAATAAATATGAATTCTGCCGATAATTTGTTGATATATTTGGTACGTAGAGAAGAGGATTAAATCGAATATGCCGAATCTTATAGTATTGCTAGAGTACCTAATGAGGGCAAAAAATAAATCTCGCCGAAACTGACCCTAAGTTTCGACGATTTTAATAAATGCAATACTTAAGCACGGTAGATCTTCTTGTAGAGACGAAATTGACGATATGTGACCACGAATCACGATTACTTCACTATCGGTTGCTCCGATACCCTCAAAAGTGCAGGATTCTGGGCAGTTGGGAAATGGTCACAGACTTAAAAGAACTCAGACTTAAACTCAAATACAACACGTAAGAAGCATTTAAACACTGAACATTTCGCCAGTCACGTACTGGTTACAAACATATAAATACACCAACTCTGTGACACCTTCGCCAATCACCATCGCGGCGATAAACATATTCAACGAAGATAGTTTTTGAGCTCCACAGTTGTTTCCACAACGAATCGTCTGTATTTTTTAAGTCTGTGGACATACCACAATAAATGCTGTTAGATGGTTACCTGCGGCAGGAAAACCGCCCGCATGCCACGGTGACGGGTGACGCCTTTCGACATGTTTATGCCCGAAATTCCGCTTTAATCCTTTACAAAAGAAAAACACTTGGCACGCGTACAATTTTCGGTTAAAAACAACAATATTTCAACGTTTTCCCCGCAGTATATTTAACGACGGACCATTCAAGAGCATGCACAATTAAACCGGTTATTTTAGACGCTGAATGTTATGATATCTCGAAGCGTCACTGGCGCGTACTATTTTGGCTTCCAAGCCGAAAGTAATTCCATCTCAACATCTGGGCCGGTTATATCAAAATTATTTTCATAACAGATTTCATTTCGATTGAGACAAGAGCATCCGCTCATCAATCATGCATATTCAAGTTTTAAATGTATTCGTTGGTTTGTATTTATATTTCAGTCATTATACTCGTATGCTATGGGTTATTAAAATATCGCTTACAGTAGGTAAATGTTGCAATAAAAATATTATTCTAGGTACTTCTGTATAAAATACAGTCATTTATCATTTTTATGGTGTCGTACCTCAAAATGAGTCTATATAGAATCACTTGGTTGTCCGTCTGTCCATCTGTCAAGAATATTTTCATCAGGATTACACAAAGGTTATTTGCCTACGGTGTCTATCGGTAATCAAAATCATAAGACATCTCGATAGATACACGCAGATTATGGTAAGAAACCATTCGTGCGCTCTTCTCCAGATTTTATAAATAATCCATACTTCCATACTAATATTACAAATGCGAAAGTCTGTCTGTCTGTCTGTTACGCTTTCACGGCCAACCCGCTGAACGGATTTTGATGAAATTTTGTATGAATATAGTTGAAGACCCGGGGTCAAATATAGGCTACTTTTTGACGCAGGCGTAGCTGCAGGAAACAGCTAGTATAACATATTTTATTTATTCATCCTGTCAGTTACACCCATAATCCATCAAAGATTGTATAATAAACATTTTCACATATTATTTCCTAATTCGTAATTTTCCACCTATATTTTCCACGTGTGTAACATAGTAAATTATTGTCGGGACAAATTCAAGTTCCTATAAAAGATACAAATTAGCACAGACATTTGTCAACTCTGCCTAATAGTTATAAGAATAAAAGACAATGTCTGCTTAGAAAGTGGGCAGATGGCCACTGACAAGCCTCTTGGCAAAGAGCGCGATTCTTTCATAGCTTGTTGTGTTAGGTCGAGTTCGCTAGTGGAGGAGGCTCGTACTAATGGCATTTTCGAAATGTATTTAACATAGGTATATGTCGAATGATAATCGTTCCATATTGAACGAAAATCCTTCGATAACGAACAAAAATTATTCGACTCGCCGATTTTTGAGTGACTCACGCTTTACAAAAATAACACTCCAGGCGTTGACTTTAAAAATCTTTAAAAAATGAATTAGGAGTGTCTGAATTTTTTTTGGAAGGAACGCTAAAAGGTCATCATCCTAACGTGTATTTCTAGTTGCATCGTCAGAGCTTCGGAGTACGCTGTAAGTCATGGTCCTAGATTTGACCGAACTGGTTATTACAATGGAGCGACTGCCGTCTGACCTCCGTAACTCTTTTTACAGGGAAACCAGACCAAAAGGAACATGACCCGAGGTGTGTTAGTGGCCAACACTGTCAGAATTTTTCAGAAGCCTTAGCTTCTGTCACAGTCTCACGACTGCTATCGATAACAACCGGGACCAACGGCTTAACGTGCCTTCAGAAGCACGGAGGAGCTCAAGATAGAAAATGCCACAAAATGGCGACCAATACAATACGGATACGCGGGTCACGCTCGACTAACGAGCTCCTCATCGGAACGCTAAAAGGTCAATCGCGCTAATTTTAATGTTATTATCAAAACCAAACTATGACCAATAGTGCTATTGTCGAGAATGCAAAACCAGACAGTTGACTAATTTAAGTTCGATTCCGAATGATTATCATTCGACCTACAACAGTGTGTCGAACTATTTTCGTAGAGTACTTAGAACGATCAGTATTCGTCACTAATGCATATTAGGACTCGTTTTACGTTATTTTTTATGATTATAACCATTCTTACGTATTTTACGTACTGACGGATGCTTTAGACTATTTCAGACAACTCCATATGATTGTTTACTTGTGTAACAAAAAAGATAATTAATTGATGAATAAAAGTACATTAGCGCCCCATAACTCAAGCGACAGCCGGCTACTGCGTTATATTATTCCTAAATCATTTCAGAAGCACCGCCTCATAAAATGATGTTTTTTTTTTTCTTTTTGATAACTTATTGACCACTTCTATCCATATTTTATAAAGTGTTTATCAAGAACTTTATATAAAATCGTGTAGAAGCACAATAACACTGGACTTAACACAAAAAAAAACACTTGAAAAATGCACCTCAGTACAATCCGGAGTACAGGAGCCAAAGGCTGGCGAGTAGCAGCAGCAGGATCAGGTAGGTGGCGATGAGGTTGGTGGTCTCGTGGTTCGGCATGTCGGCGAGTGTCGGCGACTGTCGGTGACTGTCAGCTTCACTGGACAAGTGGTTCCAGAGGACTGGGGACTCGGGGACTTGTCGCTGCGCCTACGCCTCGCCCGTCAAGTCGCCACGCCTCCGAAATCATCATATTTATAGATGGCGGTGACAGGGTGTCGGATTAGATTTGTTTTTTTAGTTTTGTGCATTTTTTTTAACTTTCTTCTATAATATTTTTTTTTTAATTAAATATGTGTCCGCCTTTATATCTCATTTTAATTTTAGTTCATAATAAGATTTTTTATTCTATTGTTTTGAATTACATTAAAAGGTTTCTAAAAAGTGTAATGTATTGTCACATTCATTATTCTACAAGATTTCGATTTTGTCATAAAGTTTTTCATATCAATGGTCATCTAAGTCCACAAAGCAATACAGATGACTCAAACAAATAAATAATAGGAATTATATTTCTTAAAGCTAGAAACTAACAATCCCTGGACGTCTTTTTAAGGATCAGAAGAAATCAGGATTTTACTTTAACTAGGTGGATTTAAATTTGTATTTAATTCTACTTTCAAGGCTAAATAATTAAGTCATTTAAAATAGTTTGTGTTGATTTCATAAATTTGTACACGCTAGATTTCGAGAAAATCGATTTTTTATGTTTTACTGAATAGTGATAATTATGACACCTGTAGGGGGTTCCCTTTTTTGTTTTACTTCTATTTTGCTGGCAATACTAGCAGAAGTTGTAAAACTAATTTTGTCTCTGTCTATCACAAACGGAATAAGGTTTTCCTCATTTCATAACAAATAAATTCCATTCAAACGTAGTTTGGGGTGTGAGCATTGATAGATTGTTACGATGAATAAGTTTCTAGTGAGCTTTCAGTGATCTAAAAGAATAAAATTATTTTTGTTAGGAATATTAAAAACTATGCAAACGTGTAGATTTTTAAAATTTTGCTCTTAGTACTTGCCTTTGGCCTTAATAAACCGCCCCTCAAAATATTTGCATAAAAATTCACCTTATATAACTTTCTCAGCATCACTCATTCGGTTATCTTGCAGATAAAATACGAATATTTCTCATAAATCAACGACTTTTTTTCTACATGATAGTTAAGTTCATTGTAAGTGCATAATTACTTCACTTCACTAATATGTTTTTGCTCCAGTCTAAACAGATTTCTCATTTGCCACTGTTATCTATACGATCTTTAAGATATCTATTAAGAATTTAGACCAGCATTTCAGCAAGTTAAAAACTTAAAGCCCAGTTTAGATCAAATTCTTTGATCTTCGTTGATTTGCTTGACTTGCATTATCGTTAGTAAATGTACATTCACTAGAGTTATTAAGCTAAGTAATTAAATCAATGGCCGTATAGAATTTAAGTTTAACTTCCTTCTCAGCCGCGGCCAGTTAGGCCTCCCCCAAATTGAGGGGTTGTTGCTATACTCGCCACGCTTGGCGGGCGGGTTGGCGAGCGCAGTTTCAGCGGCTTATCGTACTTCCGAAGCTAATTGCGCTAATGAGAATTTTACATCAACCTAAATACAGTTTAATAACCGTTTTCTATACTAAAATCGCATGCACCAATATTAGATTTCCTTCTTTCGCCAGAATTAAACAAACATATTCAATTTATCACTTCCACAATCCATTCACTAAAGAATTCATATTCCTACCAAATTTAAATAAGAATCAGGAATTTCCCAATGCACGCTAAGAGCTAACTTTTCCACTACACAGCGAGCGAGTTGTACTCAGAACAAAACTTTGTCTATAAAATGAAAATCGAAATAGATACGCACTTTCAGTAAGTTTAGGGAACATAAAGTTCGCGAAATTAGTAAGTAAAAACTATTGCACCGAAGAAAATACATAACAAATATATATAGTGTTTGAAACAAGATGTACAATAGGCGGCTTATCGCAAATGCAATCTCTACCAGGCTACCTTAGGGTATAGAAATACAACAAAAATTGACGCAAAGAAAATAGATAAGAAATTAGCACAAAAATGCAGAGAAAATATTGAAATTAACTTGACAATGACAAACGATACAAGTTGTATATGTTTACGTACTACATGTTGCATACATTTTTTAAAGAGAGCGTATACAGTACCATGGCACTATTAGGCACCATTTGTAAAACTATCTTCTGTGACACACATCTAAGCTACTACACAAACACTTACAAGTGCTAAAAGATGGTGGAGTACAACAGCCACAGGAAGAACAGGAGGATCACCAGGATCATGTAGGTGGCCGCCAGGTTCACCGTCTCAGCGTTGATAGGCATGGCTACACGGTGTATGCAACACTGATCAAACCACTCGAGTAGTTGTTACTTTTGGATATGGATACGTCAGGGCACAGGGACGGATTTGGAATTCGTTTTTATGGAAATTCATCATCGACCTAAACAATTTTATTTTATAATTTAATTTATTTTTAAGTTTTAGTCATTATTGTGATTTGTAAGAATAAGACTGTTTATGTTGTTGACAAATAAAATATCACCTAAATAGTTATGATTTTCCAAAATTTTGTTTTTGAAGAAAGAAATAGATAGACCATAATATGAGTTATCAGGGGCATCATGAGTAGAAAGGGCGTTTAGAAGAAAAAAGCTTGAGAATGAGGAAGTGGAAGGACACACTGTGCCGGCTGTTACATAACAAAGTGGGACGAGGTGAAGGAGAAGCAGAAGTTACGATTTTCCATCCTAAAGCCGAAACACGTATTTACACCAACAGAAAGAAACCATCTTGGGTGCGCCTGCGCTCCGTGGATAACACAACATTTTAGAAACAAATTGACTAGAAAATAGCATCACAAATACCTGAATCCAGCCATACTACCAATCTTCTGTATGTCTTAATTCAAAACTTGTCACATCAATCGTTATCCACGTACTTCACAAATGTAATATTTATAGCTTTAATTTTCATATACTATTTATTATCATTTTTATTTCCAAAACTGGAAATGAACAAGAATAATAATTATTACCGTGATTTTATTTTTAGCAAAATGTGAAATTCATACGTGCAGGCATCCCCCGCACGGACATTTAAATATATCACACACCGCAAACAATTTATTTTCAAACTACAAGATATTCTGAAAGATTTATACGTTATGACTATTAAATTAGAGATTTCAATTTAAAACGTAAATTTTTAACACATAAACTTTTTATCTGGAACTTTTTTTAAATTCCAGCAACTGGAAAACACTTACAGTTTAGAATGCAGAATACAGCAGCCATAATGCCACTAATAGCAGCAAAAGGATTCCATATGTGGTGCAAAGGTTGGCTCCTTCCGAAGTCATCGTGTACTGTCAGCTTGGCCGTTTTAAAGCAACTGAGAAAAATCTGAGACACAAAGCTTGATATACAATTACTTCTAAAATATTCGCTGTGTGTGTGTTTTTTTTTCTATTTTTCAGTTGGCGACGTCGCAGTGATTAATTGCCCGTCGGATGGGTACGGAAACGTTGTAATTATTTACATTTTTTTCGCTAATTTAACTCCCTTTCTTGCCAGATATAACTTTTGTGTATTCGTGGGCTTGACTTCTCCTACTCTATTTTTATTTCCCGTTTCTATTTTAATGCGTAGATTACCTACAATTTAACAGATCAGAAAATAGTTTCTGTCTCTTTCCGTCATAAGATCAATTTTTAAAAATATATTAAACTTAAAAATAGGACAGAATTCTCCAGCGCGTTCTGGACAGCCCTGAATACGTTCCTGTACTCCTGAAGCTGGAAAACGGCTATTACCACGGCTGGCCTGTGACGTCACGGGCGTATTGTTGATACTAGCAGACCGTACACTATAACACTTCGCTAAAATAAGATGCGGTTGCGTAACGATGTACTGGAGATTATTATTTTATTGAAACTACTATCGTTGCTTTAAAATGTATGCGTAAAAAGGGAATTTCAAATTTGTTGTGTTTATCTGTGTCTACTACCACTCCTCTGGCACAGCGACCGGAAGTGGATCTTGACCTCCGAAACGAGAGAGCGCCAGAGTGTTCTATTCTGCGCGATGGATCTGTGTTTATGCTTACAATATTTAATTCACTAAAAACTCTGATACCAAGGATTACAGGGTGATTGACCATGGGTTACGTACTCGATATGAATCAATGGTTAATGATTTTTTACACATTATTGAAAGCTCTCACATTGTAATCACATGAGAGAACTATGGCAGGGACGTTGCCTCATCGATTTTCCTCAAACTCTGTGTATGCAAGGTCGAATGACCTTGTAACCCACACGATATTAATGAATTAATCAATTTCCCATAACAATTTACTTAGAGTAGTCCTAAGTACTATTAGTGCTAGTAGTACTAATAGTTTTTGCGCCGAAATATAACTATTACTGTATAAATCTGTACAGGGTTGGTTGGCGTAAACAGAGGGCGGCTTATGCCCAGTAGTGGGTTATGGAAAACTGATGCTGTACTCATTTCTTTTCTCTCAATCCACCCCTACGATCCACAAGTGGAACCCAGGCTCCTTTTTTCTTCTCTTCGATCAATCATTCGGTGGATTCAAATATGCTCAACAATTTTTAAGCCACTTCAATCCATAAGTGAGGGGATCCAAAGAGACTAATATTTTTATAAGCCACTTTGATCTACCAGTAAGAGGATCCAAATAAAGGGATATTTTCATATGCTTTTTACAACTACGAACTTACTTTGTACGAACTTATTGGTAACTGAATTCAGTGCTGTGTTTTTTCTATGTATGTAAATGGTGCAATAATGTGTTCATTCATTCATTCATGATGATGTTTGACTCTGAGTTTACAGCATAATTGATGCAGGCTTGTTGTTAGTGACATAAATGCAAACCTATTAAGAAGTTAAGTTGCAGGCAAGTGCGTACTAAACGATTCGCTTGTCTGAAATATTAATTTAGTCATTCATGTCCCGAATTGTGCATTCCTGCATTCCCAAACTCGGCTTTATTAAATTGTTTTTTTTAATTCCCTTAGGGCCAATTTCACTGAAGTCGGTTAATTTTATATTCAAGAATAATGACGCAATTTACTCTCGTATAATGAAGTACATTTCACCCACAGTTAACCCGAGAATATACTGATAATCCACGTAAAATTCTCTAAAATGAAAATGTCTGCCATCCATTTTTTATGCTTAGATTACTTACTCTTGAATAGGAACGATGTTAGTGAAATCGTCGCTTAGTCTGTTGTTCTGTCTTCATGTTATTTGGGTCTCTGTCTTGCAAGGGATAAAGACGTATTCTTTAACCATTTTCTTAGAATAAATACCTATATAGTGACAACTTAGTTCCACAGTAAGTATGAGACTTGTGTTAAGAGATATTAATTCAACGATACTATATTTTTTAATAAATACAGCCAGTTTGAAACCAAATATTGTTTTAGTCGCGTTTTTTTTATATTTATGGCTTTTACTTTCTTATTTAGCCAATAATAAGTAAAAATTATACAATAGAGTCGTTTAGTCAAGAAAGTCTAAAGTCAAGTCAGTAGTTAAGTCAAGTTGAGTCAGAAGTATTATGCTAAGTGAAGTGCAATTTCCAGGAGCTTTTGGCAACAAGCAAGAAAATCACATAATTCGAACATTACATCACTTCCCAACGCTCACGATTGTTCTTGAACACTTTGCGAATAATAAGCCACCGTTGTTATGCACAAACACTCAAAAAAACACAAATTTTGGAAAATAAAGTAGAGCGCCGATGCTGCTCTTCACATCTTCCCGCCAAAAGTCCGTCGCGTAAGTTATAACTTTTAATGTACCTATTTCACTGTTTTATACGGACAACGTTTTATTTAGACATATTTGATTTCACAGTTGTTGCTTTGAACTCATTAGCATGACAAACAGCTGTCTAACGAAACGCACCGTGGTAATGTGTCAACTAATTTAACGTTAGATTTAAAAAACTGTCAAGCCCAGCCACCCGGATCATCATGGAAAGGTACATAATTTTCAGATACAGTTAACAATCACTCTTCACTTAATCAACTTTTAAACTATCGCACTGCATATTTAAAACATAAATCATCATCATCTTAGCGCCCTCCCGGTTGCATCCTCAGCTGTCCGCTTCGGAGCCCAGGATCCGCTTTCCTACTTTTGCGTCTCCACTTCGCCCGGTCTTCGGCATCCCTGACAGTTAGTCCGTTAGCACACATATCCAGCTTTGCGATGTCAAGCCAGCTCTTCTTGGGCGCGCCCCTTCTACCAGGCCCTGGCGGAGGCGGCATGGCATATTTTATGTTTTAAACTCTTCACTTTTTAAGTCCTGCGGAACAACAGGCCATTGCTTAAAAAGGTTATGCCAACACTTTTGAATTTGTTTCTTCTTCAATTTAATTTTTATTTATATAAGAATAAATCCACATCGAAAATTATACAAACTGTTTACGCTGTAGAAACCCATATACCATAGTCTTAGGGTTCTTTACGTCATGGGGCCCTACGTCATAGAGACGTCTACGCTGTAGGGACCGTCTACGCCGTAGGAACTTCTACGCCGTAGGGACATCTACGCCGTAGGGACCGTCTACACCGTAAAGTCCATTGCACTGTTTAAAAACAGACTTCAATTTAATATTTCTTATTGATAGTAAAGAGAATATCCATATCCAGACTTCCATATCCATTTAATATTATAAGTACGAAAGTCTGTCTGTCTATTTGTCTGTTAAGTTTTTACGGCCAAACCGCTAAACGCATGAAATTTGGTATGAATATAGTTAAAGACCCGGGGTCAAATATAGGCTTCTTTATGTTGTCGATTATAAATATATTTATTTACTTTATTCATGTACACAATAAAAATGCAAAGGATTATATACATAAGAGACAGTACAAGGGAGCTGCTTATTTCTAAAGAAATTTCTTCCAGCAGACCCAAGAGAGGAAATGACAAGAAAAGGCTAATTAGCGTGTAAAAAAAGGAAAGGAAAAGTGAAGACTATACCTAATTCTATATTCATCATCATCTTAGCGCCTTCCCGGATGCATCCTCAGCTGTTTGCTTCGGAGCCCAGGGTCCGCTTTCTTACCGACTTTTAATATATTTTATGGCATCATAATAATTGTACAACGCGTTGGGATCAAGTAAGCTTATTTCTTCCGGGTGTTAATCTTGTTACAAAATGTGTTTTTCTTTTCGTTTGCCTAGGATGAGCTTTAATCATGGCCCTACGTAAGACTGCACTGGGGCCCTATTTTTGAAAGGTATGACATATATGTCGAATGAAAATAGTCAGATATTAAACAAAAATCCTTCGATATCGAACGAAAACCATTCGACTCGCCGTTTTTGCGTGATTCACACTTGCAAAAATAGCAGTGGCAAATCTATAGGTATTACGGGATACCCGATCAATAAAAGCATGATACGGATGGTGCTAGCAAATATATTACTAACAAATAGGTTTTTATTTTTTTACTTTATTCATGTACACAATAAAAATGCAAAGGATTATACGTATGAGGAAAAGAGGGAGCTGCTTATTTCTAAAGAAATTTCTTCCAGCAGACCCAAGAGAGGAAATGACAAGAAAAGGGTAATTAGCGTGTACAAAAAAGAAAGGAAAAGTGAAGACTTTATAGGTAAGTTCAATTAGGTATAATTAGGACTATAGTTATAGGTAATTACCTAGGTAAAAATTTTATAAAATCATTGAATCAAATCATTGCGTTGTCTGACTAGAGAAACAAGTTCGCAATAAATTATTTCTATCACTAATTCTGCGTAGCGACTGTAAACCGGAGGAAACCCTGAATCATTGGCTGATATGTATATATACATATAAACTAAGTATTTTACTGCCCCGTCATAAACTCCAGATCAAAAGTAGTTTGTTTAAAGTCCGTCGCGACGCTCTTCATTGTCTGCGTACGTACATCAGAGGCGAAATACTCACATTGAATTGAAAAAAAAACATTCACTCCAATTGCGAATCTCCTCTATTTTGGGTTTTGAGAGTCGGTTGAAAAATTATACATTAAAATTAATATAGGGAAATTGGGCGATCAGGAGCCCTATTTTTGAATGTATGACATAAATGTGGAACGTAAATCATCCCATATCGAACAAAAATTATTCGACGTGAGTCACACTTTTCGAAAATAGGGCTCTAGCTCATGCAAGTCCATAAAAGTCGATTTTCGAAGTTCCCTTTAAAGATACAGAAGAAATGAAAGAAAAGATGCTTATTTTTTTAAAATCAAATCAAAAATATTTATTTAATGTAACTTTCAAGCTATTGGACAGATTGACAAAATTTTCTTTTATACATTATGATAGAGTGATTTTCGAAGACTGGCCAACGCGCAGAATAAAAAAACTCTGACGCTACTAAGTTACGTACTAGTTATAGAACGGGGCATTTACCTCAACAACCAAATCAAAAATAAGTAGTACAACAATCGTAAACAAGAGATCGTCGCACTCCGCACTCTTTATTTTTTTAAATTTTTATTTTTAAAATTCGTATCGCTGACATGTTTTTGTGATGTGGCTGTTTCTGGAAACATTCCAAAGAATCTTGAGTTCAGAATACTGACTTTTTATTTGTGGCAGATGTTATTGCCATGCTCGTAAATTTGACCAGGTTTTATAGAAAAAAAATGTTCAGTAATTTTTTTCTATAAAACCTGGTTGCAAAAATGTTTGTTGTATGCACAGACATATAAGACGTAAACAGACGGAAGGTATGCTATTACTTAGCGTAGCACAAACACACACATGCAAAACTATGCAGCCTGGGCTGTATCTAGTCTAGGGTAAGATGTTTACGATAATGCTCCCCATGATTTCAAGGAATGTATGAATGTTGTGTGGAATGCATGATCTGAGATCATTTATACGGTATTCTACTCTATTATGTTTAGTGTTTACCGATCCAACAACGTAGATTACAAAATGGCGTCACGGCCAAAAATTGCCACGCGTAGCTTAATATCTATGTGTGAGTGAATGTTGCTACAGGTGTAAAAAAGAGATATCGCCATATAGATCCGAATACGTGAGAAAAGGATAACAACAATTACTTGCTACATAAGTATAACTATTAACTTATGTTCCGTCTGTGTACGTCTTATATGTCTGTGGTTGTATGGCATGTTTCATATCGCGATGATTTATGTTTTGTGCGCGGACTGTTATAATTTAGGTTTTGTGCGATTGTTTTGATTTGTGGACACAAAGACAAATCAAACAGATTGAGCTGTGGTTATGTATGAAAGGTTACTACCTAGTTTCGTATCAATAATTTGGTTTATTATAATTTGTAAGTGCTTAAAATAAAAGAGGTAATAAAACCCTGAATACTGGCAGCATTCCCCGCTTGTTAATATTTAGGTACGCTTGCCATAAATTCTAGCATCTCTTGAACTGTGCTTTGAAAATATTCTGAACCCAAGATATTCGTTTATCAGGGTGGCGGGGTCTAACCGGTTAAAAATTAAACGGTCACCTAGAGAAGTATGTAGTTAGACGATTTTGAAAATGATGAATGCTGTTGATATTAAAATTAAGATAAATAACAAAATAAGATAGTACCGAGCCTATGAAAAGTGTGACTCAGGCAAAATCGGTGAGTCGAATATTTTTGTTCGATAACGAAGGAATTTTGTTCGGCATAATATGTCATAAATTCAAAAATTGGGCTCCATGAGTCTAATCGCTGAGACAAATGATTTTCGTTCGACATATGAGTCATACATTTAAAAATAGCACTCCTGCGCTGCCTAGCTATTAGAGGTGATTTATGCTATTTATTTGGACAGTACCTACTTAGGTCTGTGGTGCCGAACTAGCATAAAACCATGGCTTAAACAAAAACAAAAGAAGAGTGTTGGGTAGTTGCTTGTTGCCAAAAGCTCCTAGAAATCGCTAAGTGCAGTATTTCTTCCACTTCGCTTATTCTGAGTCTTCTGACTAGACTTGATCAAACCAAATTGTAGGACTGAAGAAGTTAGAAAAATTAAGAAGGGCTTTAAAGAACTTGTATCTGTGTACGTAAAACCCATTATAAAAAAAAGTACTGTCAATGTCAATATAGTCAATGTTAGATACAAGTAAAAGTTGTCAAAGTCACAGTCACTGAATCCGTGAGGAAATTGGTTGGTCTACTAAATACAAGTTTTACATTCCGATTAATTGAAAAGAGCTTTAATTTACGTTTTATCAAAGCTTATAATGTGCAAATATTAAGCGTTTGCGATCTAGTTTCATGGGTGATAGTCAAAAAATCCGGCGACCCGAAGAAATGGCTACAACAAGCACTGCGGTTTCCACCGTATCTCAAGTGCAGGAGGTAAACCACGATTTTCTCATTTCGTTTGTCTTATCTCTTCTATTTAACATGCTAATACTGTAGTGATAAGATGTAAACAATCATTTAGGAGTTACTCTTTGCGCGATGGCTGTCGTTAGGGCGTTATTTACTGGTGTTTTGAGAAGACAGAAATGTATTTTGAAAGCGGAATATTCGACTAAATCGCCGGGTTTGCTAAATGATATAAATGTATTAGATTTAACGCGTGTGGTAGCCGGGCCTGTTTGTACTATGACCCTAGGTGACCTGGGCGCTAACGTGATCAAAGTGGAAAGTTTGGATGGAGACGAAGCAAGGAAATGGGGCCCGCCTTTTATAAACGGAAACAATGATTCTTATTACTTTCTATCTGTAAACAGGAATAAGAAGAGTATATGTATTGACTTTAAATCACAGGAAGGTGAGAAAGCTTTTATTTTTAAATAATACCAGTGATAGTACAGCTTTTGCAATTGATGCAAATTTTCTTTTACATCTAAGCCCCTTTGCCTTGCAAATCCTTGCTATCTGATAATTTTATTCTCCGAAAGACTGACAATACTAAATTTTGGTGACACCTGTATGCTAACTCTATTAACTAACTCAATTATAAATTTTATCAAAAATAATATAACTGTTTTAATTATATAAAATAATACCTTGTTTTGTTGCTACTTGAATGGGGCTATCTGTAGCGAGATGTACATTATATATATTTATAATATCTAATCTTATCTTTTTACTTTCAGAGATGAAATACATGCCAAAGCATACCCCAAATATAAATAAATATGAATTTATTTATATTTGGGGTATGCTTTGGAATAATTTCATTGTTGATATGTAGCAAAACTTTTTAAAAATGTGATAAATTTTTGTTATAACTTATTCAAGTAAGCCTTATTTTAGCTTTTTTTTTTTCTTTCATCAATTAAAAAACCATTGTCTATATCCATTTTTAGGTAAAAACATTATTTATGACTTGGCACATAAATGTGATGTCTTGGTGGAGAACTTTTTGCCTGGAAAGCTGGACAAGATGGAAGTTGGCTACGAAAAGCTCAAAACTGTCAATCCGAAGCTCATCTACTGCTCTATAACTGGATTTGGCCAAAAAGGACCCTATGCAAAAAAGCCTGGGTAACATTCTAATATTCTAAAGTTAAGCCTGCTTAACCCAAACCCACAAAAGATATTTAGTTACACAATAAATTTTTATTTGTACACCAATTTGCCTCTTGCTCTCAAAGTTTCTGTACTTGGTTACCATAGTTGGTCATAAGCGCATTGCAGACCCCAAAGAAATTTTTTTACCCTCTTTATGAAGGCTCCTATGTTGTAATCACTATTTTCACAATAAAATATTCTCGAAAAATGATACGTCGTGATTTATAGAAAATAAATAAAGCTCTTTATATAATCTCTGTGATAGAATTTTAATTTCATGTGCATTATATCGGAGCTAAACTACTCCCAAAAATTATAAAGTAAAAATCTATAAAGAAATGATATGTTTTACTTTAGCTTGGAATAATATATTTTGATTTGCTTCCAATTGATTTATCTTACTTTTCTTTACATTTTTATTTTTTAATAAATTTAAATTTTAGGTATGATGTCATAGCATCTGCAATGGGCGGGCTTCTCAACACAACTGGAGAGAGAAACGGAAACCCCGTAAAGCCAGGAGTAGCCATCACCGACATCACTACAGGTCTCCATGCATTTGGAGCCATCATGGCCGCATTGTACTACAGAAAAAACACGGGAAAAGGCCAGAGAATCGACTGCAATCTACTTTCTACACAAATATCCAGCATGATTAATATCGCCAGTATTTATTTAAATTGTGGCATCGAAGGACAGAAATGGGGGACAGCTCATGCAAATCTAGTGCCTTACCAAGCTTTTAAAACAAAAGATGGAGAGATGGTCATTGGTACAGGATCTAATGCGCAATTTGTAGATTTCTGCAAGCTGATTGGCAGAGAAGAATTGGTTGATGATGAAAGATTCAAGGATAATTCTCTCCGTGTTCAGAATCGTGAGGAAATCATAAGGATTGTCAGTGAAGTTATAAAAACGAAGTGTAGTAAGGAATGGTCTGAGATTTTCAAGAATGCGACGTTTCCAAATGGTCCGGTGAATAAAATGAAGGATGTTTTCGAAGATGAGCATGTGAAAGCAATTGGTTTGGTGGAGGAATTGGTGCACCCTGATGCGGGGAAAATTAAGGTGGTCAGACCTCCAACAGAATATAGTGAAGGGGGAAATTTGGCTAGGACTGCTCCACCAACCCTCGGACAGCATACGAAGGAGATATTGTCAGATCTGGGATATGATGATGAAAAGATCAGCGACTTGTACAAGAAGAAGGTTATAAGATGATTGAATGTTAATAAATTGGTTATAATTGATTTTTTTCATTTTAATTGTCCAGGGCACCTACGCCACCTTTAATGTTTTATGTATATTATAAAAATTCACTAAGTATCAGAGAATTAAGAGGACTCAATCGCGAGACTGATAAACTTTCACCAAGGGGAATTATAATATGGAGATTATTGTCAGTATGTACTTGAAAAGATGTATGTATGTTGTCACGTACTGTAAATGACGTGTATGTAATAACCAAAATCCCATCACGACCGCGAGGTGGTGACGTGTCAAGGAGAGTCGATTGAAAATCTTTTGACTCGTCAAAAATATCCATCGTTAGCCTTATTTAAAATAAAAGCTATTTCAACTCTACAAGAAGAAGTATGTTCTTGACAAACCTATGCAATGTAATATTAACTTTCACTTTTATCTAATTGTTAAAGATAACACGGGAGTTGTTTGTTATGACAATATCTATTATGACTGTGTCAACATCCATAAGTAAGCGGTTTTGTTTATAATGAACTTGAATTTCGATTCTACGCTATATTGAAATCTTTTTTTTATGTTTAGACTATGAATTTATTCAATTCAAATTTTTATCAAATTTAATGAACAATATGGACTAAACATAAAATAACCTACTTAAAATTAAAACACTAAGAAATTTAAATAAAATCGTAAGTATATTCCGAATCAACCATATGAAGATGCAACCGAGAAAGCGCTGTGGTGAGAAATCCATACGTCATTACTTTAATATAAAAAATGCGAAAGTCTGTCCGTCCGTTATACTTTCACGGCTAAACCTCTGGACCGATTTTAATGAAATTTGATATGATGGATACAGTTGGAAGACCCGGGGTCTAGTATAAACAACATATCCCGGTTTCTTAACCTTTTTCGCCTTAATAAACTTTTAAACTAACTCACTGCATTTATACGTCACAAGTGTAAAGGTATTATGCGCGTTATTTTGTCTTTGCTCCATACTGTGAACAATGTAGGCAAAAAAGTTGTATTGTATTTTTAGCGGTTAATAGCGAAGTACTTAAGCATTCATTTACCACCTCAAGTTATCGACAGTGACAATGACACTCAATTCCATTTGAAGGTTTTAACTTTAAATATTCTTTATTATAGGAGCCAGTACAACCAATCGCAGTCATCACGCTGCGGCCCACGCGCACCCAGGAACGCAAGAAGGTGGTCTGGACTGAGGACACGGTCGACAATGAGAACATGAACAAGAAGAAATCCAAATGTGAGTACTGTAAAGTCAAATCACTCTTAATTATACTTAACGTAATACGATAAATAAGTTTAATATTATGAATTCAATGATAAATGTCTTATTTGAACAAATTTGTATTTTTAGGAATTGAATATTATATATCAAATAGCTCAATCAAACGGTTATACAAAAAATATAGTTAATAAAATTATACAAAAGAAAAATCAAAACATTATAAAACATCTATTATACATAGGGCGCACTGTAAGTTTCCGGAACTGGCCACTTACATAAACAATATTTAAAAATTTATTGCAACATTTGAAAATAGAACTCTTTGGCTGTAGAATGCAGTTTGTTTCATCTGACTGTCTTTTGTTCTTACCTTGTGGCGCCATTTAAAAAATTGTGTGTCTGCATCAACATGGATTTAACTCGGGAAAATTTTCGTAGTATGATTTTCTACGATTTTAAGTGTAATTTGACAGCTCAACAGAGCATCGCTCGGCTTGAAACAGCTTTTGGCAATGAAGCACCATGCAAGACAACTGTTTATAACTGGTTTGCAGAATTCAAGCGTGGTCGTATCAATCTCAGTGACGAATCTCGCGATGGTCAGCCGTCCACCGCTGTGACCAACAAAAACATCAATGCTGTGCGCCGTATGATTGAAACAGACAGGCATGTGACCTACCATGAAATTTGCGCATCCTTAGAAATAGGCATGAGTCAAATACAATTAATCCTACACAAACATTTGGGTGTGAGAAAGCTGTGCTCGCGGTGGATCCCACACAACTTGACCGAGGCTCAAAAAACGGACCGCGTCACTTGGTGCAGTGCCATGCTTACCAGATTCAACGAAGGTGCGTCAAATTTGGTGTGGGACATAGTAACAGGTGACGAAACATGGATTTATTGCTACGATCCCAAAACAAAGCAGCAATCGAGCGTATGGGTCTTTCAAGATGAGCCGAAACCAACCAAAGTGGCGCGCGTGAAAAGTGCATCTAAGCGGATGATTGCTTCTTTTTTTAATAAAACTGGACACGTGGCTACTGTTGCTTTAGAGAATCGTACAGTGAATAGTGACTGGTACACGACCATTTGTTTGCCGGAAGTTATTGACGAACTCCGTAAAAATAACCGTAAACGCCGTATCATCCTGCACCACGACAATGCTAGTTCTCACACGGCCAGACAGACAAACGACTTTTTGAAGGCGAAAAATGTAGAACTCATGAGTCATCCTGCATACAGTCCCGACCTGGCACCTTGTGACTTTTTTCTGTTCCCAAAAATTAAGAACCAATTACGCTGTCAACGATTTTCATCACCAGAAGAGGCTGTCGAGGAGTATGAAAAACACGTTTCAGAGGTCACCACAGAGGAGTGGCACAAAAGTTTTCAAAACTGGTTTCATCGAATGAAAAAGTGCATAGACACCAAGGGAGATTATTTTGAAAAACAATAAATTAATTTTATACCTTTAATAGTATTTTTTCATATTCATTCCGGAAACTTATAGTGCGCCCCACGTATGCAGCTATTTCCAGTTCAGGACATAAATATACGGCGAGTTTATGTTATTTAGGTAATGTTACAGATAAAATAACTAGAATATTTAGAAAAAATAATGTGCATGTAGCCCTAAAACCAAATAATACTTTAAGGAGCATTTGTAATACAAAAGACAAAATTAAGTCAGATAAAAAATCGGGCATATATATAATTGAGCTGCGATGATTGTCAACATATATACATTGGTCAGACTGGTCGTAATTTCAAAACTCGTTATAACGAACATTTAAACGCATTTAAAAATAAACACCCAGAGAGGTCTCATTTTGCGGAACATTTATTAGAACATAATCATAATTTGTCACCTAATCATACATATGAAATATTACATGTTGAAGAGAAAGGGTTAAAGCTTAACATTTTGGAGCAGTTAGAAATAAATAAACATACAAATTTAAAAATTCCCTTAATTAATAAACAAACTGATTTAAATAATTCTCCATTACTTAACATGTTTCATAATCCCACCTCTTAGTGGTGGGGGTAGTAGTATAATAGGAAGGGTACGATGGTTTTGTGTCATTCGTCGTTTATACGTCGGACTATTAACAGCTTGGTCTAGTGCCTGAAGATGCCTCGCGTAGAGGCGAAACACGTGTTGCATGTGCAAGCTAGTGGTGGCGGGCATGTTGGGACTAATAGTAGTGGGTGGGTGCCGGCCGGCAATAGTTTGCATGAACTAACTGGTGGCGGAAGCACGCAAAATAATTTATTAAATGTTCATTTATTATTATATTATTATTATAAAAAAAGATTTCCTAACTTGACTGTGAAGCGAAAGCTGAGGCTGTTAACCAGTTACTGGGAAATAGCGGGCGATTAGGAGAAACCTCTCGTCGTCGTTTTAATAATAATAATAAAATCATTTATTTCAGATAACTGGATCCATAAGAGATGTTAGTAACAATAATAGGGCTTAAAACTAAGTTAGTAGTACAAGTAAGACATAGGTAACATACACAACAAACAACACATCCAATAAAAAAAAGCACCCACCGCTGCCAGCAAGATGTCTACACAACTGCATGCAGCCGTATCAACCGAGCTAGCATCGCATCGGCGAGTCCCAGCGATTGCTAGCGCGCGCAGGATCTGCGTTGTTATTGTACCTAACTGCCAGAACCTTGGGCTCACAATGCTAAATAAAAATAATAAGTTCCCCTTTGTGATAATAGATGGCGATACACGAAGCAAATATTTCAATCAATTTAGTACAAATTTCACTAATTTTTAGACTAAATAAAAATTAGAATATTTATAACACCATTTTTTTATGTGCCAGACATTTTATCACAAGTTGATTTAATGCTTTATTAAGTTATCAAATTTGAAAGACAATGTCCCATGTTTTGCATAGATGGCGTAACAATAATTTTGTATGAGAGTGACCAAGGGATAACTAATAAAGTTGGTGCGTTTTCATGTTTCAATAGTCATTGATTATCTATATGTTCTGTAATCCGTGCCAGAACTTAGCAGGAACAGCACGACTTGAATTATTTATGCTGTGGCGTTTTCTCGACTTTGAAAAAAAGGAAAATTATACACAACTTTTCTTTCGGTCAAATGACGATTAAACCATTCTAAATTTAGTAAAATTGAATTTAGCTTAAAGGCTGATTTAGACGGATCCAGTAGCGGAAATTGTTTGAACGCATCTACATAGACAATATCGCTAGTGTATCATCAGTTTTAATCAGCCTTTATAGGTGTGTAAATTTCTCAAGGTTGCCTAGAAGAAATTGCTTTTAGCGAACCAAGGCCGCCTTTTGCGCATTAAATTTAAAATCCGCTAATGTATTTCATGTATCTAAAAATCCTTTAAAAACTAAATTGCATCCTTTTTATAGAACAGTTAAGACACTACAGATAAATGCACACACACAAACATATATACATTTACTAAATTCGCTTTCAAAAGAAAAGTCAAAATTCACCTCACTAGCATAATATCACCCTAAATCGTCATCTTTTTCCGTTTTCATCTCTTCTTTTATGTATGTATATGTATAGTTATGAATATTGTATGTAAATCTATGTATGTTTATTTAGCAGTTAAAGTGTTTTTTTTGTTTTTTTTTTTCTCATTGTATTCTAAAATAATTCGCGCCGCACATAACTTTTCTGTTTTTCCTAATGGTTGACTGGGAGAGAATGCTTTTAGCATTAAGTCCACCAATTGTAAACTTGTGGTACAATAAAGATTTATAAATAAATAAATACATTCAAACACACACACACACACACATACATACATAATGCATACTCATCATCCTTTATTTTTTATTTAATAATCTTCCTCGCCATTTGTTTCTGCTAGAATTTATAACTTGATAATTTTTACATGTTCG
Organism: Euzophera pinguis; assembly: GCA_947363495.1. Classification (NCBI taxonomy): domain Eukaryota; kingdom Metazoa; phylum Arthropoda; class Insecta; order Lepidoptera; family Pyralidae; genus Euzophera; species Euzophera pinguis. The sequence goes on along the minus strand of OX376156.1, from coordinate 1,500,761 downwards.
TTTCTGAGTACTTAAATGTTTTGTTTATGAAATATTATTTAATAGAAATAGCAATAGCGATAAGTCCGTCTTTGTACTAAATTTCCTAAATGTATTTCTTTTAATTTTAATTTTGTGATTGGTACAATAAAGTGTATATCTATCTATCTCTAACTATATTGTATAAACTAAGTGCTGTTGATTCAGTAAATAAAAAAAAGAACTTACCATGTTATTTTTCTTATGCAACAAAGGGTTTTGTATTGTATTGTATTTTGATCTATCTCGTCTACCCTCATTTGAACATAATAATAATTATTTTCTCAACAGGCTGCTGTATATACGAAAAGCCGCGAAAGTTCGGCGAGTCGGACTCGGAGACCAGTGACGACGAATGCGAGCATTGTGCAGGACACGTCGAGAAGAGGAAGCACAAACATCATCATCAGCAAGCATCCACCAGTACTGAGGTATGTTACGATACGGTTTTTTTTAAATACTAAAACGCAACGCAAACAAAACTCGCAACAATGCAACGCGCTCGTGACATCTCTTGTGTTACAGGCGTTCATAGGCTACGGTAACCACTTACCAACAGGTAGGTTCGCCCTCAGCCCCTGACAATTTATGTAGAGCAAAATAACACTTACGGTCGCATCACTTTGTTGTGTCTGCATGTCTGTTGGGGATTACCATCATCTCTTAATTCTATCGAAATCCGAGTTAGTAAGCGAGCACACCTGGATTTCGCACGAGCGCTTCCGCCACGAAAAGTTCATTGCAATACAGTTGTTGACAGCCGAAAGAGATTTTCCTAATAATCCACCAAGCCGCCAAATATCCAGAATTTAGTAATTACTCTTTTTTTTCAGACAAAAACTGCCGATAATTCCGAACCCACGACAACGGTCACGCTAAAACCAGGCGAGCCTTCAGCGCCCCCCGACAACCCGAAAAATCCCAATCCTACCAACTAAGTAAGCGAAAGATAACAATGACTTTATTTGAAGGAGCGTTAGGCTTCAAGAAAACTTCTGTAAATGTAGCAAATTGCAAAGGAAATTATAGCCCGACCAGGAAAATACCTGCCCTGCATTTGGCGTCGCTACTGAACGCCTTTATGTGGCAACATGTTGTATGTTATGTATGTGTCATGTCAACAAAAAAATTGTCAATGTCATTTATAGGTATCGAAAACAATCCATCTTTTTTATTAGCGTAAAATATATTCATATCATTTTTTAGGGTTCCGTACCTCGAAAGGAAAAAACGAAATCCTTATAGGATCACTTTGTTGTCCGTCCGTCCGTTCGTCCGTCTGTCTGTCTGTCAAGACCCTTTTTCTCGAGCTGGAATTATATCAAATAATCAGGTCTACTGTCCCTTGGAGCTGTGAAAAAAATCAAACTTCTAAGCCAACACAATAAAAAGACAGCCGTTAATACTGCAAATTTTCGACACTCGCAAGGGAATCAAAACCTACAGGGTACTTCCCGTGAACTCAGAATCTTGAAATTTGGTACGAAACAAGGTCTTATAGCACAGATAAAGAAAAATTACGAATACCGTAAAGTTTTAGTTACATCATAATATATAATAAACAAATTTTTTAATAACTTTAAACTTAGATACAGATATGTACGGAACCCTCGGTGCGCGAGTCCGACTCGCACTTGGCCGATTTTTTTTCATTACTATGAACTATTTTTGCCATTTTGATAAAAATCGTAGGAAATAATCACAAAATACACAACGTCCACTCCTGTCCCTTTTCCAGGCAATTGTCATTTCGGCCGAGGCATATATAGTGCTTTTCTTAAAAAAATGCAAGGAAATAAAAAAGGGCCTTTTACATAATAAATTTAATTTATTTTACAGTTTGTGCCGAAAGGTAAACGCATCTGTGGCTATACATACAGCCACGAGAACGCAATGTGTACGATAGATAAGAGTTCTAAATTCAAACAGCACACCGTTTCATACAACATTGCCGGCGCGCTCTTCGTTCCAAATTCAAAGAACGCGCCGGGAAGTGAATTTGATTTTCAGTCTACGTAAATATGTTACTTCGCGTGTTCTTTATTCAAAAGTAATGACAATATTTCCGCGCATGTCTATGAAAAAGAAATTAGTTCCAATATATTTCCGCAATATGGCGAAGCCTGCTATTTTACTGGTCGGGCTATACATACTTTACAGCAACTTGCAGAAGTTTTCTCGCAGGTGTAAATAATGCTTTATGATTTGGGTTTTAATCTGTTTGATTGCAGATGGGTGTTTTCAAAACTTAACAACTAACCACTTTTTTTACAGGTGTCAAAACATTGACAAAACAATGCCTATGGCAGGTGTACACCACAAGTTTAATAGGGTAGTTTCCGGATTTTTGTTTTGATGTTAATTTCAAATACATCACAATAATTTACACGATAAAATATACCGAGATATATATAAATCATGATATCGCTTAATTTTTCAAAAATTAGTCTTGGAAACGACCCTATTGGTGCAATCTTGGACATCTAAACCCCCTAGAATGAGAATTCGTTTAGAATGAACTTAGAATAGGATTTATTTATTTAATTATGGTGGATGAAATATTATTGCCAATAAAGATCGAGGTTCAGACTGTTTTTATATTGTTGGTTTATCTGATGGTATATTTATGTGATTTTAAATCATATTTGTCAAATTAATATGAACAAATTATTGTCAAGTATTCTGTACTGTCAAGTATCTAGTGATGGAATATGGCAAAAACTACAATATTGTAATAATGCTTGCTAAAATAAATAAAAATTAAAGCGTTTGCGTCTGCCTTAAAATGTTTATTTTTATATAATTACAAAAGCAACATCAAATGTTTGCTTTAATTTACGTCCTATAATTATAAAATTCCTGTAACTCGTAATTATACCTTTACGCAGCATTGTACTTAGCATAAATATGCACACAAAAGCTGTACGATTAACAGTTTTGTATGATTAATCGTAATACTAATTTGAACCTTATTGTATAAATATATAGAGATAAATTTAGCTCGACAACTTCTACCGAATATTTGTGTTGTTTTTATTACCCGACTGCGCACGTAAGAGGATTATGTTTTTCGAGAGTATGTAGGTATTTAGGTAGGTATGTATATATAATTGTTTGGCACACTGCAGCCTGAACGTCTAGATGCAGTTTAGCCTGAGAGGTGTCGTTAGATAAGAGTGATACTGGGTATGTCAAAATAGAAAAAAAAACAAAATGGCAAATTTTTTTCTGGGTTTTTTGATTTCCAAATAACACAGAAACGTATTTGGGGTTTAAAGTTTTTAAAATTACCATTAACATCATGATGATGATAACAATCGACATATGTGAACACTTCACTTGTCAGAAATGTTTTAATGTTAACATGTCAATTATGGTCCAACAAAGTATTAAGACACTTCTATTTTCAAACGCCATTTACTTAATATATTTTATTTCATTTTTCCATAAATGTTAAGTCACTAATTATTAGATGTGTAATAAATCTTGTTTTTAAGAATTTTTGTTTTATTTTAGTATTTTATCGCGAAGTGAATCGCGGTCCAGGTTGGCATAAACCTGATTTTAAGAATATTGTGTCATTGTTTTCCCAGGTCATTTGCCATATTGGTATGTTATTTGTAAAGGTGTTTCAGTGATGCTTCTCTGGCGCCTCTTTATTTTACATTGAAACTAGATAGGTAGTCAAAATCCTTGTGTATCTGTAATTGGTTCATACACCAAAATTCTTCGAGATCTATAGATATTCGGTTCTCGTAGCGCCATCTTTCATCAGGTAGAACAATTAAATTTCGGGAATGGGACCCCATGGCTAATCTCCTTTAACCTCTTTACGTTAGCCCTTCGGCGCTTTCCGCTAGTTTTGTTTCGTAGTGTGCGATCGTGCGTAAGCAGCACAGAACCCACAAAAATAAGATTAGATTATGTAGAAGTGCAATGTGAGGGGCCAGTTAAGCCTCTCGAGTCTTAATATGACGAGGCTTAACTGTGGCATGCAGATAACGCCAACATGGCACTTCTACCTACCTAATTTTATTTCTGTGACTGAAACTTATCATCACTAAAGTAGTTTTAGCTTATGTTTGAGTGGACGCACAACACAACTAATGTCCTAGTTTCGCTTAGCTTAGTTCCTCATTATTTTATCTGGCGATGATCTCAAGTTGAAATAAAAGAACACATTGTTATAAAATGAGATTTTAATAAGTAAACAATATTACAGTACATACGTAAACTAGTGCACTGAATGCCTATCAAGTTGACAATACGAGAAAATCAAACATACTCCATAATAAAGATTAACTAAAAAGTTAATTAATACATGACATCGTCTAAAACGATCGTGAAATTAAATATGTTTCGTCCTTATCCTGTAAATATTTATACCCTTTTTGAGCCCACTAAAATGTGCTCTATTTTAGTGGGCTCAAACAGATGTTAGGATTTTTTATGAATATGGAGGTAAATTAAGAATTTTAAATAATACTTCATCGTTAAGAGTCAATTCAGAAACTACAAATTGTACTTCCAACTGTGTGGTCGAGGTGCATTTATAAAACTGAAGTGAACCATTTATCTCAGAGCTTAAATTTCAAATTTCCATATCTGATTTGAGAGGTGAGGTCACGTAGTAATAGTTTATAGTGACAAAATATTACACATTGGAATATAGACTTTAAATCCTTGAGTTGAAGACATAAAGTTCAATAATTCTGTAACTTCATAGATATTCAGAATGCATGATTAAATAACAGTAGTGATTAAATTAGTATCTACAATAAATACGATAAAAATATTAACGATAAAATCAGCCTATAGTTTTCGACATTCTCCTGAATGACTTACGTAGTCTTATTAAAAACAGTTATTCCCATTTAAACAAACGAATCAACTGAAGTCTTGTCTCAATGGAAATGACAATAATGTAAACAAATATGGCCGTTTGACATTGAGACAATAACAGTTATTCCCATTTAAATAAACGGATCAACTAAAGGCTGTCATAATGGAAAAGACAATAATGTAAACAAATATTGGCCACAAAAAATGATTTGTTGGTTTATTGAGATGTGAATGTGATAAGCGTTGGCAATCGAATGTAAGTGATTGATGAGTTTAATAAATTGTCATTGTTTACATTATTGTTTTTTTTCCATTGAGACAGACTTTATTTGTTTCATTATCATTACGTTTTTTCCTATCGAACCAATCGCCTAAATCAAACAAAATTGAATCTCCTAACGAGAAAAATAAATAAGGGATATCATAAGTTATTGTAGGTGGGATAGGGCACGAAATTTATCTAAATATCCGATGTCTCAAACGCATATATTTATGCTACACTAGCTGTTTCCCGCAGCTCCGCCTGCGTCAAAAAGTAGCCTATGTTTGACCCCGGGTCTTCAACTATATTCATACCAAATTTCATCAAAATCCGTTCAGCGGTTTGGCCGTGAAAGCGTAACAGACAGACAGACTTTCGCATTTATAATATTAGTATGGATTATAGACAACATAGTCATACTAATTTTAAAGACTTAGGTACTGTCGCAGTATCAAAGTTTTTAATAATATCTTGTTTTCGCGTTTATCTTACTAGCTGTTTCCTAGCTCCGCCTGCGTCGAAAAGTAGCCTATGTTTGGCCCCGGGTCTTAAGTCAACTTTATTCATACCGAATTTCACCAGAATCCGTTCAGCGGTTTGGCCGTGAAAGCGTGACAGACAGACAGATTTTCGCAATATTAGAAGATGAACCATGAACGCTGTAGAGTGTTTAAAACGTTGGTGTAAAATAAATAAGTAAATCGGAATAAAACTAGGTAACAGGCTAATTTCATTTAAAACAATTCTTAAATGAATCGATAATTGTCGTACATTTTCACTCCGCGGACACGGCTTATCTTATTAAGAAAAGTTTATTAAGACTTAACGGTCTGTCCCTTTCTCTCCTATCAATATTTAACTTGAAAGAACGAGACGAAACACATTTTAGCTAACATGTCTTTAACGTTTTTCTTGATTTAATAACAGCTTGTTTAAGTAGTGTCATGACAGAAATTATACACTAATCTTCGCACTTACATATTACGAGGGGTGTTCAAAAATTAATGAGAATGACTATGTTAAAGAGAAGGTAGGTATAATATAATTTTATTTTTTAACATAATCACCCTTTAGGTTAATACATTTTAAAATCTTTTTTCCAGGGCCTTAGTATACCATGTTTAAAAAAATCTTCTTCTTGGTCACTAAAAATATCCTTTACAGCCGCTATCACTTCTTCATCATCGTTAAATTTTTTGCCTCTTATGTATTCCCTGACCCGAGGAAATAAATAAAAATCACTAGGAGCTAAGTCCGGTGAATATGGGGGATGTTCAAGGATTTCGAAGCCAGCGTCTCGGATTGTGACCATGGCAACTGCAGACTTGTGTGCCGGTGCGTTTGAGAGTTTTCCTCTGCGATTTTCACAAATTTCCTGACGTAATTTTTTTATATTCATTTATGGAATTGTATTCAACCATTACAATTCCTTGGCTGTCCCAAAAAAAAATCCATAATCTTACCGGCAGACGATTTTGTCTTGAATTTCTTTGGGGTTGGAGACGACGGTCTTTTCCATGCCATAGATTGTTGTTTTGTTTCCGGATCGTAATGGTGAAGCCATGTTTCATCATAAAAAGCGATCAGGATCTTGTTGAAACAATTCCAATGAGCTCTTCGAAATCTTGAGTCGCGTTTGCTTTTGTTCGTCCGTGAGCATTCTGGGAACCCAACGCGCGGATACCTTTCTCATTCCCAAATGATCGTAAAAAATATTTTGTGCACTACCTATTAAGATCTTCAACTCCTTAGCAATAAACCGTAACGGTTACACAACGATCATCCAATACAATTTTTTCGACTTTTTAACCATTTCTTGGGTAACTGATGTCGAAGGGCGCCCTGAGCGAGGGTCATCTTGAATTGATGTTCTTCCACGTTTGAACTCTGCACACCACCTTGCAACCGTAGAATATGGTGGAGCATCCTCTCCTAATGTTTGTCGTAATTCTTGAAAAACTTGTTCGTTAGAAAAAAAAATCAAGCAAAAATATTTTATCACTGCACGAATTTCAGTTTCTTCCATTTTTATTAACGCTCAACGACAAGTCACAAACAAATGCGTATCGCTTAACTCAGCACAACGATAATAAACTAATTATTTGAGGGTATTCTTACAAAGGTCTAAGCTATAATAAGTACTAATTATTTCCCAAATTACCCTCAATAAGTATGTCATTCTTATTACTTTTTGAACACCCCTCGCATATTACAAGCAAAAAATTAATTATAAAATGTTAACTATAAATAAAGCTAGCTATCAATAACATAGACATTAATACTCAAACACATATTTAAGTAATGAATTATTGAGTTAATCAAAAATTAAATGAAAAAGTCACGTGTCTATAGAACATAACAAATTCTGACGTTCCTTAAGCTCCGATACGACGCGAAGAACGCTCAAGTTTAGTATAAACTAATTTAAGCTTCGAGCTCCACTGTATAACCAGTACCGCCTGACAATTCAATTAGGAAACGCGCTTAGAATAAAAAGATTTCATGATCAGAAAATAAAGCACCCGTGGTACAAAAGGGTGGGTTACAGCATGGAGTAATTACAAAGAGGAGATGCCGTTTGAAATGGTGCAGTGATGTGATCATTGGCGCCTCGCCGACACTGCAGTGGGCGGAGCTTGTCATTGCTCGTGCTCTATGGTTGGAGCCACGACCGAAACCAAGCACCCCGCACGTCTGCCTTCCGCCCCGTGTAGCCTCACAAACGCTTTCTTACAAAAAGCTCATATCGGCATCTCCTCTTTGTAATTACTCCATGGGTTACAGTCATAGGAAATGACTGAAGCGTAATTTTTGCATTGTTTTGTTCTCGATGTTTACCCTAAATCTGCTTGGCTCGGTGCGGTATCTGTTTCGGGTGTGAGTGTGGGTTCTGTACGTTAGTACTATCATTCTGTGCTTAAAGATCCATCTATCCATAGCAGCCTTTATGATATCCTTTTTGGACATAGGCCTACCTCCGTATTCTTCATTTCTATTGTGCTTGAAGATATCATTACTTAAATATCGTTTGTGTATTCGGTTCCGTAGCAGGTACATAGTGTTTGAGTGGTTAATACAAATTTTAAAAAATATTATTAGATAAAGACCGATCATCTGCGCATTTTCCTGCAACAATAGAGATGTAGTTTTATTTTTGTATATTTTATAGAAATTTTACCTTTTCATAAAATCATAGGACATTGCAGCCTTGAATCACCTGATTGTCTGATAACAAATTCGGTGCTTCGGAAGGTACGTAAAGCGGTTGTTGGCCCCGAATACCATCTGGCGTTTGTTAAAGGCCGGTTTCAAACAACTCATGACCGTTTCACTTAAACATGGCCGTTAGATCATGTAATTCATACGACATGAAACCTTCATTGAAGAAACACAGCATTCAAACTATTTCTTCAGCTAAAGCTTACGCCTTCGACTACTACCCTCTTTAAAACAGTAACAATTCCATTGTTATTAACCAAATCCGGTTTGTGCGCACTATTAAATTCAACGATTGAAGTCTCTTTAGGCTAACCACGAGTAACTTTATTCCATTGACACCAAAATAACAACTCTTCAATCAAAATACATGATAGCACTTACCTGTTGAGCGGTTTCTCCTTATAAACAACTTGCTTCCTCGGTCTCCTGGTCCGTCCTCCCCGAGCCCGCTCCGTGCTGCTGTCGCTGTCCCCACCGCCCCCACCCCCGCCCCCATCCCGGCCATCCAACCCCACGCTCCCCATCCTGCGAGTGTGATCCCCCATACTTCCCAACCTACTCAAACTATCCCCCAAACTCCCCAGCCCACTCTCTTCTCGAGAAATTCCCATACTATTTCCCCCCAAGTTACCCCCTCTATGAGAAACATTACTACTTTCCCCCAATTTACTCCCTCTATGAGACACATTGACGATAACTTCATCATCACTATTTTCCTCACCATCGCCTCCACAAGATCTATTGACAAGATTCGAATTAGCGGAGCGATTTTGACTGTTTTTCGTACGAGTATGACCGTCGCTAAAATCTATTCTCTCTCGAGAATTATTTCCATTTTTTACTAAGCGATTTTGACAGTCTCCGGTTCGAGTAACCCCGTCACTAAAATCCATTTTCTCTCGTTGATTATCCCCGTCCCTTGCCAAACGATTTTGACTATCTCTGCCACGGGAATGACTGTCAAAGTCCATTTTTTGTCCGTCTCCGCAATCTCTAGGCCTGTGTTTGCGACTGTCTCGACTATTATGACGACTGTCTCGCCGGTTGGCTGCTATTATCATCGGTTCTCCTGAACCGCGGTCCGAATCATTTCCATTTCGCTCCCTGTGAAAAAAAAAATTCGGTCATATGATGTAAATGCAGAATAATGACGATTTTGAACTAAAACCATATCACCACCACAGAATTATAAATAGTACTAACGTACAGAACCGAATATACACCCGATATAGATATCGCACCGAACCGCGCATAGTAAAAATCGAGAGCAAAATAATGCGAAGATGACTATGAGGTGGTGGCTGAAAATCAGTGCTAGGCATGCCTGCATGTCTAGCGTATCACTGAGCCACCACCTATTGAGACGTCTGTCACGTACATTATAAACATGTAGCATAAGCTTAAGTCCTTTGCTGTACTTACGTGATAGCTTTCTCAATAAAGATATATTCTAATCTATATTCTATTCTATTCTATGACGCTGATTGTCGTTTATAATTAACCCTAAGAATAAAACACACATTGACGCGTGTGCGTACGCGACCGAATCGTAGTAGTCTTAATAGGTATCTGTCTCGCCGCTGTTGTATGGAGTGTCCGGGTTGTGCTTATGCCCAGCATAGAAAGCTGATGATGATGAACATCCAATTTTAAACTGCCGTTTTAAATGTAAACAGACTTACCCTCGTATTAAGAATAATTTGTTAAGTCCACGTTAGCTAAAATGTGTTGCGTCTCGTTCTTTCACGCTCAATATCGTGTAGGAGGGAAAGGGACGAAACATATTTAGATAACATGATTAGATAGATTTTAGATAACGTGCTTAACGAACGATTCTTAATAAATTAAAATAAAATTAAATGCAATATAAATGTAATACTTACATAACAATAACTCTGGCATCCGTAGTGCCGTTAGGGCTGGGAGCGTCGAATCCTATCAGACGGGTTTCCGGAGACATGTCTCGAGCTGCGACAAATTTGGATATATACTATTGTTACGAAAATAAAAATGCGCACCCGAAGCTTTGTCTCGCTCACGCATTTCGATCTTTGATTCGAGATACTTAAAAATCACTCCCGTAAAAAGAGAGACAGAGATATTCTCTGTCTCTCTCTCACACACTTATATGTTTAATGATGTGGCACAGGCATATAGCCGTAAAGATTGATTTTTCAGGGGTTATTTTTAAAATTAATAATCAATTAATTATTTAAAATTTTTTCAAATATTAAGGAACTCTATTCCAATCACCAAAATAATTACCAAGCGTTTTTTTTTAAATTTTCATAGATCTGCTCCCTATTCTAGATACTTCATTTACTATGACGGCAACTTACACTAATCAGAGGGTCAGTCATCGACGGTCGTGTCGGCGGCAATACGTCGTCACTGTCACTGTCACTGTCCAGTCGCATTTTGACCACTAATACTTTGAAAACTGGCTGATCTGATTGCTCTTTAAATAACTGACTCCCCTATTCATGAACATAACCTTAAAGGACGTCCTTCACTTAAACTCATTGGAGGGCGCCATAAGGAAGTCCTCGAACTTTCCTTGAAAATGACATTCTTAATTGGTAACTTGAGCAAACTCCAATGAGTTAAGACGTAGGTTATAATCCGAAGCACAAAAATATAAAATACAAAAAAATTGAGTAAAATATGTACAAATTAAGTATTAATAACCACTTTCGAGGTTTTAATTTATAACCACTTTCGAGGACGCCTCAAGGTACCTCTCGACCAACCTTATATTTGACAGTTCGATACTCACCTCCAATGAGGAATCTCCTTAAGTTAAGGAAGCTAGTGACGACTAATCATACCAATGAGTTGGAGGAAGGTTGAGTCGAGTTTGAAGAAACGTTTGTGAAAATGCGGGTTTGTCTCGTCAATCGCTATCACACTTTTTACCATTACGATAATATAAATAACTTACACATTCTAATCAGGGGGTCAGTCAATGACGGTCGTTTCGGCGGTGACACGTCGTCACTGTCACTGTCACTGTCCAGTCGCATTTTAGCCACTAATACTTTGAGAACGCGCCCGCTGTTACTGTAAAAGAAAAGATGAATAATAATTAAGAAAATGTTTAAAAAAGTGCGTTCGGAATTCAATTTTCTTTAAATTCGAGGTCACGAAATATTTTTTCTTTTATGTGCAATTCTTGTGTGCTTTCATACTCATTTTATAAAAGTGCGTAAGTCTAAGCGTCACAGACAGACGTCTGTGACGCTTTCACGGCAAAACTGCTAAACGGATTTTGATTAAATTTGGCACGAATATAGTTAAGACCCGGTGTCAAACATAGACTATAATTTAGCTGCGGAAAACAGATTCTAAATAAATAAAATCATATATTTAATTCGTCAAAAATCGCTAAATGCAATTTTTCTAATTCTTCTGACTAGACTTGACTACCGACCAGACTTTTAAAATTGACGAAACCACATTGTAGGATTTAAGAAGATTTTTAAGAAAATTAAGAAAGGCTATAAAGGACTCGTATCCATGGCCGTAAAACCATAATTTAAAAAAAAAGTGATTGTACAGTTACAATCTACAGGGTCGATCGGCCGTGTTAATCATTCTACATGAACAAATAAAATGACCTGTTCCTCCTCGCAGCGGTGGGTCTCGATGAATAATGATCAACATTGACAGCCGGAGACATCACTCGCGGCGATGCCGTGCGTTTTCTGCGACGGACTGTCGGCGAAAACGCCGAAGCTACCACACTCGTCTGAAATACAACATTTATTTATTAACTAGCAGCACGTCCCGACTCCGTCCGGGCCTATAGTCTTCCTCGATAAATAGGCTATTAACTACTGAAAGAATTTTTCCAATCGGACCAGCAGTTCATGAGATTAGCGCGTTCAAACAAACAAACTCTTCAGCTTTATTATTGATAATATTATATATTTATATTAATAGTATATATATATATATATATATATATATATATAAACAGGTCTATACCTAACAATGCAGGCTTGAATCATCAGGCTGATAGTCTGATAAAAATGATGATTCCGTGCTTCAGAAGGCAACCTTTAGTACCAACTGAATTTAGGGGGGTCGCAATCTTAGTATTAACAAAAAATCAATATAAATACCATTGAAAAAATGTTAAGAAATGATATCCAAAAAATATTTTTCTTCCGAAACTCCGTATAAATTTACTATATACGGAGATATAATAAACTTACGTATTTAATATAAATTTACGAAAAAATATTCTTGAAAGTGGACTTCTTCATTTTCGATACAAATTAAAATCATAATTCAATCGTTTTTATTACAAAACCTAGTAATATTGCATATGTCAAATGTAGTATTATGATCGTAGTGCGCGTCGATGACGAGAGGACGGCACAATAGCAACCATTCGATTTATTGCTACCCACTAAATTGTATTGCAATTTTTATCGAAGTTATTTAGTTTGTATTGTATATAAAAGCATGCTCATTGTATTATTTTGTAAAAACATTGTTTTTTTTTTTTTCTCAGTAAGTGAATTATTTATGTAATTCTTATGAGAAATAAAGTTATTCTAAACCTAAAATGTCAATCGCAACCAACTGCGTCAGAGACCGAAAGGCGGTACAAAAAACACTAGGGTGCGCAGGGTCGATTGGCCATGTAACCCACTCGATATGAATGAATCTTTACCTCATTCTCATTGATCTGTTCAAGTCCAATTGGTGGGGTGGCAGTTGAATTTTCATCAAGCGTGGTGGAGTCTGGTTCTAAGTTGGATTTACTCTTCGTGCTTCCTGGTCTGGACTGAAATGATACAATTTTTAACATTAAGTAAATGGTACTTAAAAACTCTGGAGCAAAGGCGGACTTTGGGTAATGTCACCCTTGTAGAACACAACTCACACCCTCCCACCCGAAACAGATAGTGTGAAAATCGAGAGCAAAATAATGCAAGGATGTCGCTTCAACCGCCCGGCCGCTGCGACGACTATGACGCTAACACAGTTAATAACCAACCCTACGAGACACACATTGACGCGCGTGCGTACGCCACAGAATCATTGTAGTCGTAATAGGTATAGCGCTCGCCGCTGTTATATGGAATCTCCGCGGTGTGCTTATGTTCTGTTCTATGTTGTATTCTGTTCCATTTACTGCGTACAAGACTTTGCTATATAATAATGTATGATTACTAGAGCATACAAGTTCCTGATACCTTAGTTATACATGAAATATGGTCAATCTATACAAAACTAGCTTTTTGTCCCGCAGCTCCGCCTGCGTCAAAAAGTAGCCTATGTTTGACCCCGGGTCTTCAACTATATTCATACTAAATTTATTAAAATCCGTCCAGCGGGTTGGCCGTGAAAGCGTAACAGACAGACAGAGTTTCGCATTTATAATTAGTATGGATATATTGTTTTATTACTTTTTTTAAACTTTATTTTTCCACAATAAAAAAATACTTGGTGAACTGAATACCATTTTTCTCTACCAGTCAACCAATGAGAGAAACAAAAGATTGTGTGTCGCAAAAGTAAAAAAAATACATAAATACGATAGACATTCTGCCACTCAACACTATGTAAAATACACACATACATAAATAAACTGTATATCCATCTCTATCCAACATAACCTAGAATGCTGAAAGGAAGTGTAATTATCCGGTAATGGTAACTAAGAATGATATCCCGGATCAAAGCCCATAAATAAAATAACTCACCCTTGTATTTGTGGGCCGATCCAAAAGCCAACTAGGTCCTTCCAACGGATTATCTGTTCTTCTGAAAATAAAAATATTTAAATAGACTTTAAATAGCTCTCGGGGGAGCCTTACCCCTAGAGGGCGCGTCCCCAGGCGGCGGATAGGGGAACGCCCGGCAGATATGCAGGGTAGGAGGGAAATAAAATACCTCCCGCGGACCAAACAGGCCGGAGAGTTGGACACTCCGTTATCAAACCCCTACGGCGAGCTGCTCCGACATACTTGAAGTCAAGGTCGACCTTAGTGCTACACATTTAACGAAGACTGGGATGTGCAGAAGAGTTGGTGGCGGATGAGCCCAATTTATGGGCCAACGGCAGCGCTCAGATCTTCCAGGAAGATCACAGTCAACGACGCCGAACAATGGGCGGCGGTCAACTAACCCTTCAAGTCGGCTATCGTCAGCCATGAGTGACTAAATATCCTCAAAAAAATGCGAGAGTAGGTGCTTGGGAAATACCTGCTACTATTTCTCCCAACCCCTTTTTTTAATGAATTTATGGATACTAAGGAATGCGATTTGTCATGCGATCCGGCTAACCCCCGGCGCCATGAGGTACTCGGGCCTCATGGTGTGAAATTTACTACCGAAGACTGCGATGGTGTGGGTAACCAGGCGCCATCTACAGTGAATACTACTGGAAAACGAAAACTAGTTCAACAGGCCTTCCACCCTGGCCTCTTTACAAAACAACGCAGTGCATCCCTCGGCAGCATAGCTCAGTCGGACCATGCAATGGATGTGTCTTTAAAAGAATCTGAAAGCCAAGATCCCTATTGTCCCATGGCAGGAAACACTAACCCCCCCCCCCCCCCCCCCGCCATCCTGGCAGAAAATTCCAACCAATAGAAATGCAAAAAGAAAGAAAGTCTCTCAATCACCAGACTCTATCAAAACATCCAACAAATTTAGTGGATTGCCCATTGATCTCACTGATGATGAAACAGTAAAAGAAGTCAAAAAACCAAACAAACCTCCACCAATACTACTGTATGGAGTCGAAGATGTCAACAAGTTAACTGAGTTGCTGGAAACTGTTGCGGAAAATGGTCAATTCACCTATAAAATTATTAATAGAAACCAGTTACGAATTAGTAGTGCTGATGTTGATGTTTACAAAAAACTGATAACTCTTGTTAGAGAAAATGGGTTAATAGGTCACACATTTAACCGTAAAGACACAAGAAACTTTAGAATAGTTATAAGAAATCTTCATCCATCCACTTCATTCTGTAAAATCAAGGAAGAAATAGAGGCCACAGGTAACAAAGTTGTAGGTGAAATAATTAATGCTAAATATGGACCTGAAAAGATAGCAACCTCAACATTTTTTGTCAATTTAGCTCCTGGACCAAACAACAAAGAAGCCAAACTTCTTAAATACATCTGTAATCAAGCTGTTGTGATTGAAGACCCAAAAAAACAGACTTCCATCGTCCAATGTCAACGGTGCCAACAATATGGGCACTCCAAAAATTATTGCATGAGACCATATCGTTGTGTTAAATGTGGACAATCTCACAAAACTTCAGATTGCGAAAAACGTGATCGGAATACACCAGCTATGTGTGCACTATGTAAGGGACCTCATCCAGCAAACTATAAAGGTTGTGAGGTGTATAAGGAAATATTAGCCCGAAAAAGGAAAAGATATTACAAGAAAGTAGACCACACAGACCACACGTCAACTGACAAATCAAGAGATTCGAACACAACAAGGGGGGAATTTCTAAAACTTTCCCAACTGGTCATAGACAAAACTAAAGATACGAAAGACGACGATTTTACTAAAGACAGATCTACATACGCTGAGAGCACAAAGAGAAGAATTCCAAAACCAGCGGAACCAAAAAACACCAACAATGTAGAAGGGACCTCAACTCGTATGTCAATGGAATACATACTCTTACATCAAAATGAAAAATTCGAACTCATATTACAACAAATGAGTACTCTGATGAGTCTCATAGTCAAACTCATCGACAAGTTGTCCAAATGATTTCGCTAAGACTAGCGACTCTCAACATATGTGGACTGCAGTCCAGTAAACATGAAGCCGAACTACTGTTGAAGGAACATAAATTAGACATACTTTTGGTATCAGAAGCCCATTGCACTAAATCTACTAGTCTGAGCTTTGGGGACTACCACTGTTACTATACTCCCCATCCAGATGGAACTGCTCACGCTGGAGCAGCTATAATAGTAAGAAATACAATCAAACATCATAAAATGCCTGACTATTGTACAGATCATATACAGGCCACTACTATAGCCGTGGAAGACCAGACAGGTTACCTTAACATCTCAGCGGTATACTGTCCCCCTAAACCCATAATAACTGAATCAATGTTCACAGAGTTTCTCAATTCATTGGGCAACAGATATATTGCTGGCGGAGACTGGAACGCTAAGAATGCATACTGGGGATCCAGAATTACGACTACTAGAGGCAGGCGACTAAAGTTGGCAATGAGTAGCAGTGAAAGCTTTCCCATAACAACGGCTGAACCCACTCACTGGCCAAGCCAAGCAAACAGACTACCTGATCTTATAGACTTTTTCATAGCCAAAGGAATAACTAAGGAATACTTCAAGGCCGAATCCTGCTATGATAGCTCCTCAGACCACACACCAGTACTGCTCATGATAAGCTCAGGTTTGATAGATACTACGGAGACAATGACGCTATGTAATAGACACACAGATTGGGAATCCTTCAGGGAATACATCACAGAAAACTTAAAGATGAAGATGGCTCTTAAGACAGCTGACAACATAGTTAACGCGACTGAATACATCACAAGACTGATACAAGAATCTTGTTGGATAAACACACCTGCTAAAACAAGATCAGTCAAAATAGTCGATTATCCATTAGAGATAAAAAAAGCAGTACTTGAAAAAAGAAGACTCCGCAGATCTTGGCACCAGAGCAGACTGGACATAGACAAACTTGAATTTCATAGAGCATGTCGAAAATTGAAGGAGATGTTGCGTGACTGGCATAATAATACCTTGGCCACACAAATAGAATCATTGACTCCAACCACAAACACTAACTACTCCCTGTGGAAGTTCACCAAGAATTATGACCGGCCACAACCTGCGGTACCTCCACTTAGAACGGAGAATGGCTGGGCAAGAACAGCCCAAGAAAAGGCAGATACATTTGCTGAACACCTTTCAAAAGTCTTTTACCCAAATGTCTCGTCAGACAAGGAGGCCGAAAAAGATATAGAAGAGTTTATAAGACAAGACACCCAGATGTCGCCTCCGCCTCCTCCGTTCACAGTTAAGGAAGTCTGGAAAAATATCAAGGAATTAAAAGACAAAAAAGCTCCTGGATTTGACCTCATTACGGGAGAGATACTTAAGCAACTGCCTCGAAAAGCAGTAGTTTTCTTAACAACCCTGTTCAACGGCATCCTAAGGGTCCAACACTTCCCAAGCCTCTGGAAAGTATCGCAAATACTCATGATACACAAGCCCGGCAAACCGGTGAATGAAGTACCATCCTATAGACCCATAAGTCTACTCCCAATACTCTCAAAGGTATTCGAGAAACTTCTGCTTTACAGAATAAAACCTATTTTTGAGAAAGATAATGTCATACCATCTCACCAATTTGGATTTAGATCTCATCACTCTACTGTGGAACAAGTCCACAGAGTTTATGATAGAATAAGGAAAAGCCTTGAGGAAAGAGAGTACTGCTCCTCAGCATTCCTGGACATACAACAGGCGTTTGATCGTGTATGGCATAAAGGCCTTATATATAAAATTAAGAAACACATTCCCCACAGCTACCTGGAATTATTGAAGTCTTATTTATCTAAAAGACTGTTTCAAGTAAAAATAGCTGACACAACTTCCAAGCTATATGAAATTAAAGCTGGAGTACCACAGGGCTCCGTGCTGGGTCCGGTCCTGTATACAATCTACACAGCCGACCTACCAGTTAGGGACAATACAACTGTGGCCACATACGCTGACGATACTGCAATCCTGGCCAGCAGTGCAAATCCAGTGGAAGCCTCACAAAGATTGCAAGATAGTCTTAATGACATATCAGATTGGCTCAAAGAGTGGAGAATCAGGGCCAGTGCAACTAAATCAGTCCATGTTACCTTTACTCTGCGCAAGGGAGACTGCCCACCAGTAAAGCTAGATGATACAACGCTGCCGCATAAAGAAAATGTAAAATACCTTGGCATGCATCTGGACAGACGCTTAACTTGGAAGAAGCATGTTTCAAGCAAAAGAGAAGAACTGAACATTAGATACAAAAATCTCCATTGGTTGATTGGACGCAACAGCACATTGACTACCGATAATAAGCTTCTTATTTACAACTCGATCCTCAAGCCGACGTGGACCTATGGCATCCAATTGTGGGGAAGTTGCAGTAATTCAAACCTCTCTATCATACAGAGAATGCAAAACATAATATTGCGAACGATAAGTAATGTGCCGTGGTTTATCACCAACGCTGAGATACACAGGGAACTGCAGGTCAACACAGTCGGTGAAGAGATAAAGCTGGCTTTAGAAAAATATCAGGGAAAAGTGGAGGTCCACCCTAACGAACTGGCTGCCAACCTGACAACACAAGCTTATCGAAAGCGGTTAAAACGAAAAGACATTTTTTCCATGTACAAGCAATGAGTAGAGTCACTCACTGGAGGACTCACTCCTAACGATACAGTGCATCAAACAAACCTGCTTAAAGCGCAGATATCTTTATGAACAACAATGTAAACACAATCATTACAAAAAACGTGGCTTAAAATAATTTTATCCAGTGATTACAGCCATGCACAACATTGTCAAATAATATTATTCATATCAAGAATTAACAACTAACAAATTAATTTAAAATTAAAAGTTAAAATTTTATAAAATTTGAATCAAACCAACTTATTAGCAACTTGTGCAGGATTATTGACATGGACAAAATATATAAATACTAGCTGTTTCCCGCGGCTCTGCACGCGTCAAAAAGTAGTCCTTGTTTGACACCGTGTTTTGAACTACATCCATACCAAATTTCATCAAAGTCAGTCGAGAGATTGAGTCGTGAAAGTGTTACAGACAGACTTTTGCATTTATAATGTCACAAGTAAGGATATTCACTTTCTCTTATTTAATTTGAAGACGGTCCTAGATATATCGGCGGCTGATTATAGAATGGAGCGACCGCCATTCGACCTCGGTATACTATACCTGTATGTAGAAATAGAAATACCTTGGTGGGGTTTCCTCGTAGTCTTCTGGTTCCAATAGTTCTACGACGGCTTCCAATCTCCTCCTAAAACACATTCAATAATTTTGTTGATTTTTGAAAAAACTAATATTGCCCCTGTTCGACCCCGGGTTAACTATTTCCATCCCAAATTTCGACAAAATCGGTCCAGTGGCTTAGTTGTGAAAGCCGAAAGAGAGGACATACTTTCAAGTTATGTATAAAAAAGTGACATGTTGAAAAACTTACGATGATTCAAAATCGCTTCCAGACATATTCCGTGAATTTTCAATCGACCTCTCTTCACCGTCTGAAAACAAACAAGACTAATTATGAATGAAATATTTAAGACCCTTCTTATACTCTGTTTCGCTGTATCCTAAATTGTAAGTTTCGCCTCAGCAGTCGCCAGTGCTAATGGGTTAGTTCAGTGATTCCCAAAGTGGTCCAGGTGGACCCCCAGGGGTCCACGGGAGACTTGCTGGGGGTCTACGTAGGCGTGAACAAAAAATGGGGGTCCATAAGATGTTAATGGGGGTCCACGAAAATTTATCTGCTTTTGATAGTAAAGAGCAAAAATGTAAGCATAGTTTTTATAAGGGCCTACCTACATTGTTTTAAGTACCTATCTAAGCAGATAATATTTTAATAAGGCAAGCGACTGTTACTTGTCCAAACTTGTGTATTCGATATTACGTACAATTTCGTGTACAGACTTGCAAAGCGCTATCCGCCCGACAATGCTTAATGCTTGTTCAGACATGAACTTGATCAACACTATAAATACTTGATGCCAAAGGCAACCAAACGCATTCATTTGTTTCCGGAATTTCGAAAACAAGGCGGAATTTGGAAAAAAGTTGTGAGAAAATTTATATCTGTGTTTGCTAGTGCCGGAGAAAAGTAAGTAACCTACCTTTTTTTGTTATAGTACTTAAGTATTTTGTTTACGTGTACTAGTCGGTTGATCACAACGGCCTGTATAGATAGGTAACTTAGTAACTTACAGATATTTTAATTGTCCTCTTTCGATTTGAAGACAAACACAGCACGTTTTATTCAATTGTTTTTTCACGAGAGAAGCACTGCCTCTCTAAAAAGGCCGAATAAGCAATATTGCAGAGCAATTAATTTTGTAATTTTTCTTGCAAATAACTACTAATTTTATAAAACAGTAATTTCATAATCATGTTAAATTTATTTTGAAGTAACTATTTTATCAAAACTATTCCTTTTCGGAAAGAGCGAGCGGTGCGCGGGCGACGGGAAAAGGGCGGGGCTTGAACTTCGATGCCTGTTTGTCACGTTTTAACAATGAAGCCGCAGACAAAAAATACGCAAATACACGGAGCGCGTGAACTCATTGATTTAATAAAATGTTAGTTATCGTTTTTATGGACAATTTTGGGATTTCGACGTTTATTTTTTCCTACACAAATATGATCAGTATTCGATACTGAGTACACTAATTTTTATTTATACTATTAAAAATTAGTGGTAAATTATGTACTTTAAAATTGATACCGTTTTGTGAAAACGTTTGTATTTGTCTCAGCGGTTTATTAGTTGGTCCCTTTACAAGCCGTAATTCTATTTCCGCGTGCTGACAAAGGCTGCGGTGTGATACCTATATTCAGAAAAAAACTTGGTTACTAAAACATTTTTTTTACAGGTAAGGTAACTGACACGAAACATGGCTACAGCAAAGAAAAAATGTCGACAATATAGTGTCGATTATTTGAAATATGGTTTTGTTCCATCAGAGGCAGACAAACAATTGCCCATGTGCCTATTATGCAACAAAGTTTTGAGCAATGACTCTATGAAACCATCAAAGCTCGAAGATCATCTAAAAAGGTGTCATACTGATAAAATAGGTAAAGATTTAAAATATTTTCAAACATTGAAAGAAAAATATGGAAAGAGACCCACCATGCACAGTATGTTCGCTTCAACATCTCAAAGTAACGATGATGGCTTGCGGGCATCTTACAATATCTCATTACTTATAGCAAAATCTGGAAAACCGCACACTATCGGAGAACAATTAATTTTACCCGCTGTTGAAGAGGTTTTAAAAACTGTTTTGCACAAATCTCCATTTGACGTACTAAAAAGAATTCCATTAATTAACAATACTGTACAAAGACGCATTGATGAAATGAGCTCTGATATCGAAAGCTTTTTGTGCAATCATCTGCAAAAAACTCATTTTTCTATACAACTGGACGAGTCAACGTTACCCAGTAATGAAGCATTACTATTGGCATATGTCCGATTTATTGTTGAGGAAGAAATTCACGAAGAATTGCTATTTGCCAGAACTTTGGAGACTGACACTAAAGGCGAATCAATATTTAATGTCCTGAGTAATTTTTTTACGGAAAAATCGATCCCATTTACAAACATTATTTCAGTGGCAACAGACGGAGCTCCTGCAATGGTCGGGCGATATCGTGGGTTTATAAGTCATCTCAAAAGAATTATACCAGGACTTACAGCTATTCATTGCGTAATCCACCGACAACATCTTGTGGCAAAACATTTAAGTGACAGGTTGAACCAATCTCTTCATTTTGTAATAAAAGCTGTCAACAAAATCAGAAGCAATGCATTGAATACACGTTTATTTGCTCAATTGTGCGACGAAAATGATGAAGACTTCCAACGACTGCTCTTACATACTGAAGTACGCTGGTTGTCGAAAGGTGCATGCTTAACGAGATTTTACTCTGTTTTCGATTCCATATTAGAGTTCTTAGAAAGTAGAGATCCAGATTTAAAAGAAAACTTGATCAAATTCAAAGCAGACATTGCGTATTTGACAGATTTGTTTAAAAAATTTAATGATATTAACTTGCAGTTACAAGGGGACAGCCTGAATTTAATAAAAACAAAGGGGATAATTTCGGCTTTTCTTGGGAAATTGAAATTTATGAAGCAAAACATTAGTCGGCGCGAATTCTCTCAATTTCCAAACTTGTCGCAGGTAGAATGTATTGATGAGGATATCCATACCTACAGTCAACATTTAAGTGCCCTGCATGATGACTTCAAAACCAGGTTTGAAGATATACTGACGATGGATATACCACCATGGATAATAAATCCATTTGATGAAACGGAAGTGGCCAATGTTGTATTACAAGAGGAGCTGCTCGAGCTAAGCACTAATGAGGAGCTGAAGGTGAAATTTAGAAAAGGCTACCCAACATTTTGGCTGCAAGCAGAAATACCCGAAAAATATCCTGGACTGTGGGAAATCGCAAGGAAATTTTTAATAGCTTTTCCCTCGTCATATCTTGTCGAAAGGAGTTTTAGTGCCGTTACAAACCTCTTAACAAAAAAAAGGAGCAAATTAAACATCACAGAGCGGGGGGATTTGCGGTTATTGCTCACAAAAATAAAGCCAAACATTGATCGTTTGCTGACACTCCATCAGATACATCCTTCCCATTAATTAAAATTATGACCTGAACCTATATTACCTTAATATTTTTTTCTTGTAATTCTATTCTTTTAATAAATAAAGTGATATAAAATGTACCATTTTTCGTTTTTATTTTACATATCGAAATATAGGGACAGAACTCAGAAGTGACACAATTTTTATTTTTTGGCGACTTTAAGAATGTGGTAGAAATGTAGCAGCAGGGGGTCCACCGAAACCAGTAAAATTTTGAAAGTGGTCCACGAGAAAAATAAGTTTGGGAACTACTGGGTTAGTTAATGCATTTGTTTTAGTGTAGTAATCGTACTACTCGTCAATTGCAACTTTCCCAATAACTCTGAGACCAGGATGCACAAGATAGATTGACCATTTAACCCACTCGATATGAATGAACGATGTCATTCGCCTCGCCAGTCATTAAGTCAGTCATAATGCATTTGTTTCAGTCATCGAAAGGCGTTTTAAAAATACTGAAACCAGGGTGATCATGGTCGACTGACCATGTACCCCACTCGATATGAAAAAAATTCGTCGTGTCGAATTCCCCGTTGCCCAAGCTGTAAGAAAGAAGTGTTTGTCTGAATACTCACCCTCAAGACCCAGGTCTTCCGCACTATTGTCCAACCCATTAGAGTCATTATCAGATTCTATGTTGTTCCCAAGAACATCCAAAACATCAATCCGCGTCAGTGGAATGTAAACATCTGAAATAATTAAAAATATATTTGCCTATATATAGATTTTAAATATGATCGAGGAGCTAGTTAGTCGAGCGCGACTCGCGTATCCGTAGCAACGCGTGTCAAGCGACGGCGTGACGGGACCACTGTTGGGTTGGCCATTTAGTGGCATTTTCTATCTTAACTCTTTCTATCGCAACTAGGAATACACGCTAGGATGAAGATGAGATTTTAAATATGATACAAAAATCATCTCTATTTAGTTAACAAGCAATGTAACAAAAAAGACAAAGTAAGAAAATACAATCATAATCACAGAAATATACAATCTCAAGATTCTTTGTTAGTTAACCATTTACGCCCCACTGCTGGACAAAGATCTCCCCCATCTACCTCCACATGTCTCTATCCAAATGGCAAGATAATTTTATAAAAATAAATTATCCTATTTTAATTAAACATAATTTTAATTATATCTAAAATTTACAAAATTTATATGTATTGGTTATTGTTGGAGTTTATGTAGTTATAGCATTTTAGCTACTGTTGGCCAAGAGGTCTCTGAAAAAAGGTCCCGCGACCGGGGGGTTCTATTCTTGCACCTCACGGTACGCGCCGACCAATCAAGCCCTGACGCTACTCAACAGTCTCGTTGCACAACTCCCTCAAGTCATCATATTCAATGTAAATGTTCATATCTGCATGTATTCGATTTTTGTCAATTACCAACTTATTTAACTCACTATACGTCTTGGGAAACTGTAAGTGTAGTGAGTAGTTGTAAATAAATAAATAAATAAAACAATGTCTCTATTGTCTCCTATTAAATTGTTTACTTCTAGATGTTTGTATCTTCTTCTTCCGTGACTTATCACTATATTTTTTTTTATTTTCTAGATATTTGTATATTTTAACAAAATCTTGACGTTTTCATAAGTAAAGTTAAACAGAAAAAAATTATAGCCCGCCTTTGTACCTCATTTTCATGTATACTTGTTTTGTAAATAAAAATGTTAGTACATTTAGTACATACATAAAGAGTATTTGGAGGTTGATTTAATCATTGGGAGAGGCCTATGTCCAGCAGTGGACTGACTGCAGCTGAAATGATGATGATGATGAAAGAGTATTTGTATTGTATTATTGTACAGTACCTTGTAACATGTGCACTGGCACAGCTCTCTCAGTAACATTCCGACTCTGGTTAGGGCTTCTCGATACAACTACGCTACCTAAAATAACATTAATTCTTAATTAATCATATCAGTTCACAGTCTTAATACCATAAACAATATTCCTTAGTTTATTATTAACACTTATTCAACCATGTCAATCCAGGGCCCTTACTATCATCTCTAATAGCAGGGCAGAAACGAGTGAGTGAACGAGATGGCACAATATAACCTGTAAGGCGACATCTCGTTTACTCACTTGTTGCTGCCCTGCTATTAGAGGTGATAGTAAGGCCCCAGGTAGCTGAAGCTTTTTAAATAGATTATTATTAATATCAACCAGTGGTTCTGATACTCAAAAAACAAACACTTAACTGTGAAGCTACCAAACAAGTATAAAAGAATAGCATTCGCACAACTCTTGATTTTATCCATAATCAACAAATAATTCAAACATGAAGTTTTATAATCCAGCAAAAATTTATGTTTTCTTGTCTTGATTAATCTGTGAGAGTTACACCTCCTCCATAAATTGATTTTTGCAATTTGTAAAAGAACTGCTTAAATGTTGATCAGAGGACAGAATGCAGTTAAATACATAAAAAAATATAACAAAACATTAACTCCTCAGACCCTGCTGCACTTGCAGTATGGTTATTTATTCTTCGGGCGTTTTACAGCGGAATAGTATTAAGTTAAAACCATGGAGTAATTACAAAGAGGAGATGCCGTAATTAGCGTTTTGTAAGAAACCGTTTGTGAGGCTACACGGGGCGGAAGGCAGACGTGCGGGGTGCTTGGTTTCGGCCGTGGCTCCAATCATAGAGCACGAGCAATGACAAGCTCTACCCACTTCTGTGTCGGCGAGGCGCCAATGATCACGTCAGTGCGCCATTTTACGGCATCTCCTCTTTGTAATTACTCCATGGTTAAAACCCATATGATAATAAAATTTCATTCGAAACTTACGTGAATGTGAATTATTACTGCTTGTGTTCATCAAAGTCCTGCTTAAAGACACTACTGGCTGTATCGACTGGCCACCAATGAGCATGGGGGGTACTCTGTGAACCCTCTCTGAATTTGGAGTACCTCCTAAGGCACTCCACCGCGGTGACGAGTTGTCAAGATCCTGTCTGTCTTGCATGTAGGTCTTTGCCAGCTCTATGGTCCGCGCTACTGCACTGGATGCATTGACAAGGTGAGTCAAAGCCTCCTTACTTGCAGACTGCAGATCAGCATCGAGTTTTCGTGCTTGTGCTGCCCCACCACTTCTTATTCTCTGTAAAATAAAAAAAATTAGTCCACAAACTCGGAACAACGTTTTAAATGTTTATGAAATAGGACTACTAGACTTACGCTCAGTTTCAGCCTCAAATCATTGATTTCTTTCATCAACTCCAGCTTTTCATTCTCCTTGTTGGCTGCAGCCACCTTCCAATATTGCACTTTTTGAACCAATTCATTGTTTTTCTCTTTGAGATCGCGAATTTCATCTTCCAGAGTGGCCATTTTAATTGCTCGAATAATTGAATCTAGTGTTTAACTGTACGCTACACAAAGAACAAATTATACCACAAAATTAAATAGCTTGCTATCGCAACGGTAAATTGAATTCCAAAATTCAATTCATTTTCCAAACCAAACCGAAATAAAAGAAAACAAGAAACATAAATTAACAGATTTGCATGGCTGTCAATAAATAGTGTCAAGTCAATGTCAAATTGGCAATTTTTTACCACTACTATTCCTGATTGTTTTAGTATGGCCTTTAATAGTAGTATTTAGCCAGTAGATGGTCAGTAGTATTTTTAAAAAAGTGGTATAATTAAGTCCTAGTCTACTTGGTTAGGAGGTGATAGTAAGCCCCCAGGTGCTAAAGTGGATAGCGTCACTTATCATTGTCACTCGCCGCTGGCGCGCCGCCGTGGGAGAATAATAATTATTACAACATGTGTGTGAAATAAATACACTTATACTCACGTGACGTGATGGACGACACGACTCCGCATTCGGGTATTCGGGCATAAAGGATGTTGAAAGCCATAAGAAAAACATCAATATTGGTCTTTTGGCTATTGGCGCTGTATTGTATTTTTCCACAGACATATAAGACGTACACAGACGGAACATAAGTTAATAGTTATACTTATGTAGCAAGTAATTGTTGTTATCCTTTTCTCACGTATTAGGATCTATATGGCGATATCTCTTTTTTACACCTGTAGCAACATTCACTCACTCATAGATATTAAGCTACAGTTTGTCTATAAAGTCGTGAAAATAAATGATGGCGCCACTAGCGTGCATATAGTAACCCTTTATAATACGACCTAACTTATTTTGATACTAGCAGTTATGTCTTTTTTCACATCTGTAGGCCTACCATAAAGTCTAATAGCAGGGCAAATGCGAGTGAGTGAACGAGATAACGCAATACAAGGTGTAAGGCGACATTTCGTTCACTCAATCGTTTCTGCCCTGCTAATAGACTTTATGGTAGACCCCCTGTGCAAGGTGCCAGCACTGATATCAGAAACTGCCTATAGGCATTTAGCGTACATAATTGACTATCATAATCACTATTTATTGTCTGCCCATGAAGAAAAGCTATTGGTACAGTCGACCGCACCTCAAGTTACCCTGCATGGATCTCTATGCCGCCGGCGCACAGTCGAATTTGCAATTAATTAGAGTAGGTTGATGTGCTGTTGACTGTACAATTAGAGAAATCAAGGTTCCTCGTTTCAATTAGGTAAAGTGAGTAAATAAAAAGACACATTAAAAGCCAGTTTTTATTTACTTAATACTTTCTAATCATTTTGAATTGAAACATAAGTAAATTACGAAGTTAAACTAATCACTCTCAATATCGGACTCCAAATATTCAATATCAAGAAATTCGTTATCGTCGCCACTTTTATCAGTAGGGAAGTAATCACTACTGCTGCTATCACTACTGCTGCTATCACTACTGCTGTCCTCATCGCCTAAGCGTACAATTAACTGGTCTATGTCTTGGTAAAGATGACGCCCTCGTTCATAATACTCGTTTTCGAGCGCCTCGACGTGAGCGCAGCAGTTCTTCCATGTTTCGGGAGTGATGCTGTCGAAAGCCTCTTCCGCAAGTTGCTTTACGTCGCGTGAACCAACATTTTGTGCGGCTACTTTTTGCTTCACGTTAGCCCAAATGAGTTCAATAGGATTTAAATCACAGTGATACGGCGGAAGCCGTACCACTGTGTGCCCGTATTCTCCTAGGAGTTCATCTATAGCATAAACCGGGGAAGGTTTGTTTTTTTTTTACCAAACTTAATAAATTAGGTTTTCTCAGTGTAGGTTCAAAAGGAATATTATTCTCCAATAACCAAAGTTGTATTTCGTCGACGCGGGAACTAGATGTCGGGGCCTTATTCGTCACCACTGAGTGATATGGCGCGTTGTCCATAACAATTATGGACGGCTCGTGTAGATTCGGTATGAGCTTTTCTTTAACCCACTTTGTGAAATTATTGGCATTCATCTCTGAATGGTAATCCTCGAGTTTGTTTCTTCCGCTGAATATGAGGAGGCAGTTAGGCACAAATCCCTTCTCGCTCCCAGCATGTACTATGATGTACCGTTTCCCTTTGGAGATGTCTTGAGTGACACCTTGAATGTCTAAAGATTGCCAACATTTTGTGACCTGGTGGGAAAATAAACAGGTTTATTAATATTTTAACATAAAAAACGGACTGCGTTCTTCTATCAACAATACATTAATTATAGAGATAGATAACTAAATAATGGGTATATTTGGAAACCACAATTTATCAAAAACAATGGAGTGTAATAATTCAAGAAATTGATATATGAATTCACAAAGAGACAAACTTTTATTTTTATAATTATTAAATAGGGTAGGAATTTTTTTGATATGTAGATTATATTCATATTTCATTTTACAGTATTGTATTATAACACACTACACATGTGTGGTAAAAGAAGATTGTTTAATTTATAACAAACTAGCGGCGCCCCGGCGCTTCGCTCCCTTGGGAATTTTGGGATAAAAGTACCCTATGTGCTATTACCGGTATTTTTCTACCCGTGTACCAAATTTCATTGAAATCCGTCCAGTAGATTTTGCGTGATTGAGGAACAAACTCACAAACATACAAACATCGTAACTTTCGCATTTATAATATTAGTATGATAGTATGATAACTGAATTTTTATATACATTACATTTACCTTATATGAAGAGTGTATGTAACTCTCATCCAGATATATGACATTTTTTCTTAATTCTTCTGGTAAATCACGATTCTGCTTAATGATTGCCAAGTACTGCTCTCTTTTTGCAGCAATATTAGATTTTTCAATTAGTGCCTTCCTATTATTCTGGCATTTCTTAAAAGTAAATCCGATGGCCTTTAAAATTTTGCGCAAAACCTCAATACTGCAATCGAAATCTAGGTCGGTTCTGGCAACCATCCGCAATTTTCTGAGGGTCGGTACCTGAAACATCAAAGTTTCCTGTTAATCATACTAAATCCCACAGTAATAAGTATTATAGAACATGCAATACATGACAAAAAATTACTTACCTCTTTTTGCACCGTGTAAAAGAATTGAATCTTTTGGCGGAGTGCACAAATATTAAAGTCATCCATTTCTTTTTTTGGTCGGCCTTTCCTATGTTTTCCAGGAGTTTGAAATTTTCCATCATTTTTAAAGCCTTCATCAACTATCCTCCTCACAGTACTTTCTGATTTTCCTAAAAAAAAGAAAACACTTCATAATATTGTAAATTTGTAACATAATGAAAAATACGAATTCACACGAAGAAAACAATTCAAACAAAATTATTCAAAAACTGAGTGTATCGCATTCTACCATGATTGTATTGTAATGTATCAAAAATAATTGAGTCATACTATAAAATCGACGTACTTACATTGTCAATCTAACCTAAAAATATGCAATGTAAACAATGTCTATTTAGTTCTCCAAATCGTGAATTTAGTAAATTTGCAACTTCAGGTAGATTATAAACAAAAAATATATGATTACATACCAGTCAAAGATGCTGTTCGCCCGTAAACATCATCCAAATCCCACAAGATTTGTCCAGCCTGGAATTCAGCAAAACATTGCTGGAACACTTTGAAAATGACTGCCCGCGTGCCACTTCGATTTACTTTACTCATTTTTTAAAAAAAGGCGTGTAATTTGAGCTTAAGAAATCGTAGTTCAATTGAAACAATAAAAAATAGAAAATAAAAACGACCCGAATCTCAAACTCGATGACAGATGATACACTTCTGTTTGGTGTTGCCAGAAAAATGATCAATGTTAGTTCCTCAAACATTCATGTCACGACTTTATAGACAAACTGTACGCGTGGCAATTTTTGGCCGTGACGCCATTTTGTAATCTACGTTGTTGGATCGGTGAACACTAAAAATAATATACTAGAATACCGTATAAATGATCTCAGATCATGCACTCCACACAACATTCATACATGGAAATCATGGGAAGCATTATCGTAAACATCTTACCCTAGACTAGATACAGCCCAGGCTGCATAGTTTTGCATGTGTGTTTGTACCTTCCGTCTGTTTATTTATGTCTGTGTATTTTTCAAAATTTACGTGCTTCTTTAGTGTTTGTGTTTATTATTTATTTCATTTATGTGATTTCCTTGTTAGCTACTGACGTGACTTTAGACTTGCTGGACTAAACAACTCAATTTAAAAATTTTACTTGTTACTGGCTAAATACGAAAGTAAGAGCCATATTGAAAGAAAAAAGAATGAATGTCAAATACTTCAGAAATGTCAGCAAGCAGAAGCAGTGTAATTCATGATTGTAACAAATCAAATCAATTGTGTTGAGCTCTAATTTGTGGTTTTAAGTTGAGTTGATAATTTGATTGGATTGAATTTCTCAAAAATCAATAATCCCAAAACATAATGGCATCGTCGTTTTATAAAATAACCGTTATTTTAGGTTTTATATCTTTATTCCATTCAGCCTTTTCTGCTGCCCAACGTGAGTCAAAAAGTCCTTAATTTTTACTTCAAGATTAATATTTTTTGTCACTGATATATCTACATAAAATGTCTTTGTTACAGATCGATCTTATCTTCGAATAACATCCCAGGAATTTACCACCTTGCCTTTAGACGTAAGTAAGCTTCTAATAACTTGTACTGCATGTAAATATATTTACCAATCACAAACTTATTTTATATCATTTGTGGACATAATATGTGGATACAAAGGGAAACCAAGACGCATATATATAAAACATTGATATTTGGTTGAAAAATACTATTTACATAGACCAAATTATTTTATGAAACCTAATTTACACTTCCAAATTAAGGTTACGTGAACTAGCAAAATGATAAAAGTAGGATACTATAGAGATTAGTATTGTACTGCTCAAGAAAATAGAAGTTTATGCAACAATGCCATTACATTTACAGATTGTGGTCCAGGCAGTTGCAAGTTTGTTTGCAGTGATGTGGGGAGTACTTAACATAGCAGGCAACCTTCGAGAGATCCCGGCTGCAGCAGAACTAAACCAAATCAGTTGGGAGACACATCGGAACCTCCCGTCATTTTACATTTTCGCCCACCGTGGAAAGTTTATCTCTGAACCGGCGCCTTATGATTTTTCTAAATACATACGATAAGTAAAGTTATGGGTTTTGTTTGTACATAATTTGAAATAAATAAAATGTCTGGGTTAGTTAGACTATCTATAACTCTATAATAGCTGAACAAAATTGGTTGAAATTTTGAACATGGGTATACTATATATATAGACTACTTTTATCTTAAAAAATATTGTACATATGTATGGTAGCAAAAAACGAAAGTGAATACTTAGGATTATCTTCTGAATTCTGGCTAGCCAGAGTCGACTCGCTAAGAAGATACTTTATGTTTAGTAAAATGTATAGTAAAATTTCGTACATAATTTAGCTTTCACCTCTAGTAAATATTAACCAGTTACTAAAGATTTTGCTTTGCAGTTGTCCCTACAAAGTTTTTACCCTTCATTCAAGCAATCAAAATAATATGTATTATTTGAATTAAAATTCAAACTTGATATTGAGGATTTTTTTATTAATGCAGACTATTTCGAAAACTGAAGGGTTAATTAGGAGAATTTATTCATAATTGCTATAGATTTGTTTTGTGAATAGGATTAAATTTTGTTATAACAGAAGACCTTTTTATTTCTAATAAAATATGGCAATAACAGGCACTAACCCCTATATTCTCAAACTTGACTCAACCTTACTCCAACTCATTGGTATGATTAGTTGACACTAGGAAATGCAATCCAGCACCCAAAAGACGATCTTGCAAATCCGCAAGATTGAGACCATCCGATCCGTGGATTTGCAAGATTGCAGGATTGTATAATATTTTTGAATTGTTAGCCCAGAAAATAAGTCAGTAAATGAAACAATATAATTTACTTACAAGAAACAAGTAGTATACTTATTTAAGTTTTGATCAGAAATAATGACAAAAAACTAAATTATGTAGTGAATTATAGTCTTTAAAAAAATATTAATGAGATTCAGACACTTGCTTTTAAAATTGTTTTCGGAGTATACATAAGGTGTTTAAAGTTTCATCTTTTACATTAGATCGTATTTTGCTGCACGTGTAGCCAGCAGCTGAAAATGTGCGTTCAGATTCAACGCTCGTAGGTGGCACGGACTTACACGGAGGCGGCACGGACAAAGTTATAAGTTGCTTTCAGATACTTTCCTCTGTTTCCTGTCGTAGTCCTTATAAATTACTTTAGCACTCATTTTAAGGTTCCCAATTCCAAATTTACCTATAGCCAGTCATTAATAAATTAATTATTTAGAATGTTGCTGCTCAAATATAATAATGCTGTTTATTTAAATTAAAATCGCATGTCACACTACTACACGCATAGTATGCAACTACGCACTAGTAGGGTACGTACGGTACTCACGTCACGAACTCACGACTGAAATAGACTAGAGTGAGTATAAAATCAAGACATATTTTGGGGAATCCCCGTCCGGAGATAAATTCCCATTGCCTCGTCGTACGTACTTTGATTTGTGACCCCCTGTTATCGTGCATTCGTGCCGTAGCCGTACATAATTGTATGCGAATTAAGGCTGGAAAAAATTAAATCTTGCAAATCTTGCGGATCCCGCTAATTTCATGCGGGTTCCCGCATTTGCAGCATTGCGGATCCGCGGGATTGCATTCCCTAGTTGACACTTGTTTCCTTGACTTAAGGAGATTTCTCAATGGAGGTGAGTATAAACTGTTACTGTTAAATATAAGTTTGGTCGAGAAATAATAAGTTAGAAGATACCTAGGCAAAAAAATACCACTTTTTGCCTAGGTATCTTCTAACTTTTTTCATATTTTACTCTCTATTCTTTTGTATTTTTAAGTTTTTGTGCTTTGGATTGTTATAACCATGGAGTAATTACAAAGAGGAGATGCCGTTTGAAATGGCGCAGTGACGTGATCATTGGCGCCTCGCCGACACTGCAGTGGGCGGAGCTTGTCATTGCTTGTGCACCATGATTGGAGCAACGGCCGAAACCAAGCACCCCGCACGTCTGCCTTCCGCTCCATGTAGTCTCACAAACGCTTTCTTACAAAACGCTTATTACGGCATCTCCTCTTTGTAATTACTCCATGGTTATAACCTGTCATTCCTCATTTGAGTTTGCTCAAGTAACCAAACTAAGAATATCGTTTTCAAGGAAAGTTCGAGGACTTCCATGAGGCACCCTCCAATGAGTTTGAGTGAAGGTCGTCTTTAAGGTTATATTTATGAATACGGGTGTAAATCTTCCTCAACTTCATCTGTTGGTTGATTGGTACGGAACTGCTATTTTTGAAAAGTGTGATTCACGCAAATTGGCTTTTCATTCAAAAGATGAGTCACACATTTCAAAAATAGGGCTCCTGGTCTGCTATTTTTAAGTGTGACTTACGCAAAATTGGTGAGTAGAATTTTTTTTGTTTGATTAATGTGACGCATGTCATATATTACAAAAATTGGGCTTTTGATCATTGAGCACATTTTTTGCCACTGGTTACATATTTTGGTATTATAAAAAGCAGGGCAGAAAAGAGTAAATGAGATGTGTTACCTTTAGTTCTATGCCCTACGACTTGTATTGCAATCTTATTTACTCACTCGTTTCTACCCTGCTTTTAAAGATGGTAGTAAGCCCCCTGTAGGCTTTAACCACTGGACCACAGAATCATTTTTTAATGTTGCCGGCACATATCTTAATTAAATATACGTGGGAGTGGCTTGAAAAGAAAATAGTATTTTCTCAATCATAAAAAATATGTGTAAAAATAAAGTACAAATTTATTCTGAATAAGCACATGTATGGCCCTCGCCACACAAACTCAACTTATGATTTACATTAACAATAGTTACAATTTCTTACTTTAATTATCTACAATATTACATTTACATAAGATATTCATGACCCCGCTCATATAGTTTGATCTGCAAAGCCAGGCTGATCCAATTTATATAATGTAAGCAAACAAGCTCAAGTCACAGAATAGATATGAATTTATTATCACATTGCTTGACACACAATTCAACGAGACAATAGCAGATTAATGCTATTTATGTCAAGAGGCGTAAGAGTTGGCTAAATTCTCTATGGTTATAAAATGTCACATAGAATCTACGATTAAAACTTATATCTGCATGGCGAGGGCCACCAGCATATGTGTAGAGTCATAACCCAATCTGTCCAGCACGCTATTAATACACTAACACTACCGCCCGCCTCTGAAGCCGCCTCGGCCCCCTCCACCGCGATTGAAACCTCCTCCGCCACGGTTGAATCCGCCTCCGCCGCCTCGATTGAAGCCACCACCGCCTCCTCGATTGAAGCCTCCACCACCTCCACGGTTGAAGCCGCCCCGTCCGCCGCCGCCTCCTCTTCCTCCAAATCCACCGCCACCGCGACCTCCGAAGCCACCTCCGCGGCCTCCACGCGGCCCACCTCTACCTCCCCCACGCTTCGCACCAGGCGGTTGCGGCAGAAACCTTTTCAACGGCAACAGCTTCGCTGGATCAATAAAGAACTGCTGTCCGTCTTTAAAGCTCTTCGCCTTTATATTCTCCCCTAACTTTACTGAGACGTAATAATCGCGTAGATTCCCAAATATTTCGTCAATTTTGCCAATCTGTTCTTTGTTTTCTAAATATATGGGAGCGTTGAAGTACGGCACGTCTTCTATATCCACCTTGCACACTAAGTCGTCCTGGACGGTCCATCCATAGTGGCCAAGTGGTATCACGGTATCCGGAGGGCCGGCGTCCTGGTGCCTGAAGCCGCCGCCGCCACCTCCACGCCCACGGCCGCCGCCACCGAATCCACGTCCTCTGCCACCGCCGCCAAATCCACGACCACCTCCGCCTCCTCTTCCACGAAACGACATTTTATTACAAACAAATTAAACAGACGCCACAATCATGTAAATATAACCTCAAAACCACATGTGAAATTGAGGGAGGGCAGAAAGTGACAGAATTACAGAATTGAATGAATGACAGAAAAATTGGCAATTTGACTTCCTTGACACGGTCATGTCGAAAAAAAAGCAAAGCATTTTTTTTTAATAATGGCTTTTACGGCCATGGATACAAGCCCTTCTTAATCTTAATATATTTTTATTGTTAATGTTAAAAGATTCAAAATATACACTATTGAAGAAAAAAATAAAAAGTCAAACGAACAACAGATGTACAGTTTTTCTTTCTTTCTTATTTTAAAATGGCTTCCATTGATATTTCGGTGATTCTGCCAATGTCAAGGTTTGAAGAGACACGATCGATGTGCTGTTGATATTCAAGTTACGGGACGAACGAGCTGAAAGGGAAAGGAAAAACAATGTCACAAACACAAAGTCACAACACAACACACAATTGGCTAGTCAACTAAAAATAAATTGTGTATATTATATATTTTATTGATAGAATAGACTATTTCGGAGATACAATTGAAGGGTTTTTTACAAAAACTACATAACTAGCATTTTTTGTGATTTCGAGATTTTGGCAACACTGGATTCCTTAAAAAAAATGGAATAACACAGTGTATGTATGTATTACAAAAACAACCAATCTTACAAGTTATAGCCTTAAAAACGACTACTTTTGCAAGAACTACATATCTTTTTACGATTTTCACAAAAACAATTTATGTGAACGCATTTTAGCAGTTTTTGTAAAAAAAAAGAACGTCACTGATAGCTGACAAACGAACGTCGTCCTTTGACATTGCGTGAAGATGTCGGATACCGCGCCAAATGATTGTGATATTAATAATGGGAATAAAAAGCGAAAACGGAAGGAAAAGAAAGAAGATATTATTAAAAATAGGAAGGCTAGAGGTCTGGAGCATATAAATCATATGAACAAACTTGTTCCAGCACGAAAAAGTGGTCCTGATTGCCGGTATGTTTATTTAGTATTTTTGGTTTTGTTTTGGAGAAATTTTATTATTATGCTTTAGTTTTTGTTCATAAAACCCTAACAAATCGTTTTTTCTTCTTTACAGTTGCAAGAGATTTAAGTGTTATACGAAAATTGACGCTAGACAAAGAGAAATGATATTGATGAACTTTAATGATATTAAAGTGAAAAATAAAAAGTGAAGCTGAAGAAACTCCAAGTTCCAGTTATGTTGAAATTGAAAATAAAGACAATAGTAGTGGGGAAGAATAAAGTCTTTGTAATGTTGTTTGCATTAAAGAAATAAAAGTATTGCTTCTTTCCCTAATTTGTTTTATTTCAAGTGTTAGCTAGTATCTGTGCCTAGCCTATATAGCATCAAATTTAGTTTATTCATTATAAACATACACACATGTAAAAATACAAAATTTTCCCCTTTATAATATTAGTGTTGAAAGAATATTATATAACAATATGTATACAGGGTTACTTGTAATTAACTAGCATCCTCGCAGGGGTAGATAGTTAACATCATAATGAATATCGTTTGTTCTACGACTTTTGTTAAAACTCAATAAATGACTTTAAAGTGATTTTTCTAGTTTTTATTATTCTATCGCGATATTATTAAGTCTATGTTTACCTAGGTATGTTTCATTCATAAACTAAAGGTCGACGCACACACGCTCGAGCGCGCTTGCAGTACGGCCACTAGTGGCACTACCTAATCTACTAGTACCTACTTTCTTCGCCAGATAATTATCTGACAAATATCAATTGCTCGCGTGGTTTATTTCGATAGTAATTAGGTATTTACACTGAATCCACAATCCCTTCATACTTTACCAGGCTTAGGACTGGCTACATTAAAAAATAAAACGATAATAAACGTAGGTAGGTAGGCTAAACATCCAAATATGAAATAACGATTAACCTAATCATTTTGTGACCTTTTAAAGTTTAAATAAACATTGGTAGGTAGATATTATTCACTTTAGATTTTTTAATGCAGGCGTATTTAAAAAGTGGAATCAGCGTATTTACAACAATTGACATATTATTTACAATGATTGATTTAATTATTATTTACAAATTATTACCTCTGAGGGTCAAGTCCCGCGCATGCCGATGAGTATCGCGCACATAGCGTTCAAAATAGTCACCTTCACAACCAACACAAAGACCACACCTAAAAATTAACTGTTCATTTACCCTGGCTAACACTACCTGATTAGTTTTAATTTGATTAAACGCCCAAATTATTTTTTCAATAAGCATGTCCCGGCTTTCGATTTCACCACCACTGTACACCATTGTTTTAACGTGTCCCCATAAATAAAAGTCCATAGGTGTTAGGTCTGGTGATCTTGGAGGCCACGCACGACGCCCGCCACGTCCTATCTATCGACCGGGATAAGTCCTATTTAAATGGTCTCTAACCTGACGTGCATAGTGCGCTGGTGCGCCGTCATGTTGATAATACATAACACGTAAGTCTGCAAGCGGTATGTTTTCTTCCAACTCTGGTAGCGTTTCGGTGAGAAATTGTAGGTAAGTTTCACCATTCAGTCTATCTAAAAAAACGGGGCCCAGTAACGTAGAATTTATTATTCCCGCCCAAACATTTACGCTAAATCTGTGTTGAAAGTTATGTGGTCTGGGTTCGTGGGGATTTTCATAACACCACAAATGTTCATTTCGCGTATTAAATAAACCCACTCGACCAAATGTCGCTTCATCACTCCACAGAACTGTAGGACGTTCAGTAAGTAACCAGTTACAGAAATCCACTCGTGCAGGTTTGTCTGGGTCGATGAGTTCCTGGACACGATGAAGATGGAAAGGATATTTGCCTTCGTTGTGAATGACGCTCCACGCGAAGTACTGTGACACATTAAATCGTAGCGCGGCGTCATTGGTACTTGCGGCGGGATTATCCTCAAAGAACTCCAGTATCATTTCTTGTTCCCGTACTGAGTGCCTCGGTGGACGACCGCTGTCACTAAACCTTGGCTGGAACTGTCCGTAATCCCGTAACCGCTGTGTGGCGGATAACATCGTTGCCCGGCTCGGTGTACGTAGATTTGGAAACCTTATTGCATACTGGCGGCAGGCTTCCGCCACATTATCGTCACACCTGGCAAGCATCCTGACCATTTCCGTGTATTCCACATTGGAATACTGATACGGCATGGCGATAGGCAGAATAAAGATCGACGCGACACGGTAACGCAAAAACACAAGGACGCGTGGTATGACGCGCGCGCATCTAAGGTACCGACTGACTGGCGGCCGCGCAAAAAGAAATGGGTCAAGTTCAAAGGCGCTAGCGCCGCGCTGCCCCGCGCCCCGCCCCCTACCCGTTCGTTGAGTTTGTTTGCCTAATTTTTACGATGCGCGTAAATTGGCATAGACTTATTAACAGTCAACCGCGAAATTAAATTAATATTTATTTTTGTATGAAAGTAAAATCTAACGAATTATAAAAAGTCGTAGAACAAACGATGTTGCTTATGATGTCAGCAATCTACCCCTGCGAGGATGCTAGTTAATTAAAAGTAACCCTGTATAGAACTTTTAGCAAAAACAGGTTAACTATTTTGTTTTGTTACAAAAACAACTAAACTGTTCATTTTTTACAAAAACAACATAAGTACAACCCATAAATTTACATTTTTTTTTAAACTGGTTAAAGGTATATGTACAATTACTATAACATATGTTTAAATATCTCTGTGGTAGCAATATATCAGAATATGGTATTTCAGAAAACATTATTTTGCATCAGCATAAGTTTTTTTATATTTCCTGAAAAATAATGAAAGTAAAAGTTATGTAATTTTTGTAAAAATCCCTTCAATTTAATAATAATAATAATAATAATAATATCTTTATTCACGAAAAACATGGTATGTATCGATTTTATAGTGATGACGTCACACAGCTATAATGGCCATTTTGAACTGCAAGAAAGCAAAAATTACTAAGGTATTAAAAAATATATATGTCAGTGTCAAATGTCAAAGTCAAGATGGACCGCGAGCCACGAGTTGGTTTCTTGTTTGTTTACAATCTCCAAATATTTAGGTACCCCATTTCTCGTATCTATTGCATATTGGCCTGTTTAATGGACTTTACTGCAGTCTCTTCATCCGTTTAAATCTGATTTTTCAATAATTGGACACCGCTTCTTCAGTATAATGTATGAATGAATGTAATTAGGTTATGTTTACTTGAACAGAGATGACATTTGAAGCGCTTAGTTAGCGCTACCAAACAAAAAATATTTATTCACTACGCTGTGCTGCCAACCTAAAAAATATATGATATTTGTATGTGAATAGCCGGAAGTTATCCGGCTACGTCATACGTCAACCTTGCTAAAAAATGAAAGTCATTGGGTTTTCTGCGATTTTCTTAAAAAATACTTGCTACTACTTATTTTTCTAAAGATCTGATTAATGTAATCTGTTCCCTAAGCCTATTCCTCGAAATGGTTTACGAATTAGACATTTTCATGAAAAAGTTTACTAGCCAATTTAAGATTATTAAAAAGGAAAAGTGTTAGTTAAAAATAATAAAGTTAATCAGATGTAGAGTCAATGTCAATCAAGTTAGCTATTTATTCATATTTCTTTTACAATTTCCATAACGCTACAAAGTTATCAAGTTAGCTCGACTGTCAATGTCAAGTGAAGCAAGGTACGTCACAATCATCAATCAAACAAACAAAACAACCAATACGAAACGAACGATCGAACTTTAGCGGCGGGCGGCGGCGGCGGCTTGTTCTTTTCTAGTATTTTTTTAATATTTTTAAATTCATTGCTTTATTACTGAAATGTATCGAAATCCGGGAATGGCAGAGTTCGAAGTGGAAACAAAGCAGTCCAAAAAAACCTGGGGTCAGAAATTGTCCCATTTCTGTTATAACGAAAACACGGGAGCTTTTCTTGGACGAACTCCGAAAAGTTGGGGTGAGTTATAGTGTTTTTTCATATTTTATTAACTGAAGAAATCAATGAACTAGATCTTGTTTGTAAAAATGTTATTAGGAGCGTATTTTCGACAAAATCTTTGTTATAAAACATAATAAAACCAGAGAATAATTTGGGCGTGGCGCTCTCTGTAGCCACATTCATGGGAACGCATTTGCAGTTGGTAATTAAAACAGCTAGCGTTCCGCCTCATAAAACAATACGAATACTTACTTTGGAGCTAGCTGAATCTGTGTGATTCGCCCCTATTTAAAGTGTGTTCTTGTCAGGGACAATTTTTTGCTATCTAACAGTATAGAATATGTAATGCCAGAAAATCTAGCATTTTATAGATCTCCACAAAACATATCTGTAGGCAACATCCAGTTAAATATAGTACATATAGGTGATAAAAGTCACTTTGGTATCATATAGTTCATTTGAACAGAAAGAAACCTCACTTAATCTGTGATTAATGTTAGTTACTGTAATCACTTGCTGTAAATAATCTTTCTAAGTGACTCTAATCCTTATAAATACTTGGAAACCCTAGTATTTGCTTATAGGATCTACGTCTGTTGTTTAGTAGTTGCAATACATTTTAATTAATTTGTTTTATTTTTTTTTAATAAAAAAAAAATATATATATAATCTATAATAAAATTAATATATAGGTATTATTTTATGTGTCCTTGTGACATAAGCCACTCCAGATTCTTCCACTCTTCTCTTTGTCTGGCCAGTCTGGCTCACAAAGGTCAGCCTGCAGATCGTCTGAAAATCTCTTTACTTTTTCCAGTCTCTTCTTTTTGCCAGGAATTGTGGTTGCCAGTTTGTCATGGTTTTACATCTGACATCATGCCACCAGCCCAGTTACATATATCACAACAAATAAAAAGATTCCTGTGACATGGTTACATACATACCTCTTACAAAAACTGCTTCTGTGGTCCAGTGTTTAAGTATTTGGCTGAAGACTTGTGAGTTTGTGGGTTCCATTCCCATTAATTCACATCATGATCCTGTTGGTCTGGTGTCCCTGTGTTGCTGAAGTTAGACAGAACTTGCTCCACTGTAGTAACTAGTACTGCTAAATTTAGGTCCATGATTAAATGCTCACCCTGGGCCCTGAAACGCAAGCTGAAAATACAACTGGGACTTGCCCTAGGACGAAGAGATAGTTTACATATCCATTCTAATATTATAAGTGAGGAAGTCTGTCTCTCTGTTACACTTTCACAGCCAAATCGCTGAACGAATAATGATGATGATTTGGTATAAATATAGTTGAAGACCCTGGATCAAACATAGGCTACTTTTTGATGCAGGCGGAGATGTGGGACTGCAGGCACACTGCAGGAAACAGCTAGTCCATACTAATATTATAAATGCGAAAGTCTGTCTGGCTTTCATGGCCTAACTGCTGAACTGATTTTCATGAAATTTGGTATGAATATAGTTGAAGACCCGGGGTCAAACATAGGCTACTTTTTGACGCATGGGGAGCTGCGGGAAGTTAGTCTAATATAAATGAGAAAGGAAGTGTTTGTTATTCTGTCTCTTAACACTATCTACTGAACTAATCTGCCTAAAAATAAAAATTTAATATTTATTTATTTAATTTTAACAGGCAAAATCATTCTCTTCTACTTCGTGTTCTACTCAGTCCTAATAGCACTATTTGCTATATGCATGGTGACCTTCCTCCAACACTACATCAACCCCCGTGTGCCTCGGCTGCAGCAGGACTACGGCCTCATCGGCACCAGCCCCGGCCTGGGCTTCAGGCCTCTGCCCCCAGATGTGAGGAGCACCCTGATTTACTACAAGGGCTCGGGCTATGAGGATTACAAGTATTGGGAGAATGAGCTGATTGATTTTTTGTCAGGTATGTTGGTATTATAGTATAAAAAACATAAAAAGCAAACAAAATTACATATTTTTTCTTTCTACTTGCTTTGCATTCTACAAAAAACTAAACAGACTCTCTGTTTGGTTATTGTAGTCTAGGATTTGTTGAATTTTATACAGAAACAGATTTTCTTTATTTACATAGACTAGATCAGCTGACAGACATTTTATATAACCCAAGTTGGTTGATGTAAAAAAGACAGACCTAAACAGGTGTGGAATTACTGGTGGCATATAAAAATAAAACCAGTGGTTAACTGCCTCCGGGGTCCAGTCGTTATGGCATTCAACCTGGGGGTCGTGGGTTCGATTCCCACAGGAAGCATATTATTATGTTTATTTGTTTCCAGTTTGTGTGGTCTCTTAATTTCTTACAAATTTAAGTCAGTTAGCGAGATAGCACAATACATATAGGATGTAAGGAGATATCACACTTACTCGCATTTGGATGGAATTAAGAGATCATGCCCACCAGATGGCTTGTTTATAGGCTGAGAGAATATACTAAAAAAAATTTACTTGTGTCCGAATAGTCAACCATCATGTAAATTAATGATTCTCAAAATCTACTAAAATAAGATTTGATAATACAACTGTTACATTGCATTTCGCACAAAAGTAGTTATTTTAACCTATAAACTGTGACCTCTGACAGTCTGATAGTTAACCTGATTGCCTAAAACTCTCAAAGTACGTGAAACGATCTTTATGGACGTATTATCTGAAAAGACAAATTGGATTACTTTATAAAAGGCAATTAAACTCGAGGTAGCCGTATTCCGTGGCCTTTGTGCAATGGTTGGAATGTTGGTTTGGCACCGTACCCAGGGTACTTCACTCTTAACTATTTCTACCGCCAAACAGCATTTACATGATAAAAATGAATGTCTAGGCGGCCACCTATACCATAGACATATATGCGGGGAACTATTCATAAAATATGGTACTTAAAAAAAACAAAGATGTACAATTTGAATTTGGATTAGGAGATGTACCTATATTAGGAACATGTTAGATAAATACAGTTTTCACTATCGGACTAACTTTGTCTTTAGTACCTAATTAGTTTTCTCTTTTCATCACTTAACATTTATATTCATTTAATATTTATTACATTAAAAACAGAAAGTAGTTTCTGCCTACCCCTACGGGAAAAAGGCGTGATGGTATGTATGTATGTAAAAACAAAAAGCATACTCTTGGCATTATGTCAGTCAACTTCCTATGATCTACATACATTTCACTGTGAATTACTTAGTCTATGACGAATGATTTAAAATGGCGCGCGGCAATTATATTGGTCGTATTTACATTTAAAACAGTGAAATTTGATTACTTGCCGATGAAAAGTTCCTTTGCACTTTGCCGTGTTCCTTTTTAAAAAATTTCACAGTGTTTTTGATTTTTAATTGTCGGAAGCACAAGGCCCGAAACAACTAGCAAGCGACTAAGTGAGTTGCAGCGCGGTCACCGCAGTTGAACTGGACAAAGTAAGAACGTGCGGTGTCTTCTCTAGTACGTTAGTACATATATCTCGATGAGGCCCATGGTTTTTGCGACTTGATCTTTATTTAATCGCAGTATGTAGGTATTTGTAATCTATATAATAAAGCTAAAGAGTTTGTTTGTTTGTTTGAACGCGCTAATCTCAGAAACTACTGGTCCTATTTAAAAAAATATTTCGGTGTTGGATAGCCTGTATATCGAAGAAGGCTGCTCGTTAGGGAATACAGTATGCTTACTTTAAAATTAACCCCAAGCAAATCACGTCATTAAACATCTACCGACCAAATGGTAAGATGATCTGAAAGAGGTCGCAGGCAAGCACTGAATTCAGGCCACTTCCAACATTATTGGAAATCGTTAGAAGAGGCGCGACTGAAATGATGAAGTAATAAGACCAGCGTCATGGTCCACCACACTCCACACCTTGACATTATGCTGAGTGGAAACTATTTTGGTACATATATGTATACAAAAATACTTTTTATTTTCTTTTGTTAAACCTGTACAACACTTTTTTAAGAATTTTGTTATGTATTACAATACGAGTGTTAGTTAAAAAAAAGCAAGTAGGCAAGTTTTTTTTATAGCATTACACAAGTATTGTAAGACCTAATTATGTGCAGTTTGTAACACTACTTTATCTAATCTCATAAAATTAGATAAATAATAAAAAATAGTGTAAAATTTTCTTCAACATCGCTACGTTTTCAGACATTCTTTAAAAATAGGAACAAATTTGAAAATGAAAACTTTGCTGATCCTGATCGCGCACGCGTGTTGGCCGCATCCACAGGATATGAAGAACCAATGAGGTTTGAATGTAGAAAAACTGCATCACAACCTCCTTGGTCCAGGCCAAGCTGTACTAATGGAAAAAAAAAATTATTATGATACAGTTGTCCATACAAGGGCTGTATCATAATTAAATTTTTAATTTAATTTCGATGTCATGTGTAGAATGACTGACATTTAAGTTACGTTTTAAATTTTTTAATCTTTACATTTTGGTATGACATTAAATAAAGACTTTTTACTTAATACTAGCTTTTTTATACCAAATTTCATCAAAATCCGTTGAGCGGTTTGGCCGTGAAAGCGTAACAGACAGACAGACAGACTTTTGTATTTATAATATTAGTATGGATATTTCAATGACGTTTGCAGTGTACAAGATGAAAGGTCAGACCGCCGGCGCTGGTCAGAACATCTTCGACTGCGACTTCGACAAGCTGCCTCCGCCCGGGAAGGTCTGCGATGTGGACGTGCGTGGTTGGGAGCCCTGCATTCAAGAGAACCACTTCTCATTCCACAAGTCTTCGCCTTGCATCTTCTTGAAGCTTAATAAGTAAGTGCAAATATTATGGAACAAAGACAGAGTTTTAT
The DNA here is from genome assembly GCA_947363495.1 of Euzophera pinguis. NCBI lineage: Eukaryota > Metazoa > Arthropoda > Insecta > Lepidoptera > Pyralidae > Euzophera > Euzophera pinguis. Next base: position 1,455,835 of record OX376156.1, on the reverse strand, counting down.
TATATTCCACAGGCTACCCCTGTCCTTTGAGAGGCTTGCGCGGGGATATTGATTCAACGCGTTGAGGCCGTTTGGAGAAGTTGATGTTATATGGTGCCCCTGCCAAAACCAGTTCTCAGCTATATCAATAGTTGACATTTACATGAACAGGTCTCGGCCGGAGAAGGAACTATTTATATAAGGTTGTGGCTACACCATTACCTCTGTACTTACCAAATTACCTTGATAGAACAACCTTTAGAAACAGTTACAAGTACCAGCTCTAAGAAGAACTCTTTTAAGGATAGCAAGTACCAGCTCTAAGAAGAACTCTTTTAAGGATACCAAGAAAGAAAACACAACACACACATCATGCAAGCATTTTATTTATGGCGACGCATTGTCAAAGAAACGGCGAGTTGTCATAGAAACAAGATTTGGTTGAACATGCACGTGCTGTATGGAGCTTATCACACGTCGTTGTCAAGAAACAAGAATAGCACAGCACACGACTCTTCACTTCAAGCAGCACATCACATCGGTCTTCACTCTTCATCAGTTCGTGGATGAACACTTCACATCACAACACATGGAAGCTCGCCGCTCGCCGCTCGCCGCTCGCCGCACGTCCGCACCGTTCCGAGCGCCGCCGTCGAACGCGGACTGCGAGATTGCGCGAGCTAGTTTTATTGGAACGGCCAAGCACGTCACGCGGTATCCAGTTCGTCCCGCGCTCCCCGCGCGGACCATCGTCAAAATGCGCCACCAAATATGGATGTAAACTGGAATACTAACTTATGATTGGTTATCATATCGCAACAAAAATTCACACTTGTAATGTTTGAATGTAAATAATTTTGTATAAATACGTGTCAATTTTGTAAATAAAGCATTCCATTCCTTCTGAACAATTGGAGTATTATTCAAGTATCTCTCTCGCCAAAGTGGTGACCACCGACTACGCTACAAAGAAGAAACAACAAAAAAGAAGAGGAATCCCTGCTCGGCTGCCAGGAAAAATCAAGAAAAAAATCATCCAGCAACAAATCTCTGCCCGTCCACCATGGAACAAGAAAATGCCACCGTTCAGCCAACCCAGCCCGTCGTCCAGCCCGAAATCGCCAACATCTCACTGGCTCTCCGCATTCCACCGTTCTGGCGCGATCGTCCTCGGCTGTGGTTCTACAGTTTCGAAGCTGCCATCCACGACCAGAAAAAGGGTGAACAGCAACTGGCACAAATGGTCATCGCACGCTTGGAAAAACAAGACATCGAACAAATCTCCGATCTGCTGTACAATCCACCAGAAACGAAGCCATACCAAGCCATCAAGGAACGACTCATCTCCACATACGAAGAATCCGACAGCCGTCAATTTCAAAAACTACTCTCCGAGATGGAATTAGGCGACCAGAAGCCGTCACACTTACTTCGACGCATGAAGGATCTCGCTCGTGACAGAATCCCAGACGCAACGCTACGAATTATGTGGACAAACCATCTTCCTTCGCACATACGCTCAGTACTAGCAGTGAGCGAATCGTTCAGCACCAAAACCGCCTTAGAAGAGCTCGCACTACTCGCCGACAAAATGATGGAACAGCAACGCGAAGTATCAGCCATCTGTCCATCACAACCGCATCCATCACCACCACCACCTTCATCACAACTTGCCGACACTCAATTCCTCATCAACGAAATCAGAAGACTCTCATTAGAAATCGCCGAGCTACGAGCAAGACCTCAAAATAATTTCAGAAGAAACCGCTATCCATCTCAAGGCCGCAATCCATACAATCGTTCTCCATCTCACTCAAGAAACAATTCACCATCTTCATCACCGTACTGCTACTACCATCAACGCTTCGGGGCTCAAGCATACAAATGCACATCACCGTGCTCATTTAAGAAGATAGAAAATAAGCCTCAGGAAAACTAGAAAGAACGTTGGCAGAGGCGGATTCCTGCGTTCAAGAACACTCATACCGCCTATTCGTCACAGACAAGAAAACCGGAATATCCTTCTTAGTGGACACAGGAGCGAACATATCCGTACTTCCAAAGAAAAAAACTCACATCACCAAGGCACTCCCATTCAAGCTCTACGCCGCAAATAACACAGAAATATCAACATATGGAGAGAGAACACTTGAACTCGATCTCAATCTTCGCCGTCCCTACAAGTGGAAATTTATCGTCGCTGACGTCTCGAAACCAATACTAGGAGCCGATTTTCTCAAGCATCATCAATTGATCGTCGATCTCAAAAACAAGAAATTAATCGACAACGTCACAAAACTGCAAGTAAACGCACCCGTTCGAGCGACAAATATACCTACCGTCCGCAGTATCGACACGAAAAACGAATATCACAACATTCTCGCCGAATTCCCCGGTACCACGCGACTCACTGCGATGCACTTAAACGACAGCAAGATCAACGTTCAACATTTCATAGAAACAGAAGGCCAACCGATACATTGCCGCGCACGTCCCGTACCGCCACATCGCTACGAGAAGGTCAAACAAGAATTTCAAAATATGATTGATCAAGGACTATGCCGACCCAGCAAGAGCCCATGGTCATCACCCCTTCACATCGTACCCAAGAAGAACGGGGACTTAAGAGTCTGTGGTGACTATCGCCGCCTTAACGCGATTACGAAACCAGATCGCTACCCTGTACCACGAGTCAAGGACTTCACCTATCAGCTCTCTGGGAAGACTATATTTTCGACCTTGGACTTAAATCGGGCGTACCAACAACTGAAAGTTCGCGAAGAAGACATAGAGAAGACTGCCATCATCACACCGATGGGACTTTTCGAATTTCCGCGCATGTGTCCAGGACTCAAGAATGCAGGCCAAACTTTTCAACGTTTCATCCACCAAGTGCTCAGCGGACTGCCCTACGTATTCTCGTTCATCGACGACGTCTTGATAGCATCAGAGAATGAAGCCCAACACCGAGAACACCTAAGAACGGTACTTCGAAGACTCGAGGAACACGGCATCACCATCAACCCTGCCAAATGCCAATTCGGTCAACCGGAAGTCAAGTTCTTAGGCTACATCGTGTCAAAAGAAGGCATCAAACCTCCAACTGAGAAGATCGACATCATCATGAACTATCCTCAGCCAAAAACCATCGAAGAGCTACGACGTTTCCTCGGTATGCTGAATTTTTACCGCGACCACATACCTGACGCCGCGTCCATGCAAGCACCACTCAACGCGCATCTTCACAACGTCAAGAAAAGAGACAAAACCGTCATACAATGGACAGAAGAGTCAACGCAAGCATTCGAAGCATGTAAAGCTAGCATAAACAACGCTGCTTTACTCGCCCACCCATCTCATGAAGCCGTCTACGCTCTCTTCTGCGACGCCTCCGACAAATCAGCTGGCGGTGTACTTCAACAATACGTCAACGAAAAATGGCAACCACTTGGCTATTTTTCCAAGAAATTCTCCGACGCGCAATCAAGATATTCGACGTACGACAGAGAACTTCAAGCAATCTACATGGCCGTCAAACACTTCCGCAAGATGTTCGAAGGACGACCACTCATCATCTTCACCGACCATAAACCCCTTACATACGCAATGAGCAAAATAACATCAACAACCGAGACGCCAAGACGCACAAGACAGCTTTTGTTTATCAGCGAGTTTACGACCGACATACGTCACGTGAGCGGTAAACAAAACATTGTCGCCGACGCACTCAGCCGCATCGAAACAATCACATGCCCGTCTCCGATCAACTACGAAGAAATAGCGAGAGCTCAAGAACAAGATACCACAATTCAACATCTACAACAACAAGACAACATCACCTTGAAAAAAGTCATCATTCCGAACACCAACATTGAACTCTACTGCGAAACATCATCATCACATGTCAGACCATATATACCAGAAAAGCACAGAGAAGAAATATTCAGAAACATACACAACATCAACCATCCCGGTACGCGCACGACTCGCAAGATCATCTCGCAAAAATATTTCTGGCCGTCAATGAATAGCGACATACCAAAATGGACAAGAAGCTGCATTGATTGCCAAAAGAATAAAATTCAACGTCACACATACAGCGCGATTTCAAAATTCCCGCCAACAGAGCGTTTTCACCATCTGCACGTCGATATCGTCGGACCGCTACCTACAACATCTCAAGGTCATCGCTATCTCGTTACTATGATCGACCGACAAACAAAATGGCCGGAAGCAATACCTACCGACGACATATCAGCCGAAACAGTCTCCGAAATCATCTACAAACACTGGATTGCAAGATTTGGATGTCCCGAAACACTCACTAGCGACCAAGGCCGCCAATTCGAAAGTCAGCTGTTCAACAACTTAATGAAAACAATGGGAATAAAGAAGAATCGTACAACAGCGTACAATCCCAAGTGCAACGGTATCATTGAACGTTGGCACCGCACTCTGAAGACTGCACTACGTACCAGACTGTCCAGCTCAAGTTCATGGATCGACGAATTACCTACCGTGCTACTAGGACTACGAGCGACCCTACGGACAGACGCCGGAGTTAGCCCAGCCGAACTAACATATGGCTATAACTTACGGCTACCGGGTGACTTCTTCACAACATCATCAATACCTACATCTATGGACTACACATATGTCGAAAAACTACGCTCATCAATAGAAGAAAACAGGCCTCAGTCGTGTACGTCACATCATAACAAACAACGCATCTTCGTGCACAAAGATCTACAAACCTGCAGCCACGTGTTCGTCAGAGTCGACGCGGTAAAGCGACCTCTACAATCACCATATCAAGGCCCTTATCGCGTTATCAAGAGGACAGAAAAAGTGTACACAATACAACTTCAAGATCGCGAATCAAACATCTCAATCGACCGACTGAAACCTGCCTACTTATTACAAGAAGATCAAGAAATCAACTTACCACAGAATACATTACCATCATCATCAAGTCACAATCAAGTCATCATCACTCCGCCGCAGTTACCTCAAGATACCTCGCCACAGAAAGTTCAACGCACTCCCGCCGTTACGAGCAACGTGACGTCACAATCAGCTGTTACGCGCACGCGTATCGGCCGTTCAGTCAAATTGCCGGTACGTTTCACTTGAAGGGGAGTACTGTGGCTACACCATTACCTCTGTACTTACCAAATTACCTTGATAGAACAACCTTTAGAAACAGTTACAAGTACCAGCTCTAAGAAGAACTCTTTTAAGGATAGCAAGTACCAGCTCTAAGAAGAACTCTTTTAAGGATACCAAGAAAGAAAACACAACACACACATCATGCAAGCATTTTATTTATGGCGACGCATTGTCAAAGAAACGGCGAGTTGTCATAGAAACAAGATTTGGTTGAACATGCACGTGCTGTATGGAGCTTATCACACGTCGTTGTCAAGAAACAAGAATAGCACAGCACACGACTCTTCACTTCAAGCAGCACATCACACCGGTCTTCACTCTTCATCAGTTCGTGGATGAACGCTTCACATCACAACACATGGAAGCTCGCCGCTCGCCGCACGCCGCAAGCTGTGCGCACGTCCGCACCGTTCCGAGCGCCGCCGTCGAACGCGGACTGCGAGATTGCGCGAGCTAGTTTTATTGGAACGGCCAAGCACGTCACGCGGTATCCAGTTCGTCCCGCGCTCCCCGCGCGGACCATCGTCAAAATGCGCCACCAAATATGGATGTAAACTGGAATACTAACTTATGATTGGTTATCATATCGCAACAAAAATTCACACTTGTAATGTTTGAATGTAAATAATTTTGTATAAATACGTGTCAATTTTGTAAATAAAGCATTCCATTCCTTCTGAACAATTGGAGTATTATTCAAGTATCTCTCTCGCCAAAAGGTCTATGGTGATGAAGTTTGGGTGGTGTGCATCTATATTATTGTCATAGAAATTCGGACACCTGTCATAATCATGATTACCGACTATTAGTGGCAGGCGGTGACTCTCCACTTAGAGAATGGGCTCTCTAAATAATCGCTGCGATTGGCAACAGAAGGGCAACATTGGAATGAGCGGCTAAGGGTGCCGAGAGGTGCGGCTTCGGTTTCGGCATCGCAAGTTGCCTCGTGAGCGGGTTTCCCCGTTATTACGCCATTACGTGCAATACACTTCCACCCTCGAGCATATAGCTCTTGCGACTCAATTCACACACATTCTTTTTAAGCACTATTATTTTAATGTTCACTATATTGTAATATGGGCAACAAAGATATATTGGATTGGAATCTGTGTGCGTTGTTACAGAATCTACGGCTGGCGGCCGGAGTATTACAACGAGACTGATAGCCTGCCCGAAGACATGCCTCCCGAGCTGCAGTACCACGTCAGGAACATTAGCTCCAGTCTGCGCAGGAACTATGTAAGTTTTGTACCATAAAAACAGCAAAAATCATGTCTATTGTATGGGAGCCCGCTTAAATATTTGTTTTATTCTAATTTAATTATTTATTGTTAAAGTGAATATATAACTAAATATTCTGGAAATATTTCAAGCGTTTACCTGTTGCCGTTATCACTATCTAGCAATAAAATCACGTTTGTTATAGAAGCCGCCTTAAATATTTATTTTATTTTATTTGTATTTAGATCAGAACTCTTTAGTAAGTCGGCCATTTTGTAACTAAAAACTACGTATGGAACAATGAAAAAATGCGATTATGGTTTAGATTTCCGTACTTGAAGGGTAAAACTGGACCGTATTACTAAGAGTTTGCTGTCAGTCTATTACCAGGCGGTGTTCGTGAACCGTGATAGACAGTTGAAATTTTCACAGGTGATTTATTCGTGTTGCCACTATAACAACGAATACTAAAAAGAGAATCGATATTCGTAAAGCCCGCACCCGTGCGTCATTTAAACGTTTACTGCGCGCACATTGTCTTCACACGCTTTCAGAGAATGTATAATTATATTTATTTAAGTAGTTAGTATGTAGGTTTATTTTATATATATATATATATATATATATATATATATATGTTGTCTATGTATTAATATTGGATGTTTTGTTTGTTCAAATGTATAATTAGGTAGTTATAATTAATTATTCTATCTTTGCACTTAATTTTGTCTCTCAACACCACCGTTGGGTGACTGGTAGAAAAAGCCCACGGCTTTAAGTCCGCCATTTACATTCTTTGTAATAAAGTTATAAATTAATTAATTAATTAAATATTAAATCGAACTGTCATACAAGAAACGTGATTTTTTTGCGGTTTTTATAGATGATCGTACGGATTTTTTTAAATAATGAGTCTATTTCCGAACAGTTTAAAGATGAAATTCTTTGCTCCCAGGTGTGGGTACAATGCTACGGCGAGACCCCTGCAGACAAGGAGAACATCGGGCCAATCTCGTACCTGCCGGCGCCGGGCTTCCCGGGGTACTTCTATCCCTACGAGAACGCTGAGGGATATCTGAGTCCATTGGTGGCCATTCATCTGCAGAGGCCTAAGAGTGAGTTATTAGCATCCACTAACCGCTTGCAGTTACATTTCTTAAATTGCAATACCCGACAGGGTGGGTATTCATATCACGGAGCATTTACAAAAAGGAGATGCCGTTTGAAATGGCGCAGTGATGTGATGATACTGCAGTGGGCGAGCTTGTCATTGCTCGTGCTCCATGGTTGGAGTCACGGCCGAAACCGAGCATGTCGCACGTCTGCTTTCCGCCAAGTGGAGCTGAACAAATACTTTTTACTTTACGGCATCTCCTCTTTGTAATTTTTCAGTGGTTCATATTGTACTTATTTTATAAACACAGTGTGTGTACCTAGTTAAGAACTGTTAATGTACTATATGTAACGCAATGAATGATTTGAATTGAATCGATATACATACAATAGGGTTGTTTCTAAGGTCCAAATTTTGAAAACGTAATGTTATAAAACATTTCAACGTGTGTTTAAAAGAAACTGCTAACAATAAACTACGTTTTTCTATAGGTTAAATGTAATCAGAGTACTACACTCATCTTAGCGCCTTCCCGGTTGCATCCTCGGCCGATTGTCTCGGAGCCCAGGGTCCGCTTTCCTACTTTTTCTCCTTAATTTAAACTGAGTATAGACATGGTTTAAAGCTTTGTTAAACAGTAGTCTAAGAGTACTTTAGGTTATAGATAAACGTAATTTTACGATTTAATTTTTTTTAGACAAGTGTTGAACAGATATGTAACGTTTTGTAGTAAGAAGTTAAATCATGATAGAATGCATGTTTTTATTACTCGACTGCGCTAGAAGGAGTGTTATGTTTTTCGAGAGTATGTATGTATAATTGTTTGGCACTCTGTGCAGCCTGTACGGCTCGATGAATATTAGCTTGACAGATGTCGTTACATTCGTATTTACTGTGAGAGTGACACTGGGTATATCAATTTAAAAAAAAAAAAAACAAAATGGCGGATTTTTCATTTCTAAATTACACAGAAACGCAGTTGAGCTGATTATTTTTTATATAATTACCGTTATCTTGTTAAATAAATTTTTAAAATTTTAGTTAGTTAACCCGAAAATATACTGTTAAACCGGGTATCCATACTAATATTATAAATGCGAAAGTCTGTCTGTCTGTCACGCTTTCACGGCCAAACTGCTGAACGGATTTTGATGAAATTTGGTATGAATATAGTTGAAGACCCGGGGTCAAACATAGGCTACTTTTTGCCGCGGGAAACAGGGGGCTTACCATAATGTCTTATAGCAGTATTATTTTAATATTACTCTCGAAATTCGTACCATGACACGTAAAAAACAATATTACTATAAGCTTGCATTTCCTAGCAGTTTTGATGACGTCACAGTAAATTGTTCATTCAATTTCGTACCATGAGCAGTATTTGACAGTTAGCAATGTTGTTTTTACGTCAAATTTAGCGATCTTGAAAAAGTTGGTCGGATGTGATGGAAACAAAACTTTTTTCATGTTGAGTGTGATTCTTTCAATGATCTTGTGTTACAAATAACAAGGTAAATTCTAACTTTGTGCAAAAAACTATTAGTGTGCGACTGTGTGTGTTGAATCTTTCATTATTATGTGTTAGATTTGTTTTGTGTTAGTTACGTGATGTTGTTTAAGTATACCTCGTCCGGCCATAAGTTCTGTTACAAATAAAAATGCATTTTTTATGAAGTAATGTAATATTACTAAAACTTATATGTACATATTTATTAGCCTCAGCAAAAAATAAAAACAATATTCTGTTCAAAGTGGACACCTTTGGCTTTTAAAGGCCTTTTAATCTGTCTGGCCATGAATCTATGGATTCACGCACTGTTGCCATGGGAAATTTCGCCATTGCTTGCTCCAGAGATTTTCTAAGAGACTCAATGTCGCCGTGTCGTTTAGAGCAAGCCGTTAGACAGAAACCTAAAAATAAAAACATCTTAATTATTTTAGTAACTTAATATAAAAAAGTGGCAGTGGGCGGGGCACATAGCGCGGAGAACCGATGGCCGAAGGGCAGAAAGGGTCTCGAATGGCAACCACGTACCGGTAAGCGTAGCATTGGACATCCACCGACCAGATGGTCAGATGACCTGAAAAAGGTCGCAGGTAAACGCTGGATGCAGACTGCTGCCAACCGATCATTTTGGAAATCATTGGGAGAGGCCTATGTCCAGCAGTGGACTGACTGCGGCTGAAATGATGATGATGAATGTAAAAAAATAATAGATATTTTACTATTTTTTCCACAAGACATGATAGGCTAGGCTAGCGACAATGCCGGCTCCTCTGTTACTGCTAGACCCTCGTTCAACAAAGGAAGGAGAAGAGTACGAGAACGCTGTCCCCATTCACAGTTCTCTCTCGAGAAAAACCTGTGAATCTGGACCCCGCATTTAACTTACTTGGAATAAGCCAAAGCTATTATTTAAATATTTTTATCTAAACAAACTCAGTGCGAGACCTTTTGAGTGACTGCGCGTGAACTGTCAGTTGTCTTTATAAAACGTAAAAAAATGTTCCGAATCTCATTTGCGTGCACAGCTTCGTTTGTAATCAAAACCCAAATTTCATTTTTTATTTGTTGTAATTGAAATTTAATAATATAAATGTATTTTATATATTTTGAACACAAAATCAACTTTAAAAACACACATTTAAATTTAATATATTGAATTATTCAATATATTAAATTTAAAATTCAATATTTCGTAACGAGAGTCAATCGGAACACTGCGTAAAAGTGATGCAGCTATACGAATTATATAGCGGAGTCTCGCTCTCACAATCGCCAGGGAATAGACAAATCATTCGTTCTTTCACAACTCTAAGCAGGAATACAACAATCTTGTTTTAAAAGTTCATGGTACGATTTGGAACAATATTATTTTAAGCTTAAAACAAGATGGGCGAAAACCATGATGGTTTTGTTAAAGTTTATGGTAAGCCCCCAGCTAGTAATAAATGAATATAATTCCAGCATAAGGACTCTTGTCTCTAGAATAAAAATGTATGCCATCCATTTTTTATGCTTAGATAAGGTACCCTTGGAAACAGACGATGGCGATGAAATCGGAATTAATACTGTATTTATTTTGTTCCAGCTGGAATCGTAATAAACATAGAATGCCGCGCGTGGGCTCGGAACGTCGTATACAACAGGAAAGAGCGGCTAGGAGTGGTACACTTCGAACTTATGATAGAATAATGTATGTATACACCGTTTTACGTAAAAAGTGGCGGCAATTAGTGGAACTTAATATTTTTTCAAGGAAATATTCCGCTGAACGAAGACACTAGCGCCACTGCCAGGGTTCTTTTTACTCGACCTATCGTGTTTATTGAATTCCTAAGCTCTATAAACTGACGCGAATCCCGCGCGACTTGCGGGACGCCCACAGAAATAAGATTCGGTAGAAGTGCCTTTGCGTGCGCCAAAATTAATTGGCCTGTTTATGGCACTTCTAAGGATTCTTATTTCTGTGGGCGTCCCGCAAGTCGCGCAGAATTTGTGTCTGTTTGAATAGAGCTTTAATGACTGGCGCAATTTGTCTATTATGTCGTGCTATCTCTGTCTAACTTACTTGATGAGATAGAGATAGCGTGATGATTTAATTAATGAGGGTTTTTGTATACCAGATGGCGCTGGCTATGCTTATTATAGCTGGTATTATATTCTGAGAAGTAGGACCTTAGGGGAAATTTATTCTTTAATATAAATACATCGAAATATTCTCAGTTTCATGTGCAATTTGAAACTAATTTGAGTAGGATTAGTGAGAATAACACTTGTTTTTTTTGTCGCTAATATCAATGGGGGCGTAAATTTCAAACAATATCATTAAGCATATATATACAGCATAGCTGACCCGATTGACGTCCTGTCTTAACTTTTCATACAGTCTCTAATGTGCCCCAACCAGCAAAATAGTACTATAATTTAAATTCATATCACTAAAATGGTATATAGAGGCGTTATAAAGGTTTTAGTTGGAACACCGTGTACTATAAAAGCATTCAACAACATTCTTTAATTCTATAAGCTTATAGTGCAAAATTTACCCATAAATAAATGATGTAAACGTTTTCTTTACAATTTTATAGTACGGTTATAGTTTAATGCTATAACAAACGCAAATATAACTGCTACAGAATGATACTGCACTATAGTAGTGTTAAATTACACTTTTGTTGCCCTGATTTGTGTTATATGCATTGAAAACGACCTGTTATAGTACTTTTGTATAGCAGCCATGAACACTCAGTTATAGTGCTACTTTGTCCTATTGTAAATATACAGATCACTGCTATAGTACTTAGTTTGCACTATTATTGTGCTAAATTATACCTTTTTTGGTCTGATTTGCGTTAAAACGAACAGTTATTGTACTTTGTCATAGCAGTGATGAACATTCAACTATAGTGCTGTTTTGTCCTATTGTGGATATTTCGATCACTACTATAGTGCTTAGTCCATTAGAACTGCAAAATAAAACAACTATAGAATAAATTTGTGATATAGCTGTGTTTAAGTTATCATTAAATAATATTAATGTCCTATAATAGTTTTCATATGTGTTTTATAGTACATCAGATAATGATAGCACCCGAACGCTGCTTTAGAGCAAAGTGATTCTGTAATTATTGTTTGTTTACTTTTATCGTACTTGTTAGTACTGTGACAGTGTACCTATTTCTTTAATAGTGCAAGAATGATAGATAACGGTAGATAAATATTACCATCAAAGTACAATTTTATACTATAAAAGATGTCATGTCTTACTTCTATAACTTATATTCCGACATTTTCTTTTTGATGTGGTTCATTTGATTGATAAAATTCAATGTACTATAGTGGTCCTCATAACGCCGAGGTCATTTTAATATAATAAAATTTTAGTAAATACTTAATAATTCGAGGGGGGCACTTAAAATTTACGGCAAACCTAGACATATTTTATCAGTAAAGTTGCGGTCGCATGCTTTTTTCACACTCTAATGAAAAATAATAATACTTATCAAAATAACTTTTTACTTTCCTCAAATAGCTTGAATCCTCCTGATATATATTATTTTTTTAATTTTAGCACTTCCAAAATAAAAAAATTATGTAAAAACAACATAAACTCTAGTATAGGCCGGAAATGTACTATAATCAGATCCTGTGTTGGCCTTTATGAGCCTGAGTTGCCATATGAAACGCTACTATTGGGTCGTTTAAGTACTGAACAGTGATATAATTGCGCCACTTTCAAAACAAAATGAACCTTTTCAGGTCTTCTATATAACAATGAACAGTGTTTTCTAAAACGTTCTATGGACTTTTAAAGAACTAGTTTTTGCTGGTTGGGCCGCTCAACTTTTTCATTTATTTTTTCGTTCTGACAATAATTTAAACGTAAGAATTTAGATTTTTTATTGATGTCCTTTATTGACACCTAGTTGAATATATTTTAAACCCTCATTAATTAAAATCTTTTAGGTAATCGGCTGGAGTATGATTTCGAATCAAAATATATATATATTTTTTTTTTAATAGAGTCGTTTTATTGACTTTAGAACTACTGGAATTGAATTTCACGAAAAATGACATGTTTAGAATAGACCACCGAATATTATTAAGGTGAATCGCCAAATGTGTTTAGATAAAATAGTTTACGATATAGGCCCAACAAACAGACGGAGAATCGAGGTAAAAGGGCATTTTTTTTTTTTTTTAATTTTATAATTATATGAATTGAAATCTATACATACCATTTTTACATTATTTCTTAAGTGTCTAAAATAAAAATGAATCTTCAAATAAAAGCAATATAAATTTATGAATTAAGATTTGCATTTGATATTTAATACGCATTTCCATTACAATTAGGAAAGGTACAGTCAGCAAAACAAACTTAACTACTTTCTTTTTTCTATTTATTTATTATAATAAAAAAGAACTATTTTTCTATCTTTCCATAGAGGCCGTAGGCCGGCTCTGAACAACTTTGACATCAGGGTCGCCTGGTTATGAAATAAAAATTATGAAAAAAAAGGTCGCCAACTTGAAATGAATGAATTAATCTTTGTTTTTGATCATTATCATCATATCTTGACCTGTCTGGTGGAATCTGGAATTTGTACTGAAAACAACCTTTGTACCTTTTGTAAACGCATGAAAGCAATAAATGTTTTGATTTGATTTGCTTTATCGCCGTTGCATTTAGTCATACAACATTCGCCTTCAAGAAGGTTCGGCAACGCGCAAGTGACACCCTTGGTGTCGCAGGCGTCCATGGACTACGTTAACCACTTAGGTAACACATTAAGTGGGCCGTATGCTGTTTTCGCCTACTTAGGAGCTCAAAGCCATATTACTTAGGTGTTGAGGGTGAGCTGAATATTAATATTATTTTCTTAACGTTTCTTAATTTTTATTGACCTAGTTAATTCTTAATTTGCTGATTGTACTTTTTTGTACCGAGCCATTTTTTAGGATATTTTCGAATACAAAAATATGTTGCTGATATCAATGAAAAATACTTTTCTTTAGTAAGCAATGTGTACAAAACAAAAATTCGAGCAACATTATTATATTATTTTTTTATAAAAAATTATAAAAAAAAAACACTTTTTATTATAATTATTTCTTATTAGCTTTTTCACGTAGCTCCGCCTGCGTTAAAAAGTAGCCTATGTTTCACACCGGGTCTTCAACTATATTCATACCAAGTTTCATCAAAATCCGTTCAGCGGTTTGGCCGTGAAAGCGTAACAGACAGACAGACAGAAAGGCAGACAGACTTTCGCATTTATAATATTAGTATGGATGTTTTCGCGATTATTGCACATTAAACAAATAAATAAACGCGATAAAAATCGTATGATAATAGCTTTTATATATATATATTTTATAGAAACGTTTTTCTTTTCATTTTTAACAAAACTTTAAAGTAGTCGATTTTCTCATACTCTCATACTAAATAGACTGCCATTGACTGTTGTTGACTCACTGTCACTTTGTATAGATGTGCAAAATCCGGAGAGATTACATTCTAATTTTGCAAGCTCGCCTTACTTTACTATCACCTCTAATAGCAATCTAATAAACGAGTGAGCAAGCGAGATGTCGCCTTACACCTTGTATTGCCATCTCGTTTACTCGTTTCTGTCCTGCTTTTCGAGGTGATAGTAAGGTCCAGAAAAATCGCTTGTAACAGACAAAAAGCACTTCTTTTTTTAAATGTTAGTATACGCAAATTTCATTAAAACAAAATCAAATAAACAGTGCTATAGTTGCTAAGTAATTTATCATGAAAACGTGCATTTTTTACGATATTTTGACATTTTTATTAGAATTAATTAAGGAATTGCAAGAATAACACCCGTATTCTTAAACATAACCTTAAGAACGTCCTTCGGTCCTTAAGGTAGTCCTCGAACTTTCCTTTATAACGATATTCTTAGTTAGTTGCTTGAGCAAACTCCAATGAGGAACGACACAGGTTATAATAACAATCCAAAGCACAAAAATTTAAAAATATAAAAAAGTAAGAATATACCTAGGCAAAAAGTGGCCAAAAACTGATTTATAACGACTTTATTTCATTTGGAGGACGCCTCAAGTTATCTCTCGACCAACCTTATATTTGACAATTCGGTACTTACCTTCAATGAAGAATCTCCTTAAGTCAAGGAAGCTAGTGCCGACTAATCATACCAATGAGTTGGAGTAAGGTTGAGTCGAGTTTGAGGAAACGTTTGAGAAATTGGGGGTTAGTCTTAAAGCTTAAAACACCGTCCAGTTTCCATATCTAAGACTGATGTATGTGTAATAAATATAATCCTCATTTATGTATAACGTAAGTTTAACTTATTTTTTTACGGTTTTTCTTTTTAAATAAACCTTTTATTTCACAAGTTTCTATTCCATAGTTACACAGCTTTAAGTTGTTAAATCAATAAAATGGGAACGGAAGGGTTTATTTTTGAAATGTTTCATAAAACTGGTAAATCGATTGATTTTTAATCAAGATAATCGGGGAGCCGACCGATTTTCTTTTTAAAAATAGCACGAATGTGCCTATACCATGACGTCCCAAAATTATGACAAAACGTCGCGCGGCGTGGTCACCCCTTATGAATATTAATATTATATGAATGCAATCCGTCAACCCAGTTTCTTTTTTCATTAAAATTATGCCTCGAAGACTTCTTTTCTTCATTCACCCAGGTGTCTCACTCAACTGGATAACCACTAGAGTAGTATGTAAATAAAGGTCTATTATTTTGATAATATGTAGCGCATTCTTTTATGTTTTAATGAAAAGAGACAGAGAAAATGGGAAAGAGAAGATAAATAATTATAATGAAAAGAGAGGCAAGGGCATATTTTAGTTTTATAATAGCAAATCAAACTTGTTGAATTTTAAGAATATCGTGTTTTTTTACCATTGACAGCTCTTTATTTTAATGTATATTATGTACCAATGTATGCTTTATTTTTATAATTATAGTGTTCCGAATCTCTAATTTTAACTATGTATTTATAAGCTATTTTGAAATATTCCAAGTGTTATAAAGTCCGTCCAGTACAGATCTGTTAACAAATTTTTTTTAGTGTGTAAATTTGCGTGCCTTGAATATTTTGTAAGAAATAAATGAATTTTTGTGTATATATATTGGTTTGTTTTCATGCCCCACATTGACATACAAATAAAATTATAAAGTGTGAAATGACGACTATGAACGTTTTTATTTTTGTATTTTAAGTAAATAGCGTGTGTGATCATACCAATTGTAAATAATTATTATTAATTCAAGTATCGCCAAATCTAGGGCCACATGATTGAACGCCTACCCTGGGCTCCTTAAGCGTAAGCTCATACGCTCGGATAAACAAGAATGTCAACTTAAGATTCATGCTTGTTTATTTGCCTTCTAAATAGTATAAAAAGACACCTACAAATTGTGTTGTCAATCATAAACTTGATACTCCTGGCAATGTTCTATTTATATGAGTATTTGTGTGTGGTTTTCACTCACTAATGAGTCACCAATCCCTTAAACGTAAAGAAAAAATCTGTCCCGTAACAGATGTGGACACATGCGTACGCGCATTCGTCGCATATTTAAAATTCAAATTCAGTTCGGAACGATCAGCGGACGAAGCCGCACGTATTTACGCGCTATTTTATATATTTCATCGTAATTAATATTTTGAAACATGAGTAATTCACATGATATAATGGCGGATTGGGCTCGAGCACCCCCACCCTCTGGTCCTACTTGGGAGAGAATTGCCAAGGTCCTATATAACCCTGAAGATAAAAGCATTTTAGGGCGTACGCCTAAGCGGTGGGGTAAGTGTTGTTTATACCTTGTGAGCTTATTTTAGGATTTATATTAGATTTCACAAGTAAACGTTTTGTTTTTACAAGTTAATATTTTTTTATTTATGACAATCTACTAACTCTCTTTTTACAATCTCCCGCCGTGATTATTTCTGTATAACTGAATGTTTTTACTGAAGGATGAACGTAAAATAAAAATGTTGCTAAATAGTTACTTTTTTATTGGTTAGGTAAGTACTGACATTTGTTAAATACAGGAACCTACCTACAATGTTTACAGCAAGAAAGTTCATTCATTCATTTAATTCAATAAACAGCTATAACTATGTAAGTTGTTATTTGTTTCTTTGCTGATAGAGCAATATTTTATTCACGCATATCTACAATAGTTTTGTAATTGTGCTCCACGCTAAAACATTTACTAACATTATTTATAATGTATGTCAAATGTCAAATTTTTCTAAACAAATGTTTACTAACGTTAGTAAAGCAGCGTGGGAGCACCATAAGAAAAGATGAATGGTAAACATACAAATAATTTAGTGTGTGTAGATTTTTGGTAAAAAAAAATATATATATATATTGATAGGTGTTTCTAACTATAAGCTTAGCTGACAAATTTTACAAACTCGACTAGATGAATACAATATATATATATATATATATATATATATATATATATATTGTATATATATATATATATATAATATATATTGTATATATATATATATATATAATATATATATTACTATTTATTATCATTTATTATAAATAGTAACCACACAGGTCCCTATTACTGATGCGTAAATATCAGATGCATGGTAGCATTATGTAATCATATACATATAAGTACTTAATTACTTCTTAGATTACAAATACCTTTTTGTTACTAAACATCATCGAGAAGATGATTATTTTCACGTAGTTATTTCGACTTCCCCAGCTGATCTGATCAGATTAAAAAATTTGGTACCGTGTATTTTTGTCATGTACGTCAAATAAAAATACACGCCTTTTGCTTGCTTAATCAAGAAATAATTATAATGTTAAGTTGAATCGACACAGTATGCCTTGCTGGTGTTTCAAAACCACCTCACGTCCAATATTTATCCCATAGATTACACCCTGCACTTTTTTTTAAAACTCTCTGACCCTGTTTGCTTAATTCTATAGTCTCTGACGTCAAAACCCATCACCACCACTGCTTGTCAGTGCAGTCTTAATTTATATAAAAGTAGCTGTTTCCCGCAGCTCCACCTGCGGTATATATGTTACTCAGGGTGAATGTGGCTTTCCAATGGTAAAAGAATTTTTGAAATCGGCACAGTAGTTTTTGAGTTTATTCATTACAAACAAACACACAAAAATACAAATCTTTCCTCTTTATAATATTAGTGTAGAAGTGTAAATGTAGATGAAAATGTTACCTATTAGATAAAAATAATAATAACTGTTATTTTAAAGGAATGGATTTTTTTTAAATATTTTACAGAGTGACTTGAATACTGGCCTTTATACAATATACAAAAAAATATAGAGTACCTTCGTAAGTGTAAACAGTGAAATATTTTTTTGATCTCCCACTTCCATACATACCTAATAGGCTAGTTTCCAGGGTCAAAAGACTAACATTAAAATTAGTCCGTCATTTAGGGAATCAAAATATATTAGTGACGTATTTTTTCTTTTGTCAATTGAGTGATAAATTATAAAGATATATCGCATCAAAGTTTAGGAGTGGGGGCTTGTGACGTCACATATTGCGAAAAAGTGTAGCACACTGTGACGTCACACGGAACTTTAACGCGCCATCTTTACCATTCTTCGTTTAATTTTCAAAAGAAAAAATACATCTCCAAAATTTTTTGATTATCTAACTGACGGACTACTTAGTTATATTTTTTTAGGAAACTAGCCTCGCGCTCAGAGACCACTTATTAATCGAAGTATATTTTTTTTTCATTTTTTTTTTTTTTTTTTTTTTTTATAAGATGTTGATGTTTAGTTTCACGTACCTACTTAAACTAGTATTAAACACCTTTTAGAAATTAGTCTGTGGTTTATAAAGTCAACATGTATGTTTTTATGTTCTGTACCTTAATTCTATGCAGCATGACTGCGCACATGTAGGTATTTACAATGACACCTGCATTCCATCTCGCAAACTGACGCGGCCAACTTTATAGTTTCTGAGAAAGATCAATCTGATCTAACAAGTATTTTTAACCAATTAGTATCAATATTAAGATGATTTGTGAATTGTACAATAAAGCGTATATCTATCTATGTGCCTTTACACGTCAATGAAATATGTAGATATAGGAACCCATTACTTACGCCGAAATTTAACATCAAGTTGCCCACGCATCAGCTGTATTCTGACTGCTAGCGTGTTTAAGAATATAAATATATAAATGGTAATATTTTATGCTAACTGCTTCTGTAGATTGCTGTGCAGGCTTTATTCACCCCAAGAATTCACCTGATTGTCTGATAATAAATACCTGTGCTTTGCAATGCTGCCATTTGGTGTTCGTGTCAGAGGCCAAAAGATGGTTCCGATAAAAGACTATTACGATATGACTTTCCGAAGTAAAGCGAAGTTCAAGATGGAAACTTGCCGTCGTCATGCACAATATGCAGAGTGTGTTAGTTGTCAACCCTATACCACGTGGTATACGAATGCCCACTTCACTGTTTTCCCTGAGGCATGACGGAATTTCACGCCTGCCGCCGCAAGCTGACAGAAATCTGGATGTGGATCGGTCTGCGCAGGATGAATGCCATACGCAATGTTGATGATGATTAAACTGTTTAAACATTTATTTTTAAATATTTGTATAAGCTCTTCTTAAATACTTCATAGATTTATTATGAATCCAAACTCTTTGATCTTTGTATTTTGCAGATAAATGAGAGTTTAAAGATTTGTGGATTCACCTTGCACACAATAAATAAAGTAATCTAGGTCGTGTGCTAAGATATAATTAGTTACTGTATATACGGTCACCTTTGTAATATATTGATCTCAGAACTATCTACTCAAATTGTTTATTATTATATTTATTAACTCGAAAAATCAAAGAATTGTCACATAACAATTCAAATTAATTAGATTTGAAAAAAATATCTTTGCTAAATATAGGGCACTACTTACTATAATATAAATTAGTTTTTTAATGATATATATTTTGTCATTTCTCTCGTTGTAATAAATAATGACAGTAATTAATTATTAGGTAAAACATTATCCTGTTCTATGAATATATTATTTATTTATGTAGCACGATATTGATAATGACCTAAAAATTATGACGCGGCGGATTACTGATTCTTGTATGCCGTAGAATTTAAGCATATTTGTTATATAACTACATTTTTTCTGTACAACATGTTTACGAGAAATAAATGATTCTGATTAACTTTAAAAAGTCTATTTAAAAACTATGGACTACTTAACTCAATTGGAAATTTTATGAAGAAGGATTTAGGGAATGTCTCGTCCCACCCAGGACGTAATTTAATATTGAAATTTTTATCGTGGCGTGGTGCAAAGTACGTGTTACAATGCCGAATTAGTATGTTAATAGTCGCTCAGGGTTCTACTTCTATTCGCAATGAATTTAAATTTTGGGAGATCTCAAAAAGAAGCACTCTATTAGTTTTTTAGATTTTGTGTTTAACACTTAGTAATTGGCCATTCGCTTTTATAAATAGTTACTTAGGATGATAGCTTTTACCCGCAGCTTCGCATGCGTACTTGAATCTCACGGGACTATTTTTTTCCAGGATGTAGTGTAAGGTCCATATTCAAAATTCAGAAATTTTCAGAATGAAAACGAGTAGTTTAGTAGATAAAGCGTAAAGAAGCAACGCAATAACTCATATTAGTTAGTATAGTTTTAGATCGATCTAACACTAGTGTTAAGATCGATTTAGATGGATCTAGTACTGGCACAACAGTAGCTTTCATAGACACGAAATTTGCCCACACACACAAACAATTTCGTGTCCATGAACGTGTCTACATAGACAAATTCTCTACTGGATTGCTTTAGGTCTCGTTTACACGGCACAGATTCGTAAACGAGACATTATATTTCGCCAAGAAGTACTAAACACATATCCTAGCGCATAATTCGAACTATTTTATTCATTGAGGCAGTCAAAACCTCCTTCAATGGATTGACGTAACTTCTTGATCTTCAACCGTCCTCGATCTATCTTAGTCTTCATGAAGTCATCACGCCGTATTAATGAATAAGAAATAACTAAGTTTTCTAACAGCCAAACTATTGCATTTTAATATTTATGCATTGTACTTACCTGCATCTGGCTATCGAGGTCTGAGGAGAGAGGGAGTGACCGATTTCCGTGCGCTAATTCCATGCTAATTATATCGCCGGTTGCCATTTACTGAGTGCTTATGGTATGTTGCGATGTCGATCAGATGCGTCTGATACGATATGACCGTCTTTCTGTCAGCATTTTTACGTAGGCTTTACTTAAGAACATTAGATAAAACATTGAATAGCGAAAAGAAACATCCTACCTACACGACTTCAGGGACGGCTGAAACATTGACGCATGGTTAGCTGTTAGTTGACCTAGTGCACAAAAATATGTGTTCGGTTGTGACATATTGGAAGCATTGATTAGGCGCTTGTCTTAGACTCGGAGCTAGTGGGTTCGATTTTCATGGGAAGAATACTTTGTTTAATTGTTTCTAGTTTGGTTAGGCCATTGCAGGCTTGAAACACCCGAATGTCTGAAAATGCAGTATAAACATATTATACTTATTATTATTATTTTTAAACTAATATATTATTGAGACAAGAAAATATATACACAAATGTAATACACCAAATAGCAGCCGAGACCATCCATCACGTGTGCGTTGCCAGATCTCTGCATAAAATTTTCTTGTTGTGTGCCTGAATTCTAAACTTTAAAATTCTAACATAGTAAAAATAAAAAAGCGATAAACGCAACGTATGCGTTTATCGCTTTTTTGCTATGTTAGAATTTTGTTTTCGATATTTTATATATTAATACTTCAATCTACATAGTTTTTTAATAATATTCCATAAAAAAACTCAGGTGGGTCATGGTGAACGTTTTCCAAAATTCAGTGGCAGCGAAAGGGTTAAACGGTATTGACGGTTCTGCAACCCTATTTTAAATTTATGATTATATTCCCGTACAAACTTCTAAACAAGTTTATCCCGATTGACGTATGCGTTCAGGGTTGACCGGGTATCTATAGAAATCCATCCCGTTTTACTCATGACCTCGATGGGCCCTTTTATTCTTTACACAAATACTGGGAAACCAAGGGCAACCCTTATGGCTTTCAGACAATACTCTTTTTGAATTGAATTACTATGGTTTGGGTTCCGTATTAAACGTGTAGAAAGTAATTTTTGTTTACGAATGGAGAATGGTGTCTAAGTTACTCCGATGAGCCGCCATGTCTAAAAGATACAGACTTATCCCAATCCTTAGACTTTTGACATTCTCCAATAGGCTGCCTGTCAAGCTAGATATCTATTTTTATTAAGTTTGAGACGAAAGTGATGTAGAGGAAATTATAATAATGTCGAATGAAAATCGTTCGACTCATCGATTATGATGAATTAAATCATTCGATATCGAACGAAAATCATTTGTAAAAAACTAGTATTTTGTGGACTATATTAAGGCTGGAAAATAAAAAACGTAGTTATTTTTTTTTTGTACTTGATACGACTTGTTATTTCTTGTTTCTATGACAACCAACAAAAAAAATATATATAATACAAAGAAGGTATTAAAAAAGGTTCAGTTCTCAACATCATTCTACATACTTTTCATAAATACGGCTCCAGTACCGCCAAATGTAGGACCAGGGAAAAACACATAGGAAGAAGAATATGATTTCATATTGTTTATACTCAGTGGAATGGATTTCTAGGAATTCGATTTGCCCATATGGTACGAGTTTCCATGTTATGAAAAACATTAGATTTTTCCCATCTATTTTCATTGTTTGCTTTTCTATTTCACATTAATCTGTTGCCGGTACTAATGTACGATATGTACCTATTACCTTTTATGCTAACGCCATGGATGCATTATAGATATGTTCGTAAGTATTATTACTTAGCAAGTATGTATTAAGTGTTTTAAAATTTTACCTATTTGCATCTAAAATATATGACCTTATATGTGTTACTAATTAACCGTTTTACCGCAGGGGTACTACTTAAATTCCTACATAGGTATGAATCATCATTTCAAAAATAGTGGCTTCTGGTCATAAAAAAGGAATGTCTGACCTCCGAAACCGTTTTTACAGGGAAAGCAGACCAACAGGAACATGATCAGAGTTGTGTTAGTGGCCTGGCCAACACTGTCACTGTCATATTCTTCAGGTTGCCTGAAGGCATTTGACACTGCCTAACGACTGTCATCTATCGATAACAACCGGGACCAAAGTGCTTCCGAAGCACGAAGGAGATCGAGAGGTAGAAAAGGAATATGATTTATAACATCGTGAAATTTTAGTCGTTTTGGACCCATCGTCCAGTGACTCCATTCATGCAACTGAATAACTTTCCCCAAGATACATGGGTCGAAATATGCAGTAAATTTTTGAACCTTCCATACAAAATGTTTTTCATGTTTCGAGCTTTATTCCATTTACTTTGTTACTGTATAATATTATTTATATAATACTAGTTGTTTCCCGCAGCTCCGCCTATGTCAAAAAGTAGCCTATGTTTGACCCCGGGTCTTCAACTATTTACGTACCAAATTTCATCAAAATCCGTTCAGCGGTTTGGCCGTGAAAGCGTAATAGACAGACAGACTTTCGCATTTTTAATATTAGTATGGATACCCGAATCAAGTTCAACAATCTGTTTCAAACATGGAGTAATTACAAAGAGGAGATGCCGTAATAAGCGTTTTGTAAGAAAGTGTTTGTGAGGCTACACGGGGCGGAAGGCGGACGTGCGGGGTGCTTGGTTTCGGCCGTGGCTCCAATCATGGAGCACGAGCAATGACAAGCTCCGCCCACTGCAGTGTCGGCGAGGCGCCAATGATCATATCACTGCGCCATTTCAAACGGCATCTCCTCTTTGTAATTACTCCATGGTTTCAAAGCATCCGATAGAAGTATAGATCTGTAATTTGTATTCGAAGCAGTAAGTAAATAGGTATACACCTATGTTAATCATTTTACGGTGTATTGGATCCAATGTATACTTACATTATGTCCTATCTATAAAGACTGAAGGTCAGCAGCTTCGCAGCATAGGAAGGTACATCAACATCTAAGCGATATCCTAGGCCGTAGGCACAGAGAAAATATGCCTTCCTCTGTGCCTTATGGTATGTATGTCTTCTAAAATTTATTATATTCATATTTCATTTATTTCAACGAAGAAATGCAGCTAGCATTATGGGAATATACAGAATAGTGACCTTTTTTAATGATATTATTGTCGATTATTGGTAACTAGCTGTGCCCGCGACTTCGTCCGCGTGGAATAGTTATTTTGGGAATCATGGGCGAGCGCTCATCTCGCGGCGCGTGTGAATTTTGTTTAAGAGTTATTTTAAAATTGTATTATCTTATAAGATGTTTATTAAAATTAAGACAATTTTGTTCACAGTTAAATACTCTTAATCAATAACATATTTATTTGGATAAAGAATAATATTATTATGTTGATACAACTCTGACAAATAATTTGTAAAAAACGGTTATTGTGAGTTATTCTTAAAAGATAGACATATACTGTCGCGGACATTTTTTTAGATAATTTAAAGAGGAAAAATTCTTTCATACATATTTTTTGGGTATCTCGAACGGTTTTCGCAGCGCACGCAACGGAAGCCCTCAAAGATGAATAATTTTCTCCGTTTATTCCACATTTTCGGCTGTTTCTTCGCTACTATTAGTCGCAACGTGATGTTATATAGCTTAAAGCCTTCCTCGATAAATGATCTATCCAACACAAAAATAATTTTTCAATTCGAACCAGTAGTTCCTGAGATTAGCGCGTTCAAACAAACAAACAAACTCGTCAGCTTTATAATATTAGTATAGATTCCACTTATGAGACCTGGGTGATTTTATCTGGGTTATCAAATTCCACATGTTTTTGTCCTGAAATCAGTCGCTGGCAAATCGCCAATCTCAATTTTCACAACAATTATATTTTGCCAAAAAGGATTTTTTTTAAATCTTTAATATACATATTTTTTTAGGATTTTTTTATTTATTTGTAAAGTAAGAAGCAACATTTGAGTAGAAAGGGTGTTAAAATTTAACCTTTTCAAGTCACAGTACACATGCTAACTTTAAAAAATCCGTTACCGCAGTCAGTCCACTGCTGAAACTATGCCATCATCATCATCATTATTACGCCCGCAGTCAGTGCACTGCTGGGCATGGGCCTCTCCTAATGATTTCCTAAAGTACGAGTAAGCAGCCCGCGTCCATCGTTTGCCTGCGACCTTTTTCAGGTCATCTGACAAGATTTCACAAAGCTGCTAATTCAACAAAGATTGTCGCATCCCAAAGCGTCTACCGTCACAACTTATGATTTAATAAGAATTACGTCTGGTATGGACGTAGAATGCGCGTACGCCGTTATTTTGGTACGGTTCAGACGAATTTAGCTGCGTCGGCGTCACCGGCCGCTCGTAAAGGTGAAGACACAATAAAAATAACTGAGAAGGATAGGATTAGTTTGATTTTTTAAAACTGGAGGACTATTTTTTAAAAGTGTGATTCACGCAATATGTAAAATAATTATTGTTCGAAATCGAATGATTTTGTTGCTTTATCGCATGATTTTCATTTGACATATGAGTCAAAAATTTTAAAAGTGGGTCCCCTGGTCGGATCCAGCACTGGCAATCCAGTAGCGAATTTGTCGTGTGGACGCGCACTTCACCTGCGCGGAAACCATAATAGGTTTTTATTGTTATTTAGTCTGTAGCAAGGGAAGGGAATATATTTGCTCGTCTGTAAAAGCTGAGGCTCTGTCTACTCCGTCAGAATCATCATCATCATTTCGTATAGGTATTATATTTGTCAATCGACTATGTACACCCTGGTGTCAGTTGTGCGGAATCGCCTCTCGGCCTCTGCCTTGGTTCCTTTAACGACCACCTAATGACAGCCGGGACCAACGGCTTAACGTGCCTTCCGAGCACGGAATCATTTTTGTTGTCAGACAATCAGGCGATTCAAGCCTGCAATGTCCTAATCAAACTGTCAGAATGGACGTAATCATATGAATACTTAGAAATCTTTCTAGTTTTGAGTAGACGTAGTAACTAGGTAAAAAAGTATAAATATAAAATTTGTGATATTTTATTTAAAAAAATATGTCACTAAATATGATGGAAATAACTAAGATCAATAACCCTTAATATTATTGACATCTAATTATTAATTAGGTACTTTTTAAATTCTTATCACATTTAGCTGTCTCCACAAATGATTGTAATGGGCTTGTTTTAAATTGGAATTATCTTGTACAAAGTCTCTTCTGCGTCTTCTGTCCGATTTGACATTGTCTAATAAGAATCAGGGAGTGTTATTTTATACTTTACTATAATATACTGGTTTTACGAAATAAAGTGCCGTTTAGCAAATAATTTTTCATCAAATTTTACTCCCAAAAACCTTTTTTGCATTTTACAAACCAAAATTTTTCAAATTATGTACGTAATACGTGATATTCTGACAAATCATGACTCACATCAGAAATAAGCCAAGTGATATTTGGCAATATTTTACATTGTTCAATTTCACCTTAGGTTACATGCAGAGTCAAAAATGCATGAAATCTTTATCATAAATTTAGATTGCAAAATGTCTATATTTATTAATTTTTATAGGTATAGTCCTGACTTTCTACCTGTTCTTCTACGCGGTCCTGGCTGCCATGTTCGGAGTCTGCATGGCGGCGTTGTTCTACACCTTGGATAACAAGAAACCAACCTACACGCTGCATCAGTCGCTCATAGGTCAATTTTGTTTATAGGACAACAAGTAGGTAGAAGTAAGATTAGGTAGACCTGTCTTGTTAATTCAAACATATGCTAGCTGTTTCCCGCGGCTTGGTTTTCGTCAAAAACTAGCCTATATTATTTGACACCGGGTCTTCAACTACCATACCTTTGAATCAAAAGCGGCCGAGAGGTGAAAGAATAAAAGACAGACGGACAGACAGACTTTCGCATAAAAGCGAGCAAAAATACGTATTTAAACTACGAACTAGCGTAATATTCAAGAATAGAACCCCGGCTTTAAATAAAGAGCTGTAATATTGTATTACATGATCGAAGTATAACTGAATCCCAAGCGTAGAGAGTGATTCCACTACAGAGTACTGAGCAAAGTAAGTGATTTAGAGGCATCCGAGACAAGGACGTTAGCTCTTGTGTAAAGCATAATATTTTTGATCTTCATCAGCAAGAAAAGTTGTAAAGTTCCTTTTTGAAACGATGAGAAAAAAATGAATAATAATAATTTTCAGTTTTTTTAAATGATAATTTCCAATAAAATTATTACCTGTTCAGTGTTTCCTGTACTTCGCATAGGGGCTCGAAGAGATTTATAACCTAAGTATTTTTTTCTATGTCTGATTTAGGAGCAAACCCCGGCATGTCGTTCAGACCATTACCATTGGATGGTGTGGAGGTCCGGCCCGGTGTGGGCAATTCTACAGAAGTCTACATTGAGCAGCTTGCAGAATTTATTAAACGTGAGTTTTTAAGGATATTATTTAGCTACTTCAAGTTTTTGGTATATTTTTTAGTGATAAAAGGGACGTAAAATTTATGAAACGGAACTCTTTTTAGGATTCTGCGGTATAAAGTGTTTCGTGGTAGCGTGCATTCGTTGTTCTTATTAGTATTTCGGGGACGTGGTATTCTTGGTTACCCTTTTTTGAGGTTAGTTAACACACTTTTAAAGCAGGATTTGTCTCCTTTCTAACACAATTATCGACGGACTATCAACTACATTAAATCTAAATAAATCTAATTACAAAATCCTGTCAGCTGATCGCTACATGGGAGGTCGATAATGTTTTCTCGGTTTTCACTTTTTTTTTCTGTTTAGTTTCACCCAATAAACACTGTAACTAAAACCTGTATAAAAAAAAAAACTAGAAAAAAAAACATCAAATATTTGTCCTAAAAATTAAAGTTTAAAATACTCGTACATACAAGTTTTTCCTTAAATAAATTGTTTCATAAAATGATTCGAGTTCTGTAGGTACAAGCCAGCCTGTTGACATATCAATGATCACATGACAAAGAGCAGCCCTGATTGTAATTGTAAAGCACGGAGATATACACATATAGATAAATATATAGATATACACGAGGCGACCTCCAGTCATTCACTATTGATATATTGAATTACATTGCCTACTAGTTGCCTATGATTAGTTGATAGTTATCGATCTATTCAGCCGACTGACTTTGACTGATTTATTTATTTTAAACTAACTTTTACCCGCGGCTTCACATAGGTACGTAATTAAATCCCACGAAAACACTTATTTTACGGGAGCGCTTTCCAGGAAAGATATATGTATGAGTTATAACTCGTATGTCGAACGATATTTCGTCTTACCGTTTCTGTCGTATGAAGATCATTCGATATTGAGCGAGAATCTTTCGACTACAAATTTTGTGTTAGCCCGGAACTCATTCTAAAAATTGGGCTCCGGGATGAAATATACCACGCCCTTCTGAGTACTAAACTATATGTTTGCGAAATATTGTACATTTGCCAGTACCAGTTAAGATGTATTTTAGCGCCACAAATAAACCATTTTAATTTTTATCCTACTCAGTGATGCCCTACGTTTTAAGGGACGTCAATTTTTTTTTTTCGTATTTCACATTTTTTTTTATACAGGCAGTTACTTTTTAAACACATTTTAACATTGTGTTTAGTACGTGAAACGAAAACCCTCAACGACCTTACATTGGATTACATATAATATAATGAGGTCGGTTTTGATAATTTACACGCTGTAATAATTTGGCTTGTTTTTTAAATGTCTGTATATGTTTAACTGTTTTTTCAGCATTTTCAAGAGTGATACCCCCAGGAGTGGACGCCTGCACAGGAGCTGATAACTTCGGCTTTCTTAGGTCGCCGTGCTTCTTTATTAAATTGAACAAGGTCTGTAATCTTTATTTATTATGTGGGCAAAAAGTCAGTTATGTGGTGTATACTTAGATTAAGGTCACCTCAATGTCAGTTTTTCTAAGCCAGTGTTCGGTTTCTGACTTTTTTGTTTCAAAGTTATTTTCACTGCACTCCGTTTTCAACCGGACATTATAGCAGTATTCTGTGGATTCTGTTGATTAAAATCCTTTCATGGTACAATTCCAGTGAATTGGCTACATCAATCACATCAGAAGTCGATCTACAAAGATCATTCGGGTCATTTCGGACACAAGTCAAGAGGAGAGATCTGGAGAACCTACGCCCAACCTTCCGAGACCTTCTGGGCACCTTTCGAAGCACGGAATCATCTTCATCATCCGAAAATCGGCAGATTTTTCAGATTCTAGCATGCCATATCAATGTTTTCCTCGAAAACCCACGACATCTACGCAATACTACTGAGGTAGCTGACTACCTTGCATCTGAAAAACTGTGACAGTGTTGGTCACTAACACACCTTTAGACATGTTCTTGTTGGTTTGGATTCCCTAGGCTCCGAAGCGTAAACTGAGGACGCAATAGGAAAACACTCTTTGACGAAGAAAGTCAGCTGAGTAGATGAAAGTAATGGTCAATATTTTAACGTGTTTGTTATGGGTGTGATGTCGCATCGATCATTAGGCCGTCACCTCAATTCATTAAAGCGACAACTGCAAACAGGAACCAATTAATTTGATGGCACAATAGTTATGTTGATATATAGAATGTACTTGGTAACCGTGTCCTGTTTAGGAATAGACCACCTCACCTCTATAATAATAAATTAAAAAAAAACCTATTAGACTTCCGACGGTATGAATACTATCAACCACCTACCTACAGACAAAACTCATTGTTGAGTTAAATGATTTTGTCGTCATAATGGGTGAGTCGAACCATTTTCCCAAAATCGGTTAGTTAAATAATGTTTGTTTGATATCGAAGGATTTTTGTTCGGTATTGATCCATTTTCATTCGTCATATAGGTACATCGTGAAATTTTAGTCGTTTTGAACCCATCGTCTAGTGACTCCATTCATGCAGCTGGACAACTTTCCCCAAAATACATGGATCGAAATATGGAGTAAATTTTTGGACCTCTTATACAAAATGTCTCATCACGTGACCCAACTTTACTATGGGAAGTCCAAATTTGTTTTTCATGTTTTGAGCTATGTTCCTTGGGAAAATTTGTTCGGTTGCATGAATGGGGCCAAAACGACAAAAATTTCACCATGTATGTCATCCATTTCAAAAATAGGGCCCCAGACCTCATTCCACTTGAATTCACCCTAATAATTAAATCTATCTATCGGTGAAGACCTTAAATTTATTTGTCGAATGTATTGAAGTAAATATAAATCCATGTATAACTTTTCAGATTTTTGATTGGGTACCGGAGTACTACGACGCGAGTGCACTGCCAGAAGACATGCCGGAAGACCTCAAGGAGTACATCCAAGCGATTGACCCTTCAAAGGTATATTTACAACATAAAGTTGACCTCAAACGCCGTCAATGCTTCCCTTCGACCGACTGGCATTTGTTGATAATTATTAACCATCGATCTTCATCTTAGACCACATCTGCACGAATCGTGGTCAATCTCTTGACATTGTAACAAAAAATATTTATTTTCAGGCGAAAAATGTTTGGGTGTCGTGTTTCGAAGAACCCCAGTCAAATCGCACGTTCGGGACCATCTTCGAGTACCCCTGGGGCAGGAGTCTGCTGGGGACCTTCCCTTTCAAAAATCACAAACATGATGTTGGACCTTTCCTGCCGGTTGTGGTTACTCCTCCAGGTGAAGCCTAAACAGATTATAAATGTTTTTCAAAACAGTTTTTTTACAGGGAAATCAGACTCATACACCCCATACAACAGCGCCGAACTCGATATCTATTACTCTGCGTCAAAAATTTGCCTATGTTAGACCCCTGGTCTTCAACTATATTCATACCAAATTTCATCAAAATCAGTTCAGCGGTTTGGCCGTGAAAGACAGACAGAAAGACAGACTTTCGCACTTAGGTATAATATTAACATTGTTATGGACTGTAGATGTTGTCGTCGAATAGAAAATATGTTTTTTGTGCGGATCTTGTTTGGCTCGAGAGGTTATATCCCCCGTTGGTGCGTGCTCTAGTTTCCCAATCGCGACCATCGGCTTTCACGTGGATCTTGACACGGCGGCTGTCGTTCTCACGTCGTGTCTGTTGACTCCGTGAATGCGGAGCGGTGAGGCAGGCCCGCGTGCGTCAATGTTGAGCTGAATTCATCCAGCAAGGCGTATGTCTTAATTTTACCTCTTGGGCCGCTCACTGTCACAGGCCACACTTTCAGGAGTACCGGACATTAATTGGATCTCGTTCTCACTGAGAGCACAGTTTCACTGTTGTCGGACGCGGTCGCAAACGCGGATGCCGCGCTAGCAGGCCTGTGTTGCCGCGCTAGCCGCGTTCATAGAATGCGACTCATATTTCGAATCTGTTGTCCGGAACAAATATGGATAGTATGGAAGTATAGATTATAGTTTTTATTTTTATTTTTCAGTGAACATCGCAGTAAACATAAGATGCAGAGCCTGGGCCAAGAACATCATCTACAAGAAGAGTTTGAAGGAGCCGTCAGGGTACGCGCGGTTTGGGGTATACATTGCTGCTGATGAAGAGACAGACACCACTACTATTACGTCCGAACTGAAGTAGATACCAATATCCTGAATTTACATTACTTTTGATGGGACCAGGGAGAGCCTTGAGTACCGGATTGCCTTCATAAAAATAGCCCTTACGATCATGGAGTGCTATTTTGAAAACTGTGAGTCAAAATTGGCGAGTCGAATAATTTTTGTAAAATTCAAACGATTATTTTATTATTCGACATATGAGTCACAGTTTTCAAAAATAGCACTCATAGTTTGGTTTTTGTAAATACGTTAACATGTTTTGCAGTTTGCGCGATCACTCCCCAAATGCTATTTTTGAAATCTACGACTGACAAAACTCGCGGTTATTATTCCAAATCGCATTTTTGACAGTCATATGGTTATACCCTTAGATTATTAATTGGTCTCGCGCGCGCTCGACTAGCGACGACCGCGCTATGAAGAAAAATCAGTTTCCAGAATGCGGCAACTTTAAATTGTAGTGTGTGTAAGACAATGTGCAAAGACGAAACGAGAAAGAGTTACGAGTATTTCTTGTACTATTATTCTTACATAGTTTGAATACGCAAACTGGCATTTTCCTTCTGTTTTTAACTAAAATTTTAAATTTATCTCGACGTCCAACTCACATTATCGGTTGCGGCGTGACTGACGCGGGTATGCCGCAAGTACGCCGAATTCGCGTAGTTTTAGTTGCCGCATTTGACGCCGACGGTATCTATTCGAGCGTGCGCGAGACCAATTATTAATCTATGGATTATACCAGTGAGTTGAATGAAAATTTGTTGGTCTTAGTATTTTGAATGAGGCTCAGGTTTCAAAATACCACTGCTAACTGGTGTTTTTATTAAATTAATATTAATAACTAGCAGTCATATTCAGGCAATTATAACCAGACAGGAGTGCTACTTTAAAAATGTATGACTCATTTGAAAATCGTTCGACTCACCGATTTCGTGTTAGTCACACTTTTCAAAAATATGGCTCGAATATTTCCCTTGTTTTGTACTTTCGTCGGAGGACGTCTATTTTATCCTTATCTGTTAACCTGTAGGTATATGTATTGGTGCCATTCTGATTGATAATAATAATTAAATAATATTGTATCTTTTCCCTCCGAAAATTTGTAGCTATATTTTAGGTTAGATTTTTAAGTAAGTAAGTAGATAGTACTTATATAATAATAATAAGAAATGTTGCTTTCTTTATAAGATAAAAATATAATGTATATATTATTCATTTAGTTTTAAAAAGAAATATATCTACATAAGATTCTATGTACGCGTTTCATTTCGGGTTACCTACGTACGTGCGAAATGCGCTGTCGCGAAGCACGCGGCTAAGTTACAACTAGTGTTTTAAAAAGAAACATTTCTACTACTATTACTAGGCACATCCCTTGCAGTCACAAGCTTTCGCAACAGCTGTTTTCGCGACCTCGGCTTTCGCAGTCGTAAGCTTTCGAAATTATGAAGCAGCCCCAAAAATTTTCACACCCGATTTCACTACTTTAGTGTGTTCCCCGCGGAATCGCGTTTTATAGATGTAAGATAAGATAATAAATGAAGGTTAGTAAGTCTACAAAATTAATAAACGATGTGAAAATCTGTCAAAAAGAAAGAAGAAAAAAGGTACAAAGGTTTCATAGTAAATTTTTAACTAACCAAGACCCATGCAGGTGGATTTGTAAAATGGCATTTCTCATCTTTTATAAAAGTATACAGAGCCAACCAGGGCTACAGATATCGCACTGCAGTCGCACCATTATGTTAATACCAACTATAGGCTTTGAAGTTAGCTGAGAATGGAATAGAAAACTCGTCCAAGCATGTTTCTTATTTGCGTGTTTAGCGTACGCTTCAGAACCTAGAGTACGCTTTAAATAATGGTCCTGGTTCCTTTAATGGTTTTACAGCGCCGTAATTCTTTTTATAGGGTAACCAAACCAACAAGAACATGATCTAACTTTATTTTACAATTAATGGCTAACACTGTCAGATTTTTCAGACTGCCTAATGGCATCTTACACAGCCTACTGAT
The DNA here is from genome assembly GCA_947363495.1 of Euzophera pinguis. Lineage (NCBI taxonomy): Eukaryota > Metazoa > Arthropoda > Insecta > Lepidoptera > Pyralidae > Euzophera > Euzophera pinguis. The sequence goes on along the minus strand of OX376156.1, from coordinate 1,422,089 downwards.
ATCATCTATCGATAATGATCGGGGTCAAAGTCATAAAATGCCTTCCGAAACAGAGATGTAAAATTACACGACACACGCTTTAATCAAAACATAGCAAATAGCTTCAGTAAAATAGTCTGCGATGGTACGGTCACGAATTACGGAAACCGGCAAAATACGTCGGGAACAAGTTTTTTTCAACACCTGCAACATCGGAGATGTCACGAGCGCGTTGCCGACTTGTCCGCTATTAGCACAGCGACCCCTTTGGAGCCTGGCGACCCTACTCACCAGCAGGAACAAAACACTGCATCACAGTGTTATTTGGCTGCGGTCTTCTGTAGGGTGGAGGTACTTCCCCAGACGGACTACTCCTTACAAAATGTCCTACCTCTCTTAAATTCTCTTAAGTATCTGGCCATGCCGCCTCCGCCGGGCCCTAGTACAAGGGGCGCGCCCGAAAAGAGCTGGTTTGACGTCTCAAAGCAGGATATGCATGCTAATGAACTCTCAGTCAAGGATGCCGAAGACCAGGTGAAATGGGGACGTAGAAATAAGAAAGCGACTGAGCCTATTATTCTCTTTTTTTCGTAGTTCCTGTAGCGGGTCTGCTGGAAGAAATTTCTTTAAAAATAAGTAGAATCCTTGTACACAGTTTTCCTATTGTTAAGTTTCTAATGTATATTTATTTACAGTGTGTACATGAAATAAATAAAGGGACCCTGGACTGTGAAGCAAACATCTGAGGATGCAATCGCACCAGACGGTCGAATAAAAATACTGCAATGAACTAGACAGTTAACATACACACATAACTCGGCAACAACTTAGATATAAAGTGTATCAACAAGTCATATTGGAAAGTAATTGAAGGCTGGGCGGCAGAGGCTGGGCGGGCGGCGGAAGGCGGCGGCGGTTGCTGCTAGCTAGATTTAGGCGGATATTCGCTATTGTCATAGACTGAGCGGCAACAGATGAGACACATGCAAATAATTCATTCATTCATTCATTTAGATTCGAGAATATGTGTCAACAACATAGCAACTACTGTTGCAGCTGAAGAAGCGAGATAGTGGACCGCGGATTTATATTTATTTATTTAAGGATTTTGATAGCAAAATTATTGGTTACTAGCTGTTTCCTGCAGCTCCGCCTGCGTCAAAAATTAGCCTATATTTGACCCCGGGTCTTCAACTATATTCATACCAAATTTCATCAAAATCCGTTCAGCGGTTTGGCCGTGATAACGTAACAGACAGACAGACTTTCGCATTTATAATATTATAGTTTGGATTTACACAGATGTTATTTAGTACAAAAGTAAAAAGTAAAAGAAATAACGACAGAGAGTACTTTAAGTAATTTAGTTTCAATAGGCCTATAAAATCGTCTGAAATCTGCACTTACAGTTTTTTTACACAATTCTTCTGAAAAAATAAAACACTAACCGCTTTTTCCATAAAAATTAACGAACTTTCGTTAAGCATACATTACCTACCTAAAATATGTTTTGTAGATTTCTATCTTATCTATATTATTAACTTGAAAGAACGAGATTTTTATGAAGGGAGTTAGAAACCAAACGCCATTATAATCATCATCATCATTTCGTGTAGATTACATTGTCAATCGACAATGTATACGCTGGTGTCAGAGTAGTTTGTCTCACAGAGAAACCTCTTCATAGGCATCGAACACCACTAAGAATCCGCTCTGTACTCCAAACTCTACGTTGACCATTCGCGTTCGCTAGCTTCAGTCAGTCTTCAGGATGGGAGCCAACAAGCAGAATGGGGAGCTCAACTACTGCAGGAGACCTCCAGATAGGCCGTTCTTGCAGAAGGTCAAGTATGCTATCTGGAACCCGGAGGAAGGGAAGTTTTTGGGGCGCACACCACATCGATGGGGTGAGTTGAGAATTAATGTAATTTTGTTTAATTATAGTTTTTTGAGTAAATTAAAAGACTTTATTCTGTACTAGTCTTAAACCCAGTCATAAAGTATCAAAAATATAATAAAAGTTAAAAGTTCTGAATCTGAGAGCATTTTACTTGAAATTTTTAAAAATAGTAATCTGTTTTTATCAGTAATAGTAGATTGTTAAACTAGGGTCGGATGACATCAATTCCCATACGAGGTGTTTAGACGCCCGAGCGCAGCGAGGGCGGATATAATCCGAGTATGAATTGATGTCATCCACCCGCGGGGAACACTCTACTTTTCATTTCGAATATAAGGAAAGTAACATGCTACATCTTTAACCGAATCTGGGATCAGTATTTCAGTATCACTTGAACTCATTTTTAAACAAATCTCTTGTAAAAATAGTTCTGCAATGCAAACAAACAGCTCTAATCCCGCCAAATAATTTTTCAAGTCTTTTTTTTTCTAGCTTTTATTTTTTTAATTTTAAATATGGAACACAAAGCTTCTCCGCCGCAGGCCATCCATTTCGATGTTAAAAAAAAATGTTTGTTTTATTTTTTAAATACTGTGTATGTAGGTATGCAGTGCCTTTTTATTGATTTTTTTTATCATAAATAAATCGGTGACATATTTCTATGTAGGTATAGATATCATTTTTTACATAAAACAACCCTATGTATTAAAATATTTATATATAATTAAGAAAATTATTGATTTATATTTTTTTTTAATGATAGTGACAAAATATAGACAAATATAATTTTTTTAATTACTTCTTTTAACTTGACTTCTAAAATAAAAAAAAAACATAAAAAAATCTAAATTTTTGACAGCTGGCTTCTTAAGAAATGTATTAGTTCTATTTCTGAAATCCATTCCGGCCCTTGGTTCGGAATGAATTTGTATGAAACATTCCGACCCGCGGGTCGGATGAAGCATTTTCAGACCGATACTTGGATCAAACATAGACTACTTTCCGAGTATGAGAAATGAAAAAGTATTTCTACATGGTATGGTATAGCCATGTATGAATAACAGAGATGTGTAGAAAATAGAGGGTGCCCAGCAGTGGGACACGGAATAGCTACAAAAAACAGTAATTCTCAAATAAATTGTCGGTAGAGTCATAATCATAAGCTTGAATATATTTTATTGCGATTTCTTTTTATTTCTTGATAGTATAAAGATGTTGAAAAAACATTATGAGCCTAAAGAATAGTTAAATTACTTGGTTCTGCAAGGAAACCAAATAGGCGTTGGATTGTACGCCTATTTGGTTTTCTTTTCCCATTTTGTAAGAAAGTGTTTGTGAAGCTACACGGGGCGGAAGGCAGAAGTGCGGGGTGCTTGGTTTCGGCCGTGGCTCCAATCATGGAGCACGAGCTATGACAAGCTCCGGCTTTTGTGTCGGCGAGGCGCCAATGATCACATCACTGCGCCATTTTAAACGGCATCTCCATGAACCTACCCGATAGCGACAGTTTCTGTAGACTGAACGCCTTATGGGCTATTTTTATGTCCTTCAATTAGGAAAACCATGGCATGAAGCTCATTCCAGAATCGCAAAGTATATATTCATTATTATTGCAATTAGAACAGAAACAGTTTACAATATTACAATTTAATACATTGAAAAGTTTTCAATTATCTTTACAATGTATTTGCAATTAAGTAAACTGTAACTTTGCTGTTCTCTCTGAGGAAAGAATACGATGATCATAGCGCTTTCTCATTGCGTTGTGACCTGTCAGCGCAACTCATTAGCTAACCAAACCACTATCAATCCATACTTAATATTATAAATGCGAATGTATGTCTGTCTGTCTGTTACGCTTACACCGCTGAACGGATTTTGATGAAATTTGGTGTGAATATAGTTGAAAACCCGGGGTCTAACATAGGCTACTTTTTGACGCAGGCAGAGCTGCAGGAAGCAGCTAGTAAAACATATGTGAAAACCGATTTTTTTTAAAGAACGTAATCTTTATTTACTTATTTGAAATTAAGGAGCTTATTTTTGAGATATATGACTCGACATTTGACTTGTATGTACGTAAAAACTTTATTGTACAGAAAGAAAATTGTTACAACAAAATAGAACACAACAATAGGCGGACTTATCCCTGATCCCTATCAGTCAACCCGCAAAACCAAAGAAAAAAAAAAGTACATGAGCATCAAAGAGTACAGTACAATAGATACGATAAATATGAATGTAAAACAAACTAACTTAACCTAAACCTAAGCCAACTCAAGTCCGACTTTATTCTTAAAATAGAGCGAAGTAATGTAATGAAAATTTAATGTTTAAGATGTGTCTTCTACCTAAGCATCTGCCATTTTCTTTACTCCATCACCTAGGGGATGTCTCATAAAGCCAATCACTTGTAAAAATTGTGACGTAATCGATAAGCAGCCTTATAAACCAACCATCCTATTAACCTTCAATAAGCTTCACACACCTATAGTATTCTCGTAAAGAGCGATCCGGTAGGTGCGGTGGGTAGGGCCACCCTTGGAATTACTTGGAACTTTCCATTACGCCCGCTTTCATTAATAGTGGAAATTGGCACGGCTGTTGTTTTGCACTTTAGATATATAGGTTAAAACCTATATTGAAAATGATGGTTATGTTAATAGCTCGAGAGAGGAACATAGCACAGGAGAGAGTACGACAAAGTTCTCATGCTGTTATAAAATTTAACATAATTCATACTTAATATTATAAGTGTGAATGTCTGTCTACCTTCTGTTACGCTTTCACGCCCAACCCGCTGAACGGTTTGATAAAATTTGGTAGGAATATAGTTGTAGATCCAGGACCAAACATAGGCTACTTTTTGACGCAGGCGGAACTCCGGAAACAGCTAGTAATATAAAGTGCCAAAGTATGTCTGTTTGTTGAGGTTTCACGGCCAACCCGTTGAACGAATTTTGATAAAATTTGGTATAAATATAGTTGAAGACCCGGTGTCAAACATAAGCTACTTTTTGACGCTGCTGGAAAACAGCTAATAATTACATAATTAAAACAAAGTACCTACTTCCCCACAAACCTTCTCCATTTAAATTCCATGTACTTTTCAAATATAAATAATTCACGACCATAGATTAATAATTGGTCTCCGCGGCGCTACGACGACGCGCGAGACCAATTGTTAATCTAAGTTCACGACCTTAGAATGTTGGTAGCAAAAGTTTATGTCATACCTATATTGTGAAAAATAAACCAAATTCAGGATGACTTTTAAAACACTACCCAAATTATTACATTGTACCTGTCTAGGTAAGAGTAAGACTGAGGTACTTACGTTACGAGTATTACCAGGTACTATGGTAGTGATTCACACACCTCGCATCATTTCCAAACCCAATTCACGATTTCATTGCGGTTATTTCAATCCATCAGATTCAGTGAATTCAGATCATAAATCACCAAGGATTCGATGGCATAAAGGGGCTATTTTTATCGATTTAACATTCATTTGGGTTTAGTTACAAAGTCGAACGACCCTTGACATTAGGATCTTTCATGCAACCTCCCCTGGGCTTGGTACACTCATTTGATGATAGCCTAATGGCAGAAGGTTATGAAGCATCTACTATACTTTTTAAACTAACGCACTGCATATTTAGAGCATAAAATTACTGAATTAAGCTCGTGAAATACCTTCATACTTCCGACGTCTACTATATGCAAAACCACTATGGTTTAAAAAACCGTATGTAATTGAGAAACGTCATCTGACTTCAGTAATACTTTTTGCAATGAAACTAGGTGAACTGCACTGTCAGATTTTTTAGGCTGACATTAACTGTCGAGACAAACCGCTTAACGTGCCTTACGATGCACGGAGGAGCTCCAGAAGGAAATGTCATTAGTTACTAGGTGACCAATCCGAGTCATGTCATCAGACTACACACGCTCTGTCATTCCGAATACGCATAATATTTCTCATTGGGTTATCGAGTTCCTCAGTAACCTGAAAAGTAAATGCTTATAACTTAGATACTCTACGTAGAGACTACTTAGATTTCGTTGCGGCTAAGCAAAATGATATCAGCTGTGAGAGCTGCGACCAAAGATAATAGATTTAGACCTTATTTAGATTACATTTAGTTTCTTGTATTTATTCTATTTAGTTTAGTTAGTTTTAATTTTAATATATTTATAAATTTTTCTATATGAATAAAATCTCAAAGATAATTGTATACGTACCTATTCTAGATCTATGCTATGGCTGAAACTTTCAACTGCTTTATGGTTATGTAAACCTCAACATCCTCTAAGCAAAAGTTCGCTTATTGTGTGATACACATTTATTTCGTGTAAAACAGTTTTTAAAATAAATAAAAAAAAGTTTATCCTCAATTTTTTATAAATTTTTCCCCTATCCCTAATAGGCTTTCTTTTACAGGAAGTAATCTGGATTTTGATAATTGAAATTGTAATTGTAATAAAAATTCTTATGACCACGTATGTAAGGTGGGTATTTCCCATTTCAACCATTTATCACTTCCTTCTTCTTTTCTCTTCTAGATTAAACCCTTGCTCACTTACCTATGACATAGCTTAAAACGAACTCCTTATCCGTTGCACCAAATACAGATTGTCAATATACTGGCGAAAATAATTTGAAAAAATCTTTTATAACTGGTTACTAATTTTCAGTTAAAAATATGGATGAAGGGATATGTAGAGGTAGCTTCCTCCATTAGCGTTTTAAATGTAATAGTGGACAATATTCTTCACAAAACGACTGCAGAAATAGAAGCAAGTCTCTCAATTTAGGAAATGTATCGGAAAATATTGCCGAATGACGTCACAACGCAGTTTACGCTCTCCGCAAATAGGCCGGCCTCGACAGCCAACTCATACATTATGTTTACTCTATGTCCGTATGAAAATTAACCGCATAAAAATATTTGATACTGCACGGATAAATTCACTGCGAAATTTTATAGCTTTATAAATACTTACTTTTATGTAAAATGGCGTTTGTTAGTGAATGGAACTTTTGTTTTGTATATTTCATCATCAGGCAATACTTATGGTTATTTGGAAACCATTGGCCAATTTACAGTGATTTAAGTACATGAAACTAAACCGATTTCTCTAAAAAAAAATTACGAAATCCATTAAAAATTTCGTCATCCTATAAAATCTAGTGATCAGTTGATCTAGATTTTCTATGGGAAGTCTATATATCGTACGGCCCACCTGATGGTAAGCAGAACGCCTGCAATACCGGAGATGCCATGAGCGTGTTGCCGACCCTGAAGGAATTTTTTCACGCCCTTTTTGAAGGCTCCCATGTTATAGTCACTAGGGAAAACCATGGCAGGGAGTTCATGCCATAATCGCAGTGTACGAGGGAGGAATTCCGTTTGAAGCGTACTGTACGCGATTATATGAGATCCAAGGTATGGGGATGAAATCCCTGACGATGGCGAGAGGTGCGATGGTAATAATAATATATAAAATACTAGCTATTTCCCGCAGCTCCGCCTGCATCCCAAAGTAGCCTATGTTTGACCCCGGGTCTTCAACTATATTCATACCAAATTTCATCAAAATCCGTTCAGCGGTTTGGCCTGGAAAGCGTAACAGACAGACAGACAGACTTTCGCATTTATAATATTAGTAATGGATTTTCATGATTTTTTTTTTTAAATTGAATGTGGCCTAGTAATATGTTGGTACCGCACTATAAAAATTTGGCCAAAAGTTTCAAAATAACCCTGTATTATGAAAATATAGGCAGGCTACCACGATTGAAGTTTCTATATCATAATCTGTACATGTTCCTAAGTACAGTCGTGGAAGTTGTGTCTGTTCGAATGTATATCATTATACTGGGCCAGGTAATGTAAAGCAAACAGCTCATTTCAACCACGGCCTAGTTTCGGGTTATTTCAGCCACAATCGATTCGCTAAGGACTTTACGTGGGTATCCAGGAGCTTATAAAATCTATGGAGAACTATAATCATATCAGTGTAAGTAGTGCCAAGCAGCCTTCTTCTTGTCGAGTTTTTTTTTTTTAAATTTATTAAGTATAAAAGAACAAAACACAAATAAAAATACTGCAATCCAAAAACCACGGAGGTTTATCCGGATGCATATGTACATCTGCGTGCAATCAGAAGAAAATAAAATAAAAAAAACAAAGCTATTAACACGTAGAAATACTATGTACATCTTACATTTAATATACTTATACTTATTATAAATAATACTACATCCAAATATACACACATAAAAATAGCTTTTGAAAGCAATAGATTAAATTTGCCCAATACTTTGCTACCTCTATTAAAATGAATATTCAAGCAAGAAGACCTATTTAACTTAAACAATTTTTATAAAATTTAAACTGAAAAAGTTGCTAAAACACAAAGGTTTTAGAATTTCCTGCGTCTAATCATGTCGTGAACTGTACAATTTTACTTTGTTTACAATCTTCTTGGCCTGAGTAGGTAGATATTACTTCCGAATGTGTAAATCATAACGCAGGTTTGTAGAATGAGGCTAGATATTTTTGGATTCGCTATCTGATTTTTCTTAACGGTGTAGTCAGAGTCTCGGGCTCTCAAATGATTAGAGGTAGGTAGAGTTAGTGGTAGCACTGGTAAAAACTACTAACTACGCGGAGAGCATAAGGTTAATTAGGTTCTATTATTTGCTTTTTTATTTTTATTTTTCATTTGACAATTTTATTTTGCAATTCAACTTTTAATATGTGTGTAAAACTTTTTTTTCCTCACATAATTAGTGTCGTGTTATCAAACACAACGAAAAAATTGTTTGTGATTGAATAAATAAGTAAAATGAAAGTGATAATTGAATTGTGGTGGTCTAAATCTTTCACTGTACAAGCAGCACGTCTCTGGAATGCTTTGTCTGTAGATATTCGCACTGCTCAGACTATAACCAGTTTCAAGAGTTGCTTGAAAGAATACTACCTCTCACTTTGACTTGATACTGCTGTTATTTTCGCTTAGATATTCATACAGTATGTATGAATGTTCATTTTATATGCCATATTAGTGTATGTTTATAATTTTCAACTATATCTGTTGCTGTACCCACCCTAACTTAACTGTTTCTCTTTTCACCTCGTAAGGGTTGACTGGAAGATATTGCCTAGCAATAAGTCCGCCTTTGCTCATAATATGTTTAAGTCTTTGTAAATATTAAATTATTTGTTACTGTAAAATAAAGGTAAATTGTATTGTATTGCCACCAGCAGCTTGTAAAATGATGTCATCAAAATTTTCATTTTCACAGTGAAATATAGAAAACCCTCTACTTTCTTAACGTCGGTTGAAAGGCAATAGGTCAAGGTCACTCGTGTAGTGAGCACGAAATCTCAAATATTATTAACATATAGACATATGCGTGTATATCGTACTTTGTATTGTAGATGAACACACAAATCGTGATATGGCACTTAGCACGCCATTCGCTATAGTGATAATGGAAGAATGATCGTTTATATTGACGGCTTAGTTTAGCATTTAGCACTGTTTTGTATTTATTTTGTTGATAAAAGATCTCTCTGTTATCTTATCAATTTGCATGATTGACTCTTTTGATCCGGGGTTACAGGGTAGCAAGTTTTGACAGACAAGCGTACGTCCCGCGAAAGAAGAGCGCTCGCTCGCCGTAGCCTAGTCGTGTTCAATATATTTACTTTTAAACTAACGCACTGCATACTTATAACATGCAATTACAGGATTGCGTAAACGTCGGAAGTATAAAGGTATTTTAGATATTCATTTTTTCTGTAATTAATATAGTTACACGTTACGGCTAATGACCGAAGTTTTTTTTATATACAATTAAGTAGGCAAACAGGCGTACGGCCCACTTGATGGTAAGTGGTTACCGTAGCCTATGAACGCTTGCAACACCGGGGATGTCATGAGTGCGTTGCCGACCCTGAAGGAATTTTTTCACGTCCTTTTTGAAGGCTTCTATGTTATTATCACTAGGGAAAACCATGGCATGTTCATTCCATAATCGCGATAACATGGGATCCAAGGTATGGGGATGAAATCCCTGACGATGGCGAGAGGAGCGATGGTAAAAAGTGGCTGTTGCCATCATGTCAAACAATTTCTCTGAGCATAGCCCATTATACGAGTACAAGCGGTGTGTGCCGGCTTAACCTAGGCGTACCCGATCTCTAATAGCTAAACTTAGATGTAACCTGATTAACGGCTAGACTTATCATTTCGGCTTGACCTAGGTGCAGCCGATCATACATGTCTGTATTTGGAGATAGAAATACATGAGACGGTAACTAAGCTCAACCTTAGTATAAAAGTCTAACTGTGACAATGATTTCAAAATATTCAGGAGCTCTATTTTTGAAATGTATGACGTGTATGTCGAATAAAACTCGTTCGATATCGAACAAAAATTATTCGACCCGCCGATTTTGCGTGAATCACACTTTTTGAAAAATAGTGTTCCCGCTCCGTTGTCAGCAGAAAACTGTGGAGCAATGGCCACATTTTATTGCCGTAAATCCGGTGCCATGTTGTCACGCCGTTAGCCATGTCCTTAAGCTAGTAGTATAATATGTCTATGACTTCTGATTAATAACTGCCTCGGTGGTCCAGTGGTTAAGGCGTTCGCATTTGACCCGGGGGTGTTGGGTTTGATTCCAACCGGGAAGCATACTTTGTTTAGTTGTTTCCAGTTTGGTTAGGACTTTGCAGCCTTGAATCACCTGATTGTCTGATAATAAAGATGATTCCGGGCTTCGGAAGGCACGTTAAGCCGTTGGCCTCGGCTGCCATTTGGTAGTCGTTAAAGGAACCACGTCGGAGGCCGAGAGGCGGTTCCGAACAATTCTGACACCAGGATATACATAGTCGATATATAATGTAACCTTCACGCAATAATGATGATTATGAATGAGGCTTACATATTGAAAACTTTCAGGAGTGATCGGGCTGATCTACCTGGTGATGTACATCTGCATCATCATCTTCTTCTCCATCTGCATGACTGGGTTGTTGTACACCATGGACGAGAAGATCCCGTACTTCCAGCTGGCTGACTCTATCATCGGTAGGTATTTACTTTTTCATTTTATTTATTTCTTTCAAGAACTAAGAACGACATTTTATTCTTCCTTATGCCATCTAAAAGATGGGCCCAATTTTTTTTGATGGCATTTGGCGAACAGTGAGTAAAATATGGTGGGATGAATTGAACGTATTTAAAAAGAACGAAAAGGGAGGCATTTTGACCTTTGACAATCAGACACCTGATCTGAGGCTTTTAATGAAATGCTTATTTTTTGATGCCTTTACTGGAACTAAAACTAGACAAGACAAGACAAGATAGGTAAAAACAAATATAGTATCCGTATCTATCCTTTCTTTTATATTTCAAACTACCCTGAGGTTGCCTGGAAGAGATTGCTTGAGCGATAAGGCCGCCTTTTGTATACTTACTGTGTTCATATTTTATGTGACATTAAATTTTTATTTTACTGTGTGCAAAAAAGTGTTAAATAAATAAATAATACAGTAGAATTAAAATTTGAAAGTAGGTATGTATAGTCTAGTATTAGATGTTATTAACTACAGTTTTTGGTCTCGAATAAAAATATTTTAGCCTTTTCATCGAAGGTATACCCGAGTAAATTATTATGCAATAACGACTTTTCATAAACTTCTCAACTTATTTTTTATGTGATATGATAAAAAAAGATTTTGTTTTATAAACAAGAAGATTTCTTTCTTGTCTATGGAATCCTACGTAGGTTTCAAGCAGCCTGAAGGCCCTGAAGGTTAAAACTCTTATCGTCTAGTGACTTCAACCGAGCTACTCAAGTAAATAGTATAATTAAAACAAAAATCTACTATATTTATTAAAGGTGACAACCCTGGAATGGGTCACCGGCCGCTGATCTACGAGGAGGGCGCCCTGATCTGGTACACCCAGGGAAATCAGACGCAGTACCAGAAATATGTAGACAATTTGAACGAATTCCTTCGCCGTGAGTGTTTTATTTGAAGATAACCTTATTAGGGTTTTTTTATTGGTGTGATTAGCCAGCTGTTGATAGTGGTCTAAAAACTATGCCTTTTAGGATAAAAAGTGAGACATTATATTCCTTAAATCGGGTCCTGAAACACGATAGGATGCAGTATAAAATAGTGCATGTAAAATACTGGCCACTAAAAATTCTTTACAAAAAGATTTTTTTTCTTAACGTCTTTCGTTTACGTTCCGGGTTTGAATAATCTAAGACAATATTGCATTTCCCGCTTTTATGAAAAGTTCAGTGAAAATTTCAGATGATGAAAAGCAATTAACGGTTAGTTTTAATATAATCCTGTAATGTACATTATTTGGCGAGCATACGTTAATATACCTACCTAACCTACTATTATCATGAATTCATGATAAACATCGCACCGTAGGTTCTCTCTGAAGCGTAATGTAGCTAAGAATCGCGCTTGGATCTGTGGCTTGCATGAAGAAGAACCTACTAGTAATTTAATCCGTTTCAAACAATTATTTAACCAGAGATATGTCAATGGCGAAGTTTTATTAAACAATCAACCATAAACATCCGCAGCTTATGAAAACAAATCAATGCTGATCAATCAAGGAATCAACCAGATAGACTGTTCAAACGAGATGAGGCCTCCCCGGGACGAGATCTGCGCCTTCAACATCACTAAACTAACATCCTGCACTAAGGAGACCGACTACGGTTACAGCAGCGACAAGCCTTGCTTCGTCATCAAGTTAAATAAAGTTAGTATCTAATACGATCTGGAATGCTATTTTTGAAAACTCACGCAAAATCTAATAATTTTTGCTCGATATTGAATGATTTTCGTACGTTAACGAAAGATTTTCGTTCGACTAATATGTCCCGAAATTTAAAAAAAGGCTCCTGATGACCTTTGTGGCGTAATGGTTACAATCCTGCCCGCTACTCAAGAGGTCTCGGGTTCGATCCCCGATTAGGTCAAGATGAAAATGATATTTTTCTGATTAGAAGACCCAAGTCTTGGATGTTTATTTATACGTGTTTTTGTTATAAAATATAGTATCGCTGAGTTAGTACCCCACAACACATGTCTCAAACTTACTTTAGGGCTAACTCAATCTGTGTGATATTTTATTTATTTATTAATTTAATCTTCGGGGGTCTTACAGCAAAATAGAAACATGTAACAATAATATCTTAGACATAACTATACTGTTTTCTTATGTTTTCGCGATTGTTATTCATTAAATTAAACTATTTTAATACGGTTTTATCGCGTTTATTACTTATTTATTTACACCTGACGTTTCAAACACTTTACAGCGTTCATGGTCGCAGGCAGACTAAGTTAACATTTGTCTTTGATGTCATAAGATTACAAAACTACCGCCTGAAATTTTTATTGGGAACTATTCCGATTCATGCAGTATTGGCTCACAGTATCTAAGGGTCTTGCAGTCTGCTTCCGAGTTTGCGATTTTATTAAGTTAATGACTGGGTCCCAAGCTGGCTGTACCTGCCATCCATTGAAATTAGGATGTTTTTTAATTTCAATAGCTTCACGTAACATCCTTGGAATGAATCTGTTTTCCTTTGCAAGGACTTGAGGATTATCAAAACGCATATAGGTTTGTCTAGAGCATGTTCACAGACTGCAGACTTGGTTGAGCGTCTATTTTTCATGTCAGCAATATGTTAATAAAAAGCGATAAAACCGTATTAAAATAGTTTAATTTAATGCATAACTATACTATTAACAAGACTCCATTTGCCCCTATATATTTATTTATTTTATAACTGATCTCACTGATTCACATTCACCTTTTAAAACAACTGTCTCTGAGGTTCAAGTGGTTAAGGCGATACTTGCAGACCTAAATGTCGAGGGTTCGATTGCCACGAGGCATTTTTTGTTCAGTTAGGAAATTTCAGGCTTGGATCACCTGATTGTCTGATGATAAAGATGATTGCGTGTATAGGAAGGAGCATATTAAAATTGAGCCTAAAGCGGTTCTGATTAAATAAGAACTAAGTACCCCATGAAAAACATGTTCTTGCTTGTTTTTCAGCTGTATGGTTTCAAGCCTGATTTCTACGACAATCCGGAAGAATTACCAGAAGATACACCTGACCACATAAAGGAATACATGAGTGAACACACGTCATTAGAGGAGGTAATGTAATAAATTTTACTATTTTAGTTTATTAGTAGAGTAACAAATTGGATATTAGTAACAATTTTTTTTTTTTTATTCTGGAATATCAAAGGTCTCCCCCAATCTCCTCCATTCATGACGTTCCATAGCGACCATTCATTGTCAAATCTCTCAAATACTCAGGGCAGCCTTGGTCTGCCTCTCTTTCTCTATCCTCCCTCGGATCTTCAATTGTTCACTATAAAAGCCCAACATTCGTGATGCATTGCTTGGCTTTGATATATAACACATTGTTGCATGGCTTGGATTCATAACACACGGGTACGCGAGCCCGACTTACCCGAGTTGCTACTAAGTCCACCCATGCCCATCCGAGTCAGTAGCATCCTAGTACCTCATCCTTTCCCCAAACCTAACCACATCCCACCCTTCCCTAGAATACTTCCGATGGGCAGCAGCGTCGGAAGTACGATAAGCCGTTGAAACTGCGCTCGCCAACCCGCCCGCCAAGCGTGGCGAGTATGGCAACAACCCCTCAATTTGGGGGAGGCCTAAGTCCAGCAGTGGACTGATTGCGGCTGAAACCGAACCGTGATGCATTCGCTATGTAACCCCCTTATTCATAAAAAATCTAACTTTTGTTAAGCCCATTTCAACCAAAAGATATGCTGTCTCGTACTTTCACGTCAAATCCATACTAATATTATAAATGTGAAAGTGTGATTGTTTGTTTGTCCTTCTTTCACGTTTAAACGGAGCAACGGATTGATGTGATTTTTTGTGTGGAGATAGTTGGAGACATGGAGAGTGGCATAGGCTAGACGGAATTTCACGCGAGCGAAGCTGCGGGCACAGTTAGTTAATGATAAGAGAGAAAGAAACTAGATATATTTTTGTTTAAGTAGGACTGGCGAACGTTAGTTTTCTTTTATAGATAGGACTGTAAAACTATATTGTTCCACAAGTAAGACTTATAAAATAAAACTTGTAAAATTATTGACATAACCTTCTAATAAAACCAAAACTAAGTCAATAGCCTATTAAATTAAACTATTTTAATACGTTTTTCTATCGCGTTTATTACTTATTTATTTACTACTGCAATACTGCATGAATCAAAATAGTTTTCAATAAATTATAGGCTATGGTTTTGTATTCTTGTAACAACAATTTTTTTTTAGTAATGAGTTTTACGGCCATGGATACAAGTCCTTTATAGCCCTTCTTTATTTTTCTAACTTCTTCAGTCCTACAGTGTGGTTTCGTCAAGTCCTAGTCAAGTCTAAAAGTTTAGTCGGTAGTCAAGTCTTGTCAGAAGAATCAGGCTAAGTGAAATGGTAGAAAAACTGCTTTTAGCGATTACAAGGAGCTTTTGGCAACAAGCAGGAAAATCACATAAATCAAACACTGTATCACTTCCCAACACTCGCATTTGTTATTGAACGCTTTGCGAATAATAATCCACAGTTATTATGCAGAAACACTCAAACAAACACAAATTTTAGTAAATAAAATACAGCGCCGATGCTGCTCTTCACAGCTTCCCGCCAAAAGTCCTGTGACATCAAAAAACAAATGACACAGACAAGTGTCAACTTAGTTTGCCTGCGACCATGAACGCTGTAAAGTGTTCGAAACGTCAGGTGTAAATAAATAAGTAATAAACGCGATAAAACCGTATTAAAATAGTTTAATTTAATGTGTAACAATCGCAAAAACATAAGAAATCAATAGCCTATTCTATTGTCTAATTTCAGCGCCGAAAAGTCTGGGTGTCATGCCACGGAGAACGCGGGGCAGACAGGGATGCCCTGGGTCCCATGAAGTACTACCCGCACCCTGGGTTCTCCCAGTCCTACTTCCCTTACGACAACACTCCTGGATACCTCAGCCCCTTGGTCTTCGTGGAGTTGCAGAACCCTCGCCGTAAGTTCTATTTGTCAAGTCTGTCTCAATGGAAAAAGACAATAATGTAAACAAATATGGCCGTCTGATATTGAGACAGGAATGACGGTGGTGTTGATATTCGACAAAAGGAGGGAGTGTTTGTATGTATAATTGTTTGGCACGCCCTGCAGACTGAACGGTTTGTTGGATTTTAGCTTGATAAGTGTCGTTAGATTCGTATTTACAAGAGAATGATACTGGGTATATTAAAATAAATAAAAAAACAAAATGGCGGATTTTTTTGGGGGTTTTCATTGATAAATTACACAGAAAAACCGGTCGGGTTTTAGGTTTATATAAATTACCGTTATCTTGTTAAAATTATTTGTAGGTTCATAAAGATGTCAATTTAATTAGCATAGATAATCAAATATAAGAGATTGATGAGTAATTTCAATAAATTGCAATTGTTTACATTATTGCCTTTTCCATTAAGACGGACTTTACTGTTGATGTCTTCCGTGCTTCGGAAGGCACGAAGTTGGTCTCGGCTGCCATCTGGTGGTCGTTAAAAGCGATTCCGAATGACGAATGATAAAAGGATGTTGTAGAATCGTTATATTTTATCAATGATGCTGAACGCAAATTCTACTATTTGCAACATGTAATTTTTTAACCATAGGCGTTTTCTTGCCTATTGGTTGTTTTTATCAATCAATCAATCAAATTTCGAAATCAATCAATCAAACATATAACTTATCCTTTTGATATTTAATTGATTCAGGCGTTACTTTGCGGAAGTTAAAATAACAAGCACTTACCAAATTATTTTGCGTGCTCCCGAAATTTTTTTGGTGTTTTTGGAGGAAGCACGCAAATAATTGGTAAGTGCTTGTTATCCGTTTGAGTACATTTTCTAAATATTTTCATTTTAGTATATGTTCATAGAATTAATATTTTTATATTAATATTCTTTGTTGAATAAATTTATACATCTATCGTTGTTTACATGATCAATTGATCCTGCACAACTTGGGGGCCGCGGTAAATGCGAATGGCGTATTTACCAAAACCAAACAGTGAGGCCTAGTTGTATTTTAACATTTAGGCTGATTACTTTTCACGATCCTAATAATATTACTTATACTATTTTTTTCTGAATTCAATTACTTTTGTGTCATAATTATTTATTTATTACTGTTGTATTTGTTTACGCGGGAATATTTGGTCAGTGTCAATTCATTGACATATTTATTTATTACTGTTAATTGATTAAGTTTTCATTCATCACTCAATCAATGAATCTGTTATTGAATCTGTATTTTTTTTTTTATTGCATCAGCCAAAATTTTGTCAGACCCAATTTTTAGTATATAAAAAATTATTTAATATTTATATATATATAAATATTTAATATTTATTAGGTGTGGCAGAATATCAGTGCCTTACGAGTAAAGTATCACTGAGCCACCACCTTTTTTGGATTACTGAAACGTACACATACCAAAAATACCAATCATTTTTGATCATTTATATGCATGCATTATTTTTGTATAAATTGATAATGTATGTGTGTTGTTTTGTTAATACCAAAATAAAATATGTCTATGTCTATATATGAGTATGTACATTGGTGATTTTCGTCGAATAATTTTCATTCGACATAATATGTGAGTCGAACAATTTTCAATCGACTCACCGATTATACAATATATTTAACAAGAAAAAGGTAATTCAAAAAATTAAAACACTCGATTGCGTTTCTGGGCAATTTGGAAATGAAAAAACCTGAAAAATCCGCCATTTTGGGTTTTTTCTTATTTTGATGTACCCAGTGTTACTCACACGGTAAATACGAATCTAACGACACCTCTCAAGCTAAAATCCATTGAGCCGTTCAGGCTGTAGAGCGTGCCAAACAATTATACATACATACATACTCTCGAAAAACATAACATAAATGATCTAATTCGCGAGCTTAGTAGCACCAATCTCGGCTGTCACATAGATAATGTCTGCGTCAATAACATCAGTTACGCAGACGACATTTTGTTGCTGAGTGCGTCTATCTGCGGCCTTCGTAAGCTGGTAGCAGTATGCGAGTCTTACGCTTCATCTCACGGCTTATTGTATAATATTAAAAAGAGCCAAGTCATGGTCTTTGGTGCTGGGAGTAAAGGATATGATAAGAGTGTGCTACAGAGAGTAAGTAAATATTCAAATATCTTGGTCATATGTTAGCTCCCGTCCATAAGGATAATGACGATATTGAGAGGGAACGAAGGGCGTTGTCGGTAAGAGCTAACATGCCGGCTCGCAGGTTTGCACGTTGTTCTCGAGCTGTAAAAATCACGCTTTTCAGAGCCTTCTGCACATCTTTTTACACTTGCGGCCTGTGGGCCCGGTATACGGAAAAATCGTACAGCGCTCTTCGGGTTCAGTATAATAACGCATTCAGGGTGCTGATGCGGCTGCCTCGCTTCTGTAGCGCGTCAGGGATGTTCGCAGAAGCTAGAGTAGACTGCTTCTACAGTACGATGCCCTGGTGCGCCTGCTGAGGGGGGCGGGGGGGGGGGGGACGGCAACAGCCACCATTGCCGTACCATTTCAGCTGGATTGGTGAGGCAATGGGATACGTAATAATATATATTTTTTCGTTATCCTGTTTTTAAAGTTACTAACAAAAATTTAGCATATGTTCATACTAACATCTTGTGAGACTATGTTTCTTGAATAAATAATTTTTCATTCATTCATTCATTCATAACCCTCCTTCTGTCGCAGTTGTGTAAAAATAGCTATCGTGGCTATGGTTTGTTTTTGGTAAATCGTTAACGTCATCTGTAATTACCGCGATTGATTGACCAATGATCTCAAAGTTTTACAAAATGTAAATTATTTTGACTATTGTCTGAACAAATTTTTCAGGTGGTCAAATCCTGAACATCCGCTGTAGGGCGTGGGCGAAGAACATAAAATACTCGGAGAGTCTAAAGAATCGTCTGGGGTCCACCCATCTTGAGGTCATGATTGATTGAACGCCTGATACTAAAGTGTTAGCCAATCCGTGCCTTTGTTTACAGAATGGACAACATGCCACAAAAATATTTATCTAAAATAGGCATTTAAGTTTGAAAATGTGAGAAATTGGACCATTTCTTTTGTTTCATGTGTTTAATTTCTTTGTTTGAGAATAATGTTACATTGCATGTATCGCGACAACGCAAAGTTACATTGACGTTGTAATGAAAAAATAATTTAAAGAGTGGTGGTTTTTACGTTTTATTTGTTAAAATTGATATTTTTCGACAATTTAGTTTTTGTTATGTTGTCCATATGATAAAAATGCCTTGTAGATTTTGGTTCAATTGATGACTGCGCATGAAAACAATCTTCATTTAATTAATTTTAATTGTAGAGTAAGGCAAAAAGACCTATCACCCACCTAATGGAAAGCGGTTACCGTACCTACAATGAATCAATCGTAACCAACAATAATAACGAATTATAATAAATTTAATACACAGACTTAATATCAATTATTTTTAAATTATATTTCAACAAATTATATTCAAAAATCCTTCAAAAAGAGCTTGAAAAAAATCCTTCAGGGTCGGCAGTGTTGCAGGCGTTCATAGGTTACGGTAACCACTTACCATCAGGTGGGCCGTACGCCTGTTTGCCTACTTAGTTGTATAAAAAAAATATTTTAATTTATGATAAAAGGAGCTGGACTCTTATTAATGTTTATATTTGTTCTAGTCATGTCGATGTGGTATCGTAAAATTTGGATGTTGTATTAATAAATGTACTTTAAGTCAAACTGTATAAAACTCTCTTTACTATCTTTATTTATCCTTTATCCTTATTAAACTAAATTATGTACTAAATTAAATATAAGGTGATTGATTCTTCCAGAGATGACTCCACGCAAAGTGGGGAAAAAACAATTGAATAAAACATTCGCATAATTTATTTTAAATTACAAATAATCCCACTCGAGATACTTTTATTCTTCTAAAACTATACAAACAATGGCTCGCAGCATTCGGTAAAACTTTAGTTTTAAGCAAATCACATCGATTTTTACAAGAATACCCAACTAGTTTCGCTCATTAAATAGAGATGGGAAGAAAAATGCTCATCAGAGTAGTTTTTTCTTTTGGTCATTGGCATTGGTCCCATTTCTGTTGTCAAATATCAGTGCTTGAATTTTCGCTCCGGTTTTAATAGGGTAAAGATTTTCAAAGATCAAAAACTTATTAAATACTTATAGGGGCCACATTTCTTGATCGCAAGACAAAGCAATTTCTTATTACACTCGAAACTTACAATGAATTATTAAAATCCATTTTAAAATTTTAATAAATGTAAGTAACTGTTTTTGTTTGTATAATGTCATTTCAATAATTTCTAAATGCCCATCAAGCTAGGCCCACGAGTTGCCGCCTCTTTTGCGGTCTTTACTGCTTCAAGTTTACCATCAGAGTAAAAACAATTTTTGAAAATATCTTTCCACAGTCATTACTTTCATCTTTTTGCAGAACTAGATAGTTTTTCACTTCATCAATGTCTTGTTCGATGAATTAAAAAAATCCTATTGTAGCGGGTTGGAAAAACAATTGAAAATTCTATAGTTTTCATAATAAATACATTTTTTTTCTTTCCATTTGTGTTGGTCGATAATAGTAGCCGATTTTTTTTACTCCTACATTTTGTATCTATGTAAAAACTGTTTGTCTTTGAAAACGAGTTACATCTGATGAGCCATAGAGTATCCTATTCGATCATGATTTCTATGTGAACGGATCCCATGCCTTCGTGCCGGTCGTACTTGATGTTGTGCGCCCACGCACGACACTCGATGTTGATCAGTAAGCCAGCTGAAAACACAAATGAAAATTATACTTCTTCGTCGTTTTTTAGCCTAATCTGCAACATTAGTTGCACATGTTGTTGCCCCTATTAGGTCACTTCTACGCAGTAGGATACAGTGGGCACTCCAACAGATGCGATTCGTCCTCCCTGGTAGTGTGAATCAATGGAAATTGTAAATACTGCCTATCAGTAAATTGGTTTAAAGAATTTTATTCTCATAAGAAATTTACATTTCAGTTAAATTGAGATAACTACAAACTAATTTACACGTATAATTTAGACATGATGTACAGGTCGCGATATGTGACTTAAGTTTTTTTTTTCAAAAAACATTGATACTGCCTGTTCTCGATCACAACTTATTGAAATAAAATAAATAGGACCATTCAAAGTTTATCTCTCATCTATGCCTTATTGCCTTTAGCAAAAGCTGCCGTTAGTGACTGATGTTGTATGGAAATCTATCGTTACAAGACTTCGATCGGCTTGGGATGTTTCATAGACATCCCAGTGGTACAAATACAACCTAATAATGGGAACCAAACAAGTCGGGTGCGAAATTTTCTTAAAAAATTGCTGACACAATTTGTACACTGAAAGTGTCTTTGAATTGGTTTTGTAGTTTAGACATGAAGCTGATTCAAGTAGAGTTACCTGGTTGAGAATTAAGTTAGTACTATCCTTAGCTTATGATTTGGCTCCTTTAAAGGACTGCGTTGTGTGGAAAGAAGGCACGTTGTGTGGTTTCAATACTCTTTGCTTTAAAGTTTTAAAATCTACGAGCGACAGCCATTAGCAATGATCTAATATTTAAGAAGTAGGTAATCTATCTCTCCCCGTTTGATCTCCGCTGCTGGTACTATAAGGCTGGCTGTGATAAATTAGCATCGCAATCCAGCGAGGAAACGCGTTCTTGGTACCATGCCATACGAGCAAGATTTTTTTTCTTCTTTAGTTTAAGAGTTAAATAAATAAAAAGACGAATAAAGTATATTATACAGCCATAAAACATATTATATTTGATGCCTTCTTTCAATTTATATAGTAAATTGATCAGTGTAAAAAACTAAAAAATCATACTTACTCTTCGGCCTTTGGAAGTGGACAGCCACCAAGGGGCTGAGGTAGCCTTCTTGGTTGGTGTAAGGAAAGTAGTACCCGGGGAAGCCCCGGTACGGCATGTACTGGATTGGGCCGACGTTCTCCCGATCAGCTGGGTTTTCACCTTGGCAGGACACCCATACCATGTTCAACTGGAAACAAGTTATTACATGATATGAGTTTTGGTGATTTATAACTGTTGTTTCTGTCTTTCGAATAGTCAAAATCAAAATAATATGGAATTCGATGGTTCATCCACACATCTAACAATAATAAACCTACCATCAATGAATTCCCAAGTAGAATTCCTGTCAATTTATTTAGCTACTTTATTGTCCGCCAGGGGCGCTGTTCAGATATGACATTTGTTAACGCAGTCACTAGCGAGGCACTGAGCTTTACGACGCTTAAGCTAAAATACATTTCTCTAACATGCTTAGATGAGGTAACCTCAGATGAAAGTTAAAAACTCACATAATTCTTATCATAGGCAGTGATATTCTTCACATGCTCCTTCAAGTCCTCAGGCATAGCCTGGGGCAGAGCATCAGAACTATTATAGAAGCTAGGCTTCCACCCATATATCTTGTTCAGCTTGAGGAAGATGCAAGGAGTGGACGCGTGGTACGCAAAGTTGTTCCCTTCGACGCAAGGACCCCAAGCGCTGATGTCCACGTCGCAGACCTTCCCAGAAGGTATGGGGAGTTTGAAGTCACAGTTGTGGATGTTCTGACCAGCTCCAGCCTTCTTACCGTCTCTTTTGTATGCTGAAAATTATTTGGCTGTGTTATAGTTTGTTGTCCTGTTACAGCAAATGCCTTTATCTAACATGGTAGCAGCAAGATCATTTCTACTTCATTATTTCATGGACATATTTTCACATCTCATTCCTCACAGAATCTTACCCTGGAACGTGCCTCAAGTTATGAAATCCAGAGCAACATACAAATCAGAAACTGATAGGTCAATGCAATAGATTTAATCAGGAGTTACTAAGCATAGGTTTAACAGCAAATATTTTTACACACGCGGAGAATCGAAGTCACCGACGTCTTTAATTCTTGAAACTTGGCATTAGAATTAATTGTTAAAAGATTACCAACTCATAAACCTACCTTTTAAAAAATTGGACAACTCCCTAACCCAAAACTGATGGCTATTCGGGTCATTTCCTTTATACCAGATGACACTGCTGGAGACCTCTGGCGGCATAGGCCGAAATCCTAGACCTGGGTTGGTGCCGATGATGCTCTCGTGAAGCTTCCACTTGGGCTGCCTCGAGTCCAGCATCTGCAGGAAGGTCCACATGCAGATCGCCACCAGGACGGCCAGAGCCACGTAGAATATGAAGTAGAACAGGCATATCTTGGCTGCGATAGAAAGATAATTCAAAAGTTCACATTTATTCATTCCTTAAAAAGGAACGAATAAACGAGGAAAAGTCTGGTGTCCCTGGTGAGTTTTCGAAACAGCGTCTCACCGTTTGACGTGGTTTGTTAACGAACACCAGATGACATTTTAGACTCACGGGGCACGGAGAGCTTGAAAACCTTTTTATGTAAAGATAATACCAGATCTTAGTATCTATCTTAATGGCGAGCCATCGCGCTGTGTGGTCGATGCATTGCGTAGAACACTCTGGCGCTCTCTCTTTTTTGAGGCAAAGATCCACTTCGTGTCGCTGAGTCAGCGGAGTAAGTAAGTAGATCTTAGCATTAGTCTTCGTGAAGAGGGAAAATAAAGACGTTTTATTGGACTTAGCTTCAGAACCGCTTAGATAGAAAATTTTCCGGCTCAAAATGAAACCTTTTGAAAAAAACTACCTACGTACCGTTTTAGTTTTACCCCATTTTATTTACGTCTATATCTCCAGTGTATGAAAAAAGAAGTATGACTTAATTCCAGCGTAATGAAAAAACCTTAAAGAAATTATGTCAAAAGACCCATTCAGTTTCCTGACTAGTTTCATTTTGATTCCACCGGTATTTAAATCACAAAGAACGTACACCAGCGGAAGCCGCGACGGCCGGAGAATTGAAGCAATGAGATCATTACGGTACATCCTGCGCGCGCGCAACTCGAAGCCGTAGGCTAAGATGTTGGGCGACCTTCTGGAGTAAAACATCGTGTTTTACGGTTCCGTAGGGTAAAAACTGGACCCTATTAGTCACTGTCCGTCTGTCTGTCACCATCACCAGGGTGTATCTCATAAACCGTGATAGATAGACAGTTGAAATTATTTCAGATTATATATTCAAGTTACCGCTATTACAATAAATACTAAAACGTAATAACAAAAATATTTAACTGGGATTTCCATACAACAAATTGATTTTGACCGTTTTAGCTCGATTAATAACGGCAATTGATAGACGCTTGAAATATTCACAGAATGGTACGGAACCCTTCGTGCGCGTATCCGACTCGCACTTGCCTGCTTTTATTTTCACGGCTATGATCTAAGATTAAGATATAAAGCTGCAGTGGACTAAAGTCCTACGTAAGTATGAAACGACTTGGGCTAAAATCACACCCGGACACTTCATATAATAGCGGCGAGCGCGATACCTATTACAACTACCTACTACGATTCGGTCGCGTACGCACACGCGTCAATGTGTGCGTTGCTCGAAGGGCTAGCTGCATCATAGACGTCGCTGCGACCGGGCTGCTGAAGAGACATCGTTGCATTAATTTTGTTCTCAACTTTGATCTGCGCGACTTGGTGCGGTAACTGTTTTGGGTCGAAGGATGTGAGTGTCCGTTCTGTACGTTAATACTTTTAATAAAAATAAAAAAATGATGATTACATTTTCGCACTATAAATTTAATTTGCATCATAACTTACACCAACTGGATCCGGTTCTGCCGCAGATCTCCTTGGTCTTTGAGTTGTATATATACCGCTTGACCTTCTGCCCCGTGGTCAGGTCTGGCTCCTTCTCCTTGTAGTACAGGTTAAACCGTTCCAAGCTCGTCAGGTCCGAGGGTCGCTTCTTCACTGTCATTTTTCTGCTTCTGAAAATTGTTTTTATATAATTAAAAAAAATGTATTTAGATTCTGCAGGTTCTGAAAATAATCTTACACCCATATTCTCAAACGTTTCCTCAAACTCGACTCAACCTTACTCCAACTAATTAGTATGATAATTCGTCACAAGCTTCCTTGACTTAAGAAGATTCCTAATTAGAGGTGAGTGTCGAACTGTCAAATATAAGATTGGTCGAGAGGTACCTTAAGGCGTTATAAATCAGTTTCTTATCACTTTTTGCCTGCGTATCTACTAACTGATTTAATTTTTTACTCTATTCTTTGCATTGGTAATATTATAATCTGTGTCGTTCCTCATTGGAGTTTGCTCAAGCAACTCAGAATGTCATTTTCAAGGAAAGTTCGAGGACTTCCTTAATGCGTACTCCATATTCTTAAGGTTATGTTAAAGAATACAAGTGTTAATCCATGGTTCCCAGTCAAGGCAATTTGGTTAATAGCCTTTTATAAATAGTCATGTCAGTAGTCATGTCATAGTCATGCAGTGTCCATAGTCAACACAAACTGACACTGTTGGTCGGGTTTCCTTGTAAAAAAGGTAACAGTGCAAGTAGGAAAAACACGCTTGGACGTAGAAGAAGAATACTATAATAAGACACTTGGATCCTGTAGGCTCGGAGTTCAGGTAATGAATGAGTATACTACCAAGCTACAATAAGCTGGACAACAATAGTCATTTTGGTATTGTGTTCAAGGTTTCACCAAACTTTGTAGTTTTACCAGTAATGGTCAGTTATTTCTAATTCGGCCTTTTCATAAAAGTCCTCTCCTACTATTGAATATTTAGGTGGAAAACATAGAGGAAAAAATGTATGTACTTGCAATCCAATTCATATGAGGTATAACAAGCTCTTGGCTCACCCAATGCACAGATGGTCAATAGTTTTTTTAACCCGCCTTTCGGCCTATGACTTGGTTCTTTTAACAACCACCAAATGGTAGCTAGGACCAAGGCTTAAGGCGTGTCTTCCGTAGCACAGAATCATCGTTATTATCAGACAATCAGGTTATTCAAGCATGCAATGTCCTAACCGAACTAGAAACAACTAAACACTAGTTATTCCAATGGAACGACGAACTAACTGACGCTACTTATTTTTTTAAAGGAAAATCAGTTTATCCGGATTGATAGCCGAGTGGCATTCCTATCTTGAGTTTCTCCGTGCTTCGGAAGTAACAAGATGTTTCACTAGATCAGCTCCGTTAGGCTGTGTCAGATGCCTTCAGGTAGCTTTAAAATCTGACAGTGTTGGACACTAACAAACCTTGAGTCATGTTCCTGTTGGTCTAAATTCCTTGAAAAAGGGGTGAAAGAGGGCGAATGGCAGTTGCTTCATTGTATTCACCAGTGCCACCAAATCTAGTACATGAGAGGCTTCAAAGCGTGAGGACGCGGCTAGGAAAACACGCTTAGACGAAGAAAGAGATGAGACATGGTTGATGAAGTTTATGCAAATAATGAAGGACTCACCTGTGATGTCCTAGAAGGTAATGAAGCCTGTGTCCTCTCACCTTAGAGCTGGAAGTCGGTCTGCGAGCCGGTCCCGACTGCGGCCGCTCGGTACAGGATAATAGGTCGGCGTGCTGCGCGAGCGAGCTATTTAGTTCAATTATATTTTTTCTGGATATATTTTCCTTTATTTTTTTATTCCTGATGGACCCCATGGACCCAGTTTTTAAAAGGCTCAAATATGTAGTTACTTCCAATACCTACATATTTACGCCTTTTAAAGGTCCTCTGCGGCACCTGCGGCAGTGCCGGATTAGTATTACGATTTTTACTGAAAACTAATGAATTACTAAACTAATAATTACTGAAGCTTCTAGAGAAGTCATTAAAAAGGCATTTCGAATGGATTCAGAAAAGTTTATTCCATGTTAGTCTGTGTAAATCGTGAACGAAAGTTATTATACTAAGGTAGAAAAAGAAATGAATAAATTGTTGTATTATGTGTTAAAATAAATATGTATTATCTGTATTCATTACTTGGCTGTATGATTAGTTTTCTTGTGCTTATAAGCATAGATAATTTAGTCTTTGACAGTTGGTTCTAGGTCCTTCCAAGTCCAACATAATCGCCTCGTAACGTAATGTTAATCTGAAAGCATCTTGTGATTTCAATTAGTTTTAATTGTATTTCTACAATTTATTGAAGCTAATAAACTTGTGGAAATGCCTTAGGCTTCTTTATTTTGATTCTATCCGCACACTGACTCTGCTCACAGAACATTTGCTTCACTGCGTGCAAACAACACCATTTCTGCTCAACGTCATGTACATAAATATTTATCAATAGTATTTATTTATTGGCTAAATTCATGTTAAATTTAACTTTACACAGGATTTGAGAGCAATCAGGCGTCAAACGGCTCACTTGTGCATACCGCCATCCCTCGCCCCCTCAGTCACTCCGACAATAATTTGTCGTGTCGTGGTCGTGATTAATATTGCCTTCTGTAACACTGCACCGTAATAGACCTTTACCTTGTGCTAAGATTTAGATCATGTAGACAATGTAGCTAAAAAGGGATCATCGTTTAAGCGTTTCCCCGGTAACATCCCATTCTCGGAGCCCGGGTACTAAAAAATATTCTGTAGCCCGTCCAGCAAAACATTCGTTCCTATTTATGTAATTGCTATTTTACTAGACTAGCTGTGAATTGGGGCTTTACCCGCCTTTCGCCTTACATTAACCTTTCTCAAGCATTATTGGCTCTCATTGCAGGCTTGAACCACCGGGTTGTCTGATAATAATGATGATTCCGTGCTTCGGATGGTCCCGGCTGCCATTTGGTAGTCGTGAAAGGGACCACGTCAGAGACCGAAAGGTGGTTCCAAAAATACTCTGACACCAGGTGAACAGGGTCAATTGACACCCATGAAACCCACTCTATATGAATTAATATATAAAAAAAGAGCGTTCTCAGGTTAAATAAAGTTAATTATAAAATATACTGTGTACTAGCTGTTTCTCGCATATTCATTTCAAATTTCATAAAAATTCATTTAGCGGTTTGGCTGTGAAAGCGTAACAGACAGACAGACGGACAAACAAACAGACTTTCGCATTTATAATATTAAGTATGGATGGATATGGAAGTATGGATGTATATATTGTAAATTTGCTTCCTACCGAAAGTACTACCTTTACACCTTTTACACGTACAAGTCACGTAAATAGTCCGCTTCTCATTTCACAAAATTAGGCCAGACTCACAAAATTGAGATTTAATCCGAGAACTAAAAGATGGTCCATTTAAATATCAATACTAATATTATAAATGGAAAAGTCTGTTTGAATGTCTGTCTGTGTGTTACGCTTTCACGGCCAAACCGCTGGACGGATTTTGATGAAGTTTGGTATGAATATAGTTGAAGCCCCGGGGACAAACATAGGCTACTTTTAAACGCAGGCGGAGCTGCGGGAAAAAGCTAGTGTTATATACATCTTCTTAGTACTTAGAAACATTGAGAAAGGAACGTCATTTCGTTGCTCTTTGTAAAGAACACATTTAATTGTCCAAAAAAATTGGCTGACGTTTTTGGTTTCCTGCAGCTACAATTGTTTTGACAAATCTTGTACCTATTAGACTTTAAAGACGCGAGAATTGACTTTCAGTGCCTTTGTCCCAAAAAATTGCTTATAACACGAAGACGGAATCCGGGATACGGTCTACGGTGACATCTCTTAAGTATCAACAGTGCAGTTTTTGAGATGTATAAGTGATGACTCATTTAAAATCGGCGAGTCGAATGATTTTCGCTCGATATCGAATGACTTTCATTCGACATAATGAGTCATATATTTAAAAAATAGCGCTCCAGGCGTGACGTTTTTGAGAGATTTCTATTACTCACTTAAAACCCGTGCGTCTAATGATTTTCATTCGACATAATCAGTATCCACAGATCCAAAATCCGGTGACATCTCGTACGTACCAGTAACCCAGAATTCCAGTTCGGTTCGTTTACCCGAGTTCACCGGACACGGCTCATTGTGATTTCCTGCCGCTGACCTTACGGCTCCACTAGCAGTCCTGTTACATCTTAGGTACGGTCCATACAATATGTTACCAATTTACTTTGGGCCTTGTGGTTTTTAAGATTCATATTTCATTGCAAGACACAAGTCCTCAGCTTACACCGTATAAACGCCTTAAACACTGGACCACGAAGGCAGATAAAAATTATAATCAAACTCATCATCATCATTTCGTGTATGTTACATTGTCTATCGACCATGTACACCCTGGTCTTAAAGTTGTTTAGAATCGCCTCTCGGCCTATGACAGCCGGTAACAACGGCTTAACTTGCCTTCCGAAGCACGGAATCAAACTAAAAAAAATATTTAAATTTTAACACTTTCACGGACAGTCAAGAAAATAACAACGGCACTCAATTGTTATCTGCGTCGAGAGACGTTACTGTCCGCGAAAGTGTTAAGCGACTATGTTGCCAGACAAACGTACGGCCTAGAAGCTTCTGGTAATAGGATATCGCTTTTTCATCATATCATATCCATCTAAATTTATTCCTTTACCTAAAAGTATTTTTTGATAGGAGTGTAATACTAACAAAACAGCTCATAGAAGTAAAATCATATAAAAGGGAATAGAAAATACAAGTTAAATTAAATTCACTGATTAACATATCGATAATTAATCGATATAGGTAGGTAGGTCAAGACGGGCGAAAATACATAAACAAAACATATAAAAGAACCAATAATTCATTCTGTCAAATTAGCAGCATTCGAAATTACGATGACACTCTGTCTTGCACTTCCGGGAATCCGATTAAACGAGGTTATTCGAATAAATCGAGAATCGATTCGATCGCGATATAAATTCGCAAAAAAGAACAAAACATCGCGGCGTGTGGCGACGTCAATCATATAAGTTGACAGCTTAGCCCTGGCGGCGTGGATTCAATTATCGATATCGATTAAATGATTTTCTAAATATCGAAGCTATTTAAATAAAATCAGTTTTTAAATCTCGCAATTTTAAATTAAGTATTAGGTATACTTATATTAGCAACTCTGAATTCAACGAAAAATTCTGTCAATAAAAATAGAAAAATGCCTAGTTAGAAGTTTTGGAACCGGATGATTTTTGGAACAAAGTGTAATAACTACAGATTATACGTACCTACTCTTTTGGAATTGGCCGTATTAGATATCCGAAGAATCAAATTATATTATTTTTAGTAAGATTAAAATAAGCCCCTTTTTAGTTTATCCAACTTGTTTTTTTTTATGAGGAAAATATTCTACTACAAGCCTAGTCTAAAATATTTTTCTCTTTATTTCATTAGTTGAAGGCGTTGAAATAATAGGTACTTATTGTGGTAAACCTTCCCTCAAGGAATCTTGTGATTAAAATGTTTTCTACTACATTCTAAAACATTTTATCGATAACTTTTAATCGATTCTTCCCCGGCCGGGAAGGATTTTATAGCGGTATTTGAATCAAAGGACGAGAGAACTCACGCGCAATGTATTCGATCACATCTGACTCGCGACATGCGTATTAATAGGGTTGCCTCTTTACTTTCTCTTCTTCGTCCAAGCGTGTTTCCCAGTTGGGACCTTAGCTTGCGTTACAGAGCCTAGGGTATGATATTAATCATGGGCCTAAATTTGGCAGCAAACTAGTTATTACAATGGGGCGACTGCCGTCTGACCACTGTAACCTTTTCACGGGGAAACAAGACCGACAAGTAATGACCCGTGGTGTGTTAGTGGTCAATACTGACTGATTTTTCAAGTCAAAAGTCGATTTTTTAACACTAGTCCAATAACCCAGTGGCAATAGAGGTGGAAAAGTAATTATTGGGTAAATTTTATATACTGCAATAGGCATTTTAACTCGACTATCCTAACAGGTTTGTTCCAAAATAGATATTTAACATTCGCTGTATTGTCTAAAAAGCAAAAAGATTTTATGAATACATTTTTTTACACATTGATAAAATTGTTTCATAATTTGTCATTTATTTACAGACTAAAAAGGAAATTACTATATTTTAAATATAAAAAAAATCATTTTAACTTAGTCACCTACAACCTCATTGAAATCAGGTGGCAATGAATGGGAATTCGGCAGCCCTACCCGAGGTGGCGGCCAGCTTGCTATAAAACCATGGCCTTGAGGAAATTCTGGCAATCAAACCTTGGACAAGGAGAAAAAGGTCGTGTCTTGGCCAATTTGAAAGGAAGTGGTATCAGTGCATTGTAGGATGGCGCTGCTCAAATTATCTGTTTTTGTAAGTACCTACCGATAATTATTGACGCTGCCTCATTTGATAGTTTTATGTAAAACCATTTTTTATTTCCTAATTCATCAATGATTGTCCAGATGTGGGCAATAAAGATTTATAATTGTTTTGTATTCACACATTTCATAATACGTTCTAAAACCGGTATATTAAATAACTAGATGTTTCCCGTAGCTCCGCCTGCGTCATTAAGTAGCCTATATTTGACCCCGGGTCTTCAACTATATTCATAACAAATTTCATCAAAATCCGTTCAGCGGTTTGGCCGTAAAAGCGTAACAGACAGATAGACTCTCGCATTTATAATATTAGGATGGATAAGTAGCTATAGCTCGCGATGTCACTCACCAGGGGTTTGTATCACGCTTATTCACAAAAAAAAAAACAACTATCTGAGAGTTTGAAATAGCAAAATAGGCTGCACTTGTTCCTCATTAATTTAGATCTCATGTTTACCCTATTTTATGCGAATAAATTATTTTGAATTTTGAGTTCTGTCTCCTTCTTTCACGTCATCGATAAGAGAGTATGGAACTACATATATTTTATTTTTTTAATTAACTATTTAGGTCCCACTGCTGGGCAAAAGCCTCTCAGTTTCCATACCTCTCTATTCATTGATGTTACTTAACACTTTTTGTCAAAATCTCTTAGGCCATCGGTGCAATATATTACTTAAACTTCGTAATTTTTATCACTTTAACCATTCCCACAAGAATCAGGCTATCAAATGCAGTAATAATTTAAATTGTTTAGTTGACAGACTATGTATTAGTGTAGAAGGTGTCATGTATTCACATTTTCAATTTTGAGAGTTTGTAATTATGCTCAAATTTAGTATAAACAAGAGTTATATGTACCTAATTATTTTAGGTACGTATCGATATTTATTGTCTTTTTTGACTAGGCCCATAATAAAAGCCTTTACCCTAATTAAATAAAAAATTTCGAATAATAATGCCACTTTACTTTTTATTTTATAGTTTATTTTATAAAATTCCTCCTTGGTTTTCAGGTATACGTCATAGCAGCACTTCACCATGCAGCTTCAAACGAAAAAGAATCGAGAAAGGTCGGCCTCCTCATCCCTGAGAAGATCATAGGAGGAGTCATCGACATAGTCCACAATCATAAAAACAAACCATCGACTTCTGTCCAAGCTACATTCCAACAGCAAGGATCATATCAGAGTGGCTATGCTCCTCAGCAGGGATACCAACCTAGCCAATGGAGCCAAAACCATAACCTACAATTACAATACCAGAACCAATATGCGAACTCTCAAAACCAATATGGTAATTATCAAAATGGTAACTACCAGAATGGAAATTATCAACAGGGTAACTATCCAGTCAATAATGCTGGCCAAGTGGTGAGCCAAGGATATCCTGCACAAGGAAACTATGTCCAAAATCAAGGTCAAAATCAGGCGCAGGGACAGTACGGCACATATCCTCAGAATCAGAACCAGTACGTTCAAAACCAGAATCAAAACCAGCAAACTGGAGGGCAGTATCAAAACCAAAACCAAGTACAGTCAGGAGGACAATATATTAATCAAAATCAGAATCAAAACCAAATGCAGGCAGGAGGACAATACGCCAATCAAAATCAGAACCTTATACCGTCAGGTGGGCAATATGCCAATCAAAATCAGAACCAATTGCAGGCAGGAGGACAATACGCTAGTCAAAATCAGAACCAAATGCAGTCAGGGGGACAATATGTCAACCAAAACCAGCAAGGAGGACAATATCAAAACCAACCTGGAGGACAGAACACCAATCAAGTGCAGCAAACAGGGCAATATGTCCCGAACAACCAAGGGACAACGCAAGGGTCTTCTCAAGGGACGATACAAGGATCCTCTCAAGGGACGACACAAGGATCCTATCAAGGATCTTCCCAAGGGACAACACAAGGTTCCTTTCAAGGATCTTCCCAAGGGACAACGCAAGGCTCCTATCAAGGGTCTTCTCAAGGGTCAGGAGTATCTTCTGGTGGGTTCCAAGTCTCTAGCAGCAGTCAGAATGGAGGGCCAGGACCTACGTGCGTCTGTCAGGCTTGGACGAAACCACCAGGTGAACAGGTGATATACCAGCAGAGTCACCAAGGTAATTCTCGGAATGAGACGGCTAAAGCTGAACAAAAGAAAGAATAAATTACCGATTTTTATGTAGGTAGATAATATAGTTAGATAAAATGTCTGATTTTTTGAAAGGGGTAGAGCGTGGTGGTAGTTGCCATTAAGAAAACGAGATGGCATTGATTATACAGGTGACTTTTTTAATACCAGGGTGAGTGATGACCTTTAGCTGAAACTCAACTTGTAATAAAAAAAAGCTATTTAAATTGTTCGACTTTCCATACAAAATCCTGTTAGCTAATCACTGATTTCTATAATCATTTTTTTTTAATTTTAATGAACAATGTCTGTCTTCAACTTTGTCTAAAAATATGTTACAACAAACTGCTCAAGAATTTCATTGACTTAAATTTAGTGTTATGCAACAGTCCTATAAACCCCTCATAAATAAATAGGGAAGGTTCATCTATCTATATATATAAAAATCAATGCCACTTTTCGTTGTAATTTTATAACTCAAGAACGGGCTCACCTATCCAAACCAAATGTTTAGGCTTTGTTCGGACTATTTAGTAGATGGTTTATGTAAAATTTGCACAAAATCGGTCGAGCGGTTCTTCATTTATCACTTTATACGTAGCGAAGCACGTACCGGGTCGATAGTGTTTTATAAATAAGACTGTGTAAATACAGAATCTCATTTATAAGTTTGTTTCGTATTATAAATAGTTGGCTCACTCAACTAAATGTAGATTGTACAATTTAAGACACAAACTCGGAATCTTGCGGCTATTTTAAAACAGGCGCTAATGTTAGATTTTTTCATAATTTCAAACGTCAATTTTTAAATTATTATTGTTATTTATTATAATCTATGTTAAGTTATTTATTTATTGTGTATTCGTGAAGGTTGTGGGTTCTTTGAATACATTGTATTTAATTAAATAATTTATTAATTTACCTTTAAGTTCTACTTATGTTTTAAAAATAAATGATTTCATTGATTGATTTAAATTATAAACTTGAGATTATTGATTTGGTTGTTTATTTTATGTAATTTTAACAATACAAAGAGCTTACTGTAATATTTTTAAAATGTTACGCAAGAAAATATCCTAACAGCAAAGTTTGCACGACTTTTCTAAAACATTCATAAATAAAAATAATATAGTCGAGAATTAGTCAAATTGACGTGTAACTAATGAGTGAGAAGAATAAAAAAAATTGTCAACAAGTTTATTGTTCCTAGAAAAGCTGGAAAAATTTTGTTACTCCAGAAACGCCCCACTTCCGTTGCACTATCCGTGGCCGAACTAAGGTCCCCTTTTGTACAGCTTATAGGGCGAGCAAGCTACGTTAAAAAGTGCAAAACATTTTTTCTATAAATAATTAAAAGGAAATATTTTAATGAAACTATAAATGATTGTTCACGTTTTTCCCTACATTGTCTTTAACGTGTACCTGGAAGAACTAGTAGTTGCTACTTTGTATTCTAAAAAAGAATAAACTATAATGATTAAAGTCGTACGTCTGATAATTGTAAAATTTTTTTCAAATGAGACAATTGCCAAATAAATGAAAAGAACATGAAAATCAATTTCCTAAAGACTATCAACCCAGCACAATGACCAGACAGTGTTGCCATGATAAACAAAAGAAAACGATGCAAAATCATATTTTAATCCACCAACATACAGGCTAAACTGAGCGTACATAATCATTTTGCAACCCCGTTTTTCCCACCAATGTAATTTGACCTCCCGCACCCCTGAATTCTCTACCAAAAATTCCTGTTACAGGGGTCATTCAGTAATAAACCACGGATCAAAGTGACTGGTTAGTTAAAAGTAGGTCCGATGCATGCGCGCGCATATTTCTTATGTAATCGTTACGTAAGGGATGGTTAGGGGTTGCAGGGGTGTGCGCAGACGATAGCGGGGGCTGAGGAGTGCGGAGGAGGGCAGGACAGGGGCGAAGGCACCGGCAATCGATTGCCATCCGCAGTCCGGCTCTGAGTTTCAACATGGCTGACAAGACAAAAGTAGTGGAGCAATACTACGCCCCACCACCAGACCTAGGAAAATGGGAGTCCTTCAGGATATTTCTCTGGAACTCCGAGACTGGCCAGTTTCTGGGACGCACAGGATCCAGTTGGGGTAAGTGACAAAGACTACCTTAGATGTTGGAGGGAAATCGATTGACTAATTTAGTTATTTATGATCTGGAAAATCCGTGCTGTTTCTTGGAATTTAGAGGTGGAATGATCAGTTAAAAGGATGTGAGATAATGTTAATATGTTGTGTGATTGTGTCCTCGGTTACGTAACGTGAAAAAGTAAGTGAATTGTAGATAATATACATACTAATTTTGAAATAAAATTCTATAGAAATAATATAGATAGATCTTTCTTTTAAAAAGCGCATAACGTAGATTGATCACACGTGTTATTGATTAAAACGTCTATGTTGTACAGAAGTCATTGTAAGTACTTTTAAAGACACAAAGTTTATAAAAATAATTAAATATCCAAATAAATAGATTTTGAATTTTAAATTTGATTTGATTGAATTTGAAAAACTTTTGATTTAAGCTCTCGTGACGTCATAAAGGTGACAGTGGCTCCCTCTGAGCCAAAGCTGATCTTGAATTTCTATGTCATCCATATCGATACTTAATATTATAAATACGAAAGTCTGTCTGTCTGTCTGTTACGCTTTCAAGGCCAAACCGCTGAACGGATTTTGATGAGATTTGGTATGAATATAGTTGAAGACCCGGGGTCAAACATAGGCTACTTTTTGACGCAGGCGGAGCTGGTTACTACAATGGAGCGATTGCCGTCTGATCTCCATATCTTTTTTTTTACAGGGAAACCAGACCAACAGGAACATGACTCGAGGTGTGTTAGTGGCCAATACTGTTAGAATTTTTCAGGCTGCCCTAAGGCATCTGACACAGCCTCACGACTGCTATCTATCGATAACAATCGGGACCATCGGCTTAACGTGTCTTCCGAAGCACGGAGGAGCTCAAGATAGAAAATGCCACTAAATGCCGACCAATCCAATAGTGGTTGCGTCACGCCGTCGCTTGACGCGCGCGTTCGCTACGGATACGCGGGTCGCGCTCGACTAACGATCTCCTCAAATTTATATAAATAATTTTGTATGTGCAAAAACTAACAAACAATATGTTAGGCATTTAAAAAAATCTATCAAATCATATCCGTGAGCAGTCAAATCAATCAGAGAAATGAAGTCGCATTATTTTATCCTAATCTTAACTAACATTTATTGAACTTTTGTACTAAATTAACTATCACTGTTGAAAATAAATAATTTCGCAATCTTTTTTGTGTGTCGATCGTTTTCCCAAGTATTTTAATTCTCCGTTATCAATTTATAGATAACTAGCTGCATCTAAAAGTAGCCTATGTTTGACCCCGGGTCTTCAACTATATTCATACCAAATTTCATCACAATCCGTTCAGCGGTTTGGCCGTGAAAGCGTAACAGACAGACAGACTTTTGCATTTATAATATTAGTAAGGAAGTATGGATATGGAAGTATGGTATGGATAGCACAATAATATTCACATTACAACAGAGTTAATACAATGAAAAAATAACATATTCTTTTTCCACAAAAAACTCTATTTTCTATTTTCACCTGGGCCATCTTGAAGATATTATGAACCCAAAAGGAGAGCCAGAGATACATCGCAACTGGGAACCACACTTGGACAAAGAAGATACCAAGGCAATCATCATCATTTCAGCCACAGTCAGTTCACGGCTGGACATAGGCTTCCCCCAAAGATTTGCAAAATGACCGGTTGCGCTTGTCTGCGATTTTCTTCAGAACGTCCGATCATCTGCTTGATTTCTGTGATTTCCCAGATGTGGGCAATAAAGTTATATTGTATTTTATTGTATCTGCTCGTTGGATGCAATATTGTTTGGCAATGATAATACATTGTTTATATAAATACAAATCGTACAACATGACAGATAACATAAAGCGTTGCGCAACTTAAACTAGGATACAATTTCATCCATCCGTTTCACAAGATAATAATAACTTTTGCGCAAACTGCTCAAAACTGTCAACAAATACATCACATCCAGCGTCTTGTTCTGATCACATGAACGCATTAAGTCTAGGAGCCTATTTTTAAATGTATGACATAGGTATATATTATGTCGAATGAAAATCGTTCAATATCGACCAAAAACCCTTCGATATTGAACGAAATTCATTCGATATTGAACAAAAATTATTCGACTCGCCGATTGTACGTGAATCACACTATCAAACTCCATTAAGTTTTTATTTTTTAAATATACAATTAAGTAGGCAAAAAGGCATACGGCCCACCTGATGGTAAGTGGTCACCGTAGCCCATGAACGCCCGCAACACCGTGTAAGTCCACGAAACACAGGAGATTGTGCTCGAACAGTTACAATATAGGTCTTCAAAACATAACATCACAGGAATAAATGCGTAAAATACCTTTATACTTCCGTGACCACGTTCCGTTTTAACACTGTTTTAATTCTGTAATTTTATGTTTTAAACATGCAGTACGTTAGTTTAAAAGTTAGGTAAAAGTCTTATCACATACAACATACACGAACATGCGCGAAAACATCCCGGATGAGTGAGAAATCGGCAATGTCAAATGATAAATTTATTTTAGTTTGCGACTAAATATGTTGATTGAACTCTATGCCGGACAAATTGGTAGTTGTTAGAGAAATGGACGCAATTGTTTTTACACAAACTCGGTGAGCGCGCAAGTTGGACGTGTCGCAAATTTTAATCTTTGAACACTAAATTTAACGCTCACTATCTGTTCTATGTAAATAACGATTTGATTTTCTCAAGAAGTGAATTTAATTGATGTTAATTCGTATGAGAAATAAAGTTCTTAAACCTAAATCTACAAGAGCAGAAGAAGAATATCTAAATAAATAAATTTCAGTATGACCTACACCAATATTTAAATGGCATCTAAGCCACAGAATGGGTAATCGTTCTAACGCCTCAGATTAGGTTGTAACTGAAAAAAGGTATAGGTTTTATAGAGATATATAGATTCCTAAAAGCATTATTATTTATGCTCTACATTACTGAAGGATCTAGTGTTAAAATCTAGGAATCTGGTCGGGGTGCGCGCGCCACATCCTTCGGAACATCGATCCAAGGACGAATGGACTCGGAAATGCCCGAATGTCATAATTTGATATTCATCTGTTTTTCATTAATCTAATATTCAACTGTCTATTAATCTTGACTACATATCGACACGAGCAAAGAGTCTGGTCTGTAATTATTAATAGAACTAAGTTATTATTTAAATTCGGGCTGCTCAACACGAAAATTACGATTTTTTTTTCTCCAGTATTGTCACATGTTTGGTGTTGAAATGCGATTTTCGACCTGACATCTATAGATTCGTACTGGCAGCTTAGAATCAAAGTAAAATAAAAATCGATTACAATTTCCCGTCCCTAGTCACGTATGACATAGAATAAATAAAATTAAAAATATATTTCAGTTTAATTAAGGGGCCAGCCTGTAAGGCCTGCTTAGAGTAGTTTAAGAATTTCATCAGAATCAAAATAATAGAATCGGTTTTCAAACACAACGTTAATCGGTGTTTTTTATCCTAAAATCTAAAAAAGTAACTCGTTAAACTCGGAATTTTTCTATCAAAGCTTCGCAAGGTGTCAAAGATAAAAATAATGATCATTTTCTATTCATAGCGTAACAAAAGTGTTGATGGAGAAGCGAAATTGAGATATTTTACTAGATTTTAGTCTGCAACTTTGTTTGCGTGCTCCTCCGTGTATCTGAAGACACGCAACAAAAAATATCTATATCTATGGTCCCAAATGTGTTGTAACTTAGGCTGTGTCAAATGCCTTGAAGGTTCGATGAATGATGATGGTATGACCACATTGTTTTTTGATTTCCCTAAGTTTTATTCCAGACGGAACAATTCAAGAGTATATTAGTAGGTTAGGTTAGTAGAGTCGTAGTGTGTATCGCCTTAATTGTCGGCATTGATTGGAAATTTAATTCGATAGTATCAAGGACGTTCGGATGGAGTTCGATAGAATAAAGGGCCTGCGTGTAGGTAGAAGACGGACCATCCACAAATTTGATATGTCTTTAGTACTTAGTACCTGTTTTATTAAAAGAAAAAAAGAACAGAGGCCAAAAAAAAATTTACACTTCGGTGAACGGGTCTGTTGACCATGAAAGCCTTTCAAAACGAATGAATGAGTAGAAATATGCGACATTCAATATTAAAATAACAAAAATACTAAAACTAACTTAAAGCTTAAAGACAGAGTTACAGAGGAAGAATTTCTGCATTAAATTATATATAATATATAATAAATATATAATATTATATATTGATCAGAATTTCCTAGTAAAGATAATGAGTTTTTAATGACTCCAAGTGCTTGTATTAGCGAGGCGATGGTCACTGTGGTCAGGATAGCAGCTTCATAATAATTGCGAGACAATTAGACCCTGGGCGACAGTTTGTTATCGAGCTCGCTGTAACATTGCATTTAGGTCAATGTGACCGTGTAAATTATATAGGTATAGCGTAGTAGTTACAGGATAAAAAAAATCTTACCACAGGTGATGCGATAGCCAAGGGCATGCTTGTTACAATGGCGCGTGTCAAGCGAGTTTTGAGCAGGAGATGATTATCGCTCGATTTTAAATTATTTTTATTCGATACAATCAGTGAGTCGAACGATTTTCATTCAACTGATTGATTATGCGTGATTCATACTTTTCAAAAATAGAGCCACAGCTTGTGCCTCTTGCATTCTTGTCCACGCGCCACACGGGCAGGATTTATTTAATTTTTCTACTATAAAAGTCTATATGATAGCAATTCCTGAATTCCGTGTAGAATGTAGCTTAAACGCGGTCAGCGCCAGACCAACTCTAGGAAACGATAATTATCACCACTTGTGATCAATTATCGGATCGATAGCGCAGAGACACTGGCGCCGTGACTGCCAGTGGAAATATTTTGCAAGTCTTTCAACTTACTAGCTGCTTGATCCGGCTTCGCATGTGTGAATATTGAGGTGTACCCAGGTGTACTGAGGTGGACCACTGGTTAAAAAATACCCTTGGTCCGCCCAGGTGAACTAAGCAGGTGTACCACGACTTCTGACTGGACGGAATGTATCAAGTTTATGTAGCCCGTACTTAATGTATCGGATCCTGCGATATTTCCTATTTTTTCCTTCAAATTAAGTCCCCTACGCTAACTCAATCTTCTTCGCCCAAGTGTGATTCGCTTACGCTTCTAATGTACATATACTTAATTTATTTATTAATAAAGGAGTGCTCACATGCTCTTAATATTGACTTGGATATTTCACCATAAGATTTTCTACAAAAGCTCATGATAAAACCCTGAAGCCCTGTCTTTGAAAGGTACTCACATAAAATCGGGGAGTAAAATTATTTTTGTTCAATATCGAATGATTTTTATTCGAGAAAATCAGTGAAACAAACGATTTTTATTCGATTTTGGGTAAATCAAAAATAAGTCTCTTGAATCGTAGAAGTGGTCGCTAGGACCGAAATATTTTTTGACAAAATCTTCAATAATTTGTATTTTGTATTTAGGTACGTGAACGAAGCCGTACATATTCTATTTACCAACCACACCGTACACATGTCGTCACGTTAACTCATTATAGTGACCCCGTAGCAGGGTGTTAGCGTACACGTAATTAACGTAATAGAGTTTCTATTTATAGCTTCTATATATTATGTTATAAACAACAATGATCCATGTAGATCATGTCTCGGCTCCATCGTCACACTCTGGATGGACTGGACATCATTTGATACCAGGAGAAAAGAATAGATTTTTGTTCTTTTCAAGCGACTTCCAAAATCCATAAAAAAAAAGGTTTCCCAATTCCAGTAAATGTTATTTTTATAAGAATTTTTAATTTAATTAGCAGCTTTGGAAGTCCATATTTGTTTTGTCAATGTTTGGAATAAAATGTAAAGGAACTTCTTATTTTTTGTTGAAATTTAAATTGTGATGTTTTCTTATATTTTCGCGATTGTTATTCATTAAATTAAACTATATTAATACGGTTTTATCGCGTTTATTACTTATTTATTTACACCTGACGTTTCAAACACTTTACAGCGTTCATGGCCCGCCTGCGACCATGAACGCTGTAACCGTATTAAAATAGTTTAATTTAAATTGTGATTTCCCAGATGTGGGCAATAATATTATGTATTATAGTACAACAGGGGGTAGACAAATAACTCTACAACTGTATAATAAGCTGTCTTTTTTTTTGTTCACAGCCAAAATCCTGCTATTCTACCTGATCTTCTATGCTGTTCTGGTGGGCTTCTTCGCGGCTCTACTGGCCATCTTCTACCAGACCCTCGACTCGAAGACCCCTAAATGGCAGCTGGAAGGGTCGCTGATAGGAAATAATCCAGGTAAAATTACCTATCAGGTGTATAATATAGTAACCAGATCTTCAACGCAATCCACAGAGCAAAAGTTCGCCGCAAGTGGTTTTGCTGTTCCACAGAATTGTGACACCAGGGTGTATATGGTCGATTGACAATGTAACCTACATGAAATAATGATAAGGAAGGAGATCGTCAAAAAGATGGATCGGGTACATCACGATGTTCAGCATTGAGCAAGCGACTGAAGGTAAAAGAGTATACTGAATGATTTAGTGAATTTGCGTATGTGTTTGATTCTTTTTAACCCTATGTATACTGAACCAATCTGTGCTTTACTTAATAGCGGAACACTATGCCGTCTGATGGAATCATCATATCTACTCGAGATGTGTTTGTGGCTAATTACTTTCAGATTTTTAGGCAGCTCACATAGCTCAACAACTAAACTACCATCTACCATCATTCCTGAGAGTCGCTATATACCACCACCACCTATTGAGACGTCTGGCATTCATATATTGTACTTTGTCAATCATTTTTGTAAATCATTTTCTGTATATTGATAAACGTTTTAATTAATTATATTCTATTCTATATCGACTATTCGCTAAACGCATTATTACTTCATACTTATCTTTAATTTTATACCGTATTACTCATTAAAATATTACTAATATAGCATAAGTTTTACTAACAAATGAGCCCTGGTCACTTGAATAAATAATTTTTCATTCATTCATTCATTCATTATTGTTCTCCAGGTCTGGGCTTCCGACCCATGCCGGACTCCGCCAACGTGGAGAGCACCCTCATCTACTACAAGGCCAACGACAAGGGCTCCGTGCTCAAGTGGGCCAAGGTCATCGACGAATTTCTCGATGGTAAGTTCCTAGAATACACAATCCGTATTATTTAAAAAGTCGTCAAGTGCGAGTTGGACTCACGTATGAAGGACTCTACATAATCATTGTCGAACTATTACTTGGTGACAGACGGACGGACAGCGGAGTCTTAGTAGAGTCCCGTTTCATTCTGTGGGAAAATAGATCTGAATATTTAGCCTTTATCCTATAGTGTAAAGACTAATATTATAAAATATATATTTTAGATATTTTCAGATTTAATCCGTCTACGTTAGACGGATTAAATCTAGCGGCCTTATTTTCTAAATATGTGGTTTTTACCAGGTATATCGTATACAAAAATCGACCTCTACTTTTTATCAATTTCAGTTCTTAAAAATACCGGCTACCATAACTTTGTAGCATTATAATTCACCTTGCGTGCTCAAGGACCTTAGGGTTATAAAAAGATTCCTCGAGGGTATCCACAAAAATATTTTTCTGTGTTTGTTGTTATTATTCCGTCAAAGTAATAAAAACATTTTTTCTTTAATTGTTTTATGTCAATAGGTCAAAAAGACTTCTCATTTTGAATCTAATCTTAGCTCTGAGCTTTATTTACTTGGGCTTTACAAAACGTGTTTGACAAAATGTGTATGAGTGTGGTGTGTGTTTGGGGAGACTCAAACGATAAAGCACTTGTTTACCTGCCCACTGTGCCTATCGAACTGCCACTGCCTACCTAACACGCAGGTTTTAGGGCACACCGGGCACACGGAGGTGTGAGTCGTGAGGGACGACCTGACAGCGGCTACCGATGAGACCGTAAAAGTGGCAGAACTGAAGGACATCGAGACGCCAGGAAGAAGTTGTCTTATCATTTAGGGTTAAATCATGGAAGTTCACTTTTGATTTTCTGATGTAGAATTGACTTGTTCTACTGAGAAATACCATGGAATTGCTCATTCTTCATTTGAAGCATTTGTTTAAAAATGTGTTTTTTCAATAAATAAATAAATTATCCACAAGAATACCGCAAGAAGGGCAGCGGCAGTGGCGAGGCGACCGGCGCTGAGAACCGCGTGCCCTGCTCCCCTACATCCGCCAACCTGGGAGAAAAGCAAGTCTGCGACGTGCCCGTGGACGAGTTCCATCCCTGCACCCCCGCCAACCAGTACAACTATGAGGAGGCTGGGCCTTGCGTCTTCCTCAAGCTTAACAAGGTATGCGTTCACCTCATTTAGAGGCCTTATGGTGTCTCTCCCCGTATGATGAGAGATGAGATCCTCCATACAATCATTTTGGTCGCAGTGTAGAAACTGTTGCCAGTGCAGTATTAATAGGTAACATTTTGTACACTGCAGCCAGAATGGTTGGATGCGCCTGCTGTCCGGTTCCCTTTGTCTTCTAACACCGCCACTCGGGACGACCTGATGGCGGCTACCAATGAGGCCGTGAAAGTAGCACATCTAGGAAAAAATTAACTGATTCGTCGAAGGCCATCGCCATGCCAAGAAGAAAAATTCATAATACATTTTTTATAAAGAAAAATAGATGGTGTTTCAATGATTGCCTAGTATATAGGTATACGAACAAAATATGTCCACTGCAGTGCAAGGTCCATTATTTATGCAATTTAATTATGCAATGTTATGCCATTATTTATGTCCCCTATTCCAGATCTTCAACTGGGTGCCCAAGCCCTACAACAACACGGAGGAGCTGCCCCGCAACATGCCGGAGGATCTCAAAGCGCACATCAAAATGCACGTAAGTACCTTCCTTATTCTGTGTTTCATTTATTCTTCATCTATTGAGGAAGTCACTAATCCTCGATGCTCTTATTCGCTGTAGGACATATTCGCTTTAAGGCAGATTATCCATATCGGCTCAACTGAAATTCAGCCGTTATGCGAGTTTGTCCTAAAGCAAACAAATGGAATTGATATCTGGTAGATTCAATTTTAGAGTTGACATCTTGAAAGGGTGCCATTTTTAAAGATGGTAAAAATTTTGTATCGACTTCCGCAAAATAATGTTTAATTAATTGATTGTTGTCTTATCCCAGTCTGGCAAGCCCGACGCTAATACTGTGTGGGTGTCCTGCGAAGGCGAGAACCCAGCTGACGTGGAAAACATCGGCCCCGTGCAGTACATTCCTCGCCGCGGCTTCCCTGCCTACTACTACCCCTTCACCAACAAGGATGGC
Source organism: Euzophera pinguis (assembly GCA_947363495.1). Classification (NCBI taxonomy): domain Eukaryota; kingdom Metazoa; phylum Arthropoda; class Insecta; order Lepidoptera; family Pyralidae; genus Euzophera; species Euzophera pinguis. Next base: position 1,377,172 of record OX376156.1, on the reverse strand, counting down.
TACCTCAGCCCAATTGTCGCTGTGCTGTTCGAGAAGCCCAGAAGTAAGTTGGATTGATCTATACTTAAGAAGCATCAGCTCATAATAATTAGTATCTCGCTTTAGCTAGGAAGGAAGTTTGGGTACTCTCTTCCTCAACAAGGAAGGCTACCGGAGGCTATAGGAGTCTCTTCCTTATCATATCCTTATCAAGCCCAGGTGTAAGTATTACAATATTAATGAAAATAGATGTATAAATTGTTTTAATGTTTTAATTGTTATTGATTATTAAAAATATATAATTTTGCATGCTTTTATTAATTTAAAATATATTGTACGTCCAAATTGGACAAAGCACAGTGATACCAAAGAGATAACTGTACCTATAACCTTGTAAACTACCTGTGTTTCACAATAAAAACATAACTTTTCTGTTTTTCCTAATGGTTGACTGGGAGAGAATGCTTTTAGCATTAAGTCCGCCAATTGTAAACTTGTGGTACAATAAAGATTTATAAATAAATAAATAAAGATATTTGTATTTGAGCAAGTTGGATTTATCTACTAATGAAGCGTTAGCCCAAGGTAATAAGTATCTCGCTTCAGCTAGTATGGGTGCCTTCTTTCATCAAGGAAGGCTTACCCAGCTCAAATGTGAACTTGTGACTGTGTTCTTTAAAAATCCGTAGAGTTTATCCCACGTCACGGCTTTTCTGCCTACTACTTATTTATTATACTTAAGAATCGTCAGCCAATCGAAATAAGTATCTCGCTTTGGTTAGTAAGAAAGCATAGGTGCGCAACCTTCATCAAGGGCGGCCTACCCAGCTCAGTTGTAAATTGCGCTCTTTAATAAAAATCCCACGAGTATATCCCTCGACATAACTTTCCTGCCTACTATTACCCGTTCGGCAACGAGGAAGGCTATCTCAGTCCCCTAGTGCTCTTCGCGTTCGATCAGCACATTACATTCCTTGTCTTGGCTTCCATTATACAATTCTTGACCAATCAGCAAGGCTGTATCAACCGATTGGTAACGATGATCTTTGGGAAGTCCAGCAGTACGTTAAATTTATGAGCTTAAATAATATTCTGGGGCAGTTAACGCTTCACGTTGGCTTCCCTACTTTCAACCATTACAAAGAAGTCTACCCTAACCTACTTGTTACCATGATTATGAGAACTCTAGGACAGAATCATATTACTTTCAACATAAAGATAATGTTCATTTTGATAGCTAAATTTCGATAAATCCATGGGGGAATCGATTAATAAAAAACTCACTAGCCAACCATTTAAAAAGTTTATTTTTTAAACTAATCGCGTGTTTTGTTTACAGCGGGGGTGCTCATCAACATCGAATGTAAAGCGTGGGCGAAGAACATAATGTACGACCGCTACGAGAGGCGTGGCTCGGTCCATTTCGAGCTGATGGTGGACCGCTACTAAGCAACTAATGCGCCGGCCACGGTTGGTGGCCAACCTGTGGCCAAACATCTGCCCAACCACTGCGCCCGGGCGCAGTCAGTAGCAGTTATGGAACAGACTTTAATCCTCATCTTTTAATCGAATTTCGAATAAAAAGAGGCTAGGTTTCAACAAGTTTCGAGTTCCTGTGATTGAGTCGTTTACGTTGTTAAAATTTATTTAAAACTTAAGTAGAATAAATCTTATTAAATTAGTATTATTAAGATGACGTCTGTTTGTTGTCGTATGTAGTCTATGTAGCTTTTGAGCTGCTGCGTGACTCTTGAACGACTCAATCTATCTAGGTTTAGCTCGAAGCTTGGAAGGTCTAAATTGCTAGCATTGAAAAAATGACTAGGATTATAAAATAGGGAAGATTGTAAGATCCGGAACTCGTAGATAAGTCTACTCTTGTAACATATAATAAATCTAGTTGTAAATGAGAGTTGAGTCTGTTCCATCGCTCTGCCAAATGTGTGACCAAACATTGCGCCCGCGCACAGTTGGTAGCACACATCGCCAACGTTGGCGCCAACTCGCGCCGCGCCAAGCGCCGGGCTGCCATTTTTTAGCAATAGCCACATAGTCGGCGGTTAATTTCTATTCGTTTTAGAATATGCCAGAGGGCGCCACTAAGTTAAGTTTCGTTTCACGCTTCAATAAAATTAATAAATTTAAATTATTGAGAATATTTATTATGTAATGTTTTCTGGACGGGATGTCAATAAACACGCAATAGTTGGTTCCAATTTAGTTTTTTTTTTGTGTTTTATTTCGAAACCTTTACAAATACCTACACTAAGATTTTCTACTTCTTTCGGTAATCGCCCTTAAAAGCCATTGAGAAAGTAAAGTCATTTGTAGGAGCGGTCTCGAGGCTATGTGTTAAAAGCAGAATGGCATCCAGAGACCAATACAGCGAGAGATAAGCTGCAGAGTGAGAGAGATATATGGAGAAAAAGTGGAACAAGTATAGATTAAATAGAAACTCAAATAGATTTATTATTATGTATCTCCGCTTGGGATTCACGGGTTACCCCGGTCCTTTGAGAGGCTTGCGCGGGGATATGGATCCAACACGTAGAGGCCTTTTGGAGAAGTTGATGTCATGTGGTGCTCCTGCCAAAACCTGTTCTCGGCTATATCAATAGTTGACATTTCCATGAACAGGTCTCGGCAGGAGGAGGAACTATTTCTAATAGGTGAAAAGAATAAATGGGTTATGGTGATGAAGTTTGGATGGATTTAAACTGGGCTATTGCAATAGAAATCGGACGCCTGCCATAATCATGATTACTGACTATTAGTGGCAGGCGGTGACTCGCCACTCAGTGAATGGGCCCCCCAAATAGTCGCCGCATTTGGCAACAGAGGGGCAACATCGGGATGAGCGGCTAAGGGTGCCGAGAGGTGCGGCTCCGGTTTCGCCATCGCGAGTTGCCTCGTGAGCGGGTTTCCCCGTTATTACGCCATTACGTGCAATACACTTCCACCCTCGAGCATATAGCTCTTGCGACTCCACTCTGGCCGGCCGGCTAAGGCAAGCCAGAGATAGGGGTCCTGTCCCTCATCGGCGTCCACACCGACCTTGGCGAAGGAAGGTTGGAGGTGAGGGACGGAGGCCTCCCCTGGGAGCACTCAGGTCCGCGGTGTCGCCACTCACCAACAGCTATCCACAAGCTGCCCTGCGGAGACTGACTGCACTGGGAAGAGAACCCAGTGGGCGATGGGGTCGTCACATCCCTACGCCTATATTATTATTATTATTATTTTTCACTTACACACCTACCATTACGGATAAGTCCATTGCGATAGAGTAGCACTATTTAAATATACATTTACAATATTATACATATATTTTATGCCTTATAACAAATTATCGATAATGATATACGTGTGAATTCACTCATAGTACAACTAAATAGGTCGATCTCCAGAGCCACAGCATTCAGAGTTCGCAACGCTCGCGTCAGTGGGGCTTCATCAAGTTGGCGTGCGTACGGCAGTGCCAGCAGCGGCGACCGGCGGCGGCGCGATACGTATCCATTCGGATATACACAGAGACACACTTCAGATAATACATCCGCATGAGAAATTTCCCCGCTTAACACCCTAAACAGATATTTCATAATTGCAAGTCGCCTTCTGACATTTAGTTCCTCATATCCAACCATCCCTAATATAGAACTCTACATGTGGTATCAACATATACATATATGGAAGCCGTTCAATAAGATCCCAAAGGCTGCTAGAAATTGTCGAGAAGTTGAGTATTTGCAGACTTTCGCTGTAGGAGTCTATTTTTGAAATCTTAAATAAATAATGTATAAAAATCATTCGATATCGAACAAATATCATTCGACTCGTCGATTTTGCTTTAGTCGCACTTTTCAAAAATAGCACTCCAGCATCAGTCTGAGTACGCTTTATCTTAGAAATTATAGCCAAGAACTATTTCTGCCAATTTTCAAACAAGAAAATTTTAAAGTTACTATGGTTCTATTGAAATTGAATTGAAAACACACAAGAAATGAAAGTAGAAAATAATTATGCAAAAACTGAAATCTACTATCCAAGATGTAAATCCAGTCTCGTAGCGAATTGAACTTTCGTAGCGGAGTCGTAGCAAAGCTACGTGTGGTCTAAGATTTTGTAGCGTTATTGTAGCCAAGTCGTAGCAATGCTACGTTTGTTCTAGGATGACGAGACTATATATCTCGTAGCAACGACGGAGCTACGCAAGGTCTAAAATTTCGTAGTATCGTAGCAAGCCTACGACACCGCGTGGTATGAGAGTTCGTAGTAACGTAGCAATAACTATAATTGGCAAGTCCCCAAAAAATCGTTGTAATAGTATGATGTACTTTTTCTGTTAACCGTTTTTATTAGTATATCGTTTGAAAGAAAAAATACTAAGTAAGATTTTTTTTTACATAATTTTAAACATTTACAAGGACAAGGTAAGCGTCTAGGATTGCAGTGCCAATTTGTGTGGAAAAATGATGAAAGACCTGTGACGTCATATTTGACCTTGCTTAAAAATAAAGGTTATTAGTTTTTTTCTTCATAAATCAATGAATATAAATTAGTTTAAAAAAAAAATACTACACTAATTATGTGAGCCTATTAATATTCATGAAAAAGGGTGTTGCAGGCGTTCATAGGCTACGGTAACCACTTACCATCAGGTGGGCTGCACGCCTGTTTGCCTACTTACTTGTATAAAAAAAGGGCACTCGCATTGTCGTAATTTATCATCGATTTTATTCAGAAATTCTAAGTTATGCCTAAATTTTTGCCTGAATTTGCTTAAAGTTTTATCAACTACAGTTGTCTAAGTCAAAACATTGACAAATTTAGGTGAAAATAAACATGTAAATTCGAAAATCTAAGTTAGAAATACTTAGTTATTATTGTTTCACGAAAATCTGTACTTCTTGTTTTCATATCAATGACAAATTTTTTAATGCGGTTAGCCCGGAGCGAGGCCAGCTAATCACGTATTTGTACTAAAAATATATGGCCGAGAGGCGGTTCCGAACAACTCTGATACCAGGGTGTATTGTCGATTGACAATGTAACCTACGCGAAATGATAATTATTTCACGATATGACATCATTAAAAAAAATCTCGTACTCATTCCTAAGATAGATTTCATGTATGCAATAGAACCAGGTAAAACTATCACAAAGAACTGTAAGTAGGGCAGGGGTGGCGTGATGGCGCCGGTCTGCCGCCGAGGGTTGCTGCGGAGTCCGCCAAAATGTCGACGATTCGCAAATAGGGGCGGTTTTGCCCTCTGTCTTAGTAAGAACGAATAAACAATAAATATATATATATATATAGGCATTGGATATCTACCTAACATGTGCTCAGGTGACCTGATAAAGGGCGCAGGCAGACGCTGGTTGCAGGTCACTGCCAACCGGTAATTTTGGAAATCATTATGAAAGCCCTATGTCCAGCAGTGGGCTGACTGCGGCTGAAATGATGATGATGTATACTATCTATCACACCTCTAGTCAAGTTCCTGTTGGTCAGGGTTTCCTGTAAAATGGGATTTGGTAATCCATATGGTAAGCTCCATTGTAATAAATAAATAAATAACCGTACCGCCAAATGTAAACTGACAGGGAAGCAACTATATAAATTTTTTAGCTGTAAAAATAGGATAGAAAGAGCAAGTACCGGAGCAGACGACCTTTATTTAAAGTTTTACGTGCTTATACAACAAACTGTATTTTCTAACCGTGAAAATAGTTATGTAATCTACATTTTTATCCGTCTTATGTTAGTGTCTATTAGGTAAAATAATTCACCATATTTTCTTAAATATATGCAAGTTCAAAAAGTTTTTAATGTTTCTTCGTTAAGTGATTATTGAATTTGTGCAATTCAATGTTAATAGTCTTAAGTAAGCTTTGTATATTCAAGTTTATTTCTTTGTCTAAAGTCAATCTTCAAGATATCTTGAAATCTAAAGTTTAGAGGCTGTGCGATGCTCGAAGGCGGAGATCAATATTACGGAAGGAATATTACTCTTTCTTATAAATTTATTTAAGACTGTGCCCACTTTGTCATAACTGTATCTTGAGACAATCTACAAGATATCTTTAGGCTCATAATGGGTTTATCCAAGGCAACAGCTAGAATTTATCAACTTGTCTTCAAGATATCCACTGTTCCTTTTGATTGTTACTTGAATCTGGTAGATGCACAAATTTTCTGTTTCTCCTAATGTTTGACTGGTTTAGAATGCTTTCAGCACTAAGTCCGCCAGTGAAATATTCTACTCAATTCATTTTTATTATTCATATGAAACCGAAAACTGAAAGAATTTTTTTAATCCGTTCAAAAATAAATTATTTATAAGCCTTTGAAATCCAGTGGAAGGGGAAACTGGCAAGAAACAAGAAAAGGATGCACTTAGTGTGAAGTGACGTCACTTGGTTTCATGCGTATAAAAGAGATAGTGTTTGATTGCGTAGCCTTGATGATGCTACTTTAATTACTGCTTTATTCAATAACCAATTTTGTTGTTGTTTTCAGAATCGGTTACTTTTTAGTGTATGTATTGTTTGTATATGTATTGCCTATTGTTTAAGTATATTTTATTTGTGGAAATGCAAACTTTCAATAAATAAAAATATTCACTCTGTATGTGCACCCATACTTCCATAATTACATACTTTCTACACTAATATTATAACTTCGAAAGTCTGACTGTTACGCTATCACGGCAAAACCGCTAAACGAATTTTGATGAAATTTGGTATGAATATAGTTGAAGACCCGGGGTCAAACATAGGCTACTTATTAACGCAGGCGGAACTGCGGGAAAAAGCTAGTATTAAATAAGAAATAAATACAGATTTATACAAAGACTTAATTTGATCGCACCACCCACTGGTCGCAAATTCACAAATCTTCTTCCCCTAGCTATAATGTCATCAACCCCTAACTTATACATGTAAAGTATAGCATTACGTCACTATGTTTATACACAGACATCCCAACACCATTATCAATTTTATATAGGGAAGGGTTTGTTTATCCGTTTATACAATTAAGGGGTTGGAAATTTTAATATTAATGGGATGTAAAAATGATAGAGTATCTCTTCTGTAGTTCCCACATAACAGGAAACAGTTGATCTATGATTAAAGGGAGCATTATTTAATATTAATACTATTTAATCAAAAAAACGTAGCAAATGGAAATCCGTAGTCTCTGCCTACCCCTACGGGGAAAAGGCGTGATGATATGTATGTATGTACTCTTTAATATAAATTATCGAATATTTTTTTCGAGAAAAACTAAGATTAAGAGTTAAAAATATAAAGAGCTTATATTTTTTAGCTTCAAATTTTTTAGTTTACAATGATGACGATTCTTACATACCTCCATCGCTGCTTCCTCATTGTTCACTTGGTGTAAATCTGCAAACAAACCCTGTAACCCAAGTCTGTCATCCCCAGTTAGGTAGTACAGTCGAAGACAGATAAACCTGACCCTTCAACCATTTCGGTGGGTACGGTAAGAGTGTCACGTTTATCTGTCTTCGGCTGTACATGGCTTAGGCGCCACACTGTCGGGAAGAGGCGCCGTCGGAGTGTCGCCGTCTTTACTACCCAGCAATGATAGTACGATGTACATTGACGGCTAAGGGAAATACATTTTTGTTTTAACTAAATTACCAACAAGGACAAATATAATTAAAAAAATAACATAATCCATACTTCCATACTAATATCCATCTATACTTAATATTATAAATATAAATCCATACTATTATAAATTCTGTCTGTCTGTCTGTTACTCTTTTACGGCTAATTAAACCGCTGAATGGATTTTGATAAAATTTCGTATGAATATAGTTGAAGACCCGTCAAACATAGACTACTTTATGACGCAGGCGGAGCCACGGGAAACAGCTAGTAAGTAATAAAAATATAAAACATTATTAATTTAAGCCATGTTTTATTTATTTAATTTTGATCACCTAATTCGATATTCTGCTTGATGATCAGTCGACCCTGTACCACCCTGGTGTCAGTTAGCCTCTGACGTGATTCCTAAAACGACAATTATAGGCACGAAATTATTTTTATTATCAGACAATCAGTTGTATTTGAACCTGTCGAATATTAAAGTTTTATTATAAAAGTATAAGGTGATTCAAACCTGCAATGGGTCAACAGGTCTCGCCTGAAGCGGAGAACTGCCTCTCTCCGCTTCAAAATCAAAACAAACCTTCTTTCCTTACTTAGTGATATAAAAATTGGTGAGTACAACTTTTTGTCTCAGTAGTTCAACTTTTGGGAGGAGTGGACTATGTTGAACTACTTAGAAAAAAGTTCCACTACGATTGATCTGACCAAATTGAACTAGAGAGAACTAGGGCGTTTTCTTTAGGATCAGGAAACTCTATATTTCAAATGCTACTAATCTAATTGTTGTTAATTAATAAGTATTAGCCCAATTTAAGTAAATTTATGTACTCTTTAAGTCAGTACAAACAAACTGCTTTGCAAGTACAAAAAATAAAATTTGTAAATAATTTTACACACATACATTAATTGTAGCAAGCAATGTACATCGTCCAACATCCGTTCCCGCAAATCCCGTCGCGTCACTGCGTCAGTATCCCGTGACTTGGTGGCTGACGTGGACGGACTCAGGAATCCAGGATAGTCGCCATGGGTCTGGAGAAACGGACGGTGAAGATTATTGCCATCGTGGTGGTGGTAGTACTTGTTATAGGCGAGTATTTTTTTTATGTTTACATGTGTTTTGTCATACCACTTCTTTTTCCAAACATCCTAAATTATAAGCTTTCTCGCTCAACGGATAGCCATCGCTATTCAGCGCGGGAAAGATGCCTGCGTGATGGGAACCCTGCCAGGGGGGGCCCTTTAGATTATATTTAGCTTTTAAGTTTTCTTTTTGTTTTAGATATATAGTTTAGTTTTGTAAAGTTAGATTATTTTTATATATATATATATATATTTTTATATATATATATATATATATATATATATATATATATATATATATATATATATATATATATATATTAATTACTATTGTCTGTTATAATTAAATAAATGTATATCAGGTATTATAGCTATGTAATCTATGAAAATGTGTAATCTGTAAATTGGTAGGTGGGATTGCAATTTAAAGAGAAAGCAAGGCCCCAATCCCTCTAAATATGGAGGGGAAAGATACCTAGGTACATTATAATTGGTTCTTTGAGACCTTTGGACCTTCAGCAGTAAGACACAAAATTAGACTTGAAGAGAGGGAGTCCCGTGACTTGGCGGCTGACTTAAACGGACCCAGGAACCCTGGATTGTCGCCATGGGTCTGGAGAAACTGACGGTGAAGATTATTGCCATCGTTGTGGTACTAATCTTCAACTAGTTGGCATAGGTGATTAATTTATTTTTAGTTTTTTATGTGTAGAATAGAATAACTTTCTTGATAGATCCATCACTAACAGGAAAAGTCTTTTTCCAAACTTTACAATTTACCACCGCACTCGAGTTGTTAAATTCTCCAAACAAATGTAGGGCCGTTTCCCTCTGAATTTTAAAAGGAAAGATTTATTTTGAATCGGCACTGGTTTGTCCAGCAGTTGGACATTAAATTAGACTTAGTAGAGACTAGAGAGTAAATACAGTGACTTGATGGCTCAATGGTTTTACATGCTTACTCTATTTTTAGTATGTAAAACCAGGGAGTTGATTGAAAATCGTTCGACTCACCGTCTATGTCGAATGAAAATCATTCGACAGCGAAAGGAGGGTGAGACTTCATTCCATAATCGCAGTGTACGCGAATAGAAAATTCTTTTAAAAGCGTGCAAAAGTAATTTATAAATTACTAGCTGTTTCCCGCAGCTTCGCCTGCGTTAAAAAGTAGCCTATGTTTGACCCCGGGTCTTCAACTATATTCATACCAAATTTCATCAAAATCCGTTCCGCGGTTTGGCCGTGAAAGCGTAACAGACAGACAGACAGACTTTCGCATTTATAATATTAGCATGGAAGTATGGATATAATTTTATACTAGAAGTAGCCTTCGCCTGGAAGCATTGCTCTCGTGCATTTTTTGAACAAAAAAAATAATTTAAAGTTCGCGAAATCCACTGTTCACAGAACTACTAGTATAAAGATATTATATAAATAATTGGTTCCATGCGAATATAGGTAACTGCATGAATAAATAATATATAGTTGCCGATCAGTCTAGCTGGGCTTGTAACCAACTTTTATGGTTTCCCATAGAGCTCGCTGTAGCTGCTATAGCCATAAGCAGGACAGTGCACTTTGTGATTACATCATTATGACGTCATGTTTATTTATGTACTGTCCCGGGCGGTAGAAAATAAGTACGTTCTCTTTCAGGAAATCTTAGTAGAAAGAAGTATGTAGAGAAGGTACGAAATATTTTTAAAATTAAAATGAAAAATAATATTTATTTTTAACTGCAATACAAACTCGAGTAGTTTATTTATTTAGGTTAACAAACGATTACACAATCATCTTAACTTAATTTAAATTAACAAAATGATAGGATATATGTGTAACCAGCAACGTTAGCCACAGATATCATTTATCATTTTTTTGTATAAGTATGTATTATAGATTTGATTTCTTTACAATTTATTTAGTAGGCAAGGCAAACATGCAAGCCTGATGATATGTTGTATAGCGTTTGCCGCGCCTATCGCCTGGAATTGATTTGTTATTAAGTTCATGCCATAGATTTAGGGATTTTTTTTGACTACTAGTCTAAGTTACATGCACGGTACGTTTAAAATTAGTTATTAATGATTGTATTGCTTTTTAATTGTAGCATTTGATCTATGGTTAAAAAGGTAGATATAACCCTTCAAGTGCATTATGTTTTCTCCTTCAGGATGCATCCTGGGACTGGTGTTGGGACTTCTCCTAACTCGTCGCTATGTCGGTAAGTTGGTTTTGTAAGATTTTGTGAATTATTCCGGCGACTGGGACTAAACGGAGCCCTAGCAGCAAGTTGGATTCAGGAGGCTCCTCGACTATGGCCTGCTGCATCGGAAGGGCCCTTAATTCTGGATTGTACATATCTGTCGTGTTATCGCTGTCTAAAGCGTTCCTGGATATTCCTAAGTGCTAATGACTGTTTACTGTTGTGGAAATAAAGTAATTTTAATTGATTATTTTAAGGAAATTTAGCTCAAACAAAAAAACAGTCGCAAGATTTGATCTAAATAAAGTTACTATAAATAGCGATTTACCTAACCTGCTTACGGGCTCGATCGAGCCCAACATTTTTCTGCGCTACTGTGCTTCCGGGCTCGATCAGCCCCAACTGTTTTCGCTTGCATCATTTTTTAGTTACACAACACTGAGTAACTCTATGTATCTATGGCTTTTTCTCGGCTAACTACGATCCTGCCACTATCGATTAAAAATAATTCCATTGCCATCCAGGGCCGAAAAAATTTTTAAACACGAATTTGAAGTTCAGCTTGACGGGTCTCATTTTTTTCTAGGATCACGGTACGGGAAAATGCCTGGCTAGGGAGGTTATTCTTTATTATAACTAATGAATTTTTTTGAGAAAATGCTTAAATAAGTCTATTTTAATATAAAATACAAACATAATTGATCACTTTATGTTTTCATGTGTTATTTCCACTTTTTATCGAAAAAGTTGGGAACAAAATGGCTGACCACGCAAAAAACATTTTTTCATAAATTATAAAATTCATTATTTTCTGTGCAACTTTTTCTATTTATATTACTAATTTAATAATAAGCAATAAAAAATAACAAGAAACCACGCTAACTCAAGCGATCTTTCATGATTTCAAAAAAAGAACGCGCGAGTGGAGGATCGCGTCCTTGTCTAACGTAGCATCTTAGTATGGGATTTTATGGGAGCAGTCCACATTTATTATATTTTTGGTTTGTATTTTTTTTCGACAGTACGTTCCTTTCCAAGCAATAGCAACAGCTTTTTTTTTTTTGGATTCGTGTAGTCGTTTTTATACTGACCTTGGGTAAAGATCGGTCGAGCCGACCATAAAAAACGACGGAGGTCCATTGTTTGTCAGTTTTTTCACAATTTGAACATTCTGAGAACTTATTAATGCTTGTTATCTATTCTAAGATAGCTAGGCTTCAATAAAATATGTGTATTCATTGCTTTTAACGAAATTTGTAAAACAAAGTCTTGATGCAAAATATATCATTTTTTCGTACAAAAACCCGCGAATTTCGAAATTGTAATTTATTTTTCATTCAAAAGTTTACTGTAGCAGGATAGTATTCTTTGTTTTAATTACAGAACTAGATAGATACTGTTAGATTATAAAAAAATAAGGCATATATATATGGTACAACTTTTATTTAAAAAATCATTATAGTACAAAATTACGGGGACAAAAAAGAAATATTTTCCTTCCACCCGTTACTACAAAAGAACCACTTATGATATCGTTATCCAAACAGTTTTGTCGATAAGGTCGATTATCTGTGAACAAAATAAATTTTACGTGTTATTGTAACCCTACACTCGAGTTGTAAACAACGCTTTATCTAAAACACTTGTAACGCGCGCGCGCGCGGGAGCGTTTCTAAGCACGGTAGCGTAGCGGTAGCGGGGGGCCCAAAGCATGTTAAGGGATAATGTTATAAATGTAAATACGAAATCAGGTAGAACTCTAACTACTTAGCACACTTCTTAATTAACTAGGTATTTCAAAAGATATATCAATGGCAAAAGATCCAATCAATAAACTAGATGAAAGAAAATTAAATTAGAATTTTATAATTCATCCATCATAATGTAATGATATCTATTCGTAATCAATTTTTTTTGGAAATAGGTTTTAACATACAAATAAAAAAACACTTAAGTTCCTCTTTGATCAGTAAATAGATCAACTTCTGGTCCATTTTTCTATCATTGCGCGGTCTCCACCCAGTCAAGATTTAACATGAGTCTTTCCATCAGAATTGGAGGTATGGCCGCGGACAGAGGAGTACCGCTGGGAGGAACCTCTCATCGAGTTCCGTCCCAGTGACCCTGGCAGCTGGCACATCTGGTACGCCCGCATCAATGACTTTCTCAGAGGTAAGTCTTTTGTTCTATTTCAGGCTTGGAATTTTTTCGTCCAAAACCATAATTTCACTTAGATTTACGACTACGATTTACTACTAGTCCACTAGTACTTCACACGATTCTGTGAATAGTTTTCTTCCTTAAAAGTAAGGTCTACGACCAGAGTGTATTTTACCGGTGATATGGGTTACAGATACCATATGGGTCCAAATGGGAAACGTGGACTATTACTGTAGTCCTCATAAGAAAGTTCAAGGTCACCTTAAGCGCTATGTAGAGGACAATGCTCGGTGTTTCCCTGTCCTAAATCGGGCCCCGACCATAGTCAATGACAATAATGTTCTGAACACCTAGAACTTACGGTAACCTCCTACCTCCACCAGATTACGAAACAGCAACCCCGGACATGCCACCTCGGGCTCCATGTTCAACCCACAACCGCCGCGACCAGCAGTTGAGGTCTGACAGCTGCGAGCAAGCCATGAGGTTCTGGTCTCCATGCACCGCTGATGAGTTCTACGGCTACCACGTGGGAAAACCTTGCGTATTTCTCCGCTTGACACATGTGAGTAAAAAAAGACCTTCTTATGGCGGAGAATGTAAAGATATGACGAGATTTTAACTGTGGCTTTGAAAATGAACTGGCTCCTGTCTGCGCCGCACTTTTTCTCATTCATCGGAATATAGCTTTTCTAAGTAAGCCTCACTTGAATGTGAATTTGTTTGTAGTGGACAGTAACATACAACCTACATCCTATCATCAGTACACTCGTCAGAGAATTATTCAAATCCTGGAAGATCCATGAAAGAAGCTGTGCATAGCTTCTTCTTCTTGAAAGACCTTACTTACATACTGTGTTGGCTCATAGCCCAAAGAGGAGGGGCCAGTGGGCTCTTTGGAGGACTTCTAGGTCCTTCACGACTTCGTCTCTCCAGCGGTAATAGGTACCGCCTAAAGATCTTTCGCGATATTAATGGCTCTCACGATACGGTGAGAAGAGAAGAAGAAACTCTGGGTACTTACATTCCTGTGGGGAAATAGTCCAGGCTGATACGGAACTCTATCTATATCTCTCTTGATCGGTTGAGACCTTGAACCTAATCATTCTTGTTTTTTTGTTTAGACCCACTACTGGGTTCCGGAACCTTACAACATGTCCACGATGGTACCGATGGTGCTGCCACCCGACATGCCTGAGCATTTGAGAAGGGCTATGGTAAGTTGTAAGATAAGGTTAAATTAAACTCCCACACAAAGGAAGAGAAGTAGCAAAGGAGCTGGTCTTCAAAAGGTTTAACAAATATCCAAAAGTTAAGTGCTGTACAAAGTTTAATATCCAGTGGGTTACATGGTCTATCGAGAGCTGTCTATACTGAGTGATTGTATCCGAAAATTGCTGATTAGGTCTTAGGTTTCGATCATCATCATCATATCGAGTGCGTTACATGGTCAATCGACCCTGTTCATCCTGACGTCAGAGTTTTTCGGAACTGCCTTTTGGCCTATCACGTGGTTCCTTTAACAACAGCCATATGACAGCCTAAAACGCTCCGAACACCCTGAGGATGTTAGTCATGCGTTATCAGAGCTGGGCTCTTGTCAGTGAAACTTCTTCCATGCATCTCGATTATTAGCGACATCCTTTAGCTCATTACCAGGTACCTACCTATATAAATATATATTTTTTTTTTTTGTTATTTAGATGCAGTACCCAGTCCAGCAATTTGGAGACCACGTCTGGGTGACGTGTGACGGAGAACGTAGCTCTGACAAGGAGAACATTGGGCCGATCCAGTACATCCCGGCTGAACTGCCTCCAGGGTTCCGCCTCGACCGACTGTCGACTGCTGACCGCCTCTCCTACTACATGAGGAACCAGCCTGATAGGGTTCCACCTCCGTTGATCGCGGTGTTCTTCGAAAATCCTAGGCGTAAGTTTTGATGTCTGTGTATCACTGCCTCTCTGATCCAGTAGTCATTTGTCCCCGACCCCGATGTGGGTCGATACCCATGAGAAGAATACGTTTATAGTTGTCTCCAGTTTAGTTAGTGATTGTTTAGTAATGAAAGTGAAAATCATTTCGTGACAAAAGGCACGTACGCCAAGCAGTTGGTACCTACTACCATCAGCGTTAGCCAATAGGCTATTAATAGATATTCGTAATTGTAATTTTGAATTTTTTAAACCTGGTAAGAACACCTCTACCTTATCCTCTTTCCCAGGAGGAGTCCTCATCAGCGTGGAATGTCGGATTTGGACCCGTGACATCTACTACGACCGCTACAGCCGCACCGGCCGGGCCCGCTTTGAGTTATATGTCAATTAAATTGTTTTTCAAGCTGGTTTATACGGATCCAGCGCTAATCTTCACGATCACGAAATTTACTGGCACACAAACTATTGTTTAAATGTGTGAATAAATTGTGTAGGTAAATTTTATGTCCGTGAAAGTCAGAGCTTGATCCGTATCAGCTATTAGTCTTAGCTTTTTGTGGAACTTTGGTTCGAACTGATTTTTTATTGTTGAACTCTTCATCATCACGCCACACAGGGCATATCAATCAAGCGAACGTTCGTGAATATATTCTCTTTGCAAAGGACCACGCCCATACTGGACAAGCCATTCAGGAGCCCTATTTTTAAATGTATGACATATTATATGTCTCATAAAAATCTATCGACATCGAACAAAAATCATCCAACTCGCCGATTTTGCGTGAATCATACGTTTCAATAATACTGTATAGAAATTTGTTAACTATTAATGTTGTGGCGACACAATCGCACAGTAAAATAGTTACAACACTACGCAACAGATGGCGCTAAAGAGACTAATTCGAAATTCCCAAACAAGACGTCTAATCAGCATGGAAAGACTAAATCGCGCAATTAGAGTTTCTGAGGGTTGGAGCAATATATACAACCTCCGAAAGAACACCGTCGGAGCCGCGGTTCCCCAGGCATAACACCACGCCTGGCGGGAAGTGAATCCCTTTGCGGCGGTCGAGCATAACACTCTCGCTCCCGCCGTACTCCAAATTGTTATACACTGGTTGATTCCGTGCTTCGGAAGGCACGTTAAGCCATTGATCCCGGCTGCCATTTGGTGGTCGCTAAAGGAACCACGTCAGAGCCCGAGAGGCGGTTCCGCACAACTCTGACACCAGGGTGAAAATAGTCGATTAACAATGTAGCCTACACGAAATTATGATGACTATGACTGCACTGGTAACAGTTTCTGCACTGCGACCGTATGGGGGCTCTGTGGCGCACAGGTGTGTTACTCTATGCGCCTTCCTCTATGTTCTAAATAGTTCGGCCATGAACTAATTATAAACTTAATATAAATAATCCATGAGATCGGCCTATTGTTGCTTTATAAAATACTAACTGTTTCCCGCAGCTCCGCCTGCGTCAAAAGTAGCCCTTATTTGACCATGACCAACTATATTCATACCAAATTTCATCAAAATCCGTTCAGCGGTTCAGTTACAAACTGACAGACAGACAGACTTTAGCACTTATTAAACTTATTAGCATGGACACTGAGATGACATTAATTTATAGAGCACTAGAGCAGAATCCAAATGAACGAATGAATGAAATTGTGGTAGCTTGTTGTCTAACACATTTCTTAGGGTTCTCTCTCAGTACTCAGACTATTCTGGCTTATACCACATAATAGATACAAAATAGTAAGTACTTCTTGTATCTACTTCCTGGCCCAGCGACCCGAAGTTTGATAAAAAGAAACAGTCAGTACTTATTTCATCTAATATTACCACGGAGCATGGATATTACCGACTTAGTTCATTATAACAGCCTGTGTGGTAGTGCCTGTGTGGTTGTATTAAAGTTATAACTTTTAGTTAATTATGGCCAAATTATCATTTTTGTACTTAGAATAGAACAGGTGAAAATTTGTTTCTCATGCACTTAGATTGATAATTGGTCGCCACGGAGACCAATTATTAATCTAAGCTCATGAAAAAAAAAATTGATTGATTAGTTTCATAACTAAAAAGTAGGTACTTATATAAGTAAGGTAAGTATTAATATTCTCATAAAATTATTGTCACTAATATTTTAGAGAAAGTTTGAAATTTGTACATAGTTACTCTTATATTTATAACTAAGTATTACCTTACCTTATAAATGTTATGCAATTTTAGGCATATTATTTTATCTTTTAGAGAGAAATATTCGTTAGATATCGATTCCAATTAAGTAAATATTCTTCTAACTATCGCCACATGCCTTAACTTTAAATTTTTAATGCCCTTTACTCATTTTACCTATCTATTTGTCTTCTGTTAATTAAGTTTCTTGCCTTTTAATTATCTCAAGAACTTTTTTTAAAAAGCTGTTTTATATGTTCCTATCTATATCTAGATACTTATAAATAATTATAAAGTTCAATCCAATAAGTTATGAACATAAATACCTACTTTAAGAATAGTGGTAAAAATAAATACCTACCCTAGAGATTTCATTGTTGTATTCGTGATCATAGTTTATAATGTTGTTGTTCTGCAAATAAATGTCCTAAGCTTTGAATATTTTGTGTTCACTTAGTCACACTTCTAAACAAAAAAAGACCTTACTATAATCTCTTATTTCCATCCTAATGCGAGAGAGAAAGCGAGATGGCGCTTTATGCGGCTATATGTACATACATACACACATGTGTAAGGCCCATGGACTTAATACATTAAACAGGATTGACTGGCCACGAAGCAATTCGCCGACTAAAAGAAATACACAACATATGCACTAAAAAGCCAGAACTGGTAACTGGCAAGGCGAAATGAGGAGTAGTAAGGATTAGTGCACTGAAACAAATGCATTTGTATGTATTTCTTTTAATCGCCGGTGGCATTGCGACGAATTTCGCCGTGGTGAATTGTTTCGTGGCCAGGCTGTGAGCTCTTTGACCCTTTGTAATTACTCCATGCTTTGACCACAGGCTTTGACCTAAAACCCGAGCAGAAAAAGATAGCTATTGGAGGCAACTTTCACTTTTTAATAGGGTAACCATGATTATGTTTTTAATTGGGACAAAATATTTTAAACTTCGTAATTATGTACTACCTTTCCCCTTTTTCCAGAGGAACGTGGTCACCCTATTTTGGACAAGTACCTACGTGATAAAGGTTGTATTTGCTAGAAAGAGACAGATTCCTTCACTATTTCTATCTCGCTTGGCTCGGTCTTGTCTCCATGCAAATTTGCAGAAGTACTCAGTCCCGTGGCAAGGCGATATCTTGCTTAGGTAGGAATCTGTACCCTACACAGACGCTATTTGCGACAGCGTCCAGCAGGTCTAAAATGGCCACTTTGAGCAATTCATCAAAACGAATAATTTCGTGAATTGCGAAGCTTAGCAATTCTGCAAATTTTGACATTGACGTTTCAACTCTAATTCAATTCATTTCGTGATTCATTTCTTGAATCACTTCTCGTTTGAGTATTGCTATATTAATAAAATAAAAATAGATTTTCAAATTTTAATATTTTTATTGATATTTATAATTCTACAGTAAATTAATGATGGTAAATCAACATTATTGGTTAGAAAAACTTATTTAACTAAAAAAATCGTTAAAGTACGCACGCTATGCAAAAATAAAAATTATTTTTACGCCTGGCAATAAGGTAAAGCAATTCACAAGCAATTCACGAAAAGTAAGCCATTTTGCGACTTTCCGTCAAACAGCAGAATTGCCATGAAATGATTCATTTCATGAACTGCCAAAATGTGGCTATTTTAAGATTTGCAATGATTCATAATATGATCATATTGTAATTCGTGTAAAGTGGCCATTTTAGATCCACAGATTTTATATTTTTGAGTTGTTATGTACCTCACTTTCCGCCAGGGGCGCATTTGTCTACTCTAATACAATCTCATGGTAGTGGAAAGCCACTGACTCGATCATTGAAATTTAAATTACTACCAACGTGAAATTCTATAATTTTGTGATTTATTATTTAGCATAAAATAAAATAGTTTTACTGGCAACACAGTCCAACTTTGCTGTCAAACTGTCGATTACAGATGGTGCTGCCATAACAAGACTGTTTATTTCACTAGAATTTTGGGAGATTCTTAATTACCTAGCGACCTTTTACACAACCGACCAAAAAGTGAGTGTTATGTTTTCAGCATTTATGTATGTATGTTTTTTGTACCTATGTGATATTCTTTATTCCACTATAAGTCTGGAACGGCATTATATCTCTTCGTGTCTTTCTATAGAAGCCGAGTATATGGCCAATTTCGCTCACGAGTTCAAGACTTTCACCCGTATTCTTAAACATAACCGTAAGAAGGTTCTTCATTTTCCTTGAAAACAACATTCTTAGTTGGATGCTTGAGCAAACTCCAATGAGGAAGGACACAGGTTATAATAACAATTCAAAGCACAAAATTTGAAAAATCCAAAAAAAAATGAGTAAAAAATAAACAAAGTGAATAGTTAACTAGGCAAAAAGTAACAAAAAAACGATGATTTTTAACCACTTTCGAAGCTGCCTCAAAGTACATCTCGACCAACCTTATATTTGACAGTTCGATACTCACCTTCAATGAGAAATCTCCTTAAGTCAAGGAAGCTAGTGCCGACTAATCATACCAATGAGTTGGTGTAAGGTTGAGCCGAGTTTGAGGAAACGTTTGAGAATATAGGGGTTAAAATCTTCTTGGCGTACATTTAAAAAAAAATACCGTAACCATGAAAACCATTACTTTACAAGGGCTATTATAATATAAACAACGTGTTGTTTACAACCCCCATTAAGGGCCTAATAACAATGAAATAAAAACGTAACGTCATTGTAAAAAATAGTGGAGGATTATAAATGCAATAAATGATAGACTGAAAATATTTTTTTTTTTATTAATCTACTGTGGGCTATAAAAATTAAAGGGTTAAATTTGTATTTTATATGAATTTTATTGCCGTCAATCGTGTTTACAGATTATGGGTTAAATGTCGGCAGGTAAAATGGCCAGCGTGCGGTGCAGCGGTGAAACTAAACACACTAACTAATATCACAAATTTGATTCCCTGAATTCGAAAACAGAAAGAATTTTTTGAATCCGTTCAATATTAAATAAGTTATAAGCCTTTGAAATCCTTTGGAAGGGGGAACTGTGAAGAAACAAGAAAAGGACGCACTTAATGGTGGAGTGACGTCACTGTCACTTGATTTCGTGCGTACAAAAGAGATTGCAAGACATTGTTGTTTTCGGCATCAGTTACTTTTTAGTGTATGTATTCCGTATAAAAATTTTGTCAAAATATACCTAGGTATCGCACTCGCCACTGTTGTATGGAGTGTCCAGGGTGTGCCATGGTTTTTGTCACCAGTGACGGATTAAGATTACTTGATGCCCTAAGCAATCCATGCCTGGGCCCCCCCCCCCCCCCCCCATCCGTATGTCAACTAGAATCGGTGTTTGTGTTGTGTCCTAAACCTTTACCGCCTAAAAAAAATAGTTTTTTGTAAAATAAGATAATGAGATGTAACGTACCTTAGAAGTGGAGTAGGTGCGCCAACAATAAAAACAAAAGCATATTTTATTTATTTATTGAAATGCGCCTTGTGGCTTTTTCGGGTATTGAATACACGCAAGATAGTATTAACGTATAACGTTTTTAACCTTAGATTAATAATTGGTCTCATAGCGCCGCGGAGTATAATATCGTTAAATTATCGAGCCTTCCTTGTATCATCTTTGTCCTTTTTAAATTTTTATTATTTTTAATTTTGAAAAAGAACGTTCCACTGAGCAATTTGTAATCATAAGCGATAAAAATATACGCAGAGCTGATTCAGTTTTATCATCATGTATTATTTTATACAATTGTGCGTGAGTTTGATGTAAACTTGTGCGAGCCGAATCACTGGGACAAAGAAACTTTTTTTGGTGTGGTTTTTGATGACGTGAGAGTGTGACGTGATGCCCTAAGGACGGATTACTTTTTGTGCTTCTTCTGGTGCCCCCCTCCAGACGTGATGCCCTAGGCAATTGCTTAATTTAATTAAGGGTTAATCCGACACTGTTTGTCACACATACCGACAATCATGGCAGAATTTAGGGACTTTATTAATTTACTAAATGGCAACACTGCGCTGCGACTGTCTTTTTTTCTGATTGACTCAATCAATTGACATGCAATTGACTGACCTGACATTTTTAATCTTTCGTTCTGTGGACGTCTTTCGTGTCGTATTTATCGTCGAAAATTTATTTTTCTCTGCACATTACTAGAAATTATCCTAAAACGCCTAGAAAACGTTACATAAATCGCGAAAATGGCTAGTGTAAAGTTTTTGATGCTGATTGCCGTCTTATGCACCTGCTCGAGGTTTGGTAAGTGGCGTTTTTATTTGTGTTGCAATATCAATAGATTTTCTTTGTTGCTTTTTATCGCCACGTCAGGAAGGGGCGCAACCATTTCTCAGTATTGTCCACTCTATTATGAGCTACTTGCGTAATAAAAGCCACAACAAAGCGTGATTATGAAAATTCTAGAATAATAAAGATACCCCCATTTTGTTCAGGTTGTGGCGACTCGGTTACGACGCAAAAGCCGATCACTATTGACGTGCCAAAGCCTGCAGCAACAGTAAATGCTGTGCCTAAACTTGTGGGGGTGGAAGGTGACCCTAGTCCTGCCCCAACTCCTGAGCCTGACACGACGACATCAACTACGACTACTACGACAGTAGCTCCTACTCCAGATCCCACGCCTGCTCCAACTCCTGCCCCCACGCCCGCTCCGACTCCTGCCCCCACTCCTGCTCCAACTCCTGCCCCTACACCAGCCCCGACACCAGCCCCCGCACCGGCCCCTATACCAGCCCCTGACCAGGGCATTTGGTCGTACTCAGAAAACAACATTACCTGTGTGGTGGTTCAGTTCGCGGCTCAACTCAACATCTCTTACTTCCAAGGCACCAACAACAGTAAGTGTTTTTACTACTTTCCTTTTAAAATTTATTCTACATTTCAGCTTGACGTATTGAATTTCTTGTAGTATAAGAGCCAAGTACAGAAGTAACCTTTATTTTGGCAATAGTTTGTGAAGAAGCCTCCAAGGAGGTCTATTTTTGGAATCTTATCACTCATATATAACCAATGATTGAATTGATTTTTATTAGTTAATTGAGTTAGTCGCAAATTTTTAAAATAACATTCCAGGTGTAAAATTGTTTGTTAACTGCGGTCTTCATTTAATAATTTCCAAATATTATATCCTGCTTGCAAAATAATCCTGTTAGTTATGTGAAATAAACACTTATACCAACAGATAATGACACAGTTTTGCTTGAAAATTTTCTGAAAAGAAAAATTCTGTTACTAGACAAAGTTACAAGATGATTAAGTTGCACTAGTTAACGCAATGTGACCTTAGTATCTGGGTCAAAAAGTAACAATACAACTGAAAGTAAATTTACAGTTACAATAATTTGGTTGTGTTTGAATTATTCTTGTTTTAACAGAAATGCTTTTGTGCAGTTGCTGCTGATAAATTATAACAACGCTTTTCAATTGTTTACAATGCACCACTGTTTGTTGACATGGTGTATGGGTTAAATATTGTATGTTATAACGAAGATAAAAACAAGTTCCCTTATGACTTGAATTGCATTAAATGTATTCTTTTATCTTTTATCATATCTGCCATTTACGCCATTTAATGATAATTTTGAGCTCAGAATCAAAGTTACCTTCTAGCAATATTCAAATTTTCATAGGTACTATAACCTATTTATAAAAAATTAATAAAATACTAAAATTTGTTTAACTTATTTTTAGCTAGTATATGTTTAGTTCCGTTCTGGCTCTTTTATATTTAGTAAACAAGCAATAGGGGGCACATCTAATGTTGCATTTGGCAGTATGGGGTTGCAATTACAAAAATAGTGAAATAGGCAGTACTTGTTTATACTAAACTAGTCGCCTGACCAGACTTTGTCCGGGTTATAAAAATTATGTAGTTAGTAGGTTGAAGCTAACCTCTTTATAGAGCATCTCTTTCAAAACTGGCTACATAGTTCTCCCAGAGGCAGAGTAGTTACTATTAACCGATGAATAATTACTATACGAAATACTTTTTTACTGACAACTGTAGGGAAAATGGGAACCTATCAATTTGAGAAAATACATCTTGTGCAGCTTTAGGTACAATCAGACCGAACGGCTCGCACCGGCCCGGCCCGGTAGGTATTTTACAATTTGGTTAAGGAAATTGAAACTTGTAACAAGACATTAAAGTTCATATTTCTGCCACATATACATTTCGCGACGGCCGTACGGCTCCGGTCGGCACCGTTCGGCTCCGAGCGGCTCCTGATGGATACCGCGACAGCTCCATCGGTATGCGTCGGATCAATTGGGTATTCTACTCATTTTTATTTTCTCTATTATATTAATATTTTTAGGACCAGAAATAGAAATAAGAATGAATTTTTGTAACCCGTTCAAAAATAAATAAGACAAAAGCCTTTGAAATTCGGCGGAAGGGGAAACTGTCAAAAAAACAAGAGAAGGATGCACTGTGTGTGCAGTGACGTCACTGCCACTTGATTTCGTGCGTACAAATGAGATAGCAATACGTCCCCACCACGCTCCCACTTTTTTATCATGAGAAATTTTTATATGCTAATTGCTGCTATAATCGAAAACCAATTTTGTTGTTATTTTCAGAATCGGTTACTCTTTAGTGTATATTTTGTTTAGTATAACAATATTAACCAAGTGTGAACACAGTCAAGTAGCCTATTCGTAGTTATTTTAAGTTGCCGTACGCCTTGTACACAAGGATAAAGAGGCGTACGGCTCCCGCGGCACGTTACGGCTCCGACCCGTGGCTCCGACGCACATGGCCGGCTGCCGCGGCATGCGTCCGCATCCGTTCCGGCTCGAGCCGATGCGGGCCGGTCGGTCTGAATCGTACCTAAGGTTATAAATAGACATAATTATTCCTTTGTTTGTGACTCAGTGACAATAGAGTAAGTGTCAAATTATATGAACATCATGTCAGAAAAGTGAACGAAGAACCACTCTAACAATTTTTTTTCATCATATTCAAGGGCCACTTTACTTTATCCAAGCGTGTTTCCGAGTAACTATTATCTTCAGCTTCAGGTACCGCTTGAATCATATCGGTATTTGAATGGAACGTACTTCCGTCTAACTTCCGTAACCCTTTGTAAAGGATACTAGACCAATAGGATCATGGTGTTCTTTAATCACCACCAGATGGCTTTCGTAACGTACAGCTCAACGTGTCTTAAAAGCACGAAATCATATTTATTATCAGACAATCAGGTGATTCAAGCCTGCAATGTCTTAACCAAACTGGAAACAACTAAACACAGTATGCTTCCCGTGGGAGTCGCAGCCGCAACCTCTGGGTTTTTACGACAAACGAACCAACTGGAAACAACTAAACACAGTATGCTTCCCGTGGGAATCGAAGCCGCAACCTCTGGGTTTTTACAACAAACGTACCAACTTTTACATTATTTCACATGGCATTGATGACGCAGTATTTTAACTATAACGTACCAACTGGAAACAACTAAACACAGTATGCTTCCCGTGGGAATCGAAGCCGCAACCTCTGGGTTTTTACGACAAACGTACCAACTGTAAACAACTAAACACAGTATGCTTCCCGTGGGAATCGAAGCCGCAACCTCTGGGTTTTAACGACAAACGTACCAACTGTAAACAACTAAACACAGTATGCTTCCCGTGGGAATCGAAGCCGCAACCTCTGGGTTTTAACGACAAACGTACCAACTGGAAACAACTAAACACAGTATGCTTCCCGTGGGAATCGAAGCCGCAACCTCTGGGTTTTTACAACAAACGTACCAACTTTTACATTATTTCACATGGCATTGATGACGCAGTATTTTAACTATAACGTTTTATTAACATGAGGATATACTAGGTAACATCTTCATAACAGTATTTAAAATTTTTTCGAGTTCATCATTTCATGTCAATACTTCTCGTAGCTAATGTTATTTTAGTACTATTTATCTGGCTACCCGAAGGGCTTGGCTGTTTTGCGTTTACATGTGATAACGATAACACCTAGCTCCCGAATAATAATCTCTACGGAGTTACGGACAGAGTATAAATCGGTGCCGTAGCCTATTTACGTTCGTGATACCTTGAGGGTGTCACTAGCGCACTGCCAACTCGTTGCTTCTATATGGCCGTTTCAACGAATCAGTTTTTTCCCCCGAGAAGTGTTCTGCCACTTGTGGTTCTCACCCTTCGAACCGGAACAATACAAGCACTGCTATTTGGCGGCAAAATAGGGGTCTGATGCTTAATGTGCACTTCGCAAAATTACAACTAAATAACCTTTCGAAAACTACTTCTTGCGAGCAGTGTACATTCTGCGAATTAACATTTTTAGGCCGTTGCTCATTTTGCGAATTGAACATTCTGCGTCAGACCCAAACTAGGTACGTTCCATAATGCCCTTGTTGTGTTGCATTGCAACCTTTCTTCGGCAAATCACGCGCAGTGTCAATTGAATAAACGCAACTATAAAACCGATGTATCATCGTCGGGGTTCGGACGTATACAGCAGGAAAACATGGACAATGTATACGAGGAAAAATATTACTACTTTTAGAAAGAACTTGGATATAACCGATAGACCTTTGCGCAATAAAGATAAATTATTTTTAAATTCTTAAAGACTGTGTAGGGTTAAAGATTCATTTGTGGGGAACTGTATACGCATCTACTATAAGCTTCCTGAATCAATCACTAGTTTGCCTGATGGACAATTTAAAGTCCATGTTAAAGATCTACTTTGTAAAAAGGCTTATTATACTACTGGTGATTTTCTTAATGACAGGAATGTTGAAATTAAGTTTGGAGTCCTCAACAAATTGACATATCATTATATATTCTGTTTTTACATTTGTCATTTTTTTATTATTATTTTTTTTTTATTCAGTTTTTATTTAATTTAAATAATCTGAAATCTTAATAAAATATTGTGCAAAATGTTGACAAACATGTGAATTCGTTTATTTAAGTAGTTAATTAAGGAAAGTTTTTTTCTTATTTGTATATTGACGTTTTGAAGAAAATGCTGCAGTGGAGTTTGTGGCGCCACTTCTTCTCCACTTGCGCTTTGGAAGTGGTGGTAAACTTAATACAAGTAAATTGACGTAATTAAGTGATATTTATATCCTACTAGCTGTTTCCCGCAGCTTCGCCTGCGTCAAAAAGTAGCCTGTTTGACCCCGGGTCTTCAACTATATTCATACCAAACATCAAAATCCGTTCAGCGGTTTGGCCGTGAAAGCGTAACTGACAGACAGACTTTCGCATTTATAATATTAGTATGGATATTGAAAATAAACGATTTCATTTTTTGTTGTACTGGTGTTTAGGTATTCACCTTGTGAAGTCTTGGGTTCTAAGAAAATATTAACTCATCATCCTGAATTCCTCTTTGAATAACGAATCATCTATATTTCTTCGTACTGGCAGTCTTCTGCGTCAGACCCGATTGGGAGGACCATGATTAAAAGTGTACCCTGGGCTCTAAAGCGTATGCTGAGATTTTTTCTGGGACTTGGATATACGAGCGATTTTACTTGAGCCGTATTCAGTAAAATTTTGAATTTTAGAATTTATTCCTTAACAAGATACAAGACAAACTTCACACGTGCCGTAAAAACTATTATATTTACGATAATCGTTCATGGCGTCATATACATACGTGATATTCTCACGTACATATACGATAAACGATACAACTTTTAAGAAATCCTCATTCTAAGTTACATCATCTAAGATCCGTACTAATCCATACTTCCATACTAATATTACTAGTAGTTCTGTGTGTTTTTTTTTATATATCTTTTTTATTTCTAAGGTGTATTTGAAAATTCCGGTATTCCAAAAAAAAATCATCTCATACAACTATCTACATATATATTTGAAACTAGCTGTTTCCCGCAGCTCCGCCTGCGTCAAAAAGTAGCCTATGTTTGACCCCGGGTCTTCAACTATATTCATTCCAAATTTCATCAAAATCCGTTCAGCGGTTTGGCCGTGAAAGCTTAACAGACAGACAGAAAGACAGACAGACAGACTTTCGCATTTATAATATTAGTATGGATATTAGTATGGATGTCGAAAATCGTTCGATATCGAACAATTTCATTTAATCCATATCCATACTTAATATTATAAATGCGAAAGTCTGTCTGTCTGTCTGTTACGCTTTCACGGCCAAACCTCTGAATGGATTTAAATGAAATTTGGTATGAATACAGTTGAAGACCCGGGGTCAAACATAGGCTACTTTTTGACGCAGGCGGCTGCGTACCACTAGCTTATACTAAACTAGCTAGTCTTCAATTATATTCATACCAAATTTCATCAAAATCCGTTCAGCGGTTTGGCCGTGAAGGCTTAACAGACAGATAGACAGACAGACAGACTTTCGCATTCATAATATTAGTATGGATGTAGTGTAACTAGTGTAATATAAGATACAACTATAAGAAATATCGAATTTGATTTGAATTTCAAATCAAAAATCAAAATCTCTTTTGATAATTATGTTAATTCAGTTCTTAGCTAAAAAGAGGATTGATTATGTTACCAAAAATATTATTCTGTGGTACTAGGAAACGTCGTCGGCGACGGATTCTCCGTTGTGGAAACCAATTATAATTAATTACATCTTATCATTTTCTGATGAATATTGCTCGTTTCGGTCTCAATGATAACACGAATTCAGATATTTTTATATCGTATTGTGGTGATACTATTATTTGATTTTACGCATCGAGATATATGTACTAACGTACATTTTACGTTGCTTTTTATCCAAAACCATTATGTATTTTTCTAGTAGGTATTTAGCAATTCTTTTTGTGAGTGTATTGTATTCGCTTTATAAAATTAAATCTGCAGGACACTCACACTCATATTCTTAAACCTTTACTCAAACTCGACTCAACCTCACTCCACCTCATTGGTATGATTAGTCGTCACAAGCATGCTTGACTTGAGATGATTTCTCATTGGAGGTGAGTATCGGACTGCCAAATATAAGGTTAGTCGAGAGGTACCTTGAGTCGTCCTCGAAATTTTTGTGCTATGGATTGTTAATAAAACCTGTGTCGTTCCTCATTGGAGTTTGCTCAAGCAACCGACTATGAATGTCGTTTTCAAGGAAATTTCGAGGACTTCCTTAAGGCGCCCTCGAATGAGTTTGAGTGAAGGACGTCCTTACGGTTATGTTTAAGAATAAGAGTGTCACTTTCTGTCTCATCATAGCTTCTTCATCTATTTATTTGTAGCATTTCGTCCGTCATAATAACGTAGCATAGTTATTGGCTTGATTTTTGAGCAAAATAAAAATCGGGTAAATACTTTGAGAAATGGGTATAGAAATTATTCCTAAATACATTGTCATATATAATAGTCAGTCAGACATGTCAGTCAGATTACAAAAGAGAGAGAAAGCGAGCGGGAATCTGCGGAGTTGCCATGAAACGCCAGTATTCTGGCACCTTCAGAGATTAAGTCGAATGTGAGATTTGTCGAAAAAAATGGCGGACACATAGTTTTCTGTAGGTAGCCGCCATTATTTTAAAAAAAATCTCGAATTCGACTTATCTCTAAAGGCGCGAGAATAGGCCTCCAAGCCCCGGTCAGTGCGTGTTGGTAAACTGCTACGTCTGGGCTAGAAGTTGGTATCACAGTGTCAATAGATTGACTTGATAAGATTAAGATAACCCTTATCCGCCCCATTTGCAGAACAAAATTGTCAATGATTAGGGAAAATATCGTCAATGTTTGGGGAATACCCCGATTTTCATTACCGGTTATTTTGTCAGCTGAATCAGTTGAACACTGCTATTGGAAATCAATGATTCATGCGGCTGTCTGTGACTCATGCCTTGCCATACATTATCTACTCGGTCATATTATGTCAATATGAGTTTTCAATAAATACATGCCCTTAAAATCCATTGTAAAGATACATTGATGGATATTTTTGTGGGTTAAGCTATGGAGCTTGGAAGACATGGGTCTTCTATTATTGGTTTCCTGTTTCAAGGGGAAGGGAAACCATACATCGTTACAGGTTCTAATGTATCGGTCAATAGCACGGTGGTACGCCTATCTGTAAGCAACCTAGGTCGTGATCAGTCGTGATCATGCCTTAATTGGAAGGCTCGATTTTAATTGGTATTATCTAATTCATGTAACCAGTTTATGTCCAGCCCATGAGGTCTGAATACCTACATCAATTTTTTGTGCCTTGTGAAGCACAGGTTTCAAATATTATTTTCAAAAGTGAACAATTATATCTACATGAATAACTAAATTTACATGTACTGTGTGCAGTGTGATCCTCCCACAAACAGGAGGGCGGTTCCTCTAATGATTTGTTATATTGTCTCGCTTAGAACAAGTGCTATGTTCAAATGATTGACGCTCATTCTCTCATCATGACGTTTTCCCGTGCAATTAAGAAATGATATATATAGGCCATAAGCCGATAAAGAGTATGTCACTTAACCCTTTTTCATAATTTTGTCGTCCAAATATGTGGAGGTTCAACAAAGTTGAAAATAAACTTAAATTTTAGCCTTCCGTCCTCATAGAGGATTTCTATTTTTATTTTATTTGTTCTATCTTCTCTTGTTGTTTTGCCAACTGAAAAACTAAAACAAAAGCCCCGACTGTAAGTGTACACTTACGGCCACTACTACACTACTAACTGAACTATCAGTTCGCAGTGTGACCTACCTTGTGCATTCATTTTAGCACAGCCATTGTGTTGCAACGAGTGCCGAGATCTGACCTTGCACTCACTAATAGGATACAGACTGACTCTACACTCTGTTACAACGACAAAAAAATGTTGTTTATATACTAGAAATTTAAAATGGAAGGCACTAAACGGCACGTGACAGAAATGAGTGGAAAAACTAAGTAGGCAGACTTCAAAATATGACAGTGTTGACCACTTTTTAGCGAGTCGACTCTGGTTAAATTATATTTGTCCAGATCAATTTATGTTGAACACTAGCATACCTTAATCGTGCTTACCAAATTATTTTGCGTGCTTTCGCCACCAGTGAGTAAAATCATTTGTAAAATATCTTAATCGCATTGGTCTAGTTTCCTTATAAAATGGGTTACGGAGGTCATACGAGCCGCTCATAGATGTACAAATGGAACAGTAGCTATATAAAATTGCTCTGACTCTTGTTGCAGGTATCTGTGTCATTTTATTTACACATTACAACAGACGGCAAGATATTGTATTGAAACGTCTGGTAATGTGACGTCAAAATATAAACAGAGCAATTACAGGTCACTTTATACTGAATTGTATTTTAAGAACAGATTTCAGATTTTTTATTTCATATCCATGAATTATTTCCAATCCGTATTCGAAATCTATCACTGAACTTCCCTTAGAAAGATTGTAAGCCGACAAGTCGCTCGTTCCGAAATATAAAATAAGTTTCAATAAATCAATATTCGAATTTTATGACATTCAAACTCATTAAAGGTTTAATAATTATGCCAATAGCTTCTTTCTCGAGAAGCAATAACTAGCATGCAATTTTTTACAATCAATTATATTAAAAATCATGTTCTCATTCTAATTAAAGTATCAAATTAATTAACTGCAAATCGTATTATAGAGTTAAAAAATATTTCGATAAACTAGAATAAACTAGAAAAGTTATCGAAATATATGTTGCGTGTGTATCGGACGAAATAGGAGTTAACCCGTTACGCAGCAACGCACGACAACGGTGGCTTTACCGTTATTCACTGCTAAAGAATATAGACTGATGCAGTAAAAACTTAAGTGCAAATTGATAATCCATACTAATATTTTAAATGCGAAAGTCTGTCTGTCCGTCTGTCTGTTAGCTTTTACAGCCACACCTCTGAAAGGATTTTGATGAAATTTGGTATGAATATAGTTAAAAGACCCGGGGCAAACAATGGCTACTGTTTAACGCAGGCGGAGCTGCGGGAAACAGTTTTTATTTATTTAATAATCATAGAAACTTTAGTAAAATCGCAATCTTATCAATTTCAATTGGTCTCTGCGGCGCGCGAGACCAATTATTAATCTAAGATTACAATCAATATTGACTTTTGTAGCCATTACAACTAATGTGAAAAGTCAGCCATTTTGAAAGAGAATATATTTTTTATTATACAAAGATTAGTTTATTTCATCACAGTAATAAGATTAGGTAGATACGAGGATGGATTGAAAAGTTCGCGGCCTCAGCAAGAAAACAATATAAAATATAAACAAAAGTAATTTTATTTTTCCACGTAATCTCCACTTAGCTCAATGCACTTCTTCCATCTGGTTTCCAACGCCTGTATGCCAGTCATAAATAAAGTTTCTTCAAGGCCTTCAAAAAAGTCACCCACCGCAGCTTCGACCTCCTCATTTGATGAAAATTTTTGACCTCCAAAGTGTTTTTTTAGGTTTGGGAATAAATGAAAGTCGGAAGGTGCCAAATCAGGTGAATAGGCCGGATGGGGCAGTAATTCAAAGCCACAATCACGAATTTCAGCCATTCAACGTCTGTTGAACGCGTGCATTATCCTGATGGAACAACACTTTCTTGCTGAGTAATCCTGGCCTTTTCTCTTCGATTGTTTCACTCAAAGTAATAAGCCGAGTTTATAATTTGACCTTTTGCAAGGTAGTCCACCATGATGACACCCTTAGCATCCCAAAAAACTGACGCCATCACCTTGCCAGCTGACAAAATTGCTTTGGCTTTTTTTTGAGTCGGTTCATCAGGTTTTTTCCACTGCTTGGATTGCTGTTTTGACTCTGGGGTGTAGTGGTGTACCCAGGTTTCATCCATTGTCACAAATCTGGCCAAAAAATCTTGTGGATCAGCCTCAAACATTTCCAAACAGTCGCGAGAAATCGTGAGCCGTATTCGTTTTTGTTCAACTGAAAGCAATCTGAGTACCCACCGCGCAGAAACCTTAGAAAATCCAAGTTCATTGACTATGATGTTTTGTGTTCGTTCATACGAGATGCCAATAGTGTCTGCAGCATGGAGTAATTTAAAAGAGGAGATGCCGTTTGAAATGGCGCAGTGATGTGATCATTGGCGCCTCGCCGACACAAAAGTGGGCGGAGCTTGTCATTGCTCGTGCTCCATGATTGGAGCCACGGCCGAAACCAAGCACCCCGCAAGTCTGCCTTCCGCCCCGTGTAGCCTCACAAACACTTTCTTACAAAACGCTTATTACGGCATCTCCTCTTTGTAATTACTCCATGGTCTGCAATCTCCCTGATGGTCAATCTCCGATCTGCCAATATCAGATCACAAATTTTCCCGATGTTTTCTTCAGTCGTAGACGTCGTAGGCCGGCCGGAGCGAGGGTCATCTTCAATACTCTCTCGTCCGCGTTTAAATTCTGCAACCCACTTTTCACAGTCGTATACGAGAGCAGATTCCCTCAATGTTGTTGACATATCTTCGTGAATCTCTTTTGGAGTTAGTTTATTTTAAACAGGTATTTGTACCGCACGTTGCTCAATTTTCTCCATTCTTTAAAAACGCTGCACTTAGGCTCACAAAATTCAGTCTAATTTAAAAACAGATAATGCTATTGCGATAGAATTTTACAATGTGACAACCAGAGAGTAAGCAAATCGAATGAGGTCAGTTACATTAAAATAGTTCAAGTATTTATGTGTAAGGCCGCGAATATTTCGATCTACCCTCGTAGAAGTGAGCTTGTATGACGAGAGTGTAGGAAGCGAGGGAGGTCTGTAAGGATCGTAGCAAATGGAAATCCGTAGTCTCTGCCTACCCCTACGGGTAACAAGCGTGAGAAGATTCAGAAGTGCCATGTGGACATTACCTGCGTGCCACAGTTGAACTTCGCTCTTTGAAAACTTTAGTCTTAACTGGCCCACACATAGCACTTCTTCCTAATCTTATTATTTCTGTGATAATGACTTATTATATCCACACTAAATATAACCAATGATCAGTCTATTCAGTGCATAATATTGATACTTGTGTTCCCAGCTTGATTATTTATAGCCAACTAGCTGTTCCCCGCAGCTCCGCCTGCGTCAAAAAGTAGCCTATTTTTGACCCCGGGTCTTCAACTATATTCATACCTAATTTCATCAAACTCCGTTCAGCGGTTTGGCCGTGAAAGCGTAAAGTATGAATTAGTTCTATTAATTTGTAAACATTGAAAATAATCACGTTTAAAAATAATTTATTTCATTTACATCTCTCAATCTCAACCAGATTAAAACACAGATAAGAAAAATTGTTATGTCGGTATTTTGATACATAAATTGTCGGAGAAAATTAAATTTAACTTTTTTGTCAAGTATAGCGTCAAAATTTTGTTTATTAGATTCTGTTTCTGGACTTCACATCGCTCTTTTACGAAAACTGAAACAAACCTTAATTCCAGGCATAGAAAACCACTTGCTCTTCAACTTCCCCGTGAACGCGACCGTCGTCAACGGCAGCTGCAACGCCACTAAGCAATGGATCGAGCTCAGCTGGCCCGCCAAGAACAACAGCGTGGTGAACAACACGCTGACGCTGGTGTTCGCTGCCAACGAGACCACCCACACGTACGAGATGGAGGCGGTCAACATCTCGCTCAGTGCTGACATGTTTGTCAATGTTTGTAAGTATCATCTCATTGAGTTCAGCTGGCCCGCCAGGAAAGACAGCGTGGTGAACAACACGCTGACGCTCACACCTACGAGATGGAGGCGGTCAACATCTCGCTCTGTGCTGACATGTTTGTCAATGTTTGTAAGTATCATCTCATTGAGTTCAGCTGGCCCGCCAGGAAAGACAGCGTGGTGAACAACACGCTGACGCTCACACCTACGAGATGGAGGCGGTCAACATCTCGCTCTGTGCTGACATGTTTGTCAATGTTTGTAAGTATTATCTCATTGAGTTCAGCTGGCCCGCCAGGAAAGACAGCGTGGTGAACAACACGCTGACGCTCACACCTACGAGATGGAGGCGGTCAACATCTCGCTCTGTGCTGACATGTTTGTCAATGTTTGTAAGTATCATCTCATTGAGTTCAGCTGGCCCGCCAGGAAAGACACCGTGGTGAACAACACGCTGACGCTCACACCTACGAGATGGAGGCGGTCAACATCTCGCTCAGTGCTGACATGTTTGTCAATGTTTGTAAGTATCATCTCATTGAGTTCAGCTGGCCCGCCAGGAAAGACAGCGTGGTGAACAACACGCTGACGCTCACACCTACGAGATGGAGGCGGTCAACATCTCGCTCAGTGCTGACATGTTTGTAAATGTTTGTAAGTATCATCTCATTGAGTTCAGCTGGCCCGCCAGGAAAGACAGCGTGGTGAACAACACGCTGACGCTCACACCTACGAGATGGAGGCGGTCAACATCTCGCTCAGTGCTGACATGTTTGTAAATGTTTGTAAGTATCATCTCATTGAGTTCAGCTGGCCCGCCAGGAAAGACAGCGTGGTGAACAACACGCTGACGCTCACACCTACGAGATGGAGGCGGTCAACATCTCGCTCTGTGCTGACATGTTTGTCAATGTTTGTAAGTATCATCTCATTGAGTTCAGCTGGCCCGCCAGGAACGACAGCTGACGCTAGTGTTCGCTGCCACGTACGAGATGGAGGTGGTCAACATCTCGCTCAGTGCTGACATGTTTGTTAATGTTTGTGAGTATCGCCTCATTGACGTTAAGTGCCTAAAGCCAAGACTCCATCATCTTAGATTGACTTGAAATAGGGTCTAAGCTTTTAGATGTAAGCGCCTATAGTGCTGCAAATTGCTTTGTTGCTTTGAAGTTGGAAGCAGAATATGGGTCTTGAAGCATTAGATACATGACTTCCCCAATAAGAGTTGCTAAGGCCATAGTAACCATGGCAACTGCAACGCCACTAAGCAATGGATCGAGCTCAGCTAGCCCGCCAAGAACGACAGCGTGGTGAACAACATGTAATGTGGTGGTTCATTTGGGCTTATCTGGAAAACAGGGGTCCTTTCTAAAGAATAAATAGAGCTACATTAGCTGTTGTTGCGGTTTCACCCGGACGTAATAAGTATGTCTGAAACCTTCCCCAAGAATCATACTTTCATATGTAGAGAATTTTATCGAATCCGAATAGTAGGTAAGTTACATAGGGCGCACTGTAAGTTTCCGGAACTGGCCACTTACATAAACAATATTTAAAAATTTATTGCAACATTTGAAAATAGAACTCTTTGGCTGTAGAATGTAGTTTGTTTCATCTGACTGTCTTTTGTTTTTACCTTGTGGCGCCATTTAAAAAATTGTGTGTCTGCATCAACATGGATTTAACTCGGGAAAATTTTCGTAGTATGATTTTCTACGATTTTAAGTGTAATTTGACAGCTCAACAGAGCATCACTCGGCTTGAAACAGCTTTTGGCAATGAAGCACCATGCAAGACAACTGTTTATAGCTGGTTTGCAGAATTTAAGCGTGGTCGTATCAATCTCAGTGACGAATCTCGCGATGGTCGGCCGTCCACCGCTGTGACCAACAAAAACATCAATGCTGTGCGCCGTATGATTGAAACAGACAGGCATGTGACCTACCATGAAATTCGCGCATCCTTAGAAATAGGCATGAGTCAAATACAATTAATCCTACACAAACATTTGAGTGTGAGAAAGCTGTGCTCGCGGTGGATCCCACACAACTTGACCGAGGCTCAAAAAACAGACCGCGTCACTTGGTGCAGTGCCATGCTTACCAGATTCAACGAAGGTGCGTCAAATTTGGTGTGGGACATAGTAACAGGTGACGAAACATGGATTTATTGCTACGATCCCAAAACAAAGCAGCAATCCAGCGTATGGGTCTTTCAAGATGAGCCGAAACCAACCAAAGTGGCGCGCGTGAAAAGTGCATCTAAGCGGATGATTGCTTCTTTTTTTAATAAAACTGGACACGTGGCTACTGTTGCTTTAGAGAATCGTCGTACAGTGAATAGTGACTGGTACACGACCATTTGTTTGCCGGAAGTTATTGACGAACTCCGTAAAAATAACCGTAAACGCCGTATCATCCTGCACCACGACAATGCTAGTTCTCACACGGCCAGACAGACAAACGACTTTTTGAAGGCGAAAAATGTAGAACTCATGAGTCATCCTGCATACAGTCCCGACCTGGCACCTTGCGACATTTTTCTGTTCCCAAAAATTAAGAACCAATTACGCGGTCAACGATTTTCATCACCAGAAGAGGCTGTCGAGGAGTATGAAAAACACGTATCAGAGGTCACCACAGAGGAGTGGCACAAAAGTTTTCAAAACTGGTTTCATCGAATGAAAAAGTGCATAGACGCCAAGGGAGATTATTTTGAAAAACAATAAATTAATTTTGTACCTTTAATAGTATTTTTTCATATTCATTCCGGAAACTTATAGTGCGCCCCACGTATAAGCGTTCAAACAAACATTTTCTTAATTTTGACTATAAGATGGGACTTTTTCTGCCATACCAAGCCTACCTCGGTTTTCCCTAATGACACTCGGGGAACTACTTAAAAAGATTTGTCGGCATTGCGCTAGCGAAACTCTTGGTATCACAGGCGTCTCATAGGCTACGCTATCCGTTTTCCATCAGGTTATTTGTCTACGTTTTATGAGTAAATACTAACCACCCATTGTAGTCACCACCAACTAGATCAAAACTTTCATGGACTCATCTCTTTATTTCAAGCTACTACAAGCGATACCGTCGACCTGTTCCACGGCCGCGGCTGGCAAACTCCCGTCGCAACTTCGTACCGCTGCGCTCCGGCCACGTACCTCAAGCTGACCAGCAACACCAACATCGCTGGAGTGGTCACCGTCACCAGGCTGCAGGAGGAGGCCTTCAGGAAGTCCAGTGCGAGAGGATTCAGCGCAGGTCAGTTGGGAGAATTTATACTATAGTGCTGTGGCCACACTTGAACGTGAAGGTGCGTGTTGTCGCGAAAATGATTCGCGACAAAACGAATTCTCTGGCCAGACGGGTCGCGACAATGCAAACCTTTGCGTTATTGCGATAGTGTGGCCGGGATATAAGAAATAGTACATTGTTCTCTGAGGGAAGAATGTGACCGATTACTATAGAGGTCAAAAGAATCGAGCATTCCGTATCATAATGTAATGTACCTTAAGTTCATATCGAGTGGGTGGGACCTTGTACATCCTGGTATCAAATATTTAAGGCTTTTGAATATTTATTTAAGGCGTTTGACGGCATTCATAAAAATTTAAGAAACGTTTGTTAAGCCTAGTTTACCTAAAATATGTTTAGTCCCTTTCTCTGTTAGCGTTAAATTGCCGTGAAAGCTCGAGACAGAATACATTTTAGTTAAAGTAAGTTTAATAAAATTTATGTTATCAATCAGGTCCAAATCTTTATTATTTATTTACACTCTTTTCATATCAGCTGCATCAAGTCTACTAATTGGACATATCCAGAAGACCCCCCCCCCCCCCCCTATTTCTCTACCCCGAAATCCTTTCGATTTTTCGGACTAAATTACTACTTATCTTCTGCTGCCCTAATATTAGAGTCAAATAAATTATTCAATTAATATATATATGAAAATCAAATTCACTTCCCGGCGCGTTCTTTGAATTTGAAACGAAGAGCGCGCCGGCAATAATGTTGTATGAAACGGTGTGCTGTTTAAATTTAGAACTCTTTTATCTATCGTACACATTGCGTTCTCGTGGCTGTATAGCCACAGATGCGTTTACCTTTCGGCACAAACTGTAAAATAAATTAAATTTATTATGTAAAAGGCCCTTTTTTATTTCCTTGCACTTTTTTAAGAAAAGCACTATATATGCCTCGGCCGAAATCGCAATTGCCTATTTCGCTGCCTTTGCAATAATGTACTATTACGTTAAATCGTTAAATCTCAATGAAGAATGGTAAAATCCTAATCCGGAGTTGAACATTGATTCAACTTTACTGAAATAACAGATAAAAAAAACACTTCAAAACATAGTTAGGGGAGAAAAGTACACTAATATAAAAAAAAAAAACAATATCAAATGGTGCCCTCGACTCCCCCGTCTAGGGGAACCAACGCCACGAGAAAAGTTACCTTGTCTCCCCCGAGGGAGCCAACAGGGCAGACAAGTCTACTAAACAGAACAGCCAGGGTTTAAACATAATATTTCAAACTTATATATTAATTGGGTATTAACATAATCTATCGCCCAAGCCAACATTGATTGAAACGAACGATACTATAATATTGATAACAGAATAAATAAAATGCCGATACACAACGATAATATTAATTTGCAATGCGCTATTAATATAACTGGTTTGTGTATGTGTTACTACATATATTACATGTAAAACACACGCGCAAGTCTGGCGGACTTCCGACACTAAGCGATGCATGAATAATATTCACTCATACTGTACGTATAAACAAACTATTTTACAATTTTACGGTGACACATCGAAAGAATGAGACATTGTTTAACTTAATAAAGCGCGAAATAATATAGTGATAGAATACCGCGACGTAAAAAATGGTACAAAAAATTACTTAATTTTAATGTTATATTCTTTAAGCGCTATCTGTTATCCGGTAGGAGAACTAATTCTTTTTCTTATTCATTGCGTACAACTCGGCTAACCAAATTGAATTTCGGACTCCGAAACGGTATATAAAGAGTTTCATACTAAGTCAATATCAACATTGACTATTAACGTAAGTTAAGTCATCTGTAGTCATTATCTGTTATCAGTCACGTTTGACCTCGTCCGTATCACTATCGGGTTACGTGTTAAATGCCATCTGTCTAATACAATACTTTTGTTGATAATTTTACACAACTGCTTCCCTACACGTGTGGACAATGAGCTTTTAGTCATTCCGTTTAAATAGTCTTTGTTTTTAGACGAATGTTATTTATAAAGTACAGAGGTTGATATCATGGAGCAATTACAAAGAGGAGATGCCGTAATAAGCGTTTTGTAAGAAAGTATTTGTGAGGCTACACGGGGCGGAAGGCGGATTTGCGGGGTGCTTGGTTTTGGCCGTGGCTCCAACCATAGAGCACGAGCAATGACAAGCTCCGCCTACTTTTGTGTCGGCGAGGCGCCAATGATCACATCACTGCGCCATTTCAACCGGCATTTTCTCTTTGTAATTGCTCCATGGTTGATATACACTGTAATATACATCGATGTATGTAAGGATGTATACCGAACTTTGCAGCTGATTGTACTTCTGATTCGTTAAGTCTAAAATTTGCTTTTTGAAAACTGTATTAGAAATTATTGTGTTGTTTAATTCAGTCAACGGAATTGAATAGCAAAGTTTTAATTAGAAACTTGCAAATTTTTTGTGAATCATTTTGAAAGCGATTGAGAACAAAAGGGGAAATATATGTTAGGGCTAAAAGAACACCCAAATAAAAGACAAGAATGGAAAAAAACACCATCGATCACCGAACACTATTTTTTTAAATATGGCTTTCAAGCACTTAATAAATTATTTTGCGTGCTTCCGCCACCAGTTAGTTCATGCAAACTATTGCCGGCCGGCACCCACCCACTACTATTAGTCCCAACATGCCCGCCACCACTAGCTTGCACATGCAACACGTGTTTCGCCTCTACGCGAGGCATCTTCAGGCACTAGACCAAGCTGTTAATAGTCCGACGTATAAACGACGAATGACACAAAACCATCGTACCCTTCCTATTATACTACTACCCCCACCACTAAGAGGTGGGATTATGAAACATGTTAAGTAATGGAGAATTATTTAAATCAGTTTGTTTATTAATTAAGGGAATTTTTAATTTTTTTATGTTTATTTATTTCTAACTGCTCCAAAATGTTAAGCTTTAACCCTTTCTCTTCAACATGTAATATTTCATATGTATGATTAGGTGACAAATTATGATTATGTTCTAATAAATGTTCCGCAAAATGAGACCTCTCTGGGTGTTTATTTTTAAATGCGTTTAAATGTTCGTTATAACGAGTTTTGAAATTACGACCAGTCTGACCAATGTATATATGTTGACAATCATCGCAGCTCAATTTATATATGCCCGATTTTTTATCTGACTTAATTTTGTCTTTTGTATTACAAATGCTCCTTAAAGTATTATTTGGTTTTAGGGCTACATGTACATTATTTTTTCTAAATATTCTAGTTATTTTATCTGTAACATTACCTAAATAACATAAACTCGCCGTATATTTATGTCCTGAACTGGAAAAAGCTGCATATAATAGATGTTTTATAATGTTTTGATTTTTCTTTTGTATAATTTTATTAACTATATTTTTTGTATAACCGTTTGATTGAGCTATTTGATATATAATATTCAATTCCTTATTATAATTATCGCTGTTGAGTGGTACAGTCATTAAACGATGTACCATAGATTTATACGCGGCGAGTTTATGCTGCCAGGGATGATTAGATGTCACAGGAATTGTTGTATCTGTATATGTGGGTTTGCGATATATCGAAAATTCCACTTTATTATTGTTTCTAGTAATAGTTAAATCCAAGTAATTTAATGCTTTATTTTGTTCTAATTCTATTGTAAATTTTATTTTTGGATGAATCATATTTAATTCGGAAACAAAATTGCTTAATTGTCTGTTGGTGCCAGTCCAACATATGAAAATATCATCAACATACCTATAATAATGAAAAATGTAATTCGATTTCCCAATAATATTATTTTGTTCAAAATTATCCATGAATACATCAGCCATAAGTGGACTAAGGGGTGAACCCATTGCTAAACCTTCCTTTTGAACGTAATATTTGTCATTAAATTGAAAATAATTTTGAATCATACAAAGTCTCGTTAACCGTATTATCTCATTAATTTCACCTGGATGTAGTTTTTTCTTTTCCCATTCCGATTCCAAAATCTTCAAACAATCATCATAAGGAACGTTGGTAAATAAGCTTTCTACATCTAAAGATATTAATTTTGAATTTGCCGGAAGGTCTATATCTTTAATATTTTCAATCAACTCTAAACTATTTTTTAGACTATTTTTGGGATTAAAATTTATTTTATCCCTAATGTAATTATTCAAAAACTTTGCCAATTCATAAGTAGGAGCTCTTATGTAGGATACAACTGGTCTAACAGGTATATTGTCCTTATGTATTTTCGGTTGACCATATAACATAGGAGCATTTGAATTCATTGGTATTAATTTCGACTTTAAATAAGAATTTTCAGAAAAAATAAACTTTGAATCTTTAATAGCTAATTTTAGTTGAGCTAAATATTTATTAGTTGGATCACGATTTATGTTTTGGAATTCTGGTTTCTGTAAAATGTCATTTACTTTCGAAATATATTCACCACGCTCCATGACGACTATTGTATTCCCCTTATCTGCCTTTGA
The DNA here is from genome assembly GCA_947363495.1 of Euzophera pinguis. NCBI lineage: Eukaryota > Metazoa > Arthropoda > Insecta > Lepidoptera > Pyralidae > Euzophera > Euzophera pinguis. The sequence goes on along the minus strand of OX376156.1, from coordinate 1,335,587 downwards.
AATAACAATATTATTAGATTTTAATTTTTCTTGGACGGATACCAACGTTTTTATTTCTTTATTTGAATGATCATTTAATTTACATAATTTTATATTTTGTGCAATGGAATGTCTTAAAAAATTATCTTTTTTATTTCTGATGATTGCTGCTTCTGCGTCAACTGCTAATAATTCAAGAGAGGTTTGCGATAATTTCGGTGTAATACTATATTTTAATCCTTTTTCTAAAAGTGAATTTTCCTCTGAAGTAAATTGAATATTTGTTAGATTTTTAATACGAGGGTAAAAAGTATGATAATTGTTATTATTATAATTATTACTATGATGATTATTAATTTGTTGTTCTGAAATGAGTTTGTGAAGCTTATCATTTTGTGATAAATATTTTTTATGTACTGATTTTGATGCAAGTTCCCTAGCTTTTTGATCAACTAAATCAAATTCTACAGGATGTAAATTATAGGCCAATTCAGTGTGAAGTACTTTAAGATGTGATTTTAAATTATCTCTAACTGAAAACCACCGACGTGACTCTTCACTTAGCCAGATCTGCTTGGCTTTACGAATAGCTGTATCAGCCGCCAGGGAGCATGAATTTGTTTTTAAATTGATGTAATTTGGAATAACATTATTGTGTTTACATTGTTGATTGAACCAAATATTTTGGACAGCAATACGATGAAGTTTTGTAAGTTTTAGATATATTTTAACCTGATCAGCTATGCATGCTGTTTTAAGATATTTAACCGATTCAGGCGTTACTTTGCGGAAGTTAAAGTTACAAGCACTTAATAAATTATTTTGCGTGCTTCCGCCACCAGTTAGTTCATGCAAACTATTGCCGGCCGGCACCCACCCACTACTATTAGTCCCAACATGCCCGCCACCACTAGCTTGCACATGCAACACGTGTTTCGCCTCTACGCGAGGCATCTTCAGGCACTAGACCAAGCTGTTAATAGTCCGACGTATAAACGACGAATGACACAAAACCATCGTACCCTTCCTATTATACTACTACCCCCACCACTAAGAGGTGGGATTATGAAACATGTTAAGTAATGGAGAATTATTTAAATCAGTTTGTTTATTAATTAAGGGAATTTTTAATTTTTTATGTTTATTTATTTCTAACTGCTCCAAAATGTTAAGCTTTAACCCTTTCTCTTCAACATGTAATATTTCATATGTATGATTAGGTGACAAATTATGATTATGTTCTAATAAATGTTCCGCAAAATGAGACCTCTCTGGGTGTTTATTTTTAAATGCGTTTAAATGTTCGTTATAACGAGTTTTGAAATTACGACCAGTCTGACCAATGTATATATGTTGACAATCATCGCAGCTCAATTTATATATGCCCGATTTTTTATCTGACTTAATTTTGTCTTTTGTATTACAAATGCTCCTTAAAGTATTATTTGGTTTTAGGGCTACATGTACATTATTTTTTCTAAATATTCTAGTTATTTTATCTGTAACATTACCTAAATAACATAAACTCGCCGTATATTTATGTCCTGAACTGGAAAATGCTGCATATAATAGATGTTTTATAATGTTTTGATTTTTCTTTTGTATAATTTTATTAACTATATTTTTTGTATAACCGTTTGATTGAGCTATTTGATATATAATATTCAATTCCTTATTATAATTATCGCTGTTGAGTGGTACAGTCATTAAACGATGTACCATAGTGTTGCGGACAGCAGCTTCAAAATAGGAGCGGCCGCCAGCAGCCAATCAGGGCGTCGCATTCAATGAACGCGCCTAGTACACGCAGCAAAGATTGATACCGCTCACCGATTGATACGACCGGATGAGTCACGCAGCGGTATCACTCAATGCGTGTACGGGGGGAGCGACGCGGCCTGTGATTGGCTGCCCACTTTCGCCTACTAGTAGCGTTAAGAATAGTTGTAAGTTAGGATAAATATCTGTAAATATGTAGAATAAATTGTAGTGAAATTGTGAATAGTAGTGAAACAACTTGTACTCGCAGTGAATTGTGAAATAAAGAAGATCTGCAGAAACAAACATTTTTTAATTCAACGACTCGTTACCAAGAACAACGAAAAAACCTCTACAGTCCACAACATCTTTGGTCCTTCGAGTCGCCGGATCATCCAGAACAACATCTCTGGACATTTGAAGCAGTGAAGAAAATGGTAGTCACAAGGAGCCAGTCCGGGGAAGAGGAACAACGGGGACGTGTCTTCGAGGATCCACCCAGATCGCCGAGCGCTACCGAACGAAGCACTCGGGCCGGGCGTCGCATCCCAGAGAGGCAATCCACCGCCATCCAGCCCACGATGACAGCCTTGGAACCCACATCTGAAGAGCAGACCACAAGCTTCGCCCACACTTCACGACGGATTCAACGGTCCCACGCCGGGTCCGTCCGCTCAGGACGCTCTCACATGTCCACCGCTAGTGCAGCCGTCCGTATCAAGCAAGCTGAACTCGCCGCAGAAGAGAAGCTCGCCGAGCTGAGACGCCGGGAGCTGCGACTGGAAGCCGACCTCATACAAAAGAAGTTGGCGCTTGATATCGAGAACATTCAAGCGGAAGAGAGCGAAGCGGCCAGCATCCACGAGCGAGTCGACCGGTGGCTCAGCCAAAACGAGCCAACCGCCACTGAACAAGTTACCTGCACGAGTTCACTACCGCAGCGAGAATACGCCACTGCAGCCGCCGCCGCCGAGCCCGAGCTTGCGCCCCGCCCGCCGATCGCATCGCGGATGGACACGCCGGCACGAACGCACGCCGACCATGCTCATCCACTACGGGGGGAGCACGTAACGCAGCACGAGCAACCGGAGGAGCGCCGAGCAAGACAGAGGCAAACAAGATGGGATGAAACTCCGAGACAGCAGCAGTATGAACGCCCGCGTTCGCCGACGCCTGCCCATAACAGAAGCCTCAGCACGAAAAGAGGAATCGAACAACTCGCCGAAGCTATCTCGCAAATGGCAAGAGTTCGTGCGCCGCCGAGACAAGTCACAGAGTTACCTGTGTTCTCCGGAGCGCCCGGTGAATGGTTGCCCTTCAAAGCAGCCATGAGAGACTCTGCCGCCATCTACAAGTTCAGCAACATCGAGAACATGGCGAGACTGCGCAACAGCCTGAGAGGAGAAGCACGCGACGTGGTACGAGCGATGCTGCATACGAGCCAAGATCCGGAACCCATCATGAAGACGTTGGAACAGTGCTTCGGTCGCCCTGAAGTGATAGTCGACCAAGCCCTGGATGAAATCAAGCGACTTCCGCGCCCGGGAACTAGCGCGGCCGAACTAAACAACTTGGCAGTGAAACTCCAGAACACAGTTCATGTGCTAAGTGATCTCGATCAGCGTGGATATCTCTACAATCCCATGCTGACACGAGAAGTCGTCGAGAAACTGAGCCCACACCTACGCTCACGTTGGTGTGACTACGCCGAGGAACACAGCCAGCACGACGACCCGCAGATAGTGACGATGTCAAAGTTCCTGATGAAAGAAGCAGATCGGGCTCTAAAACACGCCTACGCGCCGAGTGCCGCGACGCCATCGCGAAGTATGAAGACGACTGGCAACGCACCCGCAGCGCGGCGACATGAACCGAGTCGCAGAGCCGCGACATACTCAGCAACCGCCGATGTCGAAGAGGATCAGTGTCTTCACTGCGGGGGACCACACACAGTCCCACAGTGTGAGAAATTCCGCACACTGACTACGGAGCAACGATGGCAGTGGATCAAGGAGAAGAGGATATGCTTCAAATGCATAAACAAGATGCATCGACGCCTCAATTGCCGAGCCAAGCCGTGCGGAATCGACAACTGCAGACGCCCCCACCACTCGCTACTGCACGCGGCAGCGCCTGCTAGCACTGCATCCGTGTTCGCGCCCGCGCGCGCGCCCCCACCCGCGCCCGCGCCCGCGCGCATACCCGCGCCCGCGTCGCGTACCGTTACGCCCGAAAACAGTGAATCTGTGCTCTCAGTGAGAACGAGAACCAATCAGCGGACGGTACTGCTGAAAGTGTGCCCTGTGACAGTGAGTGGCCCAAGAGGTGACATCAAGACATACGCCTTGCTGGATGAAGGATCGACCACAACATTAATCGACGCAGAGCTCGCGCGAAACATCGACGCGCGCGGGCCTGCCTCACCGCTCCGCATTCACGGAGTCAACACGACACGACGTGAGAACGACAGCCGCCGTGTCAAGATCCACGTGAAAGCCGATGGTCGCGATTGGGAAATTGGAGCACGCACCATCGAGGGACTTAACCTCTCGAGCCAAACAGTCCCTGCACGCTTGTTGGAATGCAAGCATCTTCGAGACCTCCCTGCGAACGAGTTGAGCTATGACGTAGCTAAACCCCTGCTGCTCATTGGCGCCGACAACTGGGAGATGATCGTCACCCGCGAGCTGAGAACCGGCAGAAAACATGAACCTGTCGCTTCGAAGACTCAGCTGGGATGGGTGATTCATGGCACCGCCCCGAGTGTCATCTACAAGGATGAAGCCTCCGTTCTCCACCTGCACGTGCAAGATGAAGATCGATTGCACAAACAAGTCGAAGAGCACTTTAAAGTCGATGCAATAGGCGTGACACTCACAACCAAAGTGTCGCCATCGAACCAACGAGCACTCGACATCTTCGCCAAGACCGTAACGTGCAAGAACGGCCGCTACGAAGTTGGGCTGATATGGAAAGAAGACGAGCCTACCATGCCGCCCAGTTACAACAACGCGCTCAGAAGGCTGCGAAACATCGAGAGCAAGATGGACAGAGACCCAGACTTCGCAAGAGAATACAGTGCCCAGATTGAAAATTTGATAAGAAAGGGGTACGCTGTGGAGTGCGACGGGTCTGAGAAGGAGTGCCAACACAAATGGTACCTCCCACATTTCGCCGTGAACAACCCGAACAAACCCGGAAAAGTACGACTTGTCTTCGACGCAGCAGCAAAGGCATACGGAACGAGCCTGAACGACAAGCTGTTAGAGGGCCCAGACTTGCTACAATCACTACTGGGCATACTGTTCAAGTTTCGAGAAATGCCTGTGGCCATCTCAGCAGACATAGAGGAGATGTTCCTGCGCGTGAAAATAAGAAGACAAGACCAAGCAGCGCAGATGTTCTTGTGGCACGGCTCCGATCGAACGCTCCCGCCACGAGAAATGAAGATGACGTCAATGATCTTCGGCGCAACGTGCTCACCATTTTTGGCACACAGCGTGCGAGATCATAACGCACGTGTCCACGCGCAAAGTCATCCTGCGGCTCTCAAAGCCATAACTGAAAGCCACTATATGGACGACTTCGTTAACAGCTACGAGACAGAAGAAGAGGCCATCGCGACGATCAAAGAAGTAATTGAAGTCCACGGGAAAGCTGGCTTCAAGCTACGCAGCTGGAATTCAAATAAGGAAGGAGCCTTGAACGATGTGCCCTCCGAGCTGCGAGCACGAACGACGACACAGCTGGGACATGAAAACAAGACACTTGGACTTGTGTGGGACCCGAATGCAGACAAGCTCGGCTTCAACACCACGATGCCTCGAGTCCCTGAAGATGTACGAGCACGACGTCGCGCACCGACCAAGAGAGAAGCTCTCAGTGCGGTCATGTCAATTTACGACCCACTGGGACTCCTTAGCTGCTTTACAATAAGTGCCAAAATCTACCTACAAAGATTATGGCGATTGCAAATTGGATGGGATGAGCAGCTTCCGACAGAACACGCCGACGGAATAATGGACTGGCTGGAAAATCTAGAGCAAGTTGCCACGCTCCGTCTGCCACGATGCTACAATGAAGCCCGAAGCGTCGTCAGCAAGCAACTCCACGTGTTCTGCGATGCCAGCCAGGACGCATACGCCTCAGCCGCGTATTGGCGTCTCGAAAACAGCGACGGAACAATCAACGTCGTCCTCGCCGCCGCCAAAGCGAAGGTGGCCCCGATGAAGAGCCAGAGCATCCCTCGCCTCGAGTTGCAAGCCGCATTGATAGGCACTCGACTAGCCGAAGCAATCAAGCAAGGACACCGCTGGACCGCTGACAAGACCATCTATTGGACGGACTCTCAAACTGTCCTCCACTGGATAAGGAAAGACGCTCGGAAATACACGCCATTCGTCGCGCATCGTCTCGGAGAGATAGCAGAACGCACCGAGACACGACAATGGAGATGGACGCCTACGCACGATAACGTAGCCGACACAGCCACCCGAACAGGTTACGTGCCTGTGAACGCGGAAGACTGGTGGTTCACCGGGCCCTCATTCCTGCGACAAAAAGAAGAATCATGGCCCGAAGAAATCACGATCCACGAAGATGAAGAACAAGAAATGATCAACTTGGTGCAATCAGATGCCGAACGACGACCTCTACCAAAAATAGAGAGGTTTTCAAGCCTGTATCGTCTACTACGAGCGACCGCAATGATGATACTTTTCATTGATAAGTGCCGGCGACGAGATAGAAAGCTGAACGCTTCACACATCAACCGCGCCGAGACACTATGGCTTGCTCAAGCTCAAGAAGACAGCTTCCTGGACGAGTTAACACGCCTGCGCGCTGGCAAACCAATCGCCCGCACAAGCCGACTCGCAAAGCTGGACCCTGAAATTGACGAAGACGGCCTGCTACGAGTACGCGGCCGAATAAACGCCGCCCAATCACCGCAACACACAAAGCGGCCCGTGATTTTGGACGGAAGACATCCGTTAGCCAAATTAATCGTGCTACAAGAACACGTTAACGCCGGCCACGCGGGACGAGAGCGCGTAGTCAACGATTTAAGACAGCGCTACTGGATGCTGCGACTTCGGCCCACCGTACGTACTGTCGAACGTACATGCGCCCTGTGCAAAATAAGAAAAGCGAAGCCCAGCACACTGACGTTCGGAGACCTACCTGCAGCACGACTAGACCCGTACCACCGACCCTTCACCAACTGCGGGGTCGACTACTTTGGCCCCATGACAGTAACAATTGGCCGAAGAAACGAAAAAAGATGGGGCGCTCTCTTCACGTGCCTCACGACGCGAGCCGTCCACATCGAGCTTGTGGGAAGCCTAACAACGGACTCAGCAATTATGGCGCTGAGAAGAATGGCAGCGAGGCGCGGATGGCCTTCAACAATCTACAGCGACAACGCGACGAATTTCAAAGGAGCAGACGTCGAACTACGTGCCGCCTACGCCGAGTGGCAGCCTGCCCTGGAAGAATATGGACTCAAGCATCGAGTCACATGGCGCTACATCGCACCCGGAGCACCGAACCAGGGGGGAGCATGGGAGCGATTGGTACGCTCCGTAAAAGTGGCGTTAGGAGCAGTACTACACGACAAGAAACCAAAGGAAGAAGTACTGCATACGGTGCTGACAGAAGCGGAGCACAGCATCAACGCACGTCCGCTTACCCATGTTCCTGTTGAGCCCGACGACCCAGAGGCGCTCACCCCGAATCACTTTTTGATTGGCACATCAACTGGCCTTCCGACCCCGGGACCGTGCAACCCCAGTGATCGCCGTATGTGGCGTGCTAGCCAAGCTCTCGCCAATGAATTCTGGCGAAGATGGGTGAGAGAGTACCTCCCAACATTGGTAGCACGAGGAAGATCGAAAGGAGAAGAAAAACCACCACTAAAGGAAGGAGATCTCGTCATAGTGGTGGACGCTTCGCTACCTCGAAACACCTGGCCGAGAGGAATCGTCGAACGAGTGTTCCCCGGCCCCGATGGAGAAATACGAAACGCCGAGATAAAAACAAGAGGCGGAACATTCATGCGGCCTACGTCGAAGCTCGCCGTCCTGCCCAGAGAAGAGGCTCCGCCGAGTCTTCGCCGGGGGGAGGATGTTGCGGACAGCAGCTTCAAAATAGGAGCGGCCGCCAGCAGCCAATCAGGGCGTCGCATTCAATGAACGCGCCTAGTACACGCAGCAAAGATTGATACCGCTCACCGATTGATACGACCGGATGAGTCACGCAGCGGTATCACTCAATGCGTGTACGGGGGGAGCGACGCGGCCTGTGATTGGCTGCCCACTTTCGCCTACTAGTAGCGTTAAGAATAGTTGTAAGTTAGGATAAATATCTGTAAATATGTAGAATAAATTGTAGTGAAATTGTGAATAGTAGTGAAACAACTTGTACTCGCAGTGAATTGTGAAATAAAGAAGATCTGCAGAAACAAACATTTTTTAATTCAACGACTCGTTACCAAGAACAACGAAAAAACCTCTACAGTCCACAACACATAGATTTATACGCGGCGAGTTTATGCTGCCAGGGATGATTAGATGTCACAGGAATTGTTGTATCTGTATATGTGGGTTTGCGATATATCGAAAATTCCACTTTATTATTGTTTCTAGTAATAGTTAAATCCAAGTAATTTAATGCTTTATTTTGTTCTAATTCTATTGTAAATTTTATTTTTGGATGAATCATATTTAATTCGGAAACAAAATTGCTTAATTGTCTGTTGTTGTCGGTGGTTTTCAATTAGAGATAATTTAAAATCACATCTTAAAGTACTTCACACTGAATTGGCCTATAATTTACATCCTGTAGAATTTGATTTAGTTGATCAAAAAGCTAGGGAACTTGCATCAAAATCAGTACATAAAAAATATTTATCACAAAATGATAAGCTTCACAAACTCATTTCAGAACAACAAAATAATAATCATCATAGTAATAATTATAATAATAACAATTATCATACTTTTTACCCTCGTATTAAAAATCTAACAAATATTCAATTTACATCAGAGGAAAATTCACTTTTAGAAAAAGGATTAAAATATAGTATTACACCGAAATTATCGCAAACCTCTCTTGAATTATTAGCAGTTGACGCAGAAGCAGCAATCATCAGAAATAAAAAAGATAATTTTTTAAGACATTCCATTGCACAAAATATAAAATTATGTAAATTAAATGATCATTCAAATAAAGAAATAAAAACGTTGGTATCCGTCCAAGAAAAATTAAAATCTAATAATATTGTTATTTCAAAGGCAGATAAGGGGAATACAATAGTCGTCATGGAGCGTGGTGAATATATTTCGAAAGTAAATGACATTTTACAGAAACCAGAATTCCAAAACATAAATCGTGATCCAACTAATAAATATTTAGCTCAACTAAAATTAGCTATTAAAGATTCAAAGTTTATTTTTTCTGAAAATTCTTATTTAAAGTCGAAATTAATACCAATGAATTCAAATGCTCCTATGTTATATGGTCAACCGAAAATACATAAGGACAATATACCTGTTAGACCAGTTGTATCCTACATAAGAGCTCCTACTTATGAATTGGCAAAGTTTTTGAATAATTACATTAGGGATAAAATAAATTTTAATCCCAAAAATAGTCTAAAAAATAGTTTAGAGTTGATTGAAAATATTAAAGATATAGACCTTCCGGCAAATTCAAAATTAATATCTTTAGATGTAGAAAGCTTATTTACCAACGTTCCTTATGATGATTGTTTGAAGATTTTGGAATCGGAATGGGAAAAGAAAAAACTACATCCAGGTGAAATTAATGAGATAATACGGTTAACGAGACTTTGTATGATTCAAAATTATTTTCAATTTAATGACAAATATTACGTTCAAAAGGAAGGTTTAGCAATGGGTTCACCCCTTAGTCCACTTATGGCTGATGTATTCATGGATAATTTTGAACAAAATAATATTATTGGGAAATCGAATTACATTTTTCATTATTATAGGTATGTTGATGATATTTTCATATGTTGGACTGGCACCAACAGACAATTAAGCAATTTTGTTTCCGAATTAAATATGATTCATCCAAAAATAAAATTTACAATAGAATTAGAACAAAATAAAGCATTAAATTACTTGGATTTAACTATTACTAGAAACAATAATAAAGTGGAATTTTCGATATATCGCAAACCCACATATACAGATACAACAATTCCTGTGACATCTAATCATCCCTGGCAGCATAAACTCGCCGCGTATAAATCTATGGTACATCGTTTAATGACTGTACCACTCAACAGCGATAATTATAATAAGGAATTGAATATTATATATCAAATAGCTCAATCAAACGGTTATACAAAAAATATAGTTAATAAAATTATACAAAAGAAAAATCAAAACATTATAAAACATCTATTATATGCAGCTTTTTCCAGTTCAGGACATAAATATACGGCGAGTTTATGTTATTTAGGTAATGTTACAGATAAAATAACTAGAATATTTAGAAAAAATAATGTACATGTAGCCCTAAAACCAAATAATACTTTAAGGAGCATTTGTAATACAAAAGACAAAATTAAGTCAGATAAAAAATCGGGCATATATAAATTGAGCTGCGATGATTGTCAACATATATACATTGGTCAGACTGGTCGTAATTTCAAAACTCGTTATAACGAACATTTAAACGCATTTAAAAATAAACACCCAGAGAGGTCTCATTTTGCGGAACATTTATTAGAACATAATCATAATTTGTCACCTAATCATACATATGAAATATTACATGTTGAAGAGAAAGGGTTAAAGCTTAACATTTTGGAGCAGTTAGAAATAAATAAACATAAAAAAATTAAAAATTCCCTTAATTAATAAACAAACTGATTTAAATAATTCTCCATTACTTAACATGTTTCATAATCCCACCTCTTAGTGGTGGGGGTAGTAGTATAATAGGAAGGGTACGATGGTTTTGTGTCATTCGTCGTTTATACGTCGGACTATTAACAGCTTGGTCTAGTGCCTGAAGATGCCTCGCGTAGAGGCGAAACACGTGTTGCATGTGCAAGCTAGTGGTGGCGGGCATGTTGGGACTAATAGTAGTGGGTGGGTGCCGGCCGGCAATAGTTTGCATGAACTAACTGGTGGCGGAAGCACGCAAAATAATTTATTAAGTGCTTGTAACTTTAACTTCCGCAAAGTAACGCCTGAATCGGTTAAATAAATATGGCTTTCACTTTCGCATTTACCCAGTAACAACTAAAAATTATTGAACAAAGTTATTTAGTCAAGTCTAAAGTCAAGTCATGACAAGTCAGAAGAATCAGGCCGAGTAAAATGAAAAAATAATCGCCGATACTGCTCTTCTCAGCTTCCCGCCAAAAGTCTTCGAACACTTGTATTCGTCACGTTTAATCGTAAAAAAATTGACGCGCCAATTTTAAGTGATTATTCTATTAAAAAGACTTGTGAATGTTTTGGTTGTCTGAAAAATGATCGCAACATGTTTTTTGACTCGGCCAGTAAAATATTTGTATGTAAGAAATACACACTATTGCGTGTCGAAGAAGACTGGCCATATAGATAACATTGGAATACTATTTTGTGTCTCACTTTTATACAAGAGTGATTCCAGATACTTCATTATCTTTGGTAAACTTTGAACTTCTATTAGGTCGAGCATGGTGCGAATATAGGTATCAAAAATGACGTATTTATGGAAATGCAATATTTGTACCAGCTCGTGAGTGCGGTGGCGACGTGCCGGACGCGGTGCCCATCGCCGTGGGCTGTGCTCTCGGCGGACTCGTCGTGGTGGTGCTGGTCGCCTATCTAGTGGCGCGACGCCGCTCCGCCGTGCGCGGGTACCTCTCCATGTAGACTGGTGAGTGCGACTGTACCGTCACTACAGGTAGCTACACACATGCTGGTCGCCTATCTAGTGGCGCGACGCCGCTCCGCCGTGCGCGGGTACCTCTCCATGTAGACTGGTGAGTGCGACTGTACCGTCACTACAGGTAGCTACACACATGCTGGTCGCCTATCTAGTGGCGCGACGCCGCTCCGCCGTGCGCGGGTACCTCTCCATGTAGACTGGTGAGTGCGACTGTACCGTCACTACAGGTAGCTACACACATGCTGGTCGCCTATCTAGTGGCGCGACGTCGCTCCGCCGTGCGCGGGTACCTCTCCATGTAGACTGGTGAGTGCGACTGTACCGTCACTACAGGTAGCTACACACATGCTGGTCGCCTATCTAGTGGCGCGACGCCGCTCCGCCGTGCGCGGGTACCTCTCCATGTAGACTGGTGAGTGCGACTGTACCGTCACTACAGGTAGCTACACACATGCTGGTCGCCTATCTAGTGGCGCGACGTCGCTCCGCCGTGCGCGGGTACCTCTCCATGTAGACTGGTGAGTGCGACTGTACCGTCACTACAGGTAGCTACACACATGCTGGTCGCCTATCTAGTGGCGCGACGCCGCTCCGCCGTGCGCGGGTACCTCTCCATGTAGACTGGTGAGTGCGACTGTACCGTCACTACAGGTAGCTACACACATGCTGGTCGCCTATCTAGTGGCGCGACGTCGCTCCGCCGTGCGCGGGTACCTCTCCATGTAGACTGGTGAGTGCGACTGTACCGTCACTACAGGTAGCTACACACATGCTGGTCGCCTATCTAGTGGCGCGACGCCGCTCCGCCGTGCGCGGGTACCTCTCCATGTAGACTGGTGAGTGCGACTGTACCGTCACTACAGGTAGCTACACACATGCTGGTCGCCTATCTAGTGGCGCGACGCCGCTCCGCCGTGCGCGGGTACCTCTCCATGTAGACTGGTGAGTGCGACTGTACCGTCACTACAGGTAGCTACACACATGCTGGTCGCCTATCTAGTGGCGCGACGCCGCTCCGCCGTGCGCGGGTACCTCTCCATGTAGACTGGTGAGTGCGACTGTACCGTCACTACAGGTAGCTACACACATGCTGGTCGCCTATCTAGTGGCGCGACGCCGCTCCGCCGTGCGCGGGTACCTCTCCATGTAGACTGGTGAGTGCGACTGTACCGTCACTACAGGTAGCTACACACATGCTGGTCGCCTATCTAGTGGCGCGACGTCGCTCCGCCGTGCGCGGGTACCTCTCCATGTAGACTGGTGAGTGCGACTGTACCGTCACTACAGGTAGCTACACACATGCTGGTCGCCTATCTAGTGGCGCGACGCCGCTCCGCCGTGCGCGGGTACCTCTCCATGTAGACTGGTGAGTGCGACTGTACCGTCACTACAGGTAGCTACACACATGCTGGTCGCCTATCTAGTGGCGCGACGCCGCTCCGCCGTGCGCGGGTACCTCTCCATGTAGACTGGTGAGTGCGACTGTACCGTCACTACAGGTAGCTACACACATGCTGGTCGCCTATCTAGTGGCGCGACGCCGCTCCGCCGTGCGCGGGTACCTCTCCATGTAGACTGGTGAGTGCGACTGTACCGTCACTACAGGTAGCTACACACATGCTGGTCGCCTATCTAGTGGCGCGACGCCGCTCCGCCGTGCGCGGGTACCTCTCCATGTAGACTGGTGAGTGCGACTGTACCGTCACTACAGGTAGCTACACACATGCTGGTCGCCTATCTAGTGGCGCGACGCCGCTCCGCCGTGCGCGGGTACCTCTCCATGTAGACTGGTGAGTGCGACTGTACCGTCACTACAGGTAGCTACACACATGCTGGTCGCCTATCTAGTGGCGCGACGCCGCTCCGCCGTGCGCGGGTACCTCTCCATGTAGACTGGTGAGTGCGACTGTACCGTCACTACAGGTAGCTACACACATGCTGGTCGCCTATCTAGTGGCGCGACGTCGCTCCGCCGTGCGCGGGTACCTCTCCATGTAGACTGGTGAGTGCGACTGTACCGTCACTACAGGTAGCTACACACATGCTGGTCGCCTATCTAGTGGCGCGACGCCGCTCCGCCGTGCGCGGGTACCTCTCCATGTAGACTGGTGAGTGCGACTGTACCGTCACTACAGGTAGCTACACACATGCTGGTCGCCTATCTAGTGGCGCGACGCCGCTCCGCCGTGCGCGGGTACCTCTCCATGTAGACTGGTGAGTGCGACTGTACCGTCACTACAGGTAGCTACACACATGCTGGTCGCCTATCTAGTGGCGCGACGTCGCTCCGCCGTGCGCGGGTACCTCTCCATGTAGACTGGTGAGTGCGACTGTACCGTCACTACAGGTAGCTACACACATGCTGGTCGCCTATCTAGTGGCGCGACGCCGCTCCGCCGTGCGCGGGTACCTCTCCATGTAGACTGGTGAGTGCGACTGTACCGTCACTACAGGTAGCTACACACATGCTGGTCGCCTATCTAGTGGCGCGACGCCGCTCCGCCGTGCGCGGGTACCTCTCCATGTAGACTGGTGAGTGCGACTGTACCGTCACTACAGGTAGCTACACACATGCTGGTCGCCTATCTAGTGGCGCGACGTCGCTCCGCCGTGCGCGGGTACCTCTCCATGTAGACTGGTGAGTGCGACTGTACCGTCACTACAGGTAGCTACACACATGCTGGTCGCCTATCTAGTGGCGCGACGCCGCTCCGCCGTGCGCGGGTACCTCTCCATGTAGACTGGTGAGTGCGACTGTACCGTCACTACAGGTAGCTACACACATGCTGGTCGCCTATCTAGTGGCGCGACGCCGCTCCGCCGTGCGCGGGTACCTCTCCATGTAGACTGGTGAGTGCGACTGTACCGTCACTACAGGTAGCTACACACATGCTGGTCGCCTATCTAGTGGCGCGACGTCGCTCCGCCGTGCGCGGGTACCTCTCCATGTAGACTGGTGAGTGCGACTGTACCGTCACTACAGGTAGCTACACACATGCTGGTCGCCTATCTAGTGGCGCGACGCCGCTCCGCCGTGCGCGGGTACCTCTCCATGTAGACTGGTGAGTGCGACTGTACCGTCACTACAGGTAGCTACACACATGCTGGTCGCCTATCTAGTGGCGCGACGCCGCTCCGCCGTGCGCGGGTACCTCTCCATGTAGACTGGTGAGTGCGACTGTACCGTCACTACAGGTAGCTACACACATGCTGGTCGCCTATCTAGTGGCGCGACGCCGCTCCGCCGTGCGCGGGTACCTCTCCATGTAGACTGGTGAGTGCGACTGTACCGTCACTACAGGTAGCTACACACATGCTGGTCGCCTATCTAGTGGCGCGACGCCGCTCCGCCGTGCGCGGGTACCTCTCCATGTAGACTGGTGAGTGCGACTGTACCGTCACTACAGGTAGCTACACACATGCTGGTCGCCTATCTAGTGGCGCGACGCCGCTCCGCCGTGCGCGGGTACCTCTCCATGTAGACTGGTGAGTGCGACTGTACCGTCACTACAGGTAGCTACACACATGCTGGTCGCCTATCTAGTGGCGCGACGCCGCTCCGCCGTGCGCGGGTACCTCTCCATGTAGACTGGTGAGTGCGACTGTACCGTCACTACAGGTAGCTACACACATGCTGGTCGCCTATCTAGTGGCGCGACGCCGCTCCGCCGTGCGCGGGTACCTCTCCATGTAGACTGGTGAGTGCGACTGTACCGTCACTACAGGTAGCTACACACATGCTGGTCGCCTATCTAGTGGCGCGACGTCGCTCCGCCGTGCGCGGGTACCTCTCCATGTAGACTGGTGAGTGCGACTGTACCGTCACTACAGGTAGCTACACACATGCTGGTCGCCTATCTAGTGGCGCGACGCCGCTCCGCCGTGCGCGGGTACCTCTCCATGTAGACTGGTGAGTGCGACTGTACCGTCACTACAGGTAGCTACACACATGCTGGTCGCCTATCTAGTGGCGCGACGTCGCTCCGCCGTGCGCGGGTACCTCTCCATGTAGACTGGTGAGTGCGACTGTACCGTCACTACAGGTAGCTACACACATGCTGGTCGCCTATCTAGTGGCGCGACGCCGCTCCGCCGTGCGCGGGTACCTCTCCATGTAGACTGGTGAGTGCGACTGTACCGTCACTACAGGTAGCTACACACATGCTGGTCGCCTATCTAGTGGCGCGACGCCGCTCCGCCGTGCGCGGGTACCTCTCCATGTAGACTGGTGAGTGCGACTGTACCGTCACTACAGGTAGCTACACACATGCTGGTCGCCTATCTAGTGGCGCGACGCCGCTCCGCCGTGCGCGGGTACCTCTCCATGTAGACTGGTGAGTGCGACTGTACCGTCACTACAGGTAGCTACACACATGCTGGTCGCCTATCTAGTGGCGCGACGTCGCTCCGCCGTGCGCGGGTACCTCTCCATGTAGACTGGTGAGTGCGACTGTACCGTCACTACAGGTAGCTACACACATGCTGGTCGCCTATCTAGTGGCGCGACGTCGCTCCGCCGTGCGCGGGTACCTCTCCATGTAGACTGGTGAGTGCGACTGTACCGTCACTACAGGTAGCTACACACATGCTGGTCGCCTATCTAGTGGCGCGACGCCGCTCCGCCGTGCGCGGGTACCTCTCCATGTAGACTGGTGAGTGCGACTGTACCGTCACTACAGGTAGCTACACACATGCTGGTCGCCTATCTAGTGGCGCGACGCCGCTCCGCCGTGCGCGGGTACCTCTCCATGTAGACTGGTGAGTGCGACTGTACCGTCACTACAGGTAGCTACACACATGCTGGTCGCCTATCTAGTGGCGCGACGCCGCTCCGCCGTGCGCGGGTACCTCTCCATGTAGACTGGTGAGTGCGACTGTACCGTCACTACAGGTAGCTACACACATGCTGGTCGCCTATCTAGTGGCGCGACGCCGCTCCGCCGTGCGCGGGTACCTCTCCATGTAGACTGGTGAGTGCGACTGTACCGTCACTACAGGTAGCTACACACATGCTGGTCGCCTATCTAGTGGCGCGACGTCGCTCCGCCGTGCGCGGGTACCTCTCCATGTAGACTGGTGAGTGCGACTGTACCGTCACTACAGGTAGCTACACACATGCTGGTCGCCTATCTAGTGGCGCGACGTCGCTCCGCCGTGCGCGGGTACCTCTCCATGTAGACTGGTGAGTGCGACTGTACCGTCACTACAGGTAGCTACACACATGCTGGTCGCCTATCTAGTGGCGCGACGCCGCTCCGCCGTGCGCGGGTACCTCTCCATGTAGACTGGTGAGTGCGACTGTACCGTCACTACAGGTAGCTACACACATGCTGGTCGCCTATCTAGTGGCGCGACGCCGCTCCGCCGTGCGCGGGTACCTCTCCATGTAGACTGGTGAGTGCGACTGTACCGTCACTACAGGTAGCTACACACATGCTGGTCGCCTATCTAGTGGCGCGACGCCGCTCCGCCGTGCGCGGGTACCTCTCCATGTAGACTGGTGAGTGCGACTGTACCGTCACTACAGGTAGCTACACACATGCTGGTCGCCTATCTAGTGGCGCGACGCCGCTCCGCCGTGCGCGGGTACCTCTCCATGTAGACTGGTGAGTGCGACTGTACCGTCACTACAGCTATCTAGTGGCGCGACGCCGCTCCGCCGTGCGCGGGTACCTCTCCATGTAGACTGGTGAGTGCGACTGTACCGTCACTACAGGTAGCTACACACATGCTGGTCGCCTATCTAGTGGCGCGACGCCGCTCCGCCGTTGACTGAGCAGGTTGTGATTTCCTAACACTCGACTTCATATTCGGTTTTTCCGACGATTAATGAATGCCTAGCAGTCTTCTCGAATATTTATCTACACACCGATCATACTGCCCGGCTGTGCCGATTAATGCCGGCCCGCTTATGTGTGTAGCTACCCTACATGTACAATTTATTAACCAATGTGCATATTGTACATTAACAGATTTGTATAAAACCTATGTGCATTATACGTACATATCCTTTTAATGTTCATCAGGAAAATATTTTATTTTCGTTTGTTTTAGCTTTCACATTATTTTTTGTGTGTATTTTGATGATAAAAACTTCTTTCATAAACGTCTCAGCACGGCTGGAATTTAATACAATTTAAAAAAAAAAAGAAGTTTTGTCTGTTTTATTACTTCCTTTTATTAAAATTATTTTTTTATTATTTTCAGATAAAGCAGCACAGATGAGCCAGCGGGAGTAGTCAATGTAAAGTAATAGCTAGAAATTCATTTCACCGCATTTACTTGTAGTTTACTCGCGCTGTTCCCGTTTGTGAACTTTGCTCAAATCCCTTTTTGAACGCTAAATAAATTTAAATCCTCTTGGGCTCAAGTTTCAAGGTCAGACAAGGGGAAACGAATATATATTCTATCTAATATCGCTCTTGATTCCATTGCAATAAAGTTCATAATCGTTCAACACAGAGAAGCGTAGTTTTAGAATTTGAATTTTACAAGACTACGCAAGGAAGCAAGTTTTGTTGATAATTGATTAATTTTTGCACTTTATTACATTGATATCAAAGTTTTTCTCTTATTGATTCTGTTCCCTCGGTCTGCCCAGAGAGAGTAGTTTAAAAATGTACCTACATACATTCTATGCTATAAGTAACTGGCAAATTTGTCCATTTCTAAATTTGAATTTTTTTTTTTTTTTATTACAACGAAACTAAGCTCAAGTGGATTATAATAGTAATAACCATACTAGCGTTCATTGTTTTGATTCCTAATTTAAATTATACTACAATCGTAGTTACAGGGTTCATGTTCAATTAATTGATGACGTCTGAGATTTTCAGTTGATTTTGAAAATGGCGGTTTAACGAACAAAATGTTCCAAATTTAAGTCTACCAATGCAAGGCCTGCAATGTAAAAAAAATGCGTCTAAGTAATTTGGTTTTGTTGTTTTATTTCGGCCATAATAATAGTGATTAATTTTATTTTATACTTGAGAATACTATAAAATTGTAATTATTAAATATTATTAATATGTATATCGCAATATTTTGATTTTAAATGAGAGGTTTAGTAAGCGAAATAATAAATTGTATTGTTTTAACGTTTCTTTTCAACGTGGATTGACTACGTATATTCCAAAAAACGTTTGCCGAATTTACGCCATTTTTTATTGTAGTTAAGTTAAATTTTATTAAGAATAAATTTTATTTCTGAAGAATTTTAGTTTATATTTAAAATTTTGCATCAAACACCACGCGTAACTTCGGCGAATGTGCACATACTCGATTTTCGTTCATATTTCAGTGATTTATTTTATCCAAAGATTTAATTCCATTATAACTTTAGTTATACTCCAGTATAACTTAGTTAACCTCATCAGATCATTCTATGTAGGAAATGAAATTCCTCGGTCCGTAAAGTATATGTGAAAGACGTAGTAAATAGTCGGTTATAGTTTACAGTGTCTTTCTTAGATAGTGTTCGAAATCTATTTTCTAAGTGTACAAGTGCTGGAATTCATTGCAGTAAGACTGTGAGATTTGACGTACAATCTGCCTGGAAATTTCTCGGAATAAGCAGAAATTAAGTTTTGTGTTTATATAGACAATTAGGTTAAGGGTAAGAAACGACCATAAAAGCTTCCATGTTATATGGGAAGAAGAAATATTAGTTATGCAACTTTGTTTTAACAAAATTTTATCATTAATATTTCTTTATTCATATTAAATGGGGTTCTTATGACCGTTTCAAATCTCTGGTTACAATTACTTTAATGGTAATAATCCTAATTTAAGTTTCCACTATTCATTTTCTTCTATCGTTTTCAACATATAAACTACTTAATATGTACGGATTGCGATTCATTTATGAGATTTACAAGTTTTTTAAATGGAGTTAATCTGTCAATCGATTCCTTATTCAGGACAAGGACTTCGAGAGTTGTGTTCTGCCTTTTAATATAATTTCTAATATATTTTAGTACTACTTATAATTTAGGATAAAAAAAACATCGCAATGACTATATTAAAAAAGTATTAATTTAAAATCAAGAGCACATTTTACGTCAAATCCACAAAAGTTGCCAATTTATCTTTTAGTTGTCGATTTTTTTTTTTCATATGGCAACTTTGACTGCTGTCTGTCATGGTCAGAACGAAAACTGCCAATGAATTTCCCAGTAGCCCTTCTTTCTTCTGAGGGGAAAAGAGGTGGGGATGTATTTAGGAGTCCTTGTATCCCCTGTGCGCCTTGCAAAGTACTGTTTTAATATTATAACCAGTCTTCGAAGTATCCTAGCTTAGTACGTTGCCAGGCGCACAGGGCGGCGTGTGATGAAGGAATTTAACTGATAAAATAAATGTTTTTTATTGCCAATAGACTTTTATTTCCGTAAAAAGCGATTACAATAAATACGTACTTTAGTATGTACAGTGTATTTACAGGAAATGTATACTTGCAGGAGTTATAGATCAAATTATAAGTGAATACCTCATTTTGCAATTTTCTTTCTCCCTTTATAAATTTTAACTAACATGAATTTTGTTTTGGTCCTTCACTTCAAAAACCGATACCAGAGAAAGAGACAACATATTTTTGTTTTCTGAATACTGCGGTTACAATTAGAGATGGGCAGCGGGAAGAAATACAAGAGGGAAGAAATGAAATGCAAGGAGAAAAAAAGGGAATAAATAATTAATTCCCATTTATTCCCGGAAATTTTTAAAAATTCCGGGTGTAAATGGGAAGTTTTCCGGGAAGGCGCCCATCTCTAGTTAGAATATAGCAAAATAGTTCGATATTACTAAAAGTGTTGTAGTGAAAATCCAATGTAAAAAATAACACTGTTTTTTTGCCTCCAACCTGCAAGTAGACATCATTTACAATTTAAGACTATTGAACACGTGCTCATAAATTATTAGTGACAGTAACTAGCTCGCTTCGTAACTATTAAAGCTGATCCCTATTGTATTATGTACACATATTAGTCGTGCTTTGTGCAGTCAACAAGGCCAATAAATTACTAGTGGACTTACTACATGGTTTTGCGATTGTTACACATTAAATGAAACTATTTTAGTTAGTTTGTGCTCGTGACATCTCCGGTGTGGCGGGCGTTCATGACTACGGTAACCACTTACCATCAGGTGGGCCGTGCGCCAGTTTGCCTACTTAGTTGTATAAAAAAAAAGTTTTTATCGCGCTTGTAAACCGTATTAAATTTAATTTAATGGCTTACTATCTTAACATCGGGCGACATCTAGTTTTTTCATTCAAATGTGAATAAGCGAGATGTCGCCACCGTATTGCGCCATCTTGCGTATTCGCATTTAACTCACCAGGTGAGTTAAATGCGTTAAACCTTCGGGCTTTATGCTGTATTGTAATAAGCAAAAAAAATGTACGTGTGTAAACAAAAATCATTCGATATCGAAGAAAAATCAGTCTATATCAAACAAAAAACGTTCGACTCGCCGATTTTGCGTTTCAAAAATAGCACTCTTGAAGTGACTCCGTCAAAACCAGTTAGTCGAATAGTTTTCATTTGACTTACCGATTATATCGAATGAAAATTATTACCTAGCGGAAATTAATTTCGACCATGTATCCTGGGGAAAGTTGTTCAGTTGCATGAATGGAGTCACTGGACGATGGGTCCAAAAGGACAAAAATCAAAAATTTCACGGTGTATATTTTGTCATTCACGAAATGGTTAACTTATTGGCTTCGTTGTCTGTACGTACATTTACATCACTGGAGTTCTATTTTTGAAAAGTATGACTCGAAACGGTCAAAATTAAATAAAACTCATCGTAAATATCAAATAAAAAACATTCGATGTCGAACGTAATTCATGCGTGAGTTCTACTTTTCAAGAATAGCGCTCCCGGTCCCATTCCCGTTTTCCCAGCAAAATGAAATTGTTTTACCCGGATATAATTTGATTTTGAGTCAGCCGAAAAATTATTAAGTAATTAATAATATAATAAATAATTAATTAAATAATATATAAGTAATTTTAGATATGGAAAGAGTGGCACTGATGTCTTTTATAAGTACACAGTTATAGAATGGCTCGAAACTGTCCATATTCGTATAATTTGCCAAACTAAAAATGGGACCGTTTGCACAGTTTTTATTCTAATGACTACACAGTGTAAATGCAACTACATTCTTAACATAATCATTTGCTTTCTTTAAATATGTAATACCACAAATAGGAGCCCTATTTTGATGACTCGCGCAATATCGGTGAGTCGAATGGAAATCGTTCGAATCACCGATTATATCGAATAGAATCATTCGAGTTACGGTATTGCGTGTGCTTTTCAAAAATAGAACTCCAAGGCCTAGATGACTAACTTCAAGAAATAATGTTGACCTCGGTTTAAAAAAAATACTACCTGTGATCCCAATTTATTATTGACTGTAACAATTTTAAAGTTATCCCAGTCTTCATGCATAAATAGTATCTACTACTATGTATGGATATTTTATTAAACGGAGACCAGCGAATAAAATTATAGATAACCTAAACACATGACTAATCGTATTATTTACAAAATATTTCCTATAAATACTGGTATCGTGTAGGACACTCCTAGACACCAAAAAATTTAACGAATATTCTCAAAACTAGAAAAATACCTGCCATTTCGTTTTTTGACATCGCCGACATAAAACATACTGTTTACTTAGTAGACGTCAGAAGTGAAAAAATGAATGACAGATTAGCAAAATATTAGAAACGATGGTGGTTGATGAAAACGCATAAATGATTCGCGGAATGACAGATCAATTTTGAATGAAATGATACATTGTGTAAACAAACCTAATGAGAACAATAGGCTAGTTTCCAGGGTCAAAAGACTAACATTAAAATTAGTCAGTCATTTAGAGAATCAAATTATATTAGTGACATATTTTTTCTTTTGTCAATTGAACGATAAATTATAAATTTACAAAGATATAACGCATCAAAGTTTAAGAGTGGGGCCTCGTGACGTCACATATTGCGAAAAAGTGTAGCACACTGTGACGTCACACGGAACTTTAACGCGCCATATCTATACCGTTCTTTGTTTAATTATCAAAAGTTAAAATACGTGTCAAATATTTTTTGATTATCTAACTGACGGACTAATTATATTTTTTTATGAAACTAGCCTATACCAACTGAATTCGATTACAGGTTTTTAGCCTCTATAACATAGCCTCATCCGGCTATCATTGTTCTAAGTTGTGACTGTTCACAGTTTAATACAACATTGGAAATTAAATCATAATATTTCCGACCATTGCCGAGTGTAAAGTTTTTTTTAAATATTTTTGTCAAAAGTTAAGTATCAAAAATCAATTAAGCACATTAATATAAATGCGGTACACTAACTGCTCGCTATTTGCTCAATGGCAACATATTTTTAAGATAGAATCTTCACACTTATACTACATTGATACTAAATGGCACTATTTGGTAATATTAAGGCACATTTAAGTACATAATTTTAGTTCTTGTCAAATCAGTCAGTTCAAGTATTAAATAGCGGTGTTTCTGGTATTAGGCACCAGATGATATAAGTAATTCGAGTTTATTAAACCGCAATAATTTAATTTTGATCACAAAAACTTACTGTATTGGGTAGGTACTTAGTAAGTCAGTATTTGACATTCGTTTCAGACAACAGTGGAGCCTGTAAAGTAGGGCTTACATTACAGGCTCTACTGAAATACACAATTTACGGTAACCGCTTACCATCTGGCAGCCTATTAACAGCATTACCCTTCTTACGAATCTTTACAACTTTCCTTGTAGACTTGTCTTCCCTATTGCCTCCTTTGTCGGAGACAAGATAACTTTGCCAACTCCCTGATACAGGGGAGACAAGGCGCTCGATTGAATAGTCCCCCCATCAGATTTCAATCATATCTTCTGTTCATATTTCAATCTCATCATCAATAATCAACAAATCCAATTCTACTTTCCATAACTACTCGTATCTCTGATCACTACATTGCCCAACAATTAAGTATTTAAACAACATCCCTGATCACTACATGTCCCTACAATAGGCTAGGTTCCAGGGTCAAAAGTCTATCATTAAAATTAGTCCGTCATTTAGGGAATCAAAATATATTAGTGACGTATTTTTTCTTTTGTGAATTAAGCGATAAATTATAAAGATATAACGCATCAAAGTTTAGGAGTGGGGGCTCGTGACGTCACATATTGCGAAAAAGTGTAGAACACGTTGACGTCACACGGAACTTTAACGCGCCATATCTTTACCATTCTTTGTTTAATTTTCAAAAGAAAAAATACGTCACCAATATTTTTTTATTATCTAACTGACGGACTAATTATATATTTTTAGAAAACTAGACTATTATGGCAATAACATCCTTATCTTTCCACCACATCACTGCTGCACAGGACAAGAGTCCAGAAGCACATTGTGCGTGGCTTCCATCTCGGTCCAGTCTCGCTTCAAGGCTGCGACGGTCACATCGCGCAGACAACCCTTGAAGTTCTCTCGGGCTATTTCTCCAACGTCTGCTGCGCCTTCTGTTCAAACAATATAAATTTCTTAATTATTTCTTCATCTGTATTGTCTACTATTAATTGGCTCAAGTCTAAGCTGAACTAGTAGTTAAGAGCTCTTTATTTCGTGTGCTATCCAGCTATATACTTAAATAGAAATTTTGTTTTTGTCCTTAGAAAATTTTGCTGAGCTTGGCTTCATGTCACTTTATTCTAAGATGGCCTGTATGGCTCAGGATTTGCGCTAAAGAAATGTTTAGCAGAAGAAAAGTGGAAGATAAACTCTCTATTACCAATCTCTAAAAGTCCACGAAGCACAAAGTAAACTAAACTTAAAGCTTGAAGACGTAAGATCCCATCTGTTATACAAACCAAATCCTCTTTCAGGAAAAGCTACAGTGCTCAACTTTTCTTCTCCAAAAGGCATCGAAGCACAAAGAAAACTAAACCTTTAAGGTTAAAGGTCTCATCTGGCAATCCGCCCACATACAGCGGTCCTCTTGTATAAAAAAACTGCTGTTTTTCTATAGTCTAAAGTTGAACAGAGTATAGACTTTTAAGTACTATAGGTTATAGATAAACGTAATCTTATGATATCATTTTTTTTTGACGCGCGTTGATCAGATCTACCTATTTGTAGTAAGACGAATAAGGTCTTACCTGGCAATCCACCCACATACAACGGTCCTCTTTGGCTTGTCGTCGGCTCGTCCAATAGGGGTCCAGCATCAGTTCTCCTAAGCACCGGACCGCCATCTATCGACAGCGACAGCGTTCCTCGGGAAACTCTCCCGGAAACCGAATGCCAGTTGTTGTCGCAGAGAGCTCGGCCGCCGGTCACCCATTCCGTCCCGGCCTGGTTGTTGCCGAGCGACTGACGTGTTAGCACCACCTGGGATGAGAGGTTGATGTTTATTTACACATGTTAAGCTTAAATAAGTATGTTTTGTCCCGTTCTCTATCGTACCGTCATTACCGTGAAAGAATGAGCCAAAACTTGGGTTTATCAAACGTTTCTCAACGAACTATTTTCCACGTGTACTTAAACCAATTGTCTACTTTAGGCGAATTCATTGTTTAGGTAAAGCATGGCAAGATTGAAAACGAATTGCTCGTACAAAATATCTCCTCAAGGCATTGGCGAGAACCGGTTAATTATATCTAGGTGTAGCCCGACCAGGAAAATTGCAGCCTTAGCCATATTGCGGAAAAATATTAGAACTAATTTCTTTTACTGGCAACTAGGTATTCAAGTCGTCTCAATGTTATTTGCCAAAAAGAGACGGGAGTGGACGTTGTGTATTTTGTGATTGTGAAATAAAAATATTTATCAAAATGTTAAAAATAATATACAGTTATGAGAGAAAAGTGAAATAAAAGATGTTATCATATTTGATTCCAATGAAAACGAAGGATTGATTTCTATTTAATTAAATTACATTGTCAATTTTGTTGTTGACATGACACATACAACATGTTGCCACATAAAGGCGATCAGTAGCGACGCCAATGCAGGGTTTTTATTTTCCTGGTCAAGCTATACTATTTTATTGATATCAGAAATCCGAAATCATTTTTTGCATCAAAATACAGTAAGTATAAGTAGATTCTGTTATTCCCTTTGGTAGCTTATTAACCTTTAATCAATTCAGCTGGATCTTTCAGTAACACCTGTTCCAGTGGTAGTTTTATAAACAATATATTTATAAATGCTGATGGTATCAAACCTGTCCATCTCTAAGCTCCAGCAGCAAAGGTCTGGCAGCGATGAGCACTCCATTAGGCTTCGCAGTCCTGAACTGCAGACTGACTTCCAGCGCCTCTCCAGCATCAGGTTCCTCATTCCCAGTCTCCACTCCGTTTGCTTCGGTAGGACCCCACGACCATGAACTTGACCACGTTGCGTACGCATCTCCTGATGAAATTATAAAATTTAGTAGAACGCAA
This sequence comes from Euzophera pinguis, assembly GCA_947363495.1. Taxonomy (NCBI): domain Eukaryota; kingdom Metazoa; phylum Arthropoda; class Insecta; order Lepidoptera; family Pyralidae; genus Euzophera; species Euzophera pinguis. Next base: position 1,309,455 of record OX376156.1, on the reverse strand, counting down.
GAAAGCGCTTTAAGTCGGTCAGAAATCTATGCCCAACATTGATGTAAACTGTGAAGAATGTAGTTTTTTTTATAAACTTTTTACTTGAATCAGGTATTAAGGTAAAAACAACATAACTAAGTTTAGAAATCTTTCGGAGTATCTTTAGTCGAGTCGAGGATCTTTCTATCAAATAATATTGGCATGATTTATTATTTATATTATATATTTTCTCTTCGGGAGTCTTACAGCAAAATGGTAACAGGTTAAGATATTACTATGCTAATAAGAAGACTTCAAGGACTGTCGAGAAATGATGGCCGTACCTGCAAAGTACGCGCCTCTCTCGATGTTTGGGAAACATTGTCCAAGAGCGTGATGCGACTTCGCGTCCCTCACGAGCTCCTCTTGTCTTCCTCCCACTACCACACGACGAACGCAACCACGGAATCCGCCCACGCGCATTATCTGAAACATTATTAATCATCACCATATTGCTGGAAGAGATTGCATTAGCGATAAGTCCGCCTTTGTACTCATTTCTTTTAATGCCAATTGGATTCAGTGTTGTATTTTCCTTTGTATGTAAGTATGTAAATGGTGCAATAAAGTGTTTATTAATAATTCATTCATTTCAGCTGTAGTCAAGTCCACTGCTGGACACAGGCCAATGATTTTCAAAACGACCGGTTGGAAGCGGTTTTTAGGTCATTTTACCATCTGGTCGGTGGATGTTAAACGCTGCAAACATTATTGATGACGGTACTATATTTTTGTTTACCTTTTGGAGCACGGCGGGAGCGATGGTGTTATTATGCTCGACCGCCGCAAAGGGAATTACTTCCCGCCAGGCGAGGTGTTATGCCTGGGGAACCGCGGCTCCGACGGTGTTCTGTCGGAGGTTGTATATATGCTCCAATTCTCAGAAACTCTGATATCGCGTTTCAGTCCTCCATTCTAATTAGCTTCTTGTATGAGAATTTCTGTTTAGCCGATTTTAGCGCCATCTGTTGCGTTGTGTTGTAACTATTTACTGTGCGATTGTGTCGCCACAGGACTCCCTCCCAAGACCGAAGGTCTGATAATCTTGATTTGCAGTCTGTGCTTCAGATGTAGCTTGCAAGTGCCAGTTGCTTGATGTCCCAGTGAGTCGGGAGCGTAGTTGCTGCTGCTCGATAATCCCAGTGAGTCGGGTGTGAGCGATTGCGTTGCGTGCTCGTAGTCTGCGGTCAGTCGAGACTGTAGTTGAACGATGTTGACTTGTTGGCGCCGGTGGATGTCTTGTGCAAAACTGCCACGCTGGTGTGCGGTGGCCGGCCGTGAGTACCAGACGTGGGCTGCGGTGGATGTGCCGGTCGCTGAAGTGCTTTGAGTTGTGAGGGTAGTTGCAGGACCAGGAAGCTCAGTGAGTCGGCTGCGATGGACCTGGAGATACCCTGATGTTGGTTTGCTGTGAGACTGCTTGCTGCTGACCAGATGATGATGAGGCTTGAGAGGATGTGAGATGTTGAAGATTGGAGAATGATGTTGATGAAGAATGCTGCATCACGTCGGAGAAGGCTGCTTTGATCACGTCGGGGTCACCACTTTGGCGAGAAAGACACTTGAGTAATACTCCAATTGTTCAGAAGGAATGGATAGCTTTATTTACAAAATTGACACGTATTTATACAAAATTATTTACATGCAAACATTACAAGTGTGAATTTTTCTTGCGGTATGATAACCAATCATAAGTTAGTATTCCAGTTTACGTCCATATTTGGTGGCGCATTTTGACGATGGTCCGCGCGGGGAGCGCGGGACGAACTGGATACCGCGTGACGTGCTTGGCCGTTCCAATAAAACTAGCTCGCGCAATCTCGCAGTCCGCGTTCGACGGCGGCGCTCGGAACGGTACGGACGTGCGCATAGCTTGCGGCGAGCGGCGAGTTTCCATGTGTTGTGAAGTGTTCATCCACGAACTGATGAAGAGTGAAAACCGATGTGATGTGCTGCTTGAAGTGAAGAGTCGTGTGCTGTGCTATTCTTGTTTCTTGACAACGACGTGTGATAAGCTCCGTACAGCACGTGCATGTTCAACCAATCTTGTTTCTATGACAACTCGCCGTTTCTTTGACAATGCGTCGCCATAAATAAAATGCTTGCATGATGTGTGTGTTGTGTTTTCTTTCTTGGTATCCTTAAAAGAGTTCTTCTTAGAGCTGGTACTCGTAACTGTTTCTAAAGGTTGTTCTATCAAGGTATTTTCTGCATGTGATGGTAAGGTATCTTGATTTGTACTTTAAGGTAAGGTAATTAGGTAAGTATAAAGGTAATGGTGTAGCCACAACCTTATACTCCAGTTTGGTTAGTACATTCCGTTCTACGGAAGGCACGTTAAGCAGTTCCGACTGCCATTTCGTGGTCGTTAAAGAAACTGCGTCCGAGGCCGAAAGGCGATTCTAAATAAATCTGACACCAGAGTGTACATGATCAATTAACCATGAAACCCACTCCATATCATGATAATCATCATATATACTTAAAAAAAAGGACAGAGGGCTTCGAATGACATACTTATTTAATTACTTTAAAGAAAGAAAGTCTGTCTGTCTGTTATGCTTTCACGGCCAAACCGCTAAACGGATGAAATTTGGTACGAATATAGTTGAAGACCCGGGGTCAAACATAGGCTATTTTTTGACGCAGACGGAGCTGCGGGATAAAGCTAGTTTAATATAATTAAATAAACAGTTTCACATAGATTAAAAATTGGTCTCGAGCGCTCGACTAGATACCACGCTGTGAAGAAAAATCAGTTTCCAGAATGCGACCACTTAATAGGAAAGTGTGTGTAAAACAATGTGCAAAGACGCACACTAGCGTCGATTATGGTGTCTACTTGAATGGTGCCCGACCAATGGGAAAATTATTAATTGCTGCGGTCTTGATACGTATTATAAAAAGTAGCTCAGAAAAACCTTTAAAATTAAATTAAAATAAAACTGGCCAAGTGTGAGTCGGCTCACATGTAGAGGGTTCTGTACTATTTTTTATTTTTCTCCATTTGGACCTCCTAAACAAGTTTAATATTATCTCATAGGGTTTCCTGTAATTTATGAATCGAAATTCTGGAATCGATAGTTTCGGTGATAAGGTAGGGGAAATGGTTAGTTTTTGTCTACTTTATTTTATAATTCTAATATAGAATCCTAAAATTGCAAAAAAACTTTCTTTTGATTTATTATTACACAGTACAGTATGTTAAACGTTACTTAATTTTCTATTTAGCTTGGAGCTAATTGATTACTGACCCCTTTTTAGTTGTAACCCGGGTTTAAATAAATAAATAGACATACACATCCTATTAATATTATAAACGCGAAAGTTTGTAAGTATGGATGGATGTTTGTTACTCTTTCACAACTAAACCGCTGAATTGATTTTCATGAAATTTGGTACGGATATAGTTCAAGACCCGGAGTCAAACATAGGCTACCTTTTGACGCAGTCGGAGCTGCGGTAAACATCTTGTACATACGAGTAGATATTATCATGGCCTTTTTCCATACAGTAGTGTTGCCGGAAAATACATTACACATCGAATAATACTCGATTCTTTGATAGTTGAAAATATAATCTAAGGTATCGATAGTGATCATATATCGATAGTATCGATATTGATACTATTGATAATATATTTCTGTAATTTTTTTCTGTATGAGTTGAATGACGATGATTTGTGTTATGCCCACTGTACATCCCGCCGCCGAGTTCCGGTATATCTGTATAGTATCAGTGCCTGAAATGCTTGGTATTATTGTTAATCCATTATTCGATTATTTTTCATAAATTCTCAAAAATCAATACCACAGATTAGATTATATCGATACTACAGATACATAATCGATTAATAACCATTGATATAAACGATTACCTTTGTTGATTAAATCGATATAATTTATAACAACCCATTTCAATAATCGACTAATTGTTTGATATTGCAGTTAATAATCGATTAATTGTCAAAAATCGATTAAATTTATTATATCAATACTTTCGATATCCTAGATAATTTTAAAAAGAAACCAAATTCGATTAATCAATTATCCGGCAACAATACCCTACGGGGTGCCAACTACCTAAAGGCCATATTTAGAATGTTGGTGGGCGTAAAGTGGAAATGGAATCAAAATAGTGATAGGTTGCTAGTCGCATCGCCTACTGATAGGTATGGTTCTTTGATTATCGCCCACTTCCTCGGCTGGCTTATATGGTCTGCACGGGAAGAGAAGCAGTAGTACATTCCACGTATTTACTTTTCTCCCAGATTAGCATTAAATAAATAAGATGTTAAAGACAGACAAAATTGTCAGAAAAAGTCAAAATTACAACATCCCTCTTTTGGAGTCGGGAGTTCAAAAACAGAATATCTAAATAATAAAAATCGAAACCTCGGGGAATTTGGGATTATTTAATACACGGCAACATTGAGCACCGAGCGGTACTTCGCGCCATATTTTAGGGTTATATTATTTTCGTGAGTAATTTATGTCCATATTTCGAAATAATACAATACTTATTGATGGTATGTAATACCAGTATCTTCCTTATTTGTTTTAGTATTATTCTTACACAGTTTGACTACGCAAACTGCACATTTTGCGTCTACTTTTACATTAAATTTTATATTTATCTAGACATCCAACTCACTCATCGGTCGCGGCATGACTGACGCGGGTATGCCGCAACCATTCCGATTTCGGCATGGTTTTAGTTGCGAATTTATGTAGTATGCCGACGGTATCTAGTCGTTGCGCAGTGGAGACCAATTATTTTTCTATGCAGTTTCATATTAATTTTCTAAACCTTACACCAAAGCAAGACCACATTATTGGTTTTCAGATTTGCTTCCATCACATACAAAGACGAATTAGTACTTACAGAGTTTGGCAGATGCGGCATCAGCGCAGCAGCATCTGAAGGCAGGCCGCCTACGTAAAGTTTATGCGCACGCGCGGCCGCCGGGGCGTGCGCACGCGCCGCCGCTGCGCCGCTCCACAGCGACAGCCGGCCACGAAACACGCGCACTGACACCTTTAACACACAAAAGGTAGACGAGAAGGTGGTAATGTGGCCCCTGCAGATATCTTGGCCCCTATGCATATTTATAATTAAGAAAAACGTTATCTAGTCAAATATTCGTGAACTAGAGAGCTCTTCCGATAGTTATGAAATAACGCCAAAAAATTGTGAGATGGCGTTATGATCGTTTGTTATTTGACACACTGTAAACACTCAGCTGCAAAACTTTTAAAACTGTTCCGCATTTTAATAGTTTTTTCCAGATAAACTAAGTTTTTCGTGAAGGATTTGAACATTGTGTTTTACAAACATTTTTCTATTGGATTTTGGAAGTAATTATGTAATAACATTAGATAAATATGTGTATTTTGATTTTATTATTAGTTTGCTAATACTTGTAATTTGACCCTCTCACATTGTTCCTATTATGGTCCCCGGGGGCCATATAAAATGTATGTCCCATGTGTGGTCCTGCACGTACTCAATGTGGAGTGGGCAGCAGCAAAAAGACAAATCGACGACGAAGAGTCGAAACGTCTAGCAGTAGCTCTGAAAGTGCTGCAGTCATAGAAACTGACTCAAAATATGATGAGCAAATCAATACTGATACGTCTGAAAGTTTAAATACAAGCTGCATATTTTGTGGAATGAACTATTCTAACGACAGACGTGGAAAATTGATTCAGTGCCTTAGCTGCAATTTATGGGCTCTTATAGCCTGTGCAGGCCTTGAAGGCAAATATTATATATGTGATTTTTGTCGTTAAAGTTTAATTAAAATTTAACGACAATTTAAGTAATGTGGCCCCCAGGGTACCATATAACCCTCACCTAACTTTATTTTGTAATTTTCTTGGTTTTCAGGAATGTGTTTTTTTTTTATAGTAGTTGGTTGTTTCATTTGTTCTACACAAGGGTTTGCATATGGCAATAGGTAAGGAACACTGTAACGTACTAACTTGATTTATAAGAGTTGTATTTTTTACATGAAGCCTCAAAAACAAAGTAGGGGGCCATATTACCATATTGTCCTCTACGTTCATATTATTAAGAGGAGTTTGGGAGCCGAGTGCGGCGTGCGTCATAACGTTTGTCAAACATGTTGGAGTGGTCGTATCATTAGGCGTATTTTCTACATTACGGATAATAATAAAAATATATAGAAGTGTCATTAGCGGGCCAGTTAACTTTTTCATACGCAACGGTACTTCTACCGATTGTTATTTCTATTGGCGTCCCGCCAGTCGAGCAGGATTCGCGTCATTTTGAACGGTCCTTTAAAAAATATTCCCACGTAAAGCCCGCCTTCACACCCCTCCACCCGCCGTTGATCCCAGATGTTATGGATAGATGGCAGTACTTAGGCTGTGTCCAATGGTTTCAGGTAGTCTGCGAAAGCGAACAGTGTTGGCCATTAACATATCTCGGGTCGTGTTCCTGTCAGTTTGTACTGTACTCCACCATTCTTTATAGACACGATAGCTATTATTAGTATTTGTAGCCAAATGCGTCAATGGTTTATAAAGTAATGACACACCCTGGACACTCCACACAACAGCGGCGTGCCAGGTACCTATTACTACGATTCGGTCGCGTACGCACGTCAATGTGTGTGTTAATAATCAACCCTACGAGGGTTGGTTATTTACCGTATCAGAAGTCCTCATTTTGAAATGTGTACCACGCGGCAGAAACGTCATCCTTGCATTGTTTTGCTCTTGATGTTTCCCCTAAATCTGCTTGGCTCGGAGCGGTATCTATTTCGGGTAGGAGTGTCCGTTCTGTACGTTAGTACTATTGATAATAGGCATGATGAATTATTTTCGGTTTCACGTTTAAATGAAATACCTCACTTTAATAGGCACATTAGTAAAAAACACGTCGATAAAACTTAAACTAACAGATATGACGAAGGAATTCACGTGCATTTTGGACGATACCAAACGCTCCATACTAATGGATACCTAGGTAAATTACAAGGGCAAGACTAAATATTGTTCGACAACAACCTTCAATATTGCGTTTATGTAAATAGTTCCAAAACGAAAGTTTATTTATTTTTTATGTGTTCATCAATTATAATAGAATTTTTTAGTAATTTTATATTTTAAAAATGGACGTTCCCATCGATTTTTAAATTGTCATAAAAAAATTCCAGTGCAAAAATTCAAAATGTTAATTTTAACAATGAATTTAAATACATGTATGCTATCTTGAAATATCATTAGTTTTTAAATTTTTGAACCTTGTCGTCATCGCAATACTGTGACGGTCTATGGTGATGGTATACAAACGCACCGTCCTCCAAGCACCGTCGTGGGCGAGCGAGGGTAGCCAGAGCTCCTTCCTGCGTCGTCCGCGCACCACCAGCCGCAGCTTGCCCTCGCGCAACATCAGCGCGGTGTAATGTTTTGGCTTCATTTTCGATCCCTGGATAAAATTTTCTCATTAGATCTTGCGTATCATTCTAAATTATTACATTCTAAATCTCAATCACAATCTAAATTATAACATCAAAATTCCGCTCCTTTGAGCTGTTGAGTTTCGACGGTTTGATTAGGTATGTGTAGATATGATTAACGATCTAAGATCGTGGACCAAAGTGACAAATAATCATAGCGTTTTTTTTAAATCAAAGAAAATAGCTTTGTATCTATTTTCTTTTTATATTTCCCTTTATTGTTAAAGGCATATCCATAGATTTGTCAATTATTAGATGATAATTATTAAAGCTGGCCTTCTTCATCTAGAATTCTCAGATAGGACGATAAATAAACTAAAAGCTGAAATATGTAATTTGCCAACAAAAATAAAAAAAAACAGAATTGGCAAAATTTATTTTTTTTTTAAATTAAATAGTCTCACTGCTGGGCTAAGTTCCTTTCGCTTCGTTCTGTAGTCTCGGCCTACCCCTACGGGAAAAAGCGTGATGGTATGTATGTATATAAATAAAAACAACCTAATTAAATATACATAAGTGTATATCTATCAATGTATCTACATAGACCGAGACTACGGATTTCCATTAGCTACGATCCTTACAGACCTCCTTCGTTTCCTCTACGCTCACTCTCATCATACACGTTCGTCGCAAAAACAACAAAACTTACAGGTATTAAAACTAGCAGCCCATCAGGCCGCATGGTGCGGAACTGCAGAGACAGCGAGAACCGGTTGGTGGGCTGCAGCCGCAACGCCGCGTGGCTGCCGGCCGAGTCGCCGAACTTGGCCGCCCCCCCCTCCACGGCGTATGATGGCGTCTGTCAACATTTAAACATTTCGTATTTTTTTTTGTAATGGGTTTTACGGGCATGGATACAAGTCCATTATAGCCCTTCTTAATTTTTCTATTTTCTTAAGTCCTACCGTGTGGTTTTGTCAAGTCCTTGTCAAGTCTAGTAAGAACAATCAGGCTAAGTGAAGTGGTAGAAAAACTGCACTTAGCGATTACTAGGAGCTTTTGGCAACAAACATGAAAATCACATAAATTAAACACCGTATCAGTTTCCAACACTCACGTTTGTTATCGAACACTTTGCGAATAATAATCCACCATTATTATGCACAAACACTCAAAAAAAGACCTCAAATATTGGAAAATTAAAAACAGCACCGATACTGCTCTTCACAGCTTCCCGCCAAAAGTCCTTCAACATTTCTACATATTATGGACTGTCCAGATTTCTCGGGAGAAAAGTCAGAGAAAGATAGAAATTTATTTATTTGTTTGAAATACATCAACGATAAATACAGAAGCGGAAGTACGGATAACGCTGTCCACATTTACGGTTCTCGGGCATTACTTGCGTTCTCGCGAGAAAACCCTGAGAGACAACCCATTAGGACTGGTTTGACGTTGTAATAGACAGGGGTTTTGAATAAAAAAACATTGGTACCCGGAGCTTATGTTGACATCCAGTAGTTAGTGAGTTGATTCCTCAATTATTATTTTTTTTTAAATTTAGAATCTTGAAGACTCTTACTTAGCATTCCAATTATATTTTACTGCTATTTCTAACAGCTTCACTCCATTCCACTGCTGTCTCGAAGCCCAAAACACAAATTATTAGAACAAACCTTGGTACAGCCAGCAGCATCAGGTTGTGCCTGTAGCGCTCGTGGTTCCGTATAAGGTTCATCTTGGGGCTCGCTGTCAGCCCGACCCAGAGCAGCCCCACTCCATTCTACTGCTGTTTCGAAGCCCAAAAGTCTGTAACAAATTGTCATATGTTATCATCAATTTGCCGAAAAGTTGCCTGGAAAAATTACTACTTATTGCGATCGCCTTGTGCGCAAAGTTATTTCTTAAGATGACCTTGTATTTGACAACGATTTCTCGTTTTGCAATGAACAGTTTTGTATTGTATTGATTGTATAATCTGGAGACTCATCAACTTAAAAAAAAAATACTAGATGTGATTGTTATTGTACTTCTCCAGTTCAAACTTTAGAAATTCTGGGCCCTTGTGCCTAACAGAGCTTCTTATAAATCAATTGTGTTTCGTAGACAATATAGGATCCATATCCATATTTCTTCTCTATTTGATTCCGAAGAGATGTAATATTATCAAGATAGAACCCATCTAGTAACGTCTGAAACAGTCTCCCAATACTTACTGAGTATCCAAGATGACGTCAGCTATAGTGCCAGTGAATCCAGCAGAGACCCTGGGCGGAACTCCGGCGTAATCATCAGGAAGACCTCCTACGTATAGACCCCGGGACCTGGCAGCAAAGGCTGGCCCTGATAAAGGTCCAGATAGAATACGTTCTCCGTCTACCCACATTTCTAGCTGGAAGAAACAGTACATATTGTAAGCGAATGTGTTTGCTTTTTGGTGGATTATTTACATAAATAGAAGGATGCGTAAGTATGTTTAGCAAATACGTATTTAAAAAAGCAACAATATTGTAACACGGATGTAATATATAATACAGGACAGGAACATCGAAAAATAAATCGAAAAAAGATAAATTGACTACCCGTTCACATATCCGTTTATAGTTTGTACATTAAGCAGCTAATTACTTTTACCTCAACATTTGACATTCCTGGTTCAGAGACTCCATAGCTCTACAACGCAGTAATGCGGCTAGTATTATGAAACCTTTGGACCGGGGAGACGGTGGACTTTTAAAATAATAATTTTGTATTAGTTTTTAATTATTTACAATGATATATAGGAGATAAACGCTAACCTCAACATTTTATGTAATCTTTATAATTTAAATTTATTCGGGCAAATGACACAGATCGAGATATCCCCAAAGTAAGTTCACAGTCTTGAACTTTTTATTTTCAACGATATCACATTTTATAACAAACACATATTTATTTATTTAACACTTCTTTGCACACAGTACAATAAAATATAAAAATATATATTACATAAAATTCGCTTTCAAAAGAAAAGTCAAAATTCACCTCACTAGCATATCACCATTATCACCCTAAATCGTCATCTTTTTCCGTTTTCATCTCTTCTTTTATGTATATTTATGTATGCGCCGCAAATAACTTTTCTGTTTTTCCTAATGGTTGACTGGGAGAGAATGCTTTTAGCATTAAGTCCGCCAATTGTAAACTTGTGGTACAATAAAGATTTATAAATAAATAAAATAAAAAATAAAATATGAGCACAGTTTGTATACAAAAGGCGGCCTTATCGCATAGGCAATCTCTTCCAGGCAACCTTAGGGTAGAACATACCTGCTTATGCACCCGCATCAGCTTGACAACATGCAGCCTGCGGTCATCGAACCTCGTGCCGTTGGTCCTTAGCTTCAGTTCCTCCTTGCCGGCAAACGCAGTCACTTCCAGTGCCCCTGAAATGACATTCTTTTGATTATCCCCAGTCTGAAATGAAGCCCGAAGATGCGTACTTTTGGGGTATTTCATTCATTTTGATCTTCAAATCAAATTAAAATCATATGTAGATTTCCTTGTAGGGAGATCATCCGCTTTTTTTTTGCATCAAACCGCATTCGGTTTGACTTTGGAGTACTTTGGACCACACGATGTCCTACTATTTAGCGGTGCGGATTTAATCTATATCGGTCGGCTCTCTAAAGCCAATCTTTTAGGAATTAAAGTTTAATGCGCGTGATTACATAGGACATGATAGCTACTTATCATGATGAAACCAGTTGAAACAAAAAAAATATAAATCTCCAAAATAAAAAAAGTGGGAATTTTAGTAAATCACATTTATAGGCAGTACTTATAGTGATTATAGGAAATGAGTAAAATATGAGTTGATATTTTGGAAAGTGGAAACTTGGTGAATTGAATGAATGTAAATTGTTAATCATAGAATAAAGAACACATGTACTAAAACGAAACTTTTTTTGACCACGTGATAAAAGGCAATTATTTAAAAACAACAAAGTTTGCATTGCAAAACAGATGCTTACTTACCATCAATCATCATCAGCGCTAAGTGATTCTTGTCATCGCCGTCATCATCTTCAGGTGAAGCCGGCGCTCGGTACAGCAGTAGACCAGAAGGTGTTCGCGATGAGAACGACAGACCGACAGCTCCTCGGCGACGTATCGTTGGTGAAGATAGTTCCACTGAGCCGGTACCTTCGAACACTGCTGAACGAAGGACCTGTAAAATATTTAATGATTATTTGATGCAATGGAAGCTAGAAGGTAGCTAATAAGTAAATGCTTTTTAGCTTGGACAGGATAATGCTCGTAGCAATTTGTACGATATTCATATTTCGCGAAATCAGCTGGGATTTTTTTTTCTTTTTCTTTTCTCTCTCTTCTAGCTTCGTATTTTACCGGTTACGTCATAAACTAGTTGCTTGAATGCGCCAGAGTCCAGGGTCCGCTTTTCTGTTTTACTACGCCGGGTATTCGACATATTGGATTTGGTCTCTAGTTGGGCAGTCCAGTATGTCCACGCTTCGTCGATGTTTTGACAGGTCTTAGGTTTCTGCTAAATGTTAAATATTTATATCACACAAATAACACAGATGAATCAAACATTCAATCCTGTGAACGAACTACATTTTTTCTCTATACTCTTCAGCATCAACATCAGTCTACCTAGAAATAAAAGAAGAAAAAAATCCTCACCCTAGTCCCACAGTTAGGCTCCACAGCATGCCTGGTCGGCGTATCCATCAGGTTGTATCCCTCTCGGTCCACCGACACCGCCCCGACGCAGCCCAGCAGCGGCGGCGCGGGGGCGACCACTCCCGCGCCCGGGGGCAACCCTCCCACCCAATACGCGGCACTGGCCAGATCGGGCAGGGCGGCGGCTGATTGGACAGGCGGTGACGGGGAGCCTAGCGTCTCCTCGCCGTTCACACGCAGGCTGCCTGCCGATCATATGTGTTAGCACTTCACGAATGACGATCGAATAACTTATCGGCTACTGACTTGCCTGTTTCTGCACCATCTGGGATGACCTTGAATAGCTTCGTAGCTTCGTAGGTTGTGACCTGTATAGGGTTACAGAAAGCTTGCAGGGGCAATATCGGAGCTACTGGTCGTGATCAAAGGTTATTCACACTCATTCACCCTATATTGTGCAGGAGAAGGCAAGTCAGTTTTGTACTAAATGGCAAACTCTTCAACATGACTATCTGATCTATGACGTGAGTTGAACACCTGTACACTAACGTGAATCAATTGCGGAGCAATAGAATCGACATTGAAAAGTGTTTCCTTTTTCGAACTGGTCTCTCGAAATCTCTGGATAATAGATACTACCGAGACCGAAAGTGACGTACCTATGTAAGTGAAATAGGTTTAAAGAAGGTTGTGCGTGCAAGTAGGTATCATAATGAACGTACCTTTTTCCAGTTGGTTTCCAGCAAACACCCTAATAGCCTGCACGTGAGCTGGTTTCCCGTCACAATGTTGACCACCAGCTGTTATTTCTAGTCTCGCGCCAGTATACTGGACAGCAAACACCACACGGCAAGACCGGAGCCATACTGATATTGATCGGTTCTGGAATTTAACGTTTCGGGTCAACTTTTACTAAACTATTTTAGCAGGAGTTTGATTTTTTGTGTTCTACATGCTCTTCGAAAATTTTTAACAACAGTATTTTTAAGGGGATAATTAACATCACTATTTATAATCCATACAAGTATCCAGAAGTGAGAGCACTGGAGATCTGTGACACACGCCCTGCTTTTTACAGGCCCGGTCTCCTCCAATCTAAGATAGAACCATTACATGTTTGTATTCTTACCAACTTGTATTATTAAGATTGTTGGAGAAAATACATAATCTTTTCAACTTTTATCATTATTTTATCATGGTTTTAAAACTCTTCATGGTGGGAGTAGTACTGTTTTGAAGTGAAATCTAAAAATACTAGACATGACAACAATTTGAAGAAACTATATAAATCAAATGATCAAGTGCTTACATTAGCAGCGTCCAAAGCCATAAAGAGCAGTGCATCCCGGTCTCTAGTCCTGAAAGTGAAAGCTAAACTGAAGTGCCTCCTATCGGGAGCTCGCAGTGAAGACCGCTTCAGTTCCACGTAGCCGCCGCCCAGCCACGCCATCGCTGCCAACCCACCGCGAGATCCAACCCATCTGGTGATAAAATCATTACACAAATTAATTGTCTACATTATTATTTCAGTCTTATCTCCCCTTTGTTTATAGCTGTTGATACCCTGTAACAGTGATTTGGTTTGTGGACCACTTCAAGTCCTTGGCGGCAGATTAATCTTCATACACTTGAAGGAGGCTTGTCGACTTAGGCTTCATTTACATTTGCTGTCGAACAGTCTGTCAGACAGCAACTTGCAGGTAAATGAGGCATTAATTTGAGATAATTTAAATGCAATGTTTCAATGAAATCTTAAATCCAAGTAAATCCTATTCTTTCCCAGCTTTAAAATACCTACTTTCGACGGGCAACAGCTTCGGAATAGTTACAGTAAGCCGTAAAAACTGCGCTCGCCAACTCACCTGCCAACCGCGGCGAGTATGGCAAAAACCTAATAACATTGAATCATTTGAAGAGGCCTGATTTGGCTGAAATTATGGTGATGATGTAATGGCAATGAAACTCACCTCTGAGTACAACCAGTGCATTTCGTTTGTTTCGGCTGCTCCACAAAGTTCCACAGCCCCACCACACTATCATCCGTATGCAAGGAGTGAACACACGCAGGTAACGCCCATGGCAACCCGCCGTTCAAACCAGGAGGTCCTCCGAGCCAGAGTTTGGTAGCTCGAAGAGTATCAGCTTTGGCGGAACTGCTGTTTGTAGCAGATACTACTGAGGATCCAGGTCGCTCGACGCGGAGGTGGACTGTGTTCCATATCCTGCAAATAAAATTTAAAAAAATCTATATAAAGTCAGAAGTAACTGGACCTCTACCTAATACTACTACTAACTACTAATATTTAAATAGACTTCTTATGAAGTATATTTAAATATTGACAAGGATGGTATAACGTCTGCCTTGTAACACAGTGTGAATCGGAAAGAAGAGAGGTACGGTATGGGGCTGACCATTTTATTTATACTAAAGGTATTATAAATATAAATTATTGCATGTTTTTAATAGAATTCAACATAACACTAAAACATTTATTAATATTTATTATAATGTTAGTAAAATTTTTGTAAACAAATGATTGAAAGCTTCTTCACTAACTCTACTTAAAAGTTGTCAATGGGCGGTTCCATTCTTCTTCTTCTTCGTAGTGTCGATGACTAAGCTTACTTAAGCTACTACTAGGGGTTTAAAGAAATCGATTAAAAAGTCTTCAGACACAAGGGAGACAAAATGAACTCCTAGTTAAATATAATAATTACTGAACTAGGAGAAAGGAAAGAGAACACAGTAAAAAGGTATAATAGAAAGCTCACCTTTCAATCTCGATCCTGTACGTAGTATGGTCAGTATCGTCATGCGTCGGCTGCAACTCCTCAGGGTGGTGGATGTGGCCCTCGCCAGCTCCGAGCTCCCAGCGCAAGTGCAGTCGCTTGTTGTGCACAAACAAACGCATGTAGCTCTTCTTGTCCTAAAGTGATAATATTGTATCACTTCATTTTAGATACAGCATCATATTTTTGGTAAAAAAATTAGTCTTTATTTTATTTTAAAATTGTAAAGGGTAGGCTCTTTGGAAAAGCGTATCTAGAGCTAAGAAGCTCTTGATTATATTCCAAAGCTCATAAAACGACGGAACGGAATAAAAACACAACGTTTTAACGTCTTCCGAAATACAGGTACTCTTATTTAAGATAGAAAACCTTTGAAGTAGAAGGTATATTCTTGGCTTTACTCACATGAGTGCTATTTTTAAAATCTATGAGTCAGACGTCAAAAGAAAATCGTTCGACTCACCGAAAACGAACGATAATCATTCGACATACCGGTTTTGAGTGAGTCACATATTTCCAGAAACATACAAACCGGTCAAAATCATAACCCTCCTTCTGGCGTAGTCGGGTAAAATAACCCGCCAAATGCCAACTTTAGCTTTACCTGAGGTCGGTCGTCTCCAGACACATACAACAGCACTCCATCTCGCACCAGCCCGTCGAAGGACAGCGCGAGTGACAGCCGCGTCACTGACGGCGAGTGAGCGCGGAGGAGGTACGCCCGAGAGCAGCCTGGAGTGGAGCCTGGGGCTGATGTTAGGGATACCGATATCTGTAAGAGAATGTGATTTTGTGAGACAGAAGGAAAGAAGAACAAAATTTTTTGTATAAAGATTTCTGTGTCTTTATTATGTGTACATTATTTCTGCTCTTATTGTAAATGACTGAGCAAGGCGAAGCCTCTATGTCGAGACTGGTCAATTTTGTTTGTTTTTGATATGAGTGTTCGCGGCGGAGGTAACATTTCTAAACGGATCCTTACGAACCTTGGCACATCATATTTGAAGGAAACATTGTTTATCAGATTCGTCAGTTAGCATGAAAAAATATATTAATTTAAAAAAAAAGTAAAAAATCGGGAAGTTTGAAGCGTAATCTACCACTGCATTTTCACAGAAGCCGTTTGCGAAGTCTACTGCTCACAGCCCTACTAGTACGTAAATGTCCTCATTTTCCCAGGATGTCTGATTGTCTGGCGACTGAGATAGCTGTGCTCTTACTGTGTTGTTTATATCACACAACTCACCGTCTGCGCCGCATGCTTGGCCCTGGCGACGGCGTCCTTGAGCGCCCGCAAGGCCGGCTCCCGGCTGGCGGCCGCCGCAGCTCTGCCTGTGTTACTGCTGCCTGTGACACTATATCACACGACTCACCGTCTGCGCCGCATGCTTGGCCCTGGCGACGGCGTCCTTGAGCGCCCGCAAGGCCGGCTCCCGGCTGGCGGCCGCCGCAGCTCTGCCTGTGTTACTGCTGCCTGTGACACTATATCACACGACTCACCGTCTGCGCCGCATGCTTGGCCCTGGCGACGGCGTCCTTGAGCGCCCGCAAGGCCGGCTCCCGGCTGGCGGCCGCCGCAGCTCTGCCTGTGTTACTGCTGCCTGTGACACTATATCACACGACTCACCGTCTGCGCCGCATGCTTGGCCCTGGCGACGGCGTCCTTGAGCGCCCGCAAGGCCGGCTCCCGGCTGGCGGCCGCCGCAGCTCTGCCTGTGTTACTGCTGCCTGTGACACTATATCACACGACTCACCGTCTGCGCCGCATGCTTGGCCCTGGCGACGGCGTCCTTGAGCGCCCGCAAGGCCGGCTCCCGGCTGGCGGCCGCCGCAGCTCTGCCTGTGTTACTGCTGCCTGTGACACTATATCACACGACTCACCGTCTGCGCCGCATGCTTGGCCCTGGCGACGGCGTCCTTGAGCGCCCGCAAGGCCGGCTCCCGGCTGGCGGCCGCCGCAGCTCTGCCTGTGTTACTGCTGCCTGTGACACTATATCACACGACTCACCGTCTGCGCCGCATGCTTGGCCCTGGCGACGGCGTCCTTGAGCGCCCGCAAGGCCGGCTCCCGGCTGGCGGCCGCCGCAGCTCTGCCTGTGTTACTGCTGCCTGTGACACTATATCACACGACTCACCGTCTGCGCCGCATGCTTGGCCCTGGCGACGGCGTCCTTGAGCGCCCGCAAGGCCGGCTCCCGGCTGGCGGCCGCCGCAGCTCTGCCTGTGTTACTGCTGCCTGTGACACTATATCACACGACTCACCGTCTGCGCCGCATGCTTGGCCCTGGCGACGGCGTCCTTGAGCGCCCGCAAGGCCGGCTCCCGGCTGGCGGCCGCCGCAGCTCTGCCTGTGTTACTGCTGCCTGTGACACTATATCACACGACTCACCGTCTGCGCCGCATGCTTGGCCCTGGCGACGGCGTCCTTGAGCGCCCGCAAGGCCGGCTCCCGGCTGGCGGCCGCCGCAGCTCTGCCTGTGTTACTGCTGCCTGTGACACTATATCACACGACTCACCGTCTGCGCCGCATGCTTGGCCCTGGCGACGGCGTCCTTGAGCGCCCGCAAGGCCGGCTCCCGGCTGGCGGCCGCCGCAGCTCTGCCTGTGTTACTGCTGCCTGTGACACTATATCACACGACTCACCGTCTGCGCCGCATGCTTGGCCCTGGCGACGGCGTCCTTGAGCGCCCGCAAGGCCGGCTCCCGGCTGGCGGCCGCCGCAGCTCTGCCTGTGTTACTGCTGCCTGTGACACTATATCACACGACTCACCGTCTGCGCCGCATGCTTGGCCCTGGCGACGGCGTCCTTGAGCGCCCGCAAGGCCGGCTCCCGGCTGGCGGCCGCCGCAGCTCTGCCTGTGTTACTGCTGCCTGTGACACTATATCACACGACTCACCGTCTGCGCCGCATGCTTGGCCCTGGCGACGGCGTCCTTGAGCGCCCGCAAGGCCGGCTCCCGGCTGGCGGCCGCCGCAGCTCTGCCTGTGTTACTGCTGCCTGTGACACTATATCACACGACTCACCGTCTGCGCCGCATGCTTGGCCCTGGCGACGGCGTCCTTGAGCGCCCGCAAGGCCGGCTCCCGGCTGGCGGCCGCCGCAGCTCTGCCTGTGTTACTGCTGCCTGTGACACTATATCACACGACTCACCGTCTGCGCCGCATGCTTGGCCCTGGCGACGGCGTCCTTGAGCGCCCGCAAGGCCGGCTCCCGGCTGGCGGCCGCCGCAGCTCTGCCTGTGTTACTGCTGCCTGTGACACTATATCACACGACTCACCGTCTGCGCCGCATGCTTGGCCCTGGCGACGGCGTCCTTGAGCGCCCGCAAGGCCGGCTCCCGGCTGGCGGCCGCCGCAGCTCTGCCTGTGTTACTGCTGCCTGTGACACTATATCACACGACTCACCGTCTGCGCCGCATGCTTGGCCCTGGCGACGGCGTCCTTGAGCGCCCGCAAGGCCGGCTCCCGGCTGGCGGCCGCCGCAGCTCTGCCTGTGTTACTGCTGCCTGTGACACTATATCACACGACTCACCGTCTGCGCCGCATGCTTGGCCCTGGCGACGGCGTCCTTGAGCGCCCGCAAGGCCGGCTCCCGGCTGGCGGCCGCCGCAGCTCTGCCTGTGTTACTGCTGCCTGTGACACTATATCACACGACTCACCGTCTGCGCCGCATGCTTGGCCCTGGCGACGGCGTCCTTGAGCGCCCGCAAGGCCGGCTCCCGGCTGGCGGCCGCCGCAGTTCGTTCGCGAGCTCGCGCGCTGGCGGCGCCGGCTAATGCTTGCGATAGTTCTGCCCCTCTGACTGTGTTACTGCTGATTTGTGACACTGAAACAATGACTCACTTAGAACTTCGTAGCAATTGGAGT
The DNA here is from genome assembly GCA_947363495.1 of Euzophera pinguis. NCBI lineage: Eukaryota > Metazoa > Arthropoda > Insecta > Lepidoptera > Pyralidae > Euzophera > Euzophera pinguis. The sequence continues at coordinate 1,290,665 of OX376156.1, read as the reverse complement.
TGTAAAGGAGAGACACAAAGTTGTATCAGTAGAGGATCTCGGTATACTTATGATCTGAAGAAGTAAATGAAGTGACGAGCGTCCTAAAAATAAAGGGACGATTGATTTCGGCAACTGGGCAATCAATCAACCTAACACTAGCCACAGTTGACGGATCCAGTTTGTTTCCTTTTTTTCTTAAAAGAAAAAAAGAAGCACTTTCTTCGTTCGATCTTATTACAGTTGTACAAAACTTTAACGTAAGTTATACTTATTTAACTTCTCACCATGTTCCTGAGCTGCTCCTAGGGCTGTATCACCATGTCTTTGCAGCTCGGCCAGCTGCCTCCTCAGCTGATACCTCATCTTCTGCCTCAGTTCACTAGCTTCATCATACAACGCCCTAGTGGTCACGAACACCCTATCAGCCTGTCTGCCCGCAGCAGCTAAAGTAGCGCTGACTGTGGCTCGAGGAGTGGCTCCAAGTTCACGTTCAGCCCAGCCCAAGCCGCGGAGTGATACCGAGACGGCGTCCGCTGAACGCACTAGTTGGTCTAGTTGTTTTTGCAGCTCTGAAACAAGAAGAATTTTAATTTTGTCAGTTTACTCGGTGTAATCAATTCAGTTTTGTTCTATTTTTGTTCTTATTTCATGTACGTAGGAGGCAGAATATTTACTTAGTATGAAATCTTTTAAGTAGTAGCAGTATTGTATCAGGTAACGAAAGGCTAGTGAAAGTGGAAGAACAGCTAATACAGGTTGTACATTGTATTGTCCGACCCCCTCGTCAGGCCCTCGAGGATGCTCTCGTCAGAGCAGGACGGTCAATGAATCAGCTGATCCATGGTCTACGTCGGATGCCTACACGAGCAGTTCAAATAAAAATCAATCAAAATCATTTATTCATTTAACATTTTTACAAAAATTAACAGGTAGAAGGGGCTCACTATTTAAGTTAATAAAAACTTGTATTAAGTGAGTCCCGCTCTTACATAACAGCGTTACATGCAGAATAAATTTGTCACCATGTCCACTACAACATTACAATACATAAGACAATATTATACAAACTTATATTATTGTTCGTTAACATCCAAGATTACTATTTGACAGTTTGCTCAAATGAATCATATGTATATAAAAATTAGGGTAACTATGTGAGGAAAGAGGAAGTTATTATTATTTTATCCTTTTTTTTATTATTATTTATCACTGATATCAAATATTATTGATTATTATTTTCTGAAAATTATTATTTTATTACAGTTGCTACTACGATGCCGTGAAGCAAACTTTGAATTCCTAACTTCAGCTCTCACCAACATTTCAGCACCCCTCCTCATTAGCGACTCCGAAGTATCCATATCAGGTGACGTCACGGGCCGCGCACCCCTCGCTATAGTAAGTCGGCAGTAAGTTGTTATGACATTCAATTAGACAGTCACAACATATTTGCCACTACAGACGTAGTGACAAAACTATATTTCAATTCCTACCTTCAGCTCTCGCCAACACTTCAGCTCCTCTCCTCTTGAGCGAGTCGGAAGTGTCTATGCCAGGTGACGTCACGGGCCGCGCGCCCCTCGCTATAGTAAGTCGGCAGTAAGTTGTTATGACATTCAATTAGACAGTCACAACATATTTGCCACTACAGACGTAGTGACAAAACTATATTTCAATTCCTACCTTCAGCTCTCGCCAACACTTCAGCTCCTCTCCTCTTGAGCGAGTCGGAAGTGTCCATGCCAGGTGACGTCACAGGCCGCGGCCGCGTGCCCCTCGCTAGCGACGCAGCCGCCGCGGCGGTGGACAGCGCGGCGCTGGCGGACGCGGCCGCGTCTCGGAGTGCGTCGGCCACTCCCGACCACGCTCGCGCCGCTGACACGCCTAGAGATGATGCTGCGCGCGTGTCGGCGAATAGTCTGAAGAGTTGCGCTAGACTTACACCCGTATTCTTAAACATAACCTTAAGAACGTCCTTCACTCAAACTCATTGGAGAAAGCTTTAAGGAAGTCTTCGAGCATTCCTTGAATACGATATTCTAAGTTATGAGGAACGTCATAAGTTATAATATTGTTATTATAACCTATGACGTTCCTCATTGGAGTTTGCTATGCACAAAAATTGAAAATTACAAAAGAATAGAGTAAAAAATAAAATAAAGTAATGGAGGCAAAAAACCGATTTATATTAACTTTATTTCGGCTCAAGGTACCTCTCGACCAACCTTATATTTGATAGTTCGATACTCACCTCCGATGAGGAATCTTACCTAAGTCAAGGAAGCTAGTGACGACTAATCATACCAATGAGTTGGAGTAAGGTTGAGTAGAGTTTAAGCAAACGTTTGGGAATATGGGGGTTAGTAGGTATTCTGTGCGTGTTACAGTGTACTCTGTTTATAAATAACTGAGATTTAAATTTCGAGACTATACTTGACTTTGGTCATATTTAAGTATTTTTATTTTTAAAACAAGGAAATTCAGCGCTACAAGGAAAAAATCCAAAAAAAATATTTTTTCAGGACTTTAAGCTTTGATAGTTCAACTACTTTATTTTCACGAAATATACCTTTTGTATTGCATAGCCTTTTCACTCAAATCCGCCACATGTTTCTCCACAGTCTTCAAGTACTTCTCCTTGTAAACCGGCGTCAGATTGTAAAGTATTCCTTCTTTTTCTTCAGCAGCAGCCATCAGAGTTGCCAGCTCAGATGCCAAAGACGGGAATTTTATAGCTAATGCCTGAGCGACTAGAATAGTTGAGTATGTCTCGTCAGTCAAGTTATGGGCAGACAGGGTTGTGATATCCTGAAATTAAGAAGATCTATTTTAAGTTTTTAAGAAGTAACTAACAGACTTGCAAATATGATCGATTATAGACTTTAGAAACCAACTGATAACCCTAACTTGGTCTCTGCATCAAAGAGAAACACAAACGTTATAATGCTAAGCTTTATACCCTTACAAATTTACCTGTCAATAAGAATTTATACCTACAATGATGAGTCTGCTGCGCGATAGTTACACGCCTGTTTTGATGTATTTATCTACATCAATCGTATTTACCTACCAGATCTCTCGGCCGATCTCGGCGGATATTGTTGGCAAGAATTTTCATAAACTTTCAGTTCATGACATATTTCCCTTACCTCCAAAACAAGTCGGCATCGCAGGCCTGTGTCTCTCACAGCGGCCAACCGAGGCCTGATTCCTTTACTAGTCGCCGCGACAGTATCTCCCGCGGTCCAAATAACATCTGCCAGTTTGGTGTAGTCGTCGGTTTTTTGCTCCCAGTCATCCAATTTGGTTTGTAGACCTTGAACGCGCTTGTTAAGATCGTCAAGACGGTAATTGTATTCTTGAACTGATGTTGATTGGAGATGTGCCTGTACAAAGAGTTCAAATGAAGTTCAGAATATCTGTGATTTTTTCAGAAAATGATGAAAAATTGTGCAAATGTCATTAAAAAAGCTTTAATTCTTAATAGACTTTGCCCTTTCGACATTACCGCAACTGATGTTTACGGTAGAAGACTATTTAGTTTTGTTATGCGCTGGGAAACATTATAAATTCAACCAAATAAAATAAAATAAAATGCTGCTAGTTTTGACAAAGATTATTTGAATTAAAGGATTTGCTTAAGATATAGATTACTTACTGTCTCAAAAACGTCATTCGCTCCACCAACATAGTCAATCAGCTTTATGTCGCTAATATGTCTGAACAATCGTCTTGCTTCTTTAATTGCTTTATGAGCACTTAGATGTCTTTCTCCTCTTGCAAACTCATCTAATGCTTCAACTTGTTCTCCTATCTTCCTTCTCTGTTTAATAACTTCTTCCAAACCACTCATGCTTTCAAGACTCAAAGATCTAGCCTCATCATGTCTACTTAAAGCTTCAGTCTTAAAAGTATTTGTATTAGTAAATATTCTATGTTCATTAGCTTCAAGTCTATGAATTGCATCATCAAGGCTTCTAGAATTTTCTTCTTCTGTCCTATAGCTTTGCAGTCTTGTGTGAAGTTCGGTGGCGTTACGTGAGAATTCTCGTAAGGCAGGGAAAGGCTTTGGTATACGACTAAGTTCGGTGGGATTTGCATTTTTCTGCAGGTGGGCTGTTAATTCTTCGATGGAGTCGAGGAGAGTTTGCGTGCATTTGTCGCAATCTGAAACAGAATTATTAAAAGTAATAAAACGCAGACAGAGAAACTTAATTTAATCATACCATAAGGATAACGGCATCATATGCAGGTTCTCTGGTACAAGTGTTGTGAAAAACTCAAAAAAGGGGGTGAGTGGGGGAGTTCAAATCAGTATTTTATAAATAAATCTCGTATTTGGAGGTAGTTCGCGAAGTCTTCTGTTTACAAAACTAATGAAATTGTACCGAGAGCTCAGAAGCGTAAGTTGAGAGAGAATGCAACAGGTTTCCCCGTGTGACATTCACATTTGGGTGAAGAAGATCGTCTTCGACCGATATCACCCATAGCTACTGTTTCCGTTACTGTATTATTTTTATTTGTAAACAACGTGATGGGTAGATCTTGTTTTCATGTACATTGTTTTGTAAGTAATCGACGTAGTAACATCCAAAAACACTACATAACAATTTGGCTGTTGTATAAAAAGTCAGGAGACCACGATCCATACTTACTTTCATGCGTTTATTGCGTTTCATATAGTACATTACCTTTACATTCCCCACCCTTCAAAGAAGGTCTAGGCGCACTCGCCTGCGGTGACACTTCACCTGTCACACTTCAACCCGGTTGCGAACGCGCGACAGCGACATCTGCCGGCGTCGTCGCACGCAGTAGACAAAGAGCCGCGCTATATTCTTCTTTGCAATTCACAATAAGTAGGAAGCAGAGTCTCGCCATTTAAGTTAAGAAAACTCGTGCCTGTTGAATCCCGCTCTTCTCTTACAACTACCTACATTATATGCAGAGTATACAATAACATTACCTTTACATTCCCCACCCTCCAAATAAGTCCTAGGCGCGCGACACCTGTCACACTTGAGTCCAGTCGCGAACGCACGACAGCGACATCTCCCCGCGTCGTCGCACGCGACAGACAGCGAGCCTTGCGGGTCGCACGCGCACGACACGCAGCTGCCGTCGCGTGCGCGCCGCCAGCCTGACGCGCACTGTTCGCACTCCATGCCCGTGTAGCCTGGGGAGGGTATAGTCTTAGAAGTATTGTTAACTAGCTGACCCGACAGACGTTGTACTGTCTTAATTATTTTGTTTTAGGACATTCTTGATGCCATCCACTGTCGAATTCGTCCAGGTAATCCCGCCATCTTTTACGTAAAACATAGCGAGATGACCTGAACCAATTCGACAGTGGATGGCACGAAACGGCACTTAGCCCAGATGCTTGGATGGTTAAAGGGGAGGTCTTTTACCCAGGAGTGGGACACCTAGTGGGGCTATTTAAAAAAAGAACTTTCTTACAATAGGTAATAAACACCAAAAATTAATTAGATATTTTTCTATTCGTTCACGCGTGATAAATGAAGAAAGATGACCAGGGGGAAATAGAGACTCATTTTTATTTTTTCGGGTTGTATTCACAGGATTTAAGATGGTGGCACACATGTAGCAACGAGGACCTCCAGCACCAGTATTACAGTCCTAAACTCACCAGGTTTACAAAGACATCGCAGCCGTCCCTGATCGAACTCGCAGGCGTCGGCGAAGTTCCTCGCACGCGACGGGCACGGACACGCCACGCAGCCGGGCGCCGCGTGCGGGTTGCCATGGTAACCGGCGGCACAGACGTCGCATCGAGGGCCTCCGGTGCCACCCGTGCAGTTCTGTTAACATGACATTAAATAGCGATGAAAGTCGATAAAGGACTTTTGGCGGGAAGCTGAAAAGAGCCGTTTTGGCTTGATTTTATTATCCAGAATAAAAGTGTTGAGTCGTACCGGCGCTGTATTTGATTAAGTGTTTGTGTATAGTAATGGTGAATTGTTATTCGCAAAGTGTTCGACAATGAGCGTGAGCATTGGGAAGTGATACAGTATTTGATTTCTGCGATTATCATGCTTGTTGTAAAAACCTCTTAGAAATCGCTAAGGGCAGTTTTTCTACCATTTCACTTAGCGTGTTTCTTCTGACTAGACCTGAGTATCGATTTGACTTTTAGACTTGACTCCCTTGTCGATTAAACCACACTGTAGGACTGAAGACGATAGATAATACCCATAATAGGCGGCCTAATCGCAAAGGCCATCTATCTATCTAGAAATCTATTATCTTGACTATAATCAGAGTAATTGTCTTGGAAATAAAAAATACGATGAAATAGAGAAAACACACTTACCAAACAAGTTCCAGTATCAGGATCGCAAGCCGTTGCCCTCCCATTGCAATCACACTGCTGCGCTTCACCATCAATAGCTATAATCACAGTTCCGTCAGTAGAACTGAGCCGGATCCGCTGCTGAGGCAACCAGTAGCCCCTGGCTGGCTTCTGACAGGATTCTGAAGCGTAACCTTCTCTGCAGGCGCATCTTTCTACTCCTAAAGCTGCAGCTGTTCTACTTAGACCAGGTATTGCGGTGTCGAGAGATACGTTGAGTAATCTGAGAAAGAAAGGAGATTTGTCATGGCTTTGTTTATCCTCGAAATTATTCTGGTACCGCTAATACCAAAGTTTGGCGTAGAAAATTATAAAAGTGTTTAGGCATGTTTTCCACATCGGGCGATGTGGAAAATATAGTTCATTCAGTAAAGTATTTATTATAGGAAATGTTGCCCAAAGTATGATTTATGCATGCATATATACCTATAGTCTATGGTAACCTTAGCACATCATCTTTAGCAGCTGGTGCCGTGAAGTCTATTACAACTCCTAGTTTTAATCAAAAGTTCAATTGAATTCAATTCATGTGAAGTGTTTCTGATCGCGGCATGGATCAATAGCTGACCTTTATCATTCCTTAGTTGCTTTGTCGAATGACATTTACATAGCCAATAAGACTCGAAAAGAAGAAGCAAGTGCTGTAAGTATGTGAGTCAAAAAATATTAAAACTTACAATGCATGAACGTGGTCCTTAGCGGTTGGCGCCTTACTGGTGACGCGTATCAGAACTCGCTGTAGCTTTTGCAGCACCACCATCAACGCTGCCCGACTGGCTTTGATACCTCTACCGCGAACCCACCACAAGGACTCATGGAAACGTACGGCGTGACTGCCATTTTTTGCTGGTAAGTTCTGTAAATAACAATGTCGTCTAAGTATGTGAGATGAATCAAAACTTAAAGTAATGATAATTTATCGATTTTTTAAGTTTATTGCTTCACGAGCATTCCGAAATAATAATATTTTGTTCTAAAATATAAAATTTAGAGCAACATAACTCGAAAATTGCTCTTTAATAATTTGTGTTGGTACTATGTAAGAAACCTTTTGAAGATCAAATGTGCATATTTTTGCATATATAAAAAACTAGCTGTTTCCCGCAGCTCCGCCTGCGTCAAAAAGTAGCCTATGTTTGACCCCGGGTCTTCAAGTATATTCATACCAAATTTCATTAAAATCCGTTCAGCGGGTTGGCCGTGAAAGCGTAACAGGCAGATTTTCGTATTTATAATATTAGTATGGATATAGCCCTCTAAAATTCAGGAAAACGTCCGAGACTTCGTTACCGTAGTGAAAAGCTCGTGTTAAAAAGTCGATGTGCCTCCGATACTCTAATAAAATTTGAACGATTAATCAACACCGAATTGTGAGAGCACAGCCGTAACAATTACGCGAATTATCGTAGGCCGACTTATATAGCATGACATTTTGTGAAAGACTTTTATTGATGGTAGTAATAAATTAATTATTTAGAAGTGATTAGTAATAGTTACCTCGTAATAATCAAGCACAATATCCCCACTGTACATGCTGACTAGCGGTGTTTGTAACCTAGTTTCCAAAGACAATTCTTCACCACCTTCCTCTTCTACAGTATACCTCAACAAACCTCCGTATGATGTTATCCTATCACCTGGAAACCTGAGAGATTAACACTTTATTAATACTGCTCGCAAAATAATAATATACCTATAACAATATGAAGATAGTTCTATGGAGAGAAGTACTAACCTATTGTCTAGTTCCACATATACAGGTGCTGGTGGCCAAGGTAAGGAGATGGTGACGTCTTGATTGTGCATGGGTACGGCTAATGGTGAATGGATGTCCACCTGAAAAAATACAATTTACTATGAACAAATGCACATATCAAGTTAAAAATCTAAAATTGAAGCTAGAAAACTTAAAATAATTAAAAGGAAACAGACTCCGAATTCATACAAAACTGAATTTCAAGACCCTGTAAAGTCAGATCAATAAAAAGATAGAAGTAAATACACACATACACCAAATAAAACACATTTATAATTTAATCTGATGTCCAATCCACGAGTAAGTATACCCACTGTACATGCTGACTAGCGGTGCTTGTAACCTAGTTTCCAAAGACAATTCTTCACCACCTTCCTCTTCTACACCTTACACTCAAGTAAGGGCCCCTTTTGAGTAAAACATTCCTTTTTATTTATTTTTATTACTCACAGTGGTAATCTGATCTCCTTTCAACAGCGTCACGTGCATGGGGTTGGTGTTATGCAGCGCCGCCCTGGTGAGAGCTGCCTGAGTGCAGTGCGCTGCTCGACCGAAACAGAAGCAAGCGGTACAGCCTGAGGGGTTCTCTGCAGAAAGACCGAAGGTACCGTCTAGGCACTGGTCGCATTTGTCTCCTACTACGTTTTCCTGAAGAAGAAAATTAATTTTAGAAAAAATGTTGTTACTGTTAGGAATCCTTTTGGCTTTGTTTTTGTAACGTCTTTCCGAAATAAGCGTGTATGTGGACATACAACTGGAATATACTTCACAAATTTATTGATATTTTAGATTGTGTCAATACAAATCAAACCAGGCACTCTGTAGCCTGGGTTTTCTTCAAAGTTAGGATCAACGCTTATATAGGAAAAGGTGGTTTAAGATCCGATACCGATGCATCTTGGGGAATTTCCCTTACAAAATTAAGGTTACAACAGCAAACTGCTTCCTGGAAGCTGCCTCTAACATATCAATATTAATACTTAAAGAAAAGACCTAAGTACCCATAAAGAGATAATGTGTGGTTTTGAAAGACACGCCTATAGGTCTTCTACAATTTTAATTTGCTGTTACTTACTTTACAAAGACACCGGCCCATATCATCACAGCCACATGTCCCATCATCACAGTCCATGGACCCAGAAGGTGAACAATCGCACGGTCGACAACGTGGCCCGAAGTGGCCGGGGGCGCAGCGATCACAACGTGACCCGGCCCAGCCGGTTCGGCATTTGCAGTGACCGCTTACTGGGTCGCAAATATCTGATGGAGAAAGCAAAGAAACGTTAATTTTAAACTTAAATAATAAATAGAAAGAAGTAAAACATCTTTTGTTAGGAATCAATGGTGTACTTTATTATGATAATCCGACCTATCGGACTAAGGTGGCGGGCCAAGTATTAAAAGTGAAAAACTCATAAAACATTAGCTCCAGCGCCACAAATATAAGGTTAGTATCCATTTTGTAACAACGTCTTCATTTATTCTTCAAAGGGTCGACATTTTACAGGCCATTGCGACCAAACCTATCACCTGACGTGACTCCAGAAAAGATATTTGATTGTCAAACTCACTAGACATAGCTCCAGCTCCACAAGTGCAAGGCTGGCAGCCATTCTCCCGCGACCAGTAGCCTGGTGCGCACTGTCGACAACCAGGCCCACGTGACCGAGGTGGGCATACGCACTGGCCCGTGTCCAGCGAACAGATCTTTCCGTCTGAGCAGGAGGGACACGCTGTAAATAAAAGGATAGATTTTAAATATTATTTAGGAGGAGATGGGGGAGACTTTTGCCCAGCAGTGGGACGTATAGGCTAATATAGAAAATAAAATATAATTTATTATCAGCTGTTTCAAATACGAACAACTCTGACACCTGGGTGAACATGGTCAATTGACAATGTAACCTACACGAAATGATGATGAATACATATAAAAAATATTTTTATCCTTTATCTTAATGACGAAGTTATGATTCTTATAAGAGCTTGTTAATGAATAGCATTCCCTGCATACAGAAGCTAATGCTATAAGCGTCACCTATTAATGTTATTGCAAGTCACATAAACTGCTAGCTTAGTTATATTCATGTTTATCATTTTATGGCAAAAGACGATTATCAAACAGGCAATAACATGTTTCCATAACTGACTGCATGTTTGCTAACCTCGCAATAATCAGATACTTATAACGAGGTATTATCGTGGTCAATAAAATATTTAATTACTAGCGCCCCTACCTACCCCTCCCGACTTCGACCGGGTTATACAAAACCGGCTACATAGATCTCCCTAAGGCCGTGTCAAGTAGTCCTATTAACCGATGAATACCATACGTCTTCATCTCATGGTATGGTGGTGAATCCCACCACCGGAAGTATTTATTACAAGGAGAAAGTATTTATGTCAAAGTCAAACTATCAAAACGGTTAAATGTTTGATAGGTACGTCTACAGATGTTGCCGATAGAGCAGTCAAGATAGATTTTTCAGGGGAATCAAATGTGATTATTTTGTAAATTCCACGTCGTTCACGACTTTGTCTCTCCACCTGGGACGACCGACTGGTCGCTTACCACTTTGTCGTCCCGTGTACACTATCTTTTACATCTGTCTTCCCGCTGACAGTTTCAGAACGTCTTCATTTAACTACTATTTTACTACAAAAAAATTTAATACTCCCTTAGCTTCGTCATCAGCTCCCGCTTCAATGACGCATCCCTTTTGGTTGCTTTCATTCCTATTATTATCTTAGCATGTTTTTACGACTGACCGCCTGCCTTACGTCAACCCTCCTTTGGAAGGCAGAATGCGTCCTCAGCTCCCGTTTCCATGACGCTTTGCCTCTGGAGTCCTAATTTTAAATTGTGTGATAATATGTCGACTGAAAATCGTTCGATATTGAACAAAGAGCCTTCGATATCGAACGAAAATCTTTCGATATCGTACAAAAATTATTTGATTCGCCGATTTTGTGACAGTTACACTTTTTTTAATAAAGCAATTCTGGGTGTTTTCATTCCTATTATTATTTTGGCCTGGTTTACGACTAGCCGCCTGCCTAACGTTAATCTTCATTGGGAACGCAGAATGTACGTTTAGATTGATAAAACTGTTTTTATCCTCATCGCTTTTGACGACACCTTAGCGCCACGGGAAGAAAGCGTGTACTTAGTACCGTTTCATACGAGTATAGCGGTCCGCGACAAGCGAAAGCTTAGAAAACAAAACAAAATTTGTAATTATCTCCGATTTCATTCATTCAAAGAGAAATGATTTGTTTGAATAAGGATCAATAGCGAGAAAAGTATAATATGGCCTAGTATTTACCGGCAAATTTTAACATGAAAAAATTGTTATTGTGACATAACTACATTAGTTTGAAATATGCTGTCGCGGACTTTTTATTAGAACTTTTAAAGGGAAACAATTCTGTCATACATGATTTTTACGAAACTTTAACCGTTTACGCAGTTCACGCAGCGGAAGCTCTCAAAACGAAAATAAAACCCCCGGTTTTAAAACATTCTTCACTGGTGTTCCGCTCCTATTAGTTTAAGCGTGATGATATATAGCCTATAAGCCTTCCTCGAGAAATAGGCTATCGGACGAGTAGTTTCTGAGATTAGTGCGTTCAAACAAACAAACTGTTCAGCTTTATAATATTAGTATAGATTATTGGCTATTATTTTATGCACTTTTATTAGTGTTTGTAACTTGCTTTTATCCAACAACAAAAAGAAAACATTGTTTATCGGGTAATCGGTGTTGAAAGGCATTAAATAATTACGACTGCTTCTCTTCCCATGCATGTAGGAGAACGCGACTAAGGCTAAATGTACTCTGAATTTCACCAATATCCGTATTCCTAGCCGGCAAAAACAGTTGAACTTACTCCTTAGCATGGCATAAGAATAAATTGTAAATTAAGTGGATGGCTATTTAAACCTAAGCAAGTGTATTCTGTTAGTAAAATGTTTTTGATATGCTGTTTATGTTTGTTTAATAATAACAGGTGAAGATTTATAAGTCCCACTGCTACAACCACAGTCACTAGAGAAGATACAATCAGGGAACAATATAATAAGTGTAAGGGTTGTAAATCCTCACACTAGTTGATATGATACGATGATGATAAATGAATTGAGTGAATTGATGTATTGCACTGATTTGTTAAGTTATGACTAATTTACAATTGACGAGAACACCGCGTCAGCTATATGGACAATAATATATGTACGTTAAAATTAAAGGGTTAAACAACTAGTTGACGGTGTTCCGTACTATAAGAGATTATATATTTGGCCTACCCTGGGCTCCGAAGCGACCAGCTGAGGACGCAAATATATAACAAAGGTGCTAAGATGAGAGAGAATATACATACGTAAGCAGCCCGCAGGCCTGAACCCATAGAACCCCGGTAGACAACGGTCGCACTGCGCGCCGCCGACGCCCGGTGCGCACGCGCACGCCCCCGTCACCGGGTCGCAAGCTGCAGCGCCCATACCGCACTCGCAACGTCTGCACCCGCCAAGCTGTAGGCCCCAGTAGCCCACCTGTTGGGCAGGAACATTTTGGTTATAAACTGTAGGACTATCATGTGAAAGTGGCAGAGACATGTACGATATTACAAAATATTATCTGAATTAAGTATTTAATTACTATCAACTAAAAACTACAGATCCACAAGTGTTACTAACTAAAGTATCGTATGTAGTTCGAAATAAACAATTTTTTTTACATCCCTCCAAGCGGTGAACTGAATTTCAAGCGATGTCATCAAAAAAGACTAACACTAGAGGAAATAACCTCTAACGTCAATGCATGTATTAGAATTTGACATGCCCTAGTCCATCCTCATCAATCGGTTACATTGTCTTGTCCATTTTAGAACTATAGAAAATTAAGACCCAACTTATTTAACACTAGCTTTTTCCCGCAGCTCCGCCTACGTCAAAAACTAGCCTATGTTTGACCCCGGGTCTTCAAATATATTCACACCAAATTTCATCAAAATCCGTTCAGCGGTTTGGCCGTGAAAGCGTAACAGACAGACAGACTTTCGCATATTGGAATGGATAAGTAAAATTGTTATCTAATACAAACCAATATGGATGTAATAAGTCCAAAATAAACGATTTAAATTTGAATAAGCATACCAGATACTTGATGGTAATTATAATCAAACACAGTATAAAATATTAAATAACGAAACTGTAAAAGGAATGTATTAAGTATGTGTATTTATCACAGATAGTTACTGTAACCATTAATAATGTAAAACCGAGTTATACACGCAATAAAGAGACCATAAACACCGAGTTTGAGAGACAGAACGGTATAAACTTAGATAACTGTCTCAATCAAGTTGACAATCATGTGATCTGCCCCTTTAGCAAACTGTTATTATGGTAAACCGAAACCGAGTAAACTTCTTATTACATGCCAAATAACTTTCAATATCAATGTATTTTAGTGTTTGTTCGTAATATATATTTTTAGGTGAGGTGCCTTCTAGAGGAGGGTTCTTCTAATGAAAATGTAGGTTACGGTACACATACAATTTAAAGTTGCTTACTGCTCAGTCCACATGGCTTAGCGATCCGAAGTAGATCTTGAATACTACATCAGAGTTTTCAATTACTCTCTCATAATTTTAATATTACAAAAATATCATTTTGCATATTCAGAAAAAAATAAGAAGGTGGACATAATGTCAGCGAGATATTTAAGTAGCGTTAGTCTAGTACTGTAATTATTATGCGATAAAAAATTTAAAACATGTAAATATGAATTCTAAACCAGGTGAATGACCGGACAAATAATAGGATTTAGTATGTATAGTGTGTTGATTAAGAGAGCGAGTCACAGTCAAAAGATATTATTTCAAATTGTTCCCAAATCTAAACTGGTTCATCGCCATTTGCATTTTTCATAACCTAGGTACTTACACAACTACGAGAGTAACTTCAATCAATGTTCGCGGATAATGTCTGTCTTTAAATTTACTACGGTTTGCTTAAGGGGTTTGTAAAGTAAACTTCGAGATAACTGCATCAATCAAGTCGACAATCATATCCGTACAATGGCAGGTGAATGGGGGTAGGACATGCTCGCTGCCCACATCTAGTATAAGATCCCACTGCCTTACATATAAGAGAAATTTGTTACTTCAGAAGATATTTTTGTTAAAATGTTTTCACGTCTTTGTGATTCTTTTCTTGGTATAAATATACTAGAAAAGTTCTTTCTAATGACCAATTTCGAATAACATAAAACTAGAAAATGTAGAAAGAAATCGCTTTGTTATCTTAAGACAAGACAAAGATAGTTTTCCTATTAGTGTCGTGAAACAAATAACTCTAATTTTAATGAAGTCGCTAAAACCTATTTTTAATACCATTAAGTAGGCAAACAGGCGTACGGCCCACCTGAAGGTAAGTGGTTATCGTAGCATATGAACGCCTGCAACACCGGAGATATCACAAGCGCGTTGTCGACCCTGTAGGAATTTTTACACGCCCTTTTTGAAGGCTTCTATGTTATAGTCACTAAGGAAAACCATGGCAGGGAGTTCATTCCATAATCGCAGTGTACGAGGGAGGAAATACAGTTTGAAGCGTACTATACGCCATAACATGGAATCCAAGGTATGGGGATGAAATACTGGCTGTTGGCACCATGCCAAACAATTCCTTCGAGCATAACCCATTATAAAAGCGGTAGAACACGCATATGGAGGCGAAGTCTCTCCTGAGACTAAAAGGCTCAATACCACTCTCTACTTTATTTAGCGCTTTCTCCTTGCAACCTAGTTATAATTTCGCAAAAATAATACGCAATATAAATTTCGCGGTTACATTAGACGTTAGGTTTATTTAACGACCTTGTCGTAAAGTTACGGAGGGAAATGATGAATCGAATAAGAACGTATCGAGATCCCGGACTAACAATTCAGAGCAACATTTAGCAGTCCACAATATATACAGTTAAACAGTCGACTCAGCCCAGTCAGTGCAAATGTCACCGAGGCATTTGCAGTTATTTCAGGGCAGTTGGGCACTTGCAGGTAAAAGCAGGCCGAATTGTCTTGTCGGGTGTCTCGCTTGAGAAATTCGCAGTTTACGTTCGATTTATTGCAGTTAAGTTCTAAAGGTTTTGAATTTGGAGCAGCGATAAAATTAGATTTTACAATTATACATAAATTTTATTTCTGGTTGTGCTAAAATATTTGTCAGCGAGAATAAATATTTATACGAAGTAGGCCGCAGATGCAGCTGACACGAAGTAGGGAGGGTAACGCATTTTTTGACTATTCCGGAGGTAGAAAAGGCAGAGTTCGACCGCCTACAACGTGGAGGATAACTGGAGCCAAGGATTTGGAACTTGGCTGAACTAAGCACTCAGACAACCCAAGAGAAACTTTCCTGGCGCAGACAAATAATGGAATAACGCTGAAGCGATGCAGAGCAGGCTGATATGCGAGAGGATAGAAGCTAACAACTGAAGGGTCATCGCGCAGAATAGAACACTCTGGCGCTCTTTCGTTTCGGAGACAAAGATCTACTTCGCTGAGCCAACGGCGTTAGTAAAAGTTTGATGCAAGATGAATGCCCCCTATCTTTGTGATGACCTCTATCTCTGTGATGATGTACGGTATTGTACTTTTGGCAGTATTGTACTATTGCTGAAAACAGCAGTTTGGCGCTGTATTTCATTTTCCAAAATTTTATGTTTGTCGACTGTGCCTAATACTGGTGGATTATTATTCGCAAAGTGTACGAGTACAAGCGAGAGTGTTGGGAAGTTATTGTTTGATATATGTGATTTTCATGCTTGTTGCCAAAAGCTCCTAGTAAAATAGCTTAGTGCAGTTTTTTTTTTAAACTTAGCCTAATTCTTCTGACTAGACTTGATTACCGACAAGACTTTTAGAATTGACTAGGACTTAACGAAACCACACTGTAGGACTAAAGAAGATTAAGACGGGTTGTAAAGGGCTTGTAGCCATGGTCGTGAAACCCATACCTAAAAAATGTTTAAATGTTTACCTCACACGTGTCGCATGCGCGTCCCACGACATGAGGTCGACAGCGACACTGGCCTGTGCGAATATCGCATGCGTTTCCTTCTGCGCCTAGTCTCGAACAATTGCAACCTGGAACAATGGAAAAATATTCGTTTTATTGATGAAGTAAATAAAAAAAACGAAGTATTAATTTTTTTTTTTTTTATTTGGTCCTTTCAGATTTTTCAGACTGAAATGCTCTCATTATAATTCAGATAGAGATTTTAGTATCTTACCAAATTAAAATAATTTTTGATGACCCAATAAAGAAAAGGCATTTTGAAAATGTGTTATGTATCTTTCGCCTTTACTACATCAATTTGGAACTAATGATCTTTAAAATGCTCATTTACATAAATCAGAGTCGTTTGAGTCTATAAAATAGGTGGGTACAACTACAGATTGTTTTCTAGGACATGATGTTGGCCGCTGACAATTGGAAGATGACAAAATCCATCACAAAACGACACGACCCCATTGGATTTCAGCTCGTTTGATATTCCTTAATGGGCGTTTTGGTCCTATAGATAGTTTAGCAATGAATACTTATTTCTATAAACATGTTTAAATAAAAACGTTTTTATTTTATAAATTTCTATCTTCAACTTGTGGCTTGAACCGGTTAATGATTGAAACAAATTAGATACAACCACAAGGTATGCAAATTAGAAATCTAATGATCCATTTAGCAAGTTAAAACATAAAGGTTTTTACTTTTTACGAGTATTTCACTGTAAAACGATTGGATCCTAAGTGCTCAGCCCACTAAAAGCCTCGATTGACGCCTAAAAGCATTTAATAGAGTTGTTTTAAAGTAACAGAGCCATAAATATGACTTCTCTAGACATTTGCATAGAAATTATTCTAAGAGTACAGAATTATTTATCGACTCACAGTCGCGATTTTTCGCAAGATTCCTACCGATTTATGTATTATTCTACATAACTTTCTAGTGGTCGGCAAAGCGCCCGTGATACTTGATGAAGGCGTCTATAAGCCAACACTTTTATGATGTGGGACACATGCCTACTTAATTATAAAAATACATTTCGGCATGACGTTTCCAGCAGTGGTCTGCTTTTATTGACTAGGAGTGTCGTAGAGTAACAATCTTGTTGTCAAGCTTGCTTAATCCTAAGTATTGCAGCAGGCTGATTCACCAGAAAGGTAGTTTTGTTTTGAGCATTTGGACCAAGACCCAGAGATCTCACATGATGAAGAAGTCCGTAATCTTGTGCGGGGTCGCTTGTGCGTACAACCCACACGAAGAAGAAGAATAGACTGCAGAGCAACCCAATTCAGAGGCAGCCTAAGCTTGTATAAATACGTTTTATAAACCCCGTGCCATCAAGCGAAGTCAGAATAATATAATAAATGCTTATCTTAAGCTTATGTAGAACAAGTAATTCCGAGATAAAGCTCGTAAGGAATTATGCGGAAGCTTATGACCACCGTTAAAGCTAAAAGCTTTCGCGAATACAGCCATTAAATTCCCGATCAGTATGTTTAGTTTATAATTGACACTGTTAGATTAGAAGCTTCCTTTTTAATTATATTTTAATGACTAGGTATCTCTTTATTTTAGACTAGCTGTTTCCCGAAGCTCCGCCTGCGGTATATAGCCTATGTTACTCAGGGTGAATGTAGTTTTCCAATGGTGAAAGAATTTTTGAAATCGGCACAGTAGTTTTTGAGTTTATTCATTACAAACATACACACAAAAATACAAATCTTTCCTCTTTAAAAATATTAGTGTAGATGTAGATTTATAAACATAACGTTAGTATATAGGGGTGCTATGTCGTCGAAGAGTCTAACACCAGATATAGTAGTATGATCTTAATCTTTAAAAGAATGTAACTAGTATCTTTATTAACTGTATATTAATTAAGATTATCCCCAATTCAATTATTAGCTTCAACGCAAATCCTAATTGTTTATTTGGAAAAGCAGTATCTACGTTTTGGATGTTATAATCGAAGTCATAATTTCTGAGATTTGGGTCTCTATTTAATTGATCTGTCGGATTTGTTTGCTTTTGAAGATATTAATAAAGAAACTAACTGTTGCTTGGGACTCTGCCCTTATGGGAGACAATTGGCATGAAATGAATATTTTTCTTATAACTTACTTGTTTGTGTTTTCAGAATAGGGTTTAAACACAGAAATTAGGAGGCATTGAATTTCACCCAAACTTCATTCACAGAAATAAAATTAGGTAGAAGCCATGGGTGCCAGTTAGGCTTACACTGAAAACGCCCACATGGCACTTCTAAACTTTTTTCTGTGGATTTTGTGCGGGTAAAATTCAATACCTCCTTTCTTAGTTGGTCAAAAATAATGTTATCAAGTTACGGCAATATCACGAGTACCGGCAAAACACAGAAATGAGTAACGTATTGAATTCAATGGAACATGCATTATCTGACACGTGCCTAACTAGGTCAGATCTACTCTCATATAGTCGTACTAGCAGCCCGTTCCGACTTCGTCCAAGTCGTGATAAAAAACTTTTTTCAATTATTCCTCGATATACAATAAGGCCATCCAACATTGAAAAAAAAAAATCAGCCTTTTGAGAGGCTTGTGCGGGGATATTGAAACAATACGTAGAGATTCAAGAAAGGGATTTGTTTGGAACTAAAAAGGCTTTTTCTTGACCTAGTGTCAAAATGACAAAATTCATTAGTAGTTTTATACGTTGCCATGTCTACAACTCTGGTGGTTGTTAGCCTCAGAATACTGGGTGATTTGAGCAATTTAAACATATCCAATCCAAGGGTTAAAATAATTATAACTTGTCTCTGGTGGTTGTTAGCCTCAGAATACTGGGTGATTTGAGCAATTTGAACATATCCAATCCAAGGGTTAAAATAATTATAACTTGTTTGATTTTAACTAGTTGTTCGCCGCGAACATAGACCTCGCGATAATTTTACTACTTTTAATATAGCCAAGTTTCAAATATTCGTAAGGTCGGAAACACTGGGAGTGTCATTTGCGTGTTCACTCAAACAATTTTATAGGCAAACAAACATACGGCCTGCCAGCTAAAAAGTCAAAGTTGTCTATAGTCTTGAGTCTTCTGGACTGTCACATGTGCATTGCCGACCCTAAAATAGTTTAGTTTAGTTTTAGTTTAGTTTAGGCAACTAAGCATACGGCCCCCCTAATGGTGAGATTTCATAGTAGTCTATAGACAGCTGCAAAACCTGGATGGTCACATGCGCATGCAAACAGGCAGAGAGGGGCTAAATCAAAAACATCAATTATAAATAGTAATAGACGGTCAAAATAATCTTGCACCTAAGATATGTTTTTACCTTAATGCAAATATCTCAAAAACGAGAGTTATCGCGGACCATACATAGAAACATACAAACATACCTACATACTATGTTTTTTCGCTTGATTTGTAGTCGCTTGTTCGGCCAATTAATTTTAATGCGTCTTTGAATTTTATTACTAGCTTTTTCCCGCAGCTTCGCCTGCGTCAAAAAGTAGCCTATGTTTGACCCCGGGTCTTCAACTATATTCATACCAAATTTCATCAAAATCCGTTGAGCGGTTTGGCCGTGAAAGCGGACAGACAGACAGACTTTCGCATTTATAATATTAGTATAGTATGGATTAATCATAGAGTTATTAGATCTTATTATATTTATTGTGTTGTAAATAACGGCAAGTAGTATGCCCGACATAACCCCACCCAATTTTGAAGTACTTGGTCTAGTTATCACATGACCCAAATATTTTTATCAATGAACTTATCTACAACTCTAAACTATTTTATTTATGAATGGAATGTTTGTAAACTATACGCTACAATAAAAAATGTTTATAGACAACTGGTATAAATATACCCATTCATCAAAATTAGTGTCTTGACCCTTGTTTAGAAATTAAGCAACTATAAGATAGTTAAGTAAACTATGAAAACACAATAAGTAACAGAAAAAATAATGATTGACAACCGCACTTAAAATTTTTAATAATCGTTAGAGCAAATTCTTCCAACTCAAAAAGTTATTTAAAAGGAAAATTTTACATTTAAATTACGTTTAAAACTCTTTAGTATGTATTTCTTAGTTCTTCTCTATCACCAAATAAAAATGATAGTATCTACCTTTATGGAATTATTTCATGAGGTCATGGTAACCGCATTTTGGTCAACATTTTATCTTGGCCTTTGAAAAGCCGCGTATTATTTGGCGCTGCGCGGTATCTTTGAAAACGGTGGTAACGCTTTACGATATTTTTATCACTCATAAAGTGTTTATAAAAGCGTTTAATTTTACTTATTTTTTACCAGTTTGCACTTATTTTCGGTGTTCGTTTAAAGTTTAAAAAGCTTTTTGATTTTTGGCTGTAATTAATAAAAGTAACTCTCGTTAGTAAAGTGTCAGGATTTTTTATTTTATTTTAAACTTGCTGCCCCGACATCTACAGACGTTGTCCTGTCACAACTATGATTTTTTTTAAGAACCTTCTCCTGATAATAAACATAACAAAAAAAGAATTTAGCGAAATTGTTCCATCCGTTCACGTGCAATGCGATGATCAAGGAAAAAGAGATTAATTTTAAATTATTATGTTAGTAAACCTAAAGAAAATTCTAAAAATCATTGGTAAGTACCAGAAACAATGATTTCACGATGACACACTTTCGGTACCTTTTTTATCCTAGCGTTTCCCCGGTTGTACTCTCAGTTTGCTTTGGAGCATAGTTCACTAGATGGCCCACTTTTGGCATGTAACTAAGTAGTAAGCGTTTACTAGATCGATTAGTAACTATCAAACTATTTCTCAGGTCCGAAGTGGCGCAATTCGATGTAATTTTCAACAAATCCTAATTGATGCGAAAGTAGATGGTTAATTTGAAGCAATTTGTGACTAAACTTCGTATGGACAAAATGTAATAGATTCTTTCTCTATTTTGATAGACCGTTTTAGGTATTAAATATTTTAATTTTGAAAGATTGTGGAAAAATAGGATAAGTACTTAGTTTTGTAAATGTGTTTTGCGAATCTAAAACAATGTTTACTTAATTGGTGATTGGGAATTCACAGCACTTAAAACACTTAATGAACTTTTAATAAACTTAACTTGGTTAGACTACGTACCTAATTAAATACAATTATGATCTCTTACTAGAATATTTACTCTTATTTTTTTATATTTAACTTAAACCTAATAATAGTTCAATTAAATAATAATACTTAAGTATATAAAGCACGGAACACCACCATTTATCTATGAACTATGAAATTAAAAAAGAAAAACAAAAGAACATCGAAATATATGTAGAAGCACATCTTTCGTAAAAATGGCGGTGGCGGCAAGTCATAACTTTATTTTTCGTATGCTATACTATATGGCCAGTACTTGTTTACCCAAATCGACCTACATTAAGTATTTTAAAATTAGAGGCGTTATTTAGAATTTCCTGAGCTAATTGTTTAAACTCGAAAAATGCGAGGGAGAATCTTATAAATGTGTACTCGTCTGTACCAAGGATTTATGTAAATGAGTTAATATTTTAGTTTAGATACAACCTAATGGCATTCTGTGGCTACGTAAGTATAAGGTAGATTTTCAGTTTTATTACATGTTTTCTTTCAGTATTTTCATCGACTTTGAAAATAACGCGATGGAATGCGAAAAAGAAGCTCTATTTTTGAAATATATGCATCAACAAATACCGGTGAGTCTCGTGGGTCTTACACCTGACTACCAAAATCAATTTCTGTATGAGTATTCAGCCCTAATATATTATATATATAATAAAGAGTAGTAGTATTGTCACAGAATGGCCAGAGAAATTGATAATGATACTAAACCTGGTTTGGATTTGAATTTACGACTATTAAATTATCACCCGTTTCGTATTTCAATGACTCCTGTTTCCATTTATTAATTTATTTATGGAAAAATGATAGTTTAGGAAAAGTCCGTCTAAAGAATAAATAATCACTTTCCATCTTCTTTGGTGCCACAAGAGGGGGCTATTAAAAAAAAACTAGGGTGTCAATTTCGGTACTAAAAGACCATGCAACTGATATTCAATTACGACAACTACGATGCATTTTTGATATGCTTAATATTGGTATTCTGCTAACACAATTTTGAATCACAATTTAATTGCAACTAAAAAGTGGAATGGTAATAGTACAAAAAATGTAAATATAATAATTAACAGAGTACCGATTATTGAAAAAAAAAGATTATGATGATTTTTTGATTGACAGAAACGTCAAAAGTTGTCATTGTGATCCAATTACGATTCAATTGTGCACTATGTAAATTAAGATAATTGATGCCCAGGACTGCACTTTGAAGAGTATTATCGGCTCTGAGTGATGTGTCATTTTGGGGCATTAAAGCTGTCGGGATTACTGTAAGTATCCATTTGCTGAATTTCCAGTGACACATATCTGGAATGCAATCTGAGGACGTTACTCTTCAATAAGATTCATTATTCTTCATTCATCTTTCTTCAGGTCAATCTTTCTTGTCAATCATTATTAGTTGGGATAAAGAGTAATAAAAATTATTTATATTATATCGAGCGAAAATAATTTGACTCACCGGTTTTGGGTGAGTCCATACATTTCAAAAATAAATCTAAATACATATAATTAAAACGTAATTTTTATTCGCTAAGAAGAATAAGTACTTTATTTTGTTTTATTGTGACGTCGTGCCTTCATCAACGGCTGCCTTTCCCCGCTTCCCCGCGCCGCATCACCCCGAGGGCCATATATAAGCCTGCGCGCGTCCACCAGAAGGCTTCTCGGATCATCTCGTCAACACGAAGTTAAGTGGCTGGCTATTTCATAGCGGCTGCCTGACTGGATCTCGTGCCTACTTCGATCTCACGACCCCTATCTATATTTCTTCGTATATCCTTAACAGTCTATATTTGTAAAGTAGAAATAATAAATAGTGTGCTATTCGCTGTAACTTGGATTTATCTTCTCTCCTCACACATACCTTAAGTAGTAATTATTAACTACGTTATATTATTTTCTTTGGAAAACAAACAATCTTAATTTTATATTTTTTTTTTATCTAACAAGAAAAAAATTACATGTTTTCGCATGTGAATATCTAAAGAACTTTCTTCTTTTCTTTGTGTTATTCTAAACTTTAACCTGTGGCTTTAACTGAACATGTCAGCAATATAGGAGCTCTCCATAACTAGTCGTTTGTATTCCATTTAACCGCCTTGTTATGTCTACAGTAGTCAGCAAATACGTGCAGTAACCCATTGTTTCCCCCTTAGGGCTTTGCCCTCCGAGTATTACAGCTCATTTCCTGTAAAGGAAATAGGTTTAAAATGTCTATCAACTATATCATTACTAACGCTAGCTGTTTCGCGCAGCTTCATCAGCGCCAAAAAAGTGGCCTAAGTTTGACCCAGATCTTCAACTACATCCATACTAAATTTCATTAAAACCGGTTCAAAGGTTTGGTCGTGAAAGCGTAACTGACAGACTTTCGAACTTATAATATCAGTATGGATGTATTTACTTCTCACCTATTATTACTTAGCACATATTATGCAACCAAAAAGGTCCTACTCCACATCGTTACAATATAGTCCAAGCCGCTAAAACTTTAATTACCTACACTAGGTCTAATAAAAAAATCTAACACAGCGGAGAAAGCAACCTAGACTAAGTAGTGTAGGCCAGACTTATTAACAAACTACGCCTAAGTAATGCTTAGAATGCTTTGTACCAGATCTCTTGGCCCTGAGGTCACAGCTGGAATGAAAGTGCTAATGTAGCCTAAGTATTTAATCATAGAAGAAAGCTAGGTTAAAATTGTCATAGTTAATAAATAAATAGCCAGCAATCAAGCCTATAACAATAATAATAATAAACACTTTATTGCACCAGGAAAATACAATTTTAAGACACACACATGTAGACATAATGATGTGCAACGGCGGCCTTATCGCAATACCAATCTCTCACAGGCAAGCCTTGTTCTTGTATCTAAGCCTATAGTCCCTTGATATAAGCAACAGGGATCGTAAACATGGTCATTTTCAACAAGGGGTTCCTTACCTAGATGGAAAAATGGAAACCTACAACTAGGACTCAGCTAACTGTCCATTCGTCACCAGGCTGTATCTCATGAACCGTGATACAGTTGAAATTTTCACAAATGATTGATTGATTGATGATATTGTTGTCGCTATAACAAACAAATACTAAAAAAAACACATCCAGCATTTGTTATTACCTCTGTCTGCCTATCTTTCTGTCTGTCTGTTACGCTTTCGCGCCCAAACCGCTGAACGGATTTTGATGAAATTTGGTATGAATATAGTTAAAGACCCGGGGCCAAACATGGGCTACTTTAAGACGTAGGTATGCGGAGCTGCGGGAAACAGTATTCACTAAAATCGAAATTGCCAAGTCGAAATATAAAACAAAGACGTGATAGGCATATCCGTCGATTTTCAAATCTACTCTCAAATTCCACATAAACATGTCAGACTATATCTGTCTGTCTGTTTATAATCGACCGACGTTTCCTTGGGACCTTTATCGCGAATAGCCGCTTGTTAGTAGGCCTGTTCGCTTGTAATAGCATAGAATAGATAGTACAACATAGTAATAGTATAATATCTATTTGTAGTGATAGCGGGTTTAACTTAATTTAGTTATAAGTTAATTGCTCGGGTGT
This sequence comes from Euzophera pinguis, assembly GCA_947363495.1. Classification (NCBI taxonomy): domain Eukaryota; kingdom Metazoa; phylum Arthropoda; class Insecta; order Lepidoptera; family Pyralidae; genus Euzophera; species Euzophera pinguis. The sequence continues at coordinate 1,265,789 of OX376156.1, read as the reverse complement.
ATTTCCCGTTCTCGTGGAAATCCGATTTTATGAAGAGGAGATAGGAATATCCACAAATATTCTAATATAAAAGGAAATATTCTTCTTCTTAGCAAGTCGACTCTGGCTATTTATTATATTTGGGAAGACCAAAATTCCGCCACTGACAAGGCATTGTCAGATTTCTCAGTTAATAAAAGTCTTTTAGAGTGCAGGTGACTAGGCACTCAGGGCAAGATAAAAGAAAACATTAGGTAACAACTCTTTGTTGAAGAGTGAGTTTATTCACCCTCCCGGGAACTTCCGCCTATGATTGAGCCCAGGTCTTTAACCCACCCATACCAATTTAACTAAAATCGAACTATGAATTTGGCCTTTTCGTCACGGATAGACAAAGCGACTTTCGCATTTATTTAGTTTGGGTAATATAGAAGATGGGATGATGGCAGTCGGGATCTTAAATACGAATCCCGAAGCACAGAATCAAACTATTAGATAGCCCGCCAAAAAGCGGACTGGCAGGAGGTTGCGCTGAACAGGGAACAGTGGAGATCTCTTGTGTCGGAGGCCAAGATCCTCTTTGGGTCGTGAAGCCATCGCAGTAAGTAAGTAAGTAACCCATTAGATAGTTAGCAAAGTGATTTTGACCTTAGTGTAAGATATACAAAATTTAACATACTTCATGCATGAAATATGATGATTGCTAGTGTAGAGTTCGTACAAGCACTAATAGTCGTTACTGCAAGCAGATTGCTGTCAGTATTTAAATGCCTCCGCACAATATTTACTGTATTTGCACAGTTAAGTGGAGGATAGGGTTACCAAGTTTCCCTTGAGCTTCTCAAGAGGACTACAATTTCAATTGATCCTGCACACCCTAATGTTTGAGCTTATCCGAACCATTTCTCTCATCCGTCCGTTTTTGTTTTTGGAAATATATAGAGAAAAGCTGATGAAATTTCTTCAATAAAAAAAATAAGTTTAAGATTGATCCTGGTGGCCATGGCTTAATGTGAATAAGAAAGGCGGTATCCAAAAACACTGAAAGCAGGATGTAAAGGGTTGATTGGCCATGTTACTCACTCTATATGAATGATTAAGAAATGCTAAAAAGTTAAAAGATCATTATCTTGATGATTTATTCTCAATGTACAGCAAAGTTCCTTTGATAAGAATTTTCAAAAAATGTCAAGAAAAATCTGAGTCCAGGGGAACCCTAGCCAGGAATGCAGGAATCGTGACCAGCGCCTAGACCCTGCCTTAGCAGCCATATGACACCGATAGACTATAAAACAATGCGAATAAGTTCTCATTTCGTTTACTTTCTGAATGGCGTTTACCTATTTGCACAGGAATTGTAACTTGTACGTTATAAAATTATTGAGTACTTATTGTTTGGTGTTTAAATGTTTTATGGTCTTATTAGTCTTCGTAGTGTCTTATAGACAGCTACATGTGCAGTGGCAGGGGCAAAACTAAAAAGGGGGTACATAAGGGGCAGGTTACAAAAGGATAAGCAAAAAATTCCTCCCATCGGGCCGAGTGACAGATTTTTAATAGGCTAGTTTCCAGGGTCAAAAAACTATCATTAAAATTATTCCGTAATTTAGGGAATTAAAATATATTGGTGACGTATTTTTTCTTTTGTCAATTGAGCAATAAATTGTAAAGATATAACACATCAAAGTTTAGAAGTGAGGGCTCGTGACGTCAGATATTGCAAAAAAATGTAGCACACTGTGATGTCACGCGGAACTTTAACGCGCCATAACTTTACCATACATTGTTTAATATTCAATAGAAAAAATATGTACGTCTTCAATATTTTTTGATTATATAACTGACGGACTAATTACATTTTTTTAGGAAACTAGCCTATTGTATAAAAAATAAGAGTTAATTGCTGTTAGAGTCGTTACCAAAGTCTGATATCCCCAAACATTTGGTCAAAGTCGTGCAAATAGTTTGCAAGATAGTTTGTTTTACAAGAAATGTTAACCCAAAAAGGGATTAGCTTGATAGGCTTGCAAAATACCACTACAACGGAGCGTCAAATATTCAAATCAACAAATCTATGCAATAACGTTTATCGAAAAGCCCTAAATAGTCAATAATGTCCGCTTATCCTCACAGCCGTCTGGCACTAATCCCTGATGTTACAACCACAAATACTGCATATATTTTCATCTGGACCAATTTACAATCACTATTCAGATCAACACAATACAAATTAATGAGACTGCAGAAGGTAGTGCCTGTATAATGAGATTTAATGCTAATCGCTAGCGTCTGCTTCAACAATTGTTTAATGTAGCAAACGCATTCATAAGCCTCGCGACGGTAAATTTTAATATTTCGGAACATTCCCGGGACGTCACGTAGTCTGCGCTCAACCAATGAGAGCGTGGCCCGACGGGAGAGTTCATTTTTTGCTAACCTAAAGACATATTGGTCTGGTGCTGGATCTCGTAAAATAATTTGTCAACGCGTGATTATTCACTACAAATACTGCCAAATGGCAACTGGGATCAATGTTTTACTTGCCTTTCGAAGCACGGAATCATCATTCATAAATATCAGAGCAAGGAAATATATGATACGCATAATATACGTCATAATTACGCTATATACAACAACTAGCTTTTTTCAAAAAGTAGCCTATGTTTGACCCCGGGTCTTCAACTATATTCAATCAAATTCCGTTCAGCGGTTTGGCCGTGAAAGCGTAACAGACAGACAGGCAGTAAGACAGACTTTCGCATTTATAATATTAGTATGGATTAGAAAATTGTTATATTTGTACTTTTCTTATTTTGCAATAGGGCTTGTAAACCGCGCTTCTGTCGATAAACAATCTTAATGGCCCACTGTTGGGCAGCTGGGCATAAATACAAAGCAACAATGAGCACTGGTCTCGTGACTCTTAACAAAACGAATTTAAGTCTAGACTGACTGTAACAAACCAAGTATCTGTACTTTCTTTTTGTACTTATAGTGTGCTTTTAGCCTGCCTAAGTTTGTTAACAGACGTAGGAAAAAATTAGTGATATTTTGACACATTGTCAATGATTTACGGGCCTTTACCTTGCTAAATAAGTAAGTACGTTACATAATATGGCCATGAAACGACGTAACTATGCTTTCCGAAAATTTAAAAAGGATCGTACTGATGAAAATTGGTCGCTGTATAAGGCTGCAAGAAACCGTTGCAACCAAATGTGTAGAAACGCTAAACGCCAGTATTTCTCTGATAACATTGAAAATGTCTCTCCAGCAAATCTGTGGAAATTCTTGAATTCTCAGGGCATAGGTAAAGCGCAGAAAGATATATCTAAGTTTCCATTTTCTTTAAATCATCTCAATAATCACTTTACATCGGTGCCACTTCTAGATGATAACATCAAAAATTCAACAATTTCTTCTGTTCTTGCCATGCCTGTCTCTGACGGTGGGATATTTGAATTTGCCGCAGTCACTGAGGATGAGGTCACCAAAACCATTCTTTCCATTACTTCCAACGCTGTTGGCCCTGATCAAATAAGTCGCAAGATGTTAATTCCTATACTTCCCTGTGTTCTTCCTGTCATCACGCACATAATAAACTCCAGCCTTTCAGAACATCATTTTCCTGCTTCATGGCTGCTGGCCTACGTACGTCCTCTCCCTAAGATCCCTGATCCCATCAATTTTAGTGATGTCCGTCCTATTTCTATCCTCTCATTTCTATCCAAAATTCTAGAGGCTTCAGCTTTCAGGCAGTTAACTGAGCATTTGCAGAATAACAATCTCTTAAATCCCTTTCAGTCGGGTTTTAGACCTGGCCATAGCACTACCACTGCATTGCTTAGAGTAACAGACGACATCAGAGCGGGAATGGAGAATACCGAGGTTACTGTTTTGGTTTTGATTGATTTCAGCAATGCTTTTAATATGGTAGATATTGATATACTTTTGGCCATCCTCTCTCGGTGCAATATCTCATCTTCAGTGATTGACTGGTTTACTAGCTATCTTCGTGGTCGCCGGCAGCAGGTTCGCAATGGGCAGGATACTTCTGGCTGGTGCGAGCTTGATGCTGGTGTTCCACAGGGCGGTATACTGTCCCCAATTTTATTCTCGATTTTTATAAATCTCTTGTCTTCAGTATTGACGTGCCCACATCATTACTACGCTGATGACTTGCAGTTTTATACACAAACCAATATAGATCATATCGACTCTGCTATTGACTTAATAAATAACAATTTACGTAGTATTCTGGAGTGGTCTTGCAGCTTTGGAATCTCGGTAAACGCTAAAAAGTGTCAGGCCATTGTTATAGGAAGTAGTGTTCAAATCAATAAATTAGACATTAAATCGATCCAACCCATTATCTATAGTGGAACTGAGATTTCGCTGTGTCATGTAGTCAAGGATCTGGGTCTCTACGTGGATTCTACACTGAGCTGGCAGTATCACATTACTGAGGTTAGTCGGAAGGTATTTGCCTCACTTCATTACCTACAACGTTTAAAGAATTTTTTGCCTATCAAAACGAAAACTATGCTGGTCCAGGCCCTTGTAATCCCGATAATTGATTATGCTGATGTGTGTTTTCTGGACATAACTGAAGAACAATTAAACAAATTAGACCGCCTCCTTAACAACTGCATCAGATTCATTTTCTGCCTTCGTAAATACGACCATGTCTCGAAATACCGTTCCCAGCTTAAATGGCTTTCAATCCGTCAACGCAGGAATCTCCACATTCTTTGTCAATTGTACAATATTTTAAATAATCCCTCTTCTCCAGGCTACCTTAAAAAAGACTTCCAACTGTTAAGTTCAACTCATGAAAGAGCCCTGCGTTCTTCAAATAAGTTAACTCTCGCCACTCCTTCTCACCGTACTGGGTTCTACTCCAACTCTTTCGCCGTTACGGCTGTCAGACTCTGGAACGCGCTTCCCGAATCTATTAGGAGTGCCTCTAGCCGCGATGGTTTCAAAGCTCTGGTATTCGGACATTTTCTCGCTCAGCAAAGCAACTGATTAAATGTAATTAACCATACTTGGTTTAATGATGTATATTGCATCTGTATTTTATGTAACATTATATTATATGAATTTACTATATGTTTATGTATATATATATATATTATTTGTATAGGTATATGTATTGTTTATGTATGTTTATTGTATTATAAAATATATGGTTGTGTAGGTTTATTCGTATAAGTATAGATTTTACAAGCCGTTCCCGTGGTATTTTCTGTACACCCACATTTAAGCTCTCTGCTATACCCAAAGGTTGACTGTTAGATAATGCTTTTAGCATTAAGTCCGCCTATTGTGCTTTACAAATTGTAATTTGTACAATGAAGGTTAAATAAATAAAAATAAATAAATAATATCTACAATACAATACAAAATATCTTTATTGCCCACATATAGTTACAAATAATTTAACATTTACAAAGACTTGAACATTTTATGAGCAAAGGCGGACTTATTGCTAGGCAATCCCTTCCAGTCAAGAAACAGTTAAGTTAGGGTGGGTACAGCAACAGATATAGTTGAAAATTATAAACATACACAAATATTGCATATAAAATAAACATACATAAATAACTTACATTATTTAATTTGTGTGTAAGCGAAAATAACAGTAGTATCAAGTCAAAGTAAGAGGCAATATTCTTTCGTATCTACCGATAGACAATCTTCCTTTTTTGTGAAAATGCTATAAGTAAGTCAAAAAAAGTTATTATAAATCCATTACTCACACTTCTTAATCCGTTCGGAGCCTTACCGCCGTAGCAAAAAATCTTAAAGCATGACAAGAAGTGGATTCTCTTAATTATAGTGATGATGTCAACATCAGATCATTGAAGCCAGCGTCAATACAGGCGATTAGATTTCTTCTAGTGGGCGGGCTAGTCGTCTAATCTTTAAAGATCTTGTTACTGGGACTAATAAGTCGTTAAAGTAATATTTAGGTATTTTTTAAAGACAAAAACAATTGATCAAAACCAATATTTAGTCCATAATATACTCGTACTACTACAAAACGCAACTGGTCTAAAGACACACGGAACCATAATATACCACGATACAACAAGCCTTTTTTCCTACCAACAGAAAAATAAGCAAGCGTTTTTGAAATTTTCATATGGTATGCGTAAAGGTAGAGAGAGAGCTAAGTAATAGAGATATTACTTAGTTTTACACATACCGAATCATTCATTCGCGAATAATTTACTTACAGCGGTGTTAAGGGCAGGATCTAGGTGTACAGCTAGAAATTTATGAATGAATCAACCCGCATTATAGATCAAATTGTGGCTTTGAACCTGAGTGGGTGCGCCCACAACCTGCCGAGAGGCTGTTTAGCTAATTAGAGGAGCTCTATGAGTTATACACCATAATTTATATATTTATATAGCTATGTGGTATCTTGTAACGCACTAACATTCTTTAGATAAGAGATCAGGAAGATAAAGATTGTTTAGGTTTCTTGCATGGAAATGAACTGCTTTTCGGAGTACAATTAGAGATGGCACCATGGGCAGCAATTAGCATTAATAGTTTTCAATCGCAAAATTATGGGTTCATATTGCCATGAATCTATCGATAATAAATTTTGTATAAAAAATAAGTGTATTTTTCTTTTAGTGAATAGGCTATCAGCAAACCAAACAAATTGAACGGACCCTGGGCTCCGAGGCAATCTGCCGAGGATGCATCCGGGAAGGCGCTAAGATGAAGACTATTAGTTGAACATTTTAGTAGTCTGTCATCTGTGGTCAAAGAAATCACAAAAGGTGTTAGGTACCTCGTGTCGGAGGCCAAGATCCATTTTGGGTTTCTGCACTGGAGCATGTAATAGAATAGAGGAGTGTATAACGTTGGTCTGGATATACGGGTAAAAATAATGATTAATAGACTATGAGATAAATTTGTTTGTAATTGAATCATTTACTCAATTACTGGACCGAAAAACCTGTCCAATGATTAATTTTGATTGCTCAGTGATGATCTAACAAAAACTGTACATTTGTTACGCTAACAAAAGTCAAGCAAATCGAACATGGTCATGGGTCTTGATCGCTTATTCTCGTATTGTCATCAGTTTTTTTGTAATACGAAACCACGTTTTTATTTAGGGAAAAAATATTGTTGAAAGTTAGTTAACTCAGGTATAAATATAATGTTTTGTCGGTAGGTACTTAAAACAATGTATTTCAAGGGTACATAGAGAAACATTTAGAAAGGTGATTCTCAAATGTATCCTCGACATTAAAACATCTAGATGTAGATAACTAAAGAACTTTCTACAAAATATTTGTTGCCTATTTGCCTATCAATGAAAAGTTTAGACAATCTGATATGAGTTTTCTCTCAGAAGTATTTTTTATGACAAATACACTATACTCTGACGACGGTTTCGTATCATGTGAAGTTTTTCTATTTATTTCTGTCTCTGGCCATTTCTATCTTAATACGTTTCCTACTTATATTCTAGTTTCACAATAAATTATTTTGACTTGATTTGATATTCTCCATGATCATAAGTACTAGGATGGACTATCCATCCCACCTCTAGTTCGGTCCTCCCATATTTCTTTCTCCTATAAATCTGCATGAAATCAATCCCGTATACATATTACTAGTAAGTTTCTAGATGGACTAACAAACTCTGCAATGCTCGTAAGTAGATGTACAAAGGGTTAATGGTAAGTGCACTGCCCACGTCTCGCGGAAGTCTGCGCGGGCGCATGAATGAGATTGCTGAGGCACATTTTGATAGCAAGTACTATTAATAAGTTGTAAACTTGTAAGTATGGCAATTAAATACGTATTGTGGTTTTTTGTTAACAATCGTACTCGGAGCCATTGATGACAATTAAAACAAATTCTTCTAACTTTAATTAAAAAGTCTCCGTCAAAGAGAGAATATTTAAATGTATACTCATTAGTATAGATCGCATAAGCAACTCTGATGTTGTTTATGCGATGCCTGATTGAATCCTGCGATGTCCTAACAAAACTGTAAACAAAGCATGCTTCCCGTGGGAATCAAACCTCCGGGTCTACAGGCGAACACCTTACCACTGAACCACAGAGACATTTAGAGGTAACAATAGCAGTTCAGTTAATTTCAGTTGTTATCTACGTTGTTAGTAAGTGTTAAATTTTAGTATTGTTTAGTTCCTTGCGTATAATTCTAGCTGTCGGACAGTTACGAACGTAGACTAAAGGAGTTTAGCGAATGTCCAAACCAATGTTACTGGTATCAATGGTTACATCAGCCTCGTATCGGGCTATCTCGTCACGACGCCCGCGAGCTGTTAGATGTAGCGGCCCTTCGCTCGTATCGCTTACATCGACATTTCGACACTGGACTGTTATGGTGCGGTAAAATGATGCTAAACTATATTTGTAGTTATTTATCTTGTGGGGTAACATGGCCAATCGATCAAGTACACTATGGTATTAGAGTTATTAGGAACTGCCTCTCAGCCACAACGTGGTTCCTTTAACGACCACCTAATGACAGCTGGGACCAACGACGTGCCTTCCGAAGCACGGAATCATTATTACGTTGTGATTTTTCTGGTAAAACCGTCAAGATCTTTTGGGTATTGTTTTGTTTCTTATTAGGTGATTTCTCGTGATTGGGTCTAGCGAATGTCTAAACCAATGTGACTGGTATCAATGGTTACATCAGCTTCTTATCGGGCTATCTCGTCACGACGCCCGCGAGCTGCTAGTAGATGTAGCGGCCCTTCGCTCGTATCGCTTACATCGACATTTCGACACTGGACTGTTATGGTGCGGTAAAATGATGCTAAACTATATTTGTGGTTATTTATCTTGTGGGGTAACATGGCCAATCGATCAAGTACACTATGGTATTAGAGTTATTAGGAACCGCCTCTCAGCCACAACGTGGTTCCTTTAACGACCACCTAATGACAGCTGGGACCAACGACGTGCCTTCCGAAGCACGGAATCATTATTACGTTGTGATTTTTCTGGTAAAACTGTCAAGATTTTTTGGGTATTGTTTTGTTTCTTATTAGGTGATTTCTCGTGATTGGGTCTAGCGAATGTCCAAACCAATATTACTGGTATCAATGGTTACATCAGCCTCTTATCAGGCTATCTCGTCACGACGCCCGCGAGCTGTTAGATGTAGCGGCCTTTTACTCGTATCGCTTACGACGTTTCGACATTGGACTGTTATGAAGCGGTAAAATGATACTGAACTATATTTGTGGCTATTTATTTATTCATATCTTGCAAGGTAAGCATCATCATCTTCATCATGATCTTGTGAGGTCACATTATCTAATCGACCATGTACTCCTTGATGTCAGAGTTATTTGGACCGCCTCTCAGCCTCTGACGTGTTTCCTTTAACGTCCACCATGACAGTTGGGACCAACGACGTGCCTTCCGAAGCACGAACACATCAATACGTTGTTATACGAGTATATTTGTGGCTATTTATCTTGTGGGGTAACATGACCAATCGATCAAGTACACTATGGTGTCATAGTTATTCGGACCACCTCTCGGCCTCTGACGTTTCTTTAAGGACCACCTAATGTCAGCTGGGACCAAAGACGTGCCTTTTAAAGTACGGAATCAACGATTACATCAGCTTCATATCAGGCTATCTCGCCACGACGACGCCCGCGAGCTGTTAGATGTAGCTCGTATCGCTTACATCGACATTTCGACACTGGACTGTTATGGTGCGATAAAATGATGCTGAACTATATTTGTGGCTATTTATTTACTTACCCTGTGAGGTCACATATACAATCGACCATGTACACCATGGTGTCTAGAGTTACTCGGAACCGCCTCTTGGTCACGACGCGACGTGGTTCCTTTAACGACCACCTAATGACAACGGCTTAGTAAGTGCTATGGAGCAATTACAAAGAGGAGATGCCGTTTGAAATGGCGCAGTGATGTAATCATTGGCGCCTCGCCGACACAAAAGTGGGCGGAGCTTGTCATTGCTCGTGATCCATGGTTGGAGCCACGGCCGAAACCAAGCACCCCGCACGTATGCCTTCCGCCCCGTGTAGCCTCACAAATACTTTCTTACAAAACTCTTATTACGGCATCTCCTCTTTGTAATTGCTCCCTGGTAAGTGCTTTCAGAAGTGTATGAATCATGTCGTGAAGTTACTGTCAGTGAAATGGTCAAGTTTTTTGTTTTGTTATATTTCTTATTCGTTTTTTTTTCTCGTGGTTTGGTCTAGCGAATGTCACTGATATTTTAATGTCAAAATTTCCGTTGCACTTACCTTCAAAAATTATAATTCTCTCCGCAACACCTTTTAGTTGACTAGTAGAAAAAGCCCTCGGCTTTTAGTCCGCCCTTTACATTATTGTAATAAATAAAATCAGGTATACTATGGTGTCAGAGTTATTCGGATCGCCTCTCGACTTCTGACGTGGTTCCTTTAACGAGAACCAAATATAGAATACCTTCTACCTAATAACATCGTTTCTCTTGTGCTCCCACATACAACATCTACAGTGGTATCCTTACACAACAAGGATATACCCCTACACTAGCTGTTTCCCGCAGCTCCGGCTGCGTTAAAAAGTAGCCTATGTTTGACCCCGGGTCTTCAACTATATTCAATAAACGACAGCAACATTTTAGTGGCCACCAATCCGCAGTCAATCGATAAACATCTCGAGTGATATTCCGATTATATCGGACTTGTACTGGAAATCGATTTAGCCAATCCAATTATAATCGCCGCTGTGCATCTTCGTGTATGGTTTTGGAATCAAAATATTTGCTGCATGTTGTCGCGTTTATTCCGTGACGTAAGGACAAATCACATAAAACAACTATACATTTAAAAAAAAAAATCGAATGGAAAATCTTTGTCACCCTGTATGTAAACAAAAGCACGAATTAATTTATAAAAGTTAATTCCTATTTAATTTAGTTACGCTCGCCATATCTCGCTCTGTTTTTCGAAATCTTAGTTTGTTCTTGAAATCATAACTATTCACATATTTTCCATTACGTCTTTAGGTATTGGACAATTTCCCTTTGTAGCATCTTAAGTATAATTTTTTGTTGTCCATTATAATTTCATACTGAATACCTACATAAGGATAGTTTGCAACATACTTGTATAGAGCCTTTAAAGTTTGATAGGCGTAGAGAGGCTGTCGAATCGATTAGGCTCGCATGTCTCGATACATCAATCGGGGACACTGATGATGTAATCGAGTCTATGTGCTAGATCGCTTGAAAAGTCTTATAGATCTAAAAAAATATATTTGCTTTTACTCGATTTAATCCGAAAGCAAATCAAAGTATTATTTTTTTTCTGGATGAAAGTCACCGTGTCTTTCTCAGTACTTGTCTTAATCCAGCGTAGAAAAGTCAACAAACTACTAGAAATGTGAAGCTGAAATTTGTCAAAGAGGTATTTTATAGTTCAAGATATCAAATTCACATGAACGGCAGCGAAACCTCGGGCGGCCTTTAGTATACACGTAAACGAATTTAAGAAACATCTAGTTTAATAAATAAAAGTAATGAATAGAGTTTCTTAATAAATTGACCCTGATTCAATCCAACAGTGGCAATTTGCTTCTTATCCACGCTTCATGACCATAATACAGAATACCATAGAGTTTAAGGAGTTTCACTAGAGCGCGCAGCCATTCTCGTGAGACAAGACCAACAAGAACCTAGCGCTCGTATAAACGAGCGCTAGGTTCTTGTTGGTATCTTTGTTGGTTCTTGTTGGTAGCTATATTTTCATTTTCCCTTGTCGTACGATGTAGATTCTTCATAGTCGTTTTCCTCATAGCTGAAGGTCCTAGTGACCATCACAGTCTAATTCAGCAATTAGCTTTGTCCAGGTTGATCTACTTTGGGCATTTTATTTTGCCTCTTGAATGTTGCACTTCATAGCTGCAAGGATAGGTAAGACCAGAGGGTCGACGGTTTGCCCCTGGGTCTAGAATCTGGACATGTCATCCCTCTTACCATTATCAGCTCCTGCTGTTATTACGAGTATCACGCCGTGCAACATGGCCGAAAAAGGTGAGAGCACGCTGGTGACTGATCACTGAAAGTCGAGTGCGAATGTTTGGCTGTTAATGCTATGTCATAGAGTATATTATATTTTTGAATCTTGACATGTATAAAATAGCAGCCTTCACCATATTGCGGACCTTATGGCATTGAGCGTTTGCTACCGCTCGCTCGCTTGATAAAAGGCAAAGCCCATGGCCGAGGTTCGTCCCAACTGGGAGCCCCTTGTGCATTTGCCGAAAAGGCTGAGTGGTTAATAGCCCTCGCCTCAAACTGTCCCGCTGTAAATTTAAAAGCTCACAGGAGCTAAAATTGTAGGTCCGTCAAAAAAAAAATATATATATTGCGGAAAAATATTGGAACTAATTTAATTTCTTTTACTGGCATCTCAACATCATCTGCCAAAAAGAGACAGGACATTTGTGTATTTTGTGATTATTTCCTACGATTTATTTGTCAAGATTGTAAAAATAACTCAAAGTAATGAGAGAATATTGATATAAAAGATATTATCATACTTTATGGGAATAAAAACGAAGGATTGATTTCTATTTAATTAAGTAACATTATCAATTTTGTTGTTGAATTGACACAATTATTATAATAATATCAATTATTACAGTAATATTTAAATATGAAATATTATAATAATTATTTTTTACAAGCGACGCCAATACAGTCTTTCTATTTTCCTTGTCGAGCTCTAGTATCTACAACAGTTATAAATCTACTTGGAGACATCCAAGTTACAGTTTATTGACGCGTCAATCACTAAACGTGATAATGTTATACATGTGAATATGATGTAGGTTAGATTTGTCATCTACTTAGAACCTAACGCAAATATAAACAAATGATATAATAGAAGTGATAGCATCATTTGATAGCTGCCTATTACCAGTAGTGGGGTGTAAAAGTTAACCAACGAGATAATTATGAATGCAAATAAAATATGATATGCATGAGATGACTAAAGCGCGCTCTATCTGTAATAAGAACTCTATGCCCACATACCATTGGTCTTGGTAGCCGCACTGACGTATGTATGAAAATAAAAATAACCAAGATTGCTGGCATCAATCACTGCGGGAATTAAATGAGATCCGACTGTATTGGATTGAAGCGAAGCTGGTGAGATCAAAAGAATTGCTAATATGAGAAATATGTGATGTGTTTGGTGTTTGGGCATTTGAATAGATAGGTTAGGTACTTATTTTGTAGCAGTTAGGTTTGATCTTCTTAATGTACTACTTTTACAAAGCTGAATAATATGCTCATGGTTATAATATTCAAGGAGAGTAATAACTTCAATATTTTTTCGTTTGTTCATATAAATTGTATACCCATAATAATATTATAAATGCGAAAGTCTTTCTGTCTGTCTGTCTTTAACGGCCAAACCACTGAACAGATTATGATGAAATTTGGTATGAATATAGTTGAAGACCCGGGTTCAAACATAGGCTACTTTGATGGAAAATTTTAAATGTAATTAGTTAAATTTTAAAAATTATTGTTTATGTCAATGCCGATGTTTTCAATAAAAATTTAATGCGCCATTTAATACATAAAGAAATTAGCACTAAATCAAATCAACAATAAAAATAAATGATTACAAAGGCGGACTTATCGCTACTGCAATCTCTTTGAGCTTCCTTATTGTAGAAAATAGTAGTGAATAAAAAAAAATGCGCGTACGGTGCGGAAAGCTGAAGTGTAAATAATAATACTCGTACCTTGTTAATCTTTAAGTAATTGAAACATTATAGTTTCAAATAAATAGGTACTGTTACGAAATCAAAAATAAATAAAAATAAAATGCGGCCCGCGGAAGTTTGAGTAGCGCTGTCCGCGGAAAATTCTCGTACAATCGTCGCGTGTTTCCATACGGGAATAATATCGCGAACGATCTAGTACATCGATTATCTCGCTCTGACATATTGCTTTGTCTCGCTCTCGCACTTCTAGTATGTACTAAGGGAACGAGACAGAGAGTATCCCTCTCTCTCTCTATTCCGGAGTAGTTGTGATCTTTCTAGAAACTTATGGAGCGGGTTTTCCGGGCCATATAAATATCGGAAGGTGCCTCAGAAGGGCAGTTCTAATTTAACTGAGCTACAAGTGCGATCAAGAAGCGATATCCGGAGCGAATAACAAGTGATACAAGCGACCTCGGCAAGTTATAGTGACTGTGATTAGCAAGTGTTTTGGACATTGTTAGTGATAAGTGAAGTGAAGTGACGTCGGCGACCATCCTTGTGGGAATAAACGTTTTTAAGAGTCATCAGGTGTTTTTCTCCAAATTGCGAACCCCGGAGCTCGTAACAATTGGTGTCATAAGTGGATTTGGAGATGCCATTGACTCCGAGAGAAGACGTCACCAGTGAGGGTGTGAAGACGAGGGCGAAGCGTGCTGCGGAAGCCACTTCTACTGGATCTGCTGACCAGGCCGCTCCCGCCGCGCCCACCGCACACCAGGTTACGTCCAACGCCAACCAGGCTACGTCCAACGCCTACCAGGACACGTCCAACACCCAACAGGCCATGTCCAACACCCATCAGGCCATGTCCAACACCCACCAGGACACGTCCAACGCCTACCAGGACACGTACAACATCCACCAGGCCATGTCCAACACCTACCAGGCCATGTCCAACACCCACCAGACCATGTCCAACACCCACCAGGCCACGTCCAACACCAACCAGGCCACGCCCAACACCAACCAGGCCACGTCCAACGCCTACCAAGACACGTCCAACACCCACCAGGACACGTCCAACGCCCACCAGGCTGCGCCTGTCTTTGATTTTGGGGAATTGATGCGAATGCTGGACAACAAATTTACAATACAGGAGAAGCTTCTACAAGACACAAGAGAGCAACAACAAAAGGCTCAACAGCAACTCCTGTCAGCTATTGGTGAAGTTAGTGGCGTGGTTACCAAATTACGCAAGGATGTTGACTTGGTGGAGGAACGCGTCACGACTCTTGGGAACGACATGGAAAATATGAAGACGGACCTTTCCACATTACAGAAGAAGGTCGTGCGCCTTGAAACAACGGGAGTAGCAGTTGCATCTGGCGGAACAGTCATTGCCCACCACGGACCCAGCGTGAAATTGCCGCCATATGACGGAACCTCGTCCTGGACCGCATACCGTCAACAGTTCCAAACAATCGCAGCTGCTAACGGACCGTCGCACTCCGAGGACAGGCTCTGACGGTCTTGGAGGTTCTTCCGTCGGGCAGTGGATTCAAGGACCTGCTGGAGGCACTGGAATCGCGATACGGGGAACGGCATTTGGAGCACGTCTTCCGCGCTCAACTCCGCGACAGAGTCCAGCGCTCAGGAGAGGGTCTGCAGCAATGGGCGCTGGAAATAGAAAAACTCGTCCGCAAGGCGTATCCAGGGGCCGATTTGAAGATGCTTGAGTCCAACACCGTGCAGGCGTTCGTCGACGGCATCAAGGATTCGGAAGTCAGAGCTGCAGTAAGGCTAAACCATCATGCCTCATTAAAAGATGCACTGGCCCACGCTTTGGAGGTGGAAGCCGTCAGACATGACATTCGTCATTCCGCGACTCACAAAGTGCGCGAAGTAGTGGAGGAAGTTAGGGAAATAAAAGCTCCGCTAAGGAAGAGACCTGGATCCATGTGCTATAGGTGCGGCGACCGAGGGCACCTACAAATGAATTGCCCAAAGATCAAGAAGCTTGAAGACGACGTTAAGGAACTGAAGATGAAGCAGGAGGCTTTATCATCGGAGAGGAACCAGGGAAACGAGTAAGAGCCAGGACTAGGGGGCGAGTACTGGCTGGCGCGGAGGAAGCCCCGACAACCATTATCTCTCAGGCATGCAACGGAAATAGTCTCGTAATATCTGGAACTGTAAATGGGATCAACTGCAGGATGACGCTGGATACCGGAGCATCAAGAACAATAGTCCGACCTCACTTAGTAAGGACCATAATGAGAAGCATGAGGAAACTGGACTGTCGGCTTCTTTCTGCCTCCGGCCAGCCAATACCCGTCATGGGAGAAGTGTCTGTAAAAATGTCTATGGGAGAAACCACATATACCCACAACGTCATCGTGGCTGAAATTATGGACGATTGTGTATTGGGATTAGATTTCATGAAAAAGTACAACTGTAGAATAGACGTTGCTAGTGGTGTATTCAAGAGTGGTGAAGAAGAGATCATCATCCTAGGAGGCATTAACGGGAGAGTGACATGTTTAAAGCAAACGGTCATACCTGGGAAAGCAGAAGCCTAAGTACTAGTAAAGTTACCAGTAACAAGGAACAAGAAATCTACCGGATGCGTGTTGATTGAGGAGATAGCTAATAAACCTGCGGCTCGAGGACTCATGACCGCGAGGACTCTCGTGAAAGGAAGAAACACCGCAGTAGTAAGAGTACTTAATCTAGGCGACCAAGAGAGGACCTTAAACAAAGGCGACATCATTGGAAAATGTGAGGAAGTTGTCTGGCTGAAAAAGTGCAGTACAACACAAAGCTCAGATACAACGAGTACCAGTGATTCTACAGTCAATGAGCTTCTAAGTAACTGCAAAAGCAATCTAACGTACTCGCAGAGCATTAAAGCTAAGAAGTTTCTACTGCGCTACTCCGACATCTTCACCAGCCAAGAAGGAGACTTAGGAAGAACGTCGCTAGTACAACACAGGATTGACACCGGAAATGAGAGACCCATCCGACAGCGAGCGAGAAGAATCCCTATAGCCAAAGAAATAGAAGTCAAAGAGCTGCTGGCGGATATGGAAAGGAATAAAATTATTGAACCATCAGCAAGTCCATGGTGTTCACCAGTCGTGCTAGTAAAGAAGAAGGACGGAAGCACGCGGTTCTGTGTTGACTACAGACGACTTAATGACATCACCAAGAAGGACAGTTACCCGCTGCCTCGGATTGATGACACCTTGGATACCCTTAGTGGCATGAAATGGTTTTCAACATTGGACTTAAAATCTGGGTACTGGCAAGTGGAAATCCATCCGAAGGATAAGGAGAAGACTGCATTCTCGACGGGCAAGGGATTATGGCAGTTCAACGTCATGCCATTCGGATTATGTAACGCGCCAGCTACCTTCGAGCGACTGATGGAATGTGTACTAGCAGGATTGGTAGGAGAAGCCTGTCTAGTATATTTGGATGACGTTATCATCGTTGGCCGAGACTTTGAGGACCACTTGCGGAACTTGGAGCAAGTCTTCGAGAAAATTCATGGAGCCAACCTAAAATTGAATCCGAAAAAGTGCCGCTTATTCAGGAACGAAGTGAGCTATCTAGGCCATGTCATTACCAGTGAAGGAATCCTGACTGACCCGGAGAAAGTGGAAGCCGTTCAGAAGTGGCCTAACCCCAAGGACAAGACAGAAGTACGGGCATTCCTTGGCCTTTGCTCGTACTATAGACGTTTCGTGAAAGGATTCTCGGAGATTGCAAAGCCATTACACCGACTAACTGAAGAGAAACGTCAATTTAGTTGGGATGAAGCTTGCGAAATTGCCTTCGAAAAACTGAAGAAACATCTGTGCGAAACACCAGTCTTGGGATACCCTCAACCAGAAGGTCAATTTATAGTGGATACGGATGCAAGTAATACCGCAATCGGTGGGGTACTATCTCAAAAGCAGGAAGGCAGGGAAGTTGTTATAGCGTACTTCAGTAAGTCGCTGTCTAAACCGGAAAGGAACTATTGTGTGACAAGAAGGGAGCTACTGGCAGTAGTGAAGACGCTACAACACTTCAGCAAATACCTCATCGGTAGGCAGTTTTTACTTCGCACGGATCATGCAGCGTTAAAATGGCTGTTGCAATTCAAGAACCCAGAAGGTCAAGTTGCTCGATGGATTGAACAACTTCAGGAATATGACTTCATTATCGAACACCGTCGAGGACAGGCCCATGGAAACGCGGATGCGCTGTCACGCAGACCCTGCCCAGAAGATTGTAAGCACTGTATCAGGCAGGAGTTAAAAGAAATGACAGTAAAGCTAACTCGGACAGAACCATTAGAGACCTGGGAGAACGATGCGATGAGAAAGGAGCAAGAGAATGATGATGACCTACGGCACATCATCAGGTGGAAGGCACAAAGTAATGATAAGCCAAAGTGGAGTGAAGTTGCACAGACAGGCACTGTTTCCAAGGCGTACTGGGCGCAATGGGATAGCCTCGTTGTACAAAACGGAATACTCTACCGGAAATGGGATAAACCTAACGGCAGAGAGTTTCAACTGCAAATTGTGGTTCCAAGAACAAAAATACGTGATGTTTTTCGGGAAGTACACGACGGCGTGTCCGGTGGACATTTGGGAGTCAAGAGGACGCTAACGAAAATCCGCGAAAGGTTCTACTGGCTCCATTGTCGGGAGGATGTGGAGGACTGGTGAAATGAAATGAAATGAAATGAAATGAAATGAAATGAAATGAAATGAAATGAAATGAAATGAAATTGTTTATTCTCAATGTAGGATATAAATATCACTTATTGACGTCAATTTACTTATTTTAAGTTTACCACCACTTCCAAAGCGCAAGTGGAGAAGAAGCGGCGCCACAAACTCCACTGCAGCATTTTCTTCAAAACGTCAATTTACAAATAAGAAAAACTTTGCTTAATTACCTAGTTAAATGAACGAATTCACATGTTTGTCAACATTTAGCACAATGGTTATATCAGATTATTTAAATTAAATAAAAATTGATTAAAAAAATTAAATAATAATTTAAAAAAAAAATGACAAACGAACAGAAATGTCAGAACATATAATGATATGTCAATTTGCCGAGGACTCTGCACCAAGCTTATGTTCAACATTCCCGTCATTAAGAAAATCACCAGTACTATAATAAGCCTTTTTACAAAGTAGATCTTTAACATGGGCTTTAAATTGTCCATTAGGCAAACTAGTGATTGATTCAGGAAGCTTATTGTAGAAACGTATACAGTTCCCCACAAAAGAGTCTTTAACCCTACACAGTCTATAGGAAGGTAAAAATAATTTATCTTTATTGCGCAAGGGTCTATCAGTTATATCCGAGTTCTTTCTAAAAGTAGTAATATTTTTCCTCGTATACATGATAACTTCAAATATATATTGAGAAGCTACTGTTAATATATTTATTTCTTTAAACAACTCCCTAAGAGATTCCCTTGGGGCTAAACCATAGATGGCACGAACTGCTCGCTTTTGTAAGATAAATATTGTCTGTATGTCACTTGCCCTTCCCCAAAGCAGTAATCCATAAGACATTAAGCTATGAAAGTAACTAAAGTAGACTAGCTTAGCAGTTGCCACATCTGTTATTTGTCTAATTTTTCTGACAGCATATGCCGCAGAGCTAAGTTTTTTGGAGAGAGCTGAAACGTGTGAACCCCATTGCAATTTTGAATCAATTTTGATTCCTAGAAAGGTGGTGTCATCTACAAGAACTAACTTTCCTCCATTTAACATTACGTCCACTTGCGTCTGTCTCACATTTGGTAAAGAAAATTTTATGCATTGGGTCTTATTAGCATTCAGCATTAAGTTGTTGGCGGAGAACCAATTTGATATTGTAGACAGTGCATCATTCACATGGTCGACATTTCCGCTATGGCGATCCATTTTGAAAATCAAAGACGTATCGTCTGCAAACAAAACTATGCCAGCCTTTTTTTCAACCGCGTAAGGCAAGTCATTGACGTAAATCAAAAAGAGTAAGGGTCCTAGTATCGAGCCTTGGGGTACGCCTATCTTTACCGTTGAACCGCCTGACTTAACGTTATTTATGTCAACAGTCTGACGCCTATCATTTAAATATGAATTCAATAACTTTATTGCTTTAGCGTCAAAACCATAATGTGCAAGCTTGAGCAGAAGTGTCTCATGATCAACACAGTCGAATGCCTTGGAAAGGTCACAGAACACTCCAATAGCATCCTGAGACTCCTCCCAGGCGGTGTAAATATGAGTGATGAGAGCCACTCCCGCATCGGTTGTTGATTTGCCGGCAGTAAAACCAAACTGTTGGCTATGAAAAATATCATAGACCTTAAAGTGCCGCAGCATTTGATTGAGCATAATCTTTTCGAATATTTTACTCAATACGGGCAATATAGAGATAGGTCTATAATTGCCAGGCTCCAACTTCTCTCCTTTTTTAAATAATGGGATTAATTTACTATACTTCATTAAATTTGGGAAGATGCCTTGATCAATACATTCATTGAATATATAAGCCAAGTCAGGAGCAACAATACCAATGATGTGACAAATTACACTAACAGACATACCCCAGTGATCTTCAGATTTTTTCAGGTTAAGCTGTTTAAATGTTTTAATAACATCACTGGGATCAATATGCGAAAATTTAAAGTTGGACTCACAAGGGGTGACATTTGTTTTAAGTAGTGTTTCAGCAGTCTGAGGGCTTGAATTTATATTTGAAGTTACTTCTAGTGGAATATTCGAAAAATAATTTTCAAAAGAATTGGCTATTTCTTTAGGGGAAGAAATTATACTATCCTGAAATTTAATTTCTTGTATATTTTCTTTATTTTTACATTTACCGGTTTCTTTGCTAATAACCCTCCAAGTCTCTTTCATTTTGTTAGGAGCGTTATTTATCTTTTTCCTAATATAATTGGCTTTAGCCACCTTACACACTTTTTTGAATGTTTTTGAATAATTTTTGACATGATTAACAAAACTACTATCAAACGTGTATTGTTTTTGGGCATACAGGTCAAACAATTTTTGTCTACTCTTGTGAATACCTGTAGTAGCCCATTCATTGAATTTTAATTTATTACTACATTTAAGTTTTTTCTGTTTGAAATTCTTTGAAAAGCTGTCGGAGATGACACCAAATAGTTTATTGTAATGATTATCAGGATTATTACCTGTATAAGTCACTGAGCATAAAGTATTTTCGATCGAATTTTTAAAATTATAAATTTTTTGATTTGTGACAGGTCTGCAAGTAATATTAACTTCATGTACACGGGTATTTTTCTTTAAAGTTATCAATTGACCGCAATGGTCAGACGGTAATTTACTAAAAACCGATTTATTTAATGGTGTTTGGCTACAGAAAAAATTATCAATACATTTAGCAGATGTATCGGTAAATCGAGTTGGTTCAAAAAAAACATTCTTCAAATTGTAGCTGCTAAAAAGGTTTAAAAATTGGGTACTTGTTGCCGAATGTACTAAGATGTCAATATTAAAGTCACCACAAAATGTTAATCCTTTATTACTTTTTGATGCTATTGATAGGACACCATCAACAACCTTTAAAAAGTCTTTGAAACTGCTATTGGGTGGACTGTATACACAAACAACTATATATTCCTCAAGCTCAACGCAGGAGACCTCAGCACAGCGTTCAACAGAAAGTCTAGAAATGTCTGGCCGCTCTTTATAGGATAAACCATTCTTAATATAAATAGCTGAACCGCCTCTGATAGCAGACTTTCTCCTGAAACAGCTTGCAATATCAAAATTGTTTAGGCTAAGCATCATCTCACTCTCTTTAATCCAATGCTCAGTCAAACATAAAATATCTATATTCAAAGATTCTAAAAATAACTCAACAATGAGTTCTTTGCCAGGAAATCCTTCTATATTTTGATGTACTAATCTTAATTCTTGAGGATTTCCTGTTGTCAGTGTTTGCAGTTTAAAACTGCCATTGCGTCTCCCGAATCACCATTACATGTAAGTGGCAACTCGGTAGATTTTGTCTTACAACTAGATAATTGTTTACCATGTAAACTCGTCCAGAAGTTAATAGTAAAAGCTACAAGTGTAGCAATCTTATGCTTATAAAAGTTTGAAAGATAATACTTATCTTTCGTCAGCGAACATCCACTAATAAAGTTATTAGTGTCAAAATAAATCAATTTTTCATTGTGACTACATGTCAAAGTATGAATGTAATTATTTAAGGATTTAATGTTCATATATAAATTTGGAGGCTGGCAACGTATATAAGGGAATGCACAAATAATAACTTTAAACACATTCAAATTATTCAAGGTTTCCATACTAGTCAATATATCTTTTTTGCATATTTTTTTACTGTTACCGACTAGTAGTACAATGGTTGAGTTTTTATTCAGTTCAGTTTTCTGAATTTTTTGCATTATTTGCATAAATGATGCATTTGGAAAACAATAGCTAATGCAATTATCAAGATGGTTATTGAAAATTCTACCCATATTGAGACCTAAGCTGTCAGAAAATATAATAGTTCCATGCGTAGGGTCGTCACCAGCGGCACAAATTGAAACAGCAGACCCTAACAAATCACCATCACATGAAGAGAGTACGGACCCGGAGCCACTGATTGTGGGTTCATTAAAAGTCCCACAGGTACATAGTTTGGCAGCTGAAGTGAGTTTGTCTTCGATGTACCTGCTGTCTTCGATCAGTCGCTCCGTAGCCAGCTCATGCTGAGCGATTTGTTTTTGCACCGAGTCATACATATCATTAAGGCAGGAAAAGTCCTCGCTTAGTCTATTAATAAATAATTTTAGTTCACTGGTGTCGACACTGTACATTTCCTGACTTTCCGCCAATTGTTTTTTACTTATTTCTAAATCTGAGTAAAGAGTGGAATACATGTCTATACCCTTCTTTATTTTTATTAAACATGATTTTTTTAATTCATTTCTGATTTTAATTTTATTTTTCTTAATAATTTTATTTAATCTTTTAATTTTTTTACATTTTTTGTGGCTAATTTGTGTTTGAGGAGTGGTAATATTAACAAAAGATGTGTCATTAGTGAGATCAATTATTAAAGAGTTGGCTGGAGGAGGCACAGGGTCAGTCGGCATAAGCTGGTCATACAGGTTGTTCACCTCCAGCGACTGACGTGACTGATTATCTTGTTCGTATATCTGAATTTGCTTTACTGCCTTCTCCAGCGCCCTCTCTAACTCAGTGTTACGTGTGAGGGTTTCCTCAAATGTATCACTGCATTGGCGGAAAGAATCTATTTGAATTATCAGTTGGTTTATCCGGTCATTCAACTCATCATTGTCTAATTTACTAGCTGAGAGCTCAAGTTTTAAGCTTGAATTCGATTCCAGAATGGATTGAAATTCTTGTTCATTCTGTTCCCTTTCCAATAAAAGATTGTTATTTTCTTCTTTTAAAGCCTTAAGTTCTAATAAAGCCGACTTTAGCTGCATTTCCACTTGACGGGCAGTCACGGCTCTGCTTGATGTGGACATTTTAGGCAATAAAGTACAGATTTAGAGTGTAAGGAACACAATGAACAAATTATTTGTAATAAAACCAGTATGTAACCAACGGACCTAACCTTAAAGTGAACTACCTACTTGAACGGGAATAAAAATTATTAAATATTGTATGTATGTAGTAAGTGGAGTGTACTCAAACCTGGCAAGCAGTGTGCAAAAGACGTGGTAAAAGGTGAAATAGAATAGTAGAAAGTTAAATAATTACCGATATCGCCTTGTAAAAGTTGTAAACAACGATACCGGCTCCTTACCCACTGACCTTTTGTCCACTAATTTTTAACAAGTTACACGAATGTCACTCACACAAATATCTTAATTCACTAATAACAAGATTAATTTGCAGTTTTATTGTATTTTTAGGCTATTTTATCTGGATTAATTAATATTTAAACAAATAAAAATACGGAGCTAAGAAAATGACAAGTGAGCTCCAGTGTTGCCAGCCGCCAAAAAAAAAAAAAAAAGAGATGAGTTAAAAATGCCGTTAAGGTGCCGCAAGTGTACAACTTGTGCTGCCGTAAAAGGGCCACATACCAGGAGCCGAGGGAATCTACGACTGTACAACGTCGGTGCACCTTGGGAACGCATTGCAGTCGACGTAGCTGGACCATTTCCTGTCACTGACTCAGGGAACAAGTATTTCATGGTTGTCATGGACTACTTCACTAAGTGGCCGGAAGTGTTCGCCATACCAAACCAAGAAGCTACGACAGTTGCAACCAAGATAGTGGAAGAAGTGATTTGTCGCTTTGGCGTGCCCTTGGAAATCCATTCCGACCAAGGCAGGAATTTTGAGTCACAGGTTTTTCAAGAAGTTTGCAGGATTATGGGAATGAACAAAACCCGAACCACGGCTTACCATCCTCAGTCAGACGGGATGGTCGAACGGTTTAATCAGACGATCGAGAGACATCTGGCAAAAATAGTGGAAAGCCATCAAAGGGACTGGGACAAGTACATTTCACTGTTCCTGCTAGCGTACAGAACAGCAGAAAATGAAAGCATAAAGGCAACTCCGGCATATGTCAACTAAGGTCGTGAGCTGCGGTTGCCAGTGGACCTCCTAACAGGAGGCTCACCAGATGAACCTCAAAGTGTTCAAGACTACGTTTCTGATCTGCGTGACCGAATGCGAGAAATACACGCCGCAGTTCGAGAAAGCGGGTTGCAGTCGAGTCAGAACATGAAGACCAGATACGACAGAATGTCGAATACAAATGGCTTCGAGGAAGGCGCTCTAGTCTGGCTTCACAACCCGACTCGCCGGAAAGGGAAATCGCCAAAGTTACAAACCAAGTGGGAGGGCCCATACAAGGTGGTAACGCGACTCAATGATGTGACGTATCGGATACAGCGTCAACCAAGAGGAGCAATGAAGATTGTTCACATCGACCGCTTGGCGAAATATCACGGAAGTAATGATGATGCTCGGGACGAGCATCTCTAAGAAGGGGGCAGTGTTACGAAATCAAAAATAAATAAAAATAAAATGCGGCCCGCGGAAGTTTGAGTAGCGCTGTCCGCGGAAAATTCTCGTACAATCGTCGCGTGTTTCCATACGGGAATAATATCGCGAACGATCTAGTACATCGATTATCTCGCTCTGACATATTGCTTTGTCTCGCTCTCGCACTTCTAGTATGTACTAAGGGAACGAGACAGAGAGTATCCCTCTCTCTCTCTATTCCGGAGTAGTTGTGATCTTTCTAGAAACTTATGGAGCGGGTTTTCCGGGCCATATAAATATCGGAAGGTGCCTCAGAAGGGCAGTTCTAATTTAACTGAGCTACAAGTGCGATCAAGAAGCGATATCCGGAGCGAATAACAAGTGATACAAGCGACCTCGGCAAGTTATAGTGACTGTGATTAGCAAGTGTTTTGGACATTGTTAGTGATAAGTGAAGTGAAGTGACGTCGGCGACCATCCTTGTGGGAATAAACGTTTTTAAGAGTCATCAGGTGTTTTTCTCCAAATTGCGAACCCCGGAGCTCGTAACAGTACTATCACAATTTAACAGTGACGCCAAAGAAGGGTTATTTCCATAACTAATAGTGTTGATTGTGAGGACATATTGTTTAGGTACTTATCAACTTAAAGACTGTAAGTACCACATTCAATGCAAATACAAATACAATACAATACAAATACTCCCTATTGCACCAAAAAAGAAAACAAATATCTACGTAAACTCTTCGTTTGTTTGTATATTTCTACTGTGGTAAGTTTTTTGTGCTCTCGGTTGTTACTTTTGACCAAAGTTACTTTGGTCTTTGACAACATCTTAAGCTTAAAGCTCACGACCAGTGATATCGTTCAGTTTATCATACTTGAAGCGCAATAGCGACTATAAATTATCTGTTGTCGGGTTTTGGTAAACACTCATTTATGTCAATTTAAGATGTTATCTGTTATATTTATAGCAATAAGTTGCCAGTAAATTTTCATTAGTTTAACCAGAAAAAAGAGTCGAAAAAGGTCACCGACTCATAAACGTTGCAGAAATCTCAAAAAAATTAAGAAATCATTAGGAGAAGCCTATGTCCAGCAGAGGAGTGACAGCAGCTGACATGCTATTTGGTTGTTTCACCTGGATTTTTTTCTGTGCGTTTTACATATAAGATTTGGCATGTTCTCGTATTCTTTATTAACCCTCCAATGAATTTGAATTGAATTCACCCCTACAATCCACAAGTGGATCCCAGAATACTTTCTTCTCCTCTTTGATCCACCGGTGGATATACCGCGTTATACGACGGACCATTTCTTCCTGTCTAGTTTAATCAGATATAATTTTGAAGTACGTAATCCTTTGATTATTTATGTACCATATAAGCAGAAAGATAGCAAGGTTCATATTCTACATAGGTAGGGTTGCCAGGTCGCCAAACCTAATAGCCGGACAGACCAGCCACTTTGGCCGGACATTTGGCTAAAACGGCCGGACACCCTAAATTATTGAGGATTTTGTGTTTCAGTATTTATAGCTTTTCTGATTATTACCATATATCTTGTTTAATTAAATGAAATGTAAAAAGCGGGATAAGCTGGACACGGTTTATTTTGGCCGGACACGCAATCAATAAGCCTAACTATGCCCGTCTTTATCCGTACGCCTGGCAACGCTATACATAGGTATTTCAGTAAATTGAAACGCTACCGTATCCTCCAGTAAATCCTAAACATATTATTGCTCGTTTCTTAGCCAACTGGGATATAAATTATAGCGGAATAAGTGAATGTATGTGAATGCAACCTACTTAATAATCTAAGTTGGTAATTTATTTATAAAAGGCTACACAGCATTACCGAGGTCGTGTGAAATTGGTGTCGAAATTAATCACGGTTTAATCCGCAGGTAATCTGTAATTTGCATTATATACGAGATGCACTCCTGGGTGCGATAAACATTAGTGTCCAATGGAGCCAGGGTTTAAGTTTCATCATTATTGTTACCTAATACGTATACTGATAACAGAAGATCGGGCAGGAAACTTCTTGACAGGAGACAGTTTAAAAGGCGGTTCCGAATACTCTGACACCAAGGTGTACATGGTCGATTAATCATGTAACCCACTCAATATGAACGAAGTGGCCGGGGCGCCGAAAGCCTGGCAAACCACCTGCCTACTGGAATGACGACATCGCCAAAGTTGGAAGACCTATTTGGAGGAGATTCTCAAAAGCCCGTAAAGGATGACGTGCATTGGTGCAGTAGACGCAATTAAAAGAAGATGAAAAATAATAGGTACCCAAAGCCTCGCATGGTTTCGATGATCGCGATCAGCAAAATCGAAAATGGCTATGTTTTTCTCTTCAAACGTACTGCTTGCCTCTTTAGTTACCATAGGCATGGGAAATGGATTTTTAGACCGGTCAATACTGCTTTTGGTAAACCCCGCTACCAGTCTAAGACAACTTTTAACACTTTTGTTATTTTTTTTACAAGCACGGAGCAACATGTTGAGAATAGACCGTCTTATGTCCCATGGACAAGAAACGAAAACGAAATCAAAATATTAAAATAATCATACATTAATGCAAATAAAACTTTAAAATATAAATCAAAGAAGTAAAAAGATAAAATCTATCTGAATTGTTTATTAACAGTTTACCCGACTTATGATTTATACCCAAAAATATTACCTTAAGTTTATTTTTTCAAAACACGTGCGTGCGTGTGATGTTAAAATAATTAATCAGGTCAAATTATACACTGTGTTGACTTCAACGTGTAATGTACGTGCGGGAATTCTGGGTGGCATTTTTAATCTCGAGCATTTTTGGAGTTCCGTACCGAAAATAGTTAAAAATACGGGACTCTATTAACGTAAGTACGGTACTACGGTGCAGGGAAAACATGTTCAGGTGGGGTTACAGTTCAGAGGATTCCTGCCGTTGTGGTGCCTCTCCCCAGACTATGGCGCATCTTTTACGAGTATCTTGCTCTGAGTGCCCAGTCACCTGCACTATCGGGAACCTTTACGAGGCCACTGACAATGCCTTGTCAGTGGCGGAATTTCGGTCATCCCAAATTTAACTTTGCCAGAGTCGACTCGCTAAGAAGAAGTACGGTACTAACCACTTACAATCAGGTGGGCCGTACGCCTGTATGACTACTTCGTTGTATATACAAAAAAATTAAAACTATTATCTATTCTGTGCTGCTACTGTCCTGACACTGTATTTCATAAAGCTCGACAGATAGACAGTTGACTGTTTCAGCAGCTTCAAATTTTAGATCTATCTTCTTCTAAAACAATTAAGAAGGCAAACAGTTGTCTGAATTAATTGGGTCGTCAGATTAATGAAAATTGGCTACCTCAGTTAATGAATGATCGAACAGCCACATGATTAAAAGTATCGTAGTTTGACATGTGTTTTTTTTTTTAATATAGTAAATATACGTAGAACTTTAAAATCTAGTTAAAATTTGTTTCATATGGTCACAAGTCAAGACCCCAATGCGCACACGTGGGCAGGTCCAAGTTGAAAACCCGGTGACCCGCGGGTCAGGAGCATCGCCATTTTCAATTTGGGATACTCTTCATTTTATGGTGATTATATTAAGTGGCTGTTCGAACCGTAGCGAATAGCTGATTGGTTTTGGAGAAAAGGGAATTACTTGTGTTCTTCTTATTCTGGAATATTGGGCGTTGAGTATAATTTAGGTAAGAAAATAATTGTAAGTTAGGATAGAAACCAAAATAAGATATCAGTCTTTTCCACCGAATTAAATTTTTTATTATATGTTCGATTGGTTGAGTTATTTCCAGTTTGGTTAGGACATTGCAACATTGAAAATTGCGTGCTTCGAAAGACACGTTGAGCCGTTGGCCCTACTGTCATCTGGTGGCCGTTAAATACCATCGTGATCTCATGGGCCTTCCTGGTCCATGGTTTCCCTGTAAGAGGTCAGATGGCAGTCGCTCCATTCTATTTACCAGTACCGCCAAACCTAGCATCATGATATGATTTAATTGCAGAAGCAGAAGGTGCGACATAGAAAAAAGCCCAGACGAAAAAGAAGAAAATAGATTAAAAGTGGCTTCATGTTGAATTAAAAATTGATGAAACAGAGAGAGAGAGAGAGAGAGAGAGAGAGAGAGAGAGAGAGAGAGAGATTTTAGAACACCGAATATCTAAAAGGTTTTTAACCACAAGAAAGTGAAGACAATTCTCGGTCGCCTACTCATGACAGATTACTCGAAGCAATGCCTAATTTCACAAAGTAATTGTGTAAAGAGTGAGATTGTATCAGACGTGGGAGTTGATGATCCCGCCCACTGTTGGGCTGTGAGGCTTGATGGGTGATTTACGTACACGTTTGTGGTTTCTAATCGACTATGAAATTGACACTTATTTTCGATTATTTTTAATACTATTAGGGTGTTGGAAGATTATATAAGAGAGTTCGATAAAAATTGGAAGGAAATAGCCCTGGATAGAGAATTGTGGAAGGAAAGAAGCAGGCTTTTGCCCAACAGTGGGATAACAAAATAGCTATAAAAAAGGTGTTCAACAGCAATTTTTTTTTGGGTTTCTTCTAAGCGTGCGACAAAAGTTACATTGCAAGAATGTTAAGTGGTCATCATCATCATATAAGACATCATCCGCTCTTCATACAATTTTGGTCCAAAAGTGAAAAGTGCCGGCCAGAAAAAAAATGGGTTATTCTGATAGACGTTATTTCTAAATTTCATTAATTCGAAAATGTATGGGAAAATATGAATATCGATCAGATACGGCCTTCAAAGATTGATTCAATACCTTCCATTCTACAATACTAAATCAAATGAATCATTTCATCCCTATTACAAACACAGTAATTCCTGTGATCTAGGCAATCAATACGAGTCGTGCTAACGAGCTGGATGTTATGACGGCAAATAAATCAGACCGGTTGGGCCATTAGGTGACCAGGGCTTGGAGCAATATTTTAGAAAAATAGTGACTCACGCAAAATCGGCGAGTTGAATAATTATTATGCGATATCAAACTGTGCTTCGGAAGGAATGTAAAGCCGTTGGTCCCGGCTGCCATCAGGTGGTCGTTAAAGGAGCCACGTCAGAGGCAGAGAAGCGGTTCCGAAAAATTCTGACACCGGTGCACAAGATCTATTGACAATGTAACCTACTCGATATGAATGAATCGACCAAAATCATTCGGTATTGGTAAA
The DNA here is from genome assembly GCA_947363495.1 of Euzophera pinguis. NCBI lineage: Eukaryota > Metazoa > Arthropoda > Insecta > Lepidoptera > Pyralidae > Euzophera > Euzophera pinguis. The sequence continues at coordinate 1,235,777 of OX376156.1, read as the reverse complement.
TAGACAAATATTCTCTTTATTGTACTACTAGCTGTTTTCCGCAGCTCTACCTGCGCTATATAGCCTATGTTACTCAGGGTGAATTTAGCTTTCCAATGGTGAAAGAATTTTTGAAATCGGCACAGTAGTTTTTGAATTTATTCATTACAAACATACACACAAAAATACAAATCTTTCCTCTTTATAATATTAATGTAGATTTAGATTCACAAAAATTATACATATTGACACTAATTTAAACAATGTGTACAAAGGCGGACTTATCGCTATTAATGATTATTGAACGAATTTTCATTCGACATATGTCTTACATTTCAAAAATAGGGCGCTTGGACCTCCACCGCCCCGGGAGCAACATGGGCGGTCGCTTCGAGGAAACCTGGTCTGGTTGTCGCACGAAATTAAGATGTAAATAGCTGGTACAGTTATGATTGGAATTGTGTTATCGATGGGAGTCCGTAAATTTTATCCTTGTAAAAAAACAGCTATGGGGAATTTTCATTGGTTTTGTGGTAAAATTTGCCAGGGTCGTATAAAATCTGACTTTTTGGTGGTACTAATGATACAATGCTATATCACTTGTACCATCAATGATACTAGGTATATGCAATAGTACAACTAACATATAGGGAGCTTCGGAGCTACACTGACACACCATGTCTTAATTTAATTTGTATTAGCATCGTATGTTTCTCCCAATAGTTGATTTGTAAAGGATGTACATTTTTTTTTAAATCTTAGAACAAAAAAGTGTGTAAAATATCTGTATTGGTTCCTAGGTCAATTCTATTGCAATAATTCTAAACCACGTTGAAAATTCTATTGTTGACGATTTGTATTCGCTCATACACCTACTGATAGTTTCAACCCTTGATGAGAAATATAATTTTGAAGAACAACTATTAGCTAGCAGCCGTTTAACTAAACTACGTTTACACTGGTAGAGTAGACTGGTATAGTCAAATATTTCGTGAAGTGATCATTATGCTTTATTGCAATGAGAGGTACTAACAAACAAAACTGCCTTGTTATGGATATTGCTATACAAAAAAAATAAATGAATAGAATCAAGAGTTTGCGCTTTTTTAAATCTTTAACTTTGATATCAATTTCAGGTAATGTTTTTAGTATAGATTTACACCAACACACCTCGAGTCTTGTTCCCGTTGGTCTGGTTTCCCTGTAAAAAGGGTTACGGAGGTCAGAGGGAAGTCGCTCCAATAACCAGTGTCGCCAAATCTAGGACCATGACTTACAGCTTATCCTAGGCTCTGAAGCGTAAGCTGATGATGCAACTAAGAATACACGCTAGGATGAAGTAAACACTATAACAAGCAAAAATATTTATACATGTGATAATTTTAGAGCATAATAAACTTTACCATTGTGAAAAAAGATAATTTCGATGGTCATGGGCTGACGAGATGAAGCATGAATGCATCCAAACGCGTTTTAATTAGAAGCCTGCCCATTAATATTCGGTTAGTTTATTAGTTACGCTCGTTAGGGAAGGTGTAGAAATGAGATGATAATTGGAGGAAGATTAAATGAGTAACCTACTGATGACCAGTAGTGTAGCATGTCATAGTTCTATGAATGGTTTCGTCGTTTTACTTACATCGAAAACCTTTCTGCGATACTTTTGTACTGCGAGGTGTTGATAAATCGACACCTTGTGAGAGCGATGTTTCGTCCTAAAATTAGACTAAGGGATAACCTGAGCACAAATAGGATCTTTTTTTATCCAACAAACAAGCATACGGTTACATTTTATTTCATACACAGCTCCGATCATGTTCGCGTTGTTATTAGAGCCTGTAAAAAGAATTACGAAGGTCAGACGGCAATTGCGCCATTGTATTTAATGACTGTCTAATTTAAAACCAAGATTAACATCATACCCTAGGCTCAGAAGCGTAAGCTGAGGACACGATTCTGAAACACGCTTGAACGAAAAAGATGCTATTTGGTCATGCTTATACTTTTCATTTTTGATCGGAAAATCCTATCATGAGTATCATGACTGAGAAATCGAATTGCTTTCTCTTTCGTGTCTACAATTTGGTTTCCATAAAAAAACATCACAATTTACTGTCACCATCCGCCAGGCATTCGTAATTTCGAAACTCATCAACAATTATTCACCAGAGGTACAAATTAACCTTTTTACAATAATGAGGTTCATCTGTCAGTCTGTCCGTGCCTTATTTATGGGTCATTGGATTCTTCACATTGCATCCTAATTTTTTCGTGAATTCGAAATTAATTGCAGTAACTTTCACAAGTACTGGTTTTGTTTTTATTGCCGTGATGTTATAGGTTATGTCACGTTATACCAGCGTTTTTCCAGTTTCCAAGGCAAAAAAAGGCGATAGATAGGATAAATAAGAATTTAAAAAAAGCCTAGTGTATGGATGTATGACAAGAAAGAATGATGTAAAAGCTGAAATAGACAGAATATTGAAATCATCAGAATAATCTGTGACATAGTTAATGAAAATACTATTTTAAGATGGCCGCTAAAACAAGTAGCATATACGCATTGTAGTAAACACAATAGATTTAGACATGGTCGTCGAGAGTTTCGACAGCAAAACATAATAATAGATGTTAACGGTATTTCTGGCGATATTAAGAAGAAAATTGGGCACACGTGGCCTGTTGACTTAAAGGAAATTACCGTCCATAAACCACTTCGGGAAATAAATGGTCACATTTCTGTTTGAGAGACATCCCATTGTCATCCAACTCGTTGAAGCTCGACCCATCAATTTGTACAAAACTCAACAGTTAGATCATCAATTATATCCTATGTGTCTTATTTCCTTGTTTTAAAGTTAAAATTGTCTTGTTAGTTTCTGCTGCAGTTAAATTTTCTTAAGATTGAAAATAATTTTAAAATTTGTTCTAGAAGTTCTTAACTAATTTTGAATCCTCTTGTTCTTCTCTGATTTGTAACAACGGTCAAAAGTTGTAACCGCCGTTTAATACTATTTGAAATATACATGTTTTATTACAAAGAATTAAGGTTGATATTGTAGTTGATGATGCGTGTGGTAGATCGCGCTGCTATTGAAGTCCAAAACAAGATTAGGGTACGCACAAAGAACCGTCATGTCAGATGAAGATAAGCCGGAACAATCGCATACAAAAGTGTAACAATTTAAATGAACAAGGCATTGCCGAAACTAGGTATGAAATATTTGATTTAATAGATAGGAAGAGGCTAGAAATTGAATATAATTTACATTGAAATTATTTTAAGTAATAGAGTACAAAATTTAGTATCATCATCAGCCTTTTCCCATTTCAATTGGGGTCGGCTCTCCATATTCAACAAGACAACTAGATTTATCTAAAAAAAAAGAAATAAGTGATAATAAAACGATGAATAAAATAAAAAGAAACGAAGCATCGAACAAAATATTATTATTACATCAGAAATATACATATAGTTGATAACTGCTATTGCATTTGTACTCGTACCTACCATACTTTAGACCTAGCATAACTTATCGTCAACATGAAGGAAATACCAGTGTAATCGACTGTACACCACGTGCTCTTGGTCAATTCAACCACAATAAAACGCACATGTTAGATACACATTTTGTGTCAGAAATTTTACGAACACTGTTAAAGTATTTGTATCAAGCTCTAAAGCCTATGTAACATTGTCTTATTTTATCAAAACAGGTTTATGAAAGTTGACTCTTCATATATATTCGTATGTTAATTGATATTGGTATCAGATTGTAGAACAAATCAAATGGCTCATGAGAAATTAAACATTGTTTCTTTCAGAAAAGCAAATGCTCAAAAGGTTAAGATTTGGCTAAGATGTGCCCGTGATTATTATAGTGTTGCTCGTCGTAATCATACTTACTCGTATATGAATAGTTAAGTTGAATCTTTATTGCACTAAAACAAATTTTTAGCACGAAGAACCAATGGCCGATGAGGCAGAAAGTTTGGCCTCGAATGGCGAACCGGTAAGCGCAGCGTTGGACATCCACTGAAGGTCGCAGGCAAACGCTGGACGCAGGCTGCTTCCAATCGGTAATTTTGAAAATAATTAGGGGTCCTATGTCAAGCACTGGACTGACTGCAGCTGAAATGATGATTACGAAACGAAATCGAGACGACATTTAAAAATACTCAATTTTTCTTATTATAAACATTAGACAGCACGGGCAAAACATTAAAATTATAATTATAACTGTTATAATCAAATGGCTGTATCAAAATAGAAATCGTAACGCGAGAGTTAACAGGAACCTGATCAAAATTATCATTTCATTACTAGTTTGCTTTCACTAGCATTAATAAATGCTTTGCCGAGATCAGTACAGAGTGGGATTGTCTTGATATCTCTCAATCAAGCCGTGTAGTCGAGCAGTGTGGTCAGCCTTTGGATTAAGTTCATGTAGATTTATAATGAAATGTAGTAATAGATTTTACATCTTGCTATTTCTTTTTCTTGTTATCTATCTTAAGTTTTAGAGCAGCTATTTTGTCGGTGATCTTTCTTCCCAAATACTTCTGTTTACCGATGTTGCTAGCTCAAGTGAACAGTTAGCAGTAAACAGTAATGATAGATATTACTTAAACTTATCTATCATTAAATGTATTTCGCCTTTCATTCTTAGAGTACGGATTTACGACAAGAATACATTTATTCAAGTCAACAAAGAGTGATTGAGAGGAAGGCACAAAGTGATCAACGCTAAAGTTCAGTTTTATTCTGATTTCGACAACAGGCTATGCGGGGTCTCTTGACTTGCTGATTCCACACAACGAAAATAAAGGAATCTTGAATTTCGCTCGGTGGTAGATATTGTTTTGAAAACAAATTCCCAATAAACCTCAATATTACTATTATCGTTGTTATTTACTATCGTCTAATTTTATTGTAAGTGTGTCAGTTAGTCCGAACATTGTATATATGGTACGTTGCAATAAACAATCTCTCTAATTTAATGCCTCTCAACAGCAATAGTAAAGTAAAAATAAACAACGTTTAAGTTTATTAACGATTGCTAAGACTGCCACAAGATAGTACAAACTCTAACTGCGGAAATAAGCATCTTCATTCAATACTTCGTCGACGTAATTTTCAAATTGATCCATCCTTTTAAGGCCTCTATGGAACTTGTATGAACCGTGACCCCTTACATTAGTAATTACATAACAAAGCCGACAGTGAAGGTAAAAGGAAAAAATAAAGGCAATTTGACAGGACCACCTCGCCGGGGTTAACGACCGAAGGATTTACATCAAGAGATATCACACGGTTGGCTGGATTCGCTACCAGAGCAGGTGGAATCAGTATTTAATGATTCAGTGGATTGATTGATACATTGACCGGTTTGTTGTTGGAAGTTTTTGAAATAGTGATTAGTATTTGACTGACAAAAAAATGTTATTAACTAGCTTAACGTTAAAAATTGTTCCAGATACAGAAAACAATACGTATTGCTGGTCTAAGTAACATAGAATATGTTTTTCTAAAATTACTATTTATTACCTACTAGGCTGAAATGAGCACTCAGAAAATCCAGCGGATAGACTGTCCTGGCGCAAGTACGTGGAGGATGGACCCCAAATAAACGGATAAGGTACGGAAGAAGAAGAAGATACTATTTATTACCAAAATGACTGTTTCGCTAGGTATACTCAACATCTTGAAAAGACATGCAAAGCTGTAGCGTAGCCGTTAAGTGCTTTAGATAATTTGATAACATCACAAGTATTGGAGGATATTTAAGGTGAAGAGAGTCATTGAGATGGAAGAAACCATTAAGTTTATCAAAGAAAGTAAAAACTAAATCTGGCCCAACTCGAGAGACCCACATGATGCAACATAGTTTGTGTTTTTAAGACTTGACCCTAAAGGCGACAAAGACACGATTAATGAACACTTTCTAATGACGGACAAAAACAAAAAGCAATGACGAATGATGCTGGTCGCGTTGTCTAAGACATGAATGAATCCACCGCTCAGTCCGAATGATGTATCGCTAGAGATTTGCCGATTGAGACAATGAATCAATAGCGATGTGGTGCATTGATAAATATGTCCCGTTCAGTAATAAAGAGGGGTCGAACTGGTCAGCAGGTTTTAGGGCTGTCAGGACATAGAAATTTGGTAGGCATATCAACCAACTTTTTTGTTATTTTCTTGTCGAAATAAGATAATCTTTTTTGGCGTGTCGATGACTTAAAGTTTAGAAGCTCTGATGGCTTACTGTCTCTTAATTCCATCCAAATGCTAGTGAGTAAGCGTGATGTCGCCTTGCATAAAGTTAGGAGACAATATCAGCCCGTAGCCTCTCGAATGCTGCCACTTGGATCGTACTTATTGTAGGCACCATTAGTTTGCTTCTGCTTCAGGTAGAAGGATACAAGGGACAGCAGCAGGTGAGGCATTTTTTGTATTGGCTAAAGTCATAGAACAATAAACAAGATAAGGCAACAATGTAAGAAATAAATGAACATTTTGCCAAATTGCTGATGTTTTATTGGATAGACAATCTCTAAATTTCAATTGAGGAGAAAATTTAAAAAGAAGGAATAAATCGAATGACGTAGGACCTATGTTGATGGCAAATCGCATAAATGTTTAAAAATAACGGTTATGCTCTCTTATACAAAATAAAAAACAATAACAGTTAACTACATTGGCTTTCTAAAAAAAAAAGTTATCTCCACTGTTTATTTAAAAATCTTTATGCTGAAAAATGTGTTACTAAAATTAATATAAAACAATAACAAATCTCATGTAAAAAGTTTTGATGTTCAAAATTACACTCACCTTTACATTGACAATGTCAGCCACAGGATATTTTTATTCATAAGTTAGAAGTGCCTTCACACATTTCTTCATTAAAAGCATCTACAAAGTATGCTATTATTTAAATACTAATACAGACATAGTTGGCTGCCCATTTAAAAATGTAACGAATGAATTATTTGCCGCCAACCGTACCATACTGGCGGAAACGGAATATTCCTTTTTTATATTGTTTAAGTTTTATTGGTATAATTACGAGAATTTTATTGACAATTTGTATTAATAATTTTTTGACACATTTATTATTATTGACTAATGTATTATTGTTTTTTTTACCTTATTTTAACATCGTAATAATATATAATTAAATTTAATGTTATAAATAATTTTGCACGTCTGCTAGCAGACAGAATACACTGGACGGAAAAAAATTTGTAACCTTTTTTACACATGTATTCTAGCAAAATAAATGATTCTGATTCTGAAGTTTTAGTAGCTTACAGAAACACTGAAATCAAGGCGAGCAGGATCGGTAAATCTTGCATCTTTAAAAGCAAGCATAGTGTGCAATAAAGTAAAAAAAATAAAAACTGCCATCCCTAATCGCACGGGTTTCTGACGCCATCGTAACTGCAGTGCCGTGATTGATAAATGCACGCACTTGATTGAGACTTAATTCCTGCTTGATTACAGTGTTATCGAGTTCCAGCATTATGACAATATTATGCGTGTATGTGCATCATACAATCTGTGTTGATCCATGTCTATAGTAGACATTATTTTTAATTCTACTGGGCCCACCCTTACATCTTACTACACAAAGGGTAGCCGGAAGAGACTGCTTAGCAATAAGTCCGCCTTTGCTCCATATTGTAAACAATGTTGTAATTTAAATTTTGCGATTTCCCAGATGTGTGTAATGTACAATATGATGCAATCGGGATTTATATGATACATTTTTTGCAGCTATTCAGTATACAATATAATAATTCATAATCCTAGAACGCTAGGAACTAAATAGCTGCAAAAAAATTTGTAAGACGGTGAAAACTTTCTATAGCAGTTGGTTTTGCTTCATGGCATCAGTGTTCGTAAAATTTTAATATAATTCTTCTTCTTTTCATGTCAAACATAAATTGATTAAATAAAAAAAGTATTATTCACAAATTACATGCTAATGTTTGCAGCAATGATGCCTAAGTACCTTAGGATCTCCTAACTTCAACTTATCAAGTCAATTTATGTTTGCAAGAGAATTTTTGTTCAGTTTTTAAAGAACGGTTTAACTGCATTTATCAAGATTTTTTTTTAATTACTGCATTTTCATTGCCATTTGCAATAAATGCATCTGTAGGCGTAGGATTACGATGTTATAAGTGGTAAATTGAAAGCAGTCTACGCATTTTTAATGATTCCGCTATGTTGTTAACAGCTGTTACGATGTTGTGGGCGTGTTGACATATAGATTTTAATAGAAAAGAATAACTTTGTATGATTCATAAGTTCATTATATATAGTTAGTTAAATTAGTTAGTTGATTAACAGAACATCGAATAAAAGTAGATGTATGTCAGGGATGAGTTTCGTAAGGATATAAAAGTTTTATTGCGGAGTTTGCAACCATTCCAAATAAAATTAGATTAGTTAGAAAAATCTGAGTCCTGATCTACGATTACGTTGAAGTTGTTATTAAGAAAAAAATAGTTTTTACTTTTTCTTCTTGAACCTGTTACGTGGATAAATCTATCAAACCTAAGCCGCACTCGACGATGCTGCTTATCGATACATTTGCATGATCGATTTGAGATCGAAAGCGATCGATATTGTACACCTACGTACGTATGATTTATCGATTTTGCAGTATTGATCCATCTGTAATGTGAAGGATGGCTGATAGTTTGATCGATGTAACAACCTTGAAAATAAAAATAGTACTTAAATATCGTTGGCAAAATATAGTGTACCTCCTAATTTTTAGACTCTGTTTGATTGGTCGTTCAACTAAATATGCATAGATTATTTAAAGGCAATATAGCCGTTTGGATTCAAGCTTGTGTTACTACTGAAAAGTGAACACGCACAAATGGCATTGCAAATTCAGTGAGGCATGATTGGCAGCAGATCAAAATAAAAGATTTCACATGCAAAAGCTATAAGCTGCAAAAACAAACAATGGAAGATTGTTTGATGACATCAAGAAATTGAAAAAGACCTATACCGAAATTAGGAAGTAAAAAGAAACGCTGAAGATAAATACCTATGAAATAAGCTCTTTAACAGAAAAAGGGTTCGATAGGATCCACTTCGGGTCCATAGAGTAAGGTATATATTACATCCTTTTAAATTTTTAGTATTTGGTCGATAAGTCAGCCGCTATTGCCATTCTAACTAATCTTAGATGAGGTCAGCCTATGACGTATATCTTATCTCCAAATCCGGTCTAATGACCTGAATTATGAGGAAGTCCAATTGACGTTTATCAGACATCAAATACAAATCGTATGAATGGAGATTTGTGATTTGGCAGCGCTTCAGAAAGGGCAACGACCTCCGGATCCGATAACCTACGTCTGCGTCAGGGTTACCAAGAGGTGAATAAAACTGGTCAAGAGTGAGGCGCATTTATCTACCAAATAAGACGCTTAAAAAGCTTTTGGCATGGTTTCCTGTAAACATGATTACGAAGATCTGAGAGCATTCATTACCTAAATTACCAATGTTGACCGTCATGTCTAGGATCATGGTTCGTTGGGCTCTGAAGCGTAAGCAAGATGTAACTGGAGAAATGCGCTCTGATCCGGCACTAAGAATGTTTTGTTTTAATGATGTAATTATTTTAAAAATACAAAACATATTAACAAAAATTAATTTGTCCACAGATAAGTGATAAATTGTATCCAATGATGACTAAAACGTGTGTTAACTAGATAGCATTATTATATTTCAGATGACCTTTACTTTTACCGCCTAAACAATAATCATTGTGATAAAAGGTCTTTGGCATGACAGCGTTCGTATTTCGTTAGAAGAAACTAATTTAAGCCTTCTTCATTGGTACGATACATATCCCAGTAGCTACACTGCTTTACGCCTTTTCCTATAGACATTTAGGGAATTTCCTTTTCAGCTAATGTCTGATAACTATAAAATACTTTTTGTAATTTGTTGCTTATGAAAGCCAAATCAAAAGGGAAAACACGGTTTTCACCGTTGCATCCTCAGCTGTTTGCTTCGAAGCCTAGAGTGGATGGAATGGGATGGTTGTCGATGGATGACGGCCTAATTGATAAGGATAATTTATCATCATCATAAGTTTAAGAGCTAGTTAATCTTGTCTATTCGTTTCATGTATCACTGTTACTTGACGATCTTGGATCCCTTTTTCCTTTTATCTTTCCTTCATGGATGTTCTCATAAATCTCTGGCGTCGTACCAAATACCCTGACATTTTAACATTTGTGTTAGCAAGCAAAGCATTTGTGAAAGGTCAAAATTCATGACATTTTTATTCCATGTCGAATCCGCCAGCCCTGAAACGCGCCGCGAGAGCGAATTTCGAATCGGCCTCATTTTTAAAGGTCACTCCATCATGCTCCAGATACCACTGGTTTCCTGACAATCACGGTTTGCACAAACTATAAAACACCATCGTTATTAGCGTACCCACTTGCATCTTCAGCTTGCGTTCCAAGGGTACGCTTTAATTGTGTTCCTAGATTTAGCGGTAGTGGTTATAACAATGGAGAAACTGCCCAACTGCCTGCTTTACGCTTTTTATAGGAAACCAGATCGATAAAATCATAATTTTCTTTGACGATCACCAGATATCATTCGGGACTAATGGCTTAACGTGCCTTCCCAAGCAAACTGGAAACAGCTAAACAAAGGCTTCCCGCGGGAATTAAACACCTTTAATTCTTAAGGTAATTTTTTTAACTACCGAATCTCCAAAGCGCAAATTCGAATACCATTGAAAAACGTTAATGTGTGTTAAAACTAATTTTATGGAAAGCTTTTTGTGTTTCGTGTTAGCACGATACTTAAGATAATGGCGGGCAAACGCAATTTATTGAGATATAAAACTGAGGAGGCACTAAAAGCGTGCTTAGCTATATCTTACGAAAATTTTAAAGGTGACAAATGCTGTTATTTATTGCTGGATGTTTGCGACTTCACTCGTGTGGTTAATACAAATTTTAAAATTTTGATCATGTAGGTATTTACCGTGATTTTCACGGATAATTGTTATATTGTGAATCCCTTTATCTAGCCGATAAATCGAGTTTTTCGAGTTTTAGAATATCAAAAATTCACTCCGCATTGTGTTTACTACTAGAAACAGTGGCTAAAAATGTTAGAACTGTCATTGTCAACATGTCATGTTACAGAATTATCCAAATAAAGAACGCAGAATGGTGTATATGGTGGTGATGACATACAGTTTTTCGGCCTTTTGGCGGGAAGCTGTGAAGAGCAGTAATTGGCGTTGTATTTTATTTTCAAATATTTGTGGTTTTTTGAGGGTTTCTGCATAATAATGGTGGATTATTATTAGCAAAGTGTTCCATATTAAGCGTGAGTGTTGGAAAGTGATACAGTGTTTGATTTTTGTGATTTTCATGCTTGTTGCCAAAAGCTCCTAGTAATCGCTAAGTGCAGTTTTTCTATCACTTCACTTAGCTTGTTTTTTCTGACTAGACTTGACTACCGACTAGACTTTTAGAATTGACTAGGACTTGACGAAACCACACTGTAGGACTGAAGGAGATAGAAAAATAAAGAAGGGCTATAAACTTATTCATGGCCGTAAAACCCATTATTAAAAAAATATATAGTTTTTTAGCTTTCAGCATCGAATTACGCAACTTTTTATAAATGTTCGTAATTTATGGTCCTCAGTCAACGAGAATAAAGCCCTGCTTGTATCGAGTGTAAGAATCTTGCATAGTAATGTCACCAGGGTTTACGCAATTCGCATTCATCGCGTTTACAATTCCGACGTCGCAGGGGATCGTTCCCTGACATTTATTATCTATGGACACGAGTTTCCTTTGCGGAATGCATAAATCATTATTTAAATGTTTGTAAAGTCTATGATGTAAATCTTGTGAATTATTTTGTTAGAGCAAATAATACTTGTACAATTTTATTAAGACTAATTCCACTGGAAATATAATTTATGGAGGACAGATGAACGCGGAATGTTGAATACCTAAAGAAGTCATCTCTAGTATAAAGAGTGTCATTTTTTTTTAAAGGTAAAATTAATGTTGCTAAATATGATGCTAGCTATGATTGATGACTGAAAATTGGTAATTTAGAATTGGTGTTTTTATTATGTCTTAGTATCAATAATTTATTATTATACTGAGTACTTGCATATGAACAGGCTTACAGCCTAAATGATCTATGGATATTTTAATTTCTTATTTACGGTACAGAACAAAAACCGAACTCCATGACTTTTAAAATGACCTTTAAAAAAAATATCAGTGAAATGAAAGCTTACTTATAGAACGTACCATATTTGAGTCCATACCAAGTTTTATGGTACGGCTGGTAACGCTTGATCGACGTCGGAGGCCTAGGCCTCCTGTAAGGAGTCACGCAGGTCGGCGTGCAGCAATACAGGAAGAATCTCTTATCTCTGATTTTTTCCGCCGCTTTCAGGCGCTCCAATGCAATCCTTCCCGCACATCTTCGTGGCCCTGTCTTTGCCGAAACCAGCACTGTGGTCACGACCACTAACAACATCCACACCCGCATTACTATTATTTACATCCATTTGTCATTTCTATATTTCACTATCATTAATGTAATCATTTATTTTTATACCATCTTCATTATAACTAGCTTGATCATTAACAACACTATAAATACAATCATTCACATGGCTATTATCTTTATTGATATTTTGTTCGAAAGGAAACACGATTTATCGCGCTCGAAGGCGCAGCTATTTCGGCGGGTCATGCGTACAACCGGCCCGTCCAGCGACCACTGGAGTACTGAAGACTGGAGAAGTAAGCGGACCGAGGACCACGGCAGTCCTGAGACGCTAAAACCTTACTGCCACAAGCAATTAACATTTTAATTAAGCTATTAACCATGATGATAAAACTGGAGTACTAAATAATGGAGGCAATCAGGACGAACGTAATAATGATCGGAGAGATTCTGTTTTCTAGATTTTTAAATTGACTATTATGGGTGATAAAGTAGAAAATCATCGAGTTATTATTATGAAGCTTAAAGTGGCAGCATTTTATTGACTACACAGGCTCCGGCGGCACGCGAGTCCACTAATTAGGCCATGCTCGGATCTAAAGATTGCTGCTCTGATAGTGGATGATAAAACACGCGGGTGGTCGCGACACAGAGATCTGTGCGCTCTCCACGTCACGTAACTCACGCTACCAACATCTTTATGCTATTCTTCTTAGAGGCCACATTTGCATCTGTCACTTCATTTGAAATATCGTTTCGTTTTCCAATTAATGCCTTGAGATGGTTATCGTCCGGCGCACGCATATCGCCTAGCTGTAACTCGGATATGATTTCACACGTCTTCGCTGCCACCTTTTCAATGCTCCGTCGCATTTCAAGATCATATTTCCTTATTTCTATTAAATCCTTTTTCCTTAGTTTATAGCTTCCATAAATTACCAACGAAGGGTTTTATCCGTTAATAGCAAAGTGGATTCAAATAATAAGACAGATAAGACCGTATTTTATTTAACTCTAGTTGAGATGGAATACATAGCAGGAATTTCAACAGAAAGACATAAACGCTGTATTTGATAATAGATAAGGGACTAGTTATGCAGATTAAAATGCAGTTATGGTCCGTGTAACGCATTCCGTAGTAATAGAATAAGTAAACATGATGATAAATGTTAGTAATAAAGTTATTAGCATAGTTTTGTATTGCGTAAACGTAACTCTGAAATTAATGTAAATCATTGTAGTACTCATCATTGGAATCCGATCTGAGTTCAATAAAGTAAAAAGTTTTATCATATTGCATATATTTTTCCATATTTTCCCTCGTGCTGCCAACTCATAGCTTAGGATGTTTCACAACAAAACCTAAAAGTAATACTAGCCCATATTTAATGTTCAACCTATTCCTGATAAACAAACCATATATCTGTCTCCACGTCTCGTCCATCACTATCAACCGTTAGATCCAGCTGTGTCACGACGGTGTCAATCAGAAATAGAGTTGGTATAAATAGCACCAATAAAACTATTAGCGTCAGCGTTTACGGCCTCTTTAAGGCATTAAATTATGCTTATAAAAGTCATTAATGACTACATAAATGTATTGTTTCCACACCAAATACTTTTAACGCAAAATAACTATGTCAGTGTGTACTGTCATGATTTAAACATCAATTTTGTTGCAATTTACAAGTTCCCATGCAACTTGCAACCGGCAAGTTTCGTTGGGAATAAATGCCCATTTACACCATTCATGTTTCTTGCCTGATGCTTACGATTCAAACAATAAATGACTTGCATTGTCGTAACATTCTTGAATAAGTTCTGAATCAAAAGTTTTTAGGCAGTGGACATGCCACATCCATCGGGGCCTGGCAGGACCAAACCCCAAAACGTTTTTAAAGAACTCTAAAAAAAGCTAACAAGTATGAAATAAGATGACATCCGATAAGACAATGAGGTCAAGAATTTGCCGCAAGCCCATTCAAAAGAATGCCTAATGATGTATTTTAAATGAGGCATATCGCTAACAGTCGCAAAGTGGTCGTCTAAACATATAAAATGTGTAATTCTAACGGCGCGGGTCGTGACTGGCGAATAAAGCAGGAACAATGACTCACGGGTGCGCATCTGATCGCATATGTTTGAACCAACATTGGCCGAGATGTTGAAATAGGAAGGGAAGTGTAGAAATTTTGCTGGAATTCAGATGTTATATTTATGGAGCCTCTAGACAGTTTGATGGAGAACCCAAGGATTTCCAAAGTCGGTGGTTAGAGTTGGCTTTGATCTAGCACGTGGAGGGAGATGGGGGAGACATTTGCCCAGCGGTGGGGTGTATATGATTGAATAAAAAAAATTAAGTCTTTACACATACTGATGGAGAACCCAAGGACGGGTTGTTTTTAGTAATTAGTAGTTTAGTTTTTGGAATACAGCTAGCCTTTAAGTATTTTATTCCTGTAAATGATAGAAGGATTGTCCAAGTTAGAGAATAGCTAGGTTGACATCTTGGAAAGGCATAGGAAAAATAATTATTTTCAAAATGTATACACTTTCCTTTGGACAATTTTGTTTTCACAGACAAACTATCTTCTGAGCCAATGAACATTTTAACAAATATTGGTCCAAATAACTGTGCATCCGATAGGATCTCAGTTGTTGCAGGAAACATCTACACTACAAGCCGAGCAATACTGTCGACTTCCTAGAACTGATTAGCGATACAGATTATAATATACTGGTAGTGCTTTAGAACAAGATGCTCTTATTAGTTGCGAATCAGAAATGTTTGGATCAAAGGATTCGGTGTCTTGCTTTTTTTTTCAATTTGGCTCTTACTTTCGTATTTAGCCAGTAAGCAATATTTTTTTTAATAAAGTTGTTTAATCAAACAAGTATTAAGTCAAGTCAGTAGTTAAGTCAAGTCATAATCAAGTCGAGTCAGAAGAGTCAGACTAAGTGAAGTGGTAGAAAAACTGCACTTAGCAATTTCCAGGAGCTTTTGGCAACAAGCACGGAAATCACATAAATCGGACACTGTATCACTTCCCAACACTCACGCTTGTTCGTGAACACTTTGCAAATAATAATCCACTATTATTATGTACAAACGCTCAAAAAAACACAAATTTTATAAAATAAAATACAGCGCCGATACTGCTCGTCACAGCTTCCCGTTAAAAGTCCTGTCTATCTATTATTTTGAGAATTTTCTGTTCTAAGAACATCTTAGTATCTTAGAAGTGCAGTCTATGAAT